>CM035303.1:60038810-60288095 GCA_020226075.1 Hydropotes inermis | reverse complement strand
TATATATATATATATATATATATATATTTTTTTTTTTTTTTTTTGAGGGAAGTTTCTAAGTCAATTGCTTTGGGTAGTATAGTAATTTCACAATATTAATTCTTCCAGTACAAGCACCTGGCATATCTCTCCATCTGTTTGATTCCTATTTGATTACTGTCATCAGTGTCTTATAATTTTCTGCATGCAGGTCTTTTGTCTTTTAAGTATATATAGTATATGTATATAGTATCATGTCACCTGCAAAGAGTAAGAATTTTACTTCTTCTCCAATCTGGTTTCCTTTTATTTATTCTTCTTCTCCAATTGCTGTGGCTAAGACTTCCAAAACTATTTTGAATAATAGTGGTGAGAGTGGACATCCTTATCTTGTTCTTGACCATAGAAGAAATGTTTCAATTTTTCACCATTGAGAGTAAAATTTGTTATGGGTTTTTCATATATAGCTTTTATTATCTTGAGCTTTGTTCCCAATATGCCTACTTTCTGGAGAGTTTTTTTTTTTATCATAAATGAGTGTTGAATTTTATTAAAAGCATTCCCTGTATCTATTGAGACAGTCATATGGTTTTTACCTTTCAATATGTTAATATGATCACATTGATTGATTTGAATATTTTGAAGAATCTTTGCATTCTTGGGATAAATCACACTTAATCATGGTATATGACTCTTTTAATGTGCTGCTGAATTCTGTTTGCTAGAATTTTGTTGAGGATATTTGCATCTATGTTCATTAGAAATATTAGCCTATAATTTTCTTTATGGTGGTATCTTTGTCTTGCTTTGGTTTCAGGGTGATGGTGGTCTCCTAGAACAATCTGGGGAGTTTTCCTTCCTTTGACGTTTTGTGGTAGAGTTTGAGCAGGATAAGTGTTAGCTCCTATCTCTATGTTTGCAGAATTTGTTTTTGAAACCACCTGACTCTCAGCTTTTTTTTTTTGTTGGGTATCTTTGAATCACAGCTTCAATTTCAGTGACTTTGTTGGTCTGTTCAAATTGTTTATTTCTTCCTGGTTCAGCCTTGGAAGGTTATACATTTGTAAGATTTTGTTCATTTCTTCCAGGTTGTCAATTTTAATGTTATATAGTTGCTTGTAGTAATATCTTATGATCCTTTGCGTTTCTGTGTTGTCTGTTCTAACTTTGTCTTTTTCATTTCAAATTTTATTAATTTGAGTCTTTTCCTTTTTTTTTTTTTTAAGAATCTGGCTAGTTGTTTGTAAATTTTATCTTCTCAAAGAACAAACCTTTTATTTTTACTGATCTTTGCTATCTTCTCATTTGTTTATTTTTTCATTTATTTCTGCTTTAAACTTTAGGATCTCTTTCCTTCTATTAACTTTTTTTGTCATTTTATTACTGGTTTCTTTAAGGGTGAGGTATTTGCTCATTGATATCCTTGCTTCTCAAGGTAGGCTTGTATTGCTATAAAGTTCCCCCTTAGCACTGCTTTTGCTGCATCCCATAGGCAAGCAGCAGCTGTGCAGCACTGGAGCAGCTGAGAGGAGATACCCCACATCCAAGGTCAGGAGTGTCATCTGTTCTTTGCTGGAGCAGTTGTGAAGAGATACCCTAAGTCCAAGGTCAGGAGCGGAGTCTGTGCTTTGCTGGACCAGTCGTGAGGAGATACCTAATGGTCAGGTCAGAGAAACCCCCGTAAGATGGTAGGCACTGGAGTGGCTGTGAGGAGATAACCCATGTCCAAGATCAAAGGAGAATTCCCAGCAAAATGGTATGAGCGGCGAATTCACATTTAGAATCAAACCCAATTCCTGCCAGAAACACTCAGAAGGCTGAAACAAACCGCATGTGCACCACAACCCAGGGACCCCACAGAGACTGAGACTGAACTGTGTTTGAGCCTCTCCTGTGGAGGTATGGGTCAGAAGTAGACTGCCATAGGGACAGGGGCTCTGGGTGCAGAAGACTTGGGTATGGCATAAGTCTTCTTTTTTTTTTTTTTTTTAAGAATTACTTTTATGTTTTAACATTAACATCCAAGGCTTTTTTTTTTCTTTTTTTTTATTTGTGGTGAATTTTGTCATACATTGAAATGAAACAGCCATGGGTTTACATGTGTTCCCCATCCTGATCCCCCCTCCCACCTCCCTCTCCACCGGCTCCCTCTAGGTTTTCCCAGTGCACCACGTCCCAGGGCTTGTCTCATGCATCCAACCTGGGCTGGTGATCTGTTTCACCCTAGATAATATACATGTTTTGATGCTGTTCTCTTGAAACATCCCACCCTCGCCTTCTCCCACAGAGTCTAAAAGACTGTTCTATAAATCTGTGTCTTTTTTTTTTCCTGTTCTGCATATAGGGTTATCATTAACATCTTTCTAAATTCCATATATATGTGTTAGTATATTGTAATGGTCTTTATCTTTCTGGCTGACTTCACTCTGTATGATGGGCTTCAGTTTCATCCGTCTCATTAGAATTGATTCAAATGCATTCTTTTTAATGGCTGAGTAATATTCCATGGTGTATATGTACCACAGCTTCCTTATCCATTCCTCTGCTGATGGGCATCTAGGTTGCTTCCATGTCCTGGATATGATAAACAGTGCTGCGATGAACATTGGGGTACATGTGTCTCTTTCAGATCTGGTTTCCTTGGTGTGTATGCCCAGAAGTGGGATTGCTGGGTCATATGGCAGTTCTATTTCCAGTTTTTTAAGAAATCTCCACACTGTTTTCCATAGTGGTTGTACTGTTTTGCATTCCCACCAACAGTATAAGAGGGTTCCCTTTTCTACACACCCTCTCCAGCATTTATTGTTTGTAGACTTTTGGATAGCAGCCATCCTGATTGGCGTGTAATGGTACCTCATTTTGGTTTTGATTTGTATTTCTCTGATAATGAGTGATGTTGAGCATCTTTTCATGTGTTTCTTAGCCATCTGTATGTCTTCTTTGGAGAAGTGTCCGTTTAATTCTTTGGCCCATTTTTTTTTTTTTTTTATTTGTGGTGGATTTTGTCATACATTGAAATAAAACAGCCAAGGGTTTACATGTGTTCCCCATCCCAATCCCCCCTCCCACCTCCCTCTCCACCCATTCCCTCTAGGTTTTCCCAGTGCACCAGGTCCGAGCACTTGTCTCATGCATCCAACCTGGGCTGGTGATCTGTTTCACCCTAGATAATATACATGTTTCAATGCTGTTCCCTTGAAACATTGGCCCATTTTTTGATTGGATCATTTATTTTTCTGAAGTTGAGCTGGAGGAGTTGCTTATATATTTTTGAGATTAATCCTTTGTCTGTTGCTTCGTTTGCTATTATTTTCTCCCAATCTGAGGGCTGTCTTTTCACCTTGCTTATAGTTTCCTTTGCTGTGCAAAAGCTTTTAAGTTTCATTAGGTCCCATTTGTTTATTTTTGCTTTTGTTTCTAATATTTTGGGATGTGGGTCATAGAGGATCCTGCTGTGATTTATGTCGGAGAGTGTTTTGCCTATGTTCTCTAAGAATTTTATGGTTTCTGGTCTTACATTTAGATCTTTAATCCATTTTGAATTTATTTCTGTGTATGGTGTTAGAAAGTGTTCTAGTTTCATTCTTTTACAAGTGGTTGACCAATTTTTCCAGCACCACTTGTTAAAGAGGCTATCTTTTTTCCATTGTATATCCTTGCCTCCTTTGTCAAAGATAAGGTGACCATATGCTCGTGGATTTATCTCTGGGCTTTCTGTTCTGATCCATTGATCTATATATCTGTCTTTGTGCCAAAACCATACTGTCTTGATGACTGTGGCTTTGTAGTATAGTCTGAAGTCAGGCACGTTGATTTCTCCAGTTCCATTCTTTTTTCTCAAGATTACTTTGGCTATCCCAGGTTTTTTTTATATTTCTATACAAATTTTGAAATTGTTTGTTCTAGTTCTGTGAAAAATACCGTTGGTACCTTGATAGGGATTGCATTGAATCTGTAGATTGCTTTGCGTAGTATGGCCATTTTGACAATGTTGATTCTTCCAATCCATAAACACGATATTTCTCCATCTATTTGTGTCCTCTTTGATTTCTTTCATCAGTGATTTATAGTTTTCTATGTATAACTCTTTTGTTTCTTTAGGTAGATATGTCCCTAAGTATTTTATTCTTTTTGTTGCAATGGTGAATGGTATTGTTTCCTTAATTTCTCTTTCTGTTTTCTCATTGTTAGTGTATAAGAATGCAAGAGATTTCTGGGTGTTAATTTTATGTCCTGCAACTTTACTATATTCGTTGATTAGCTCTAGTAATTTTCTGGTAGAGTCTTTAGGGTTTTCTATGTAGAGGATCATGTCATCTGCAAACAGTGAGAGTTTCATTTCTTCTTTTCCTATCTGGATTCCTTTTACTTCTTTTTCTGCCCTGATTGCTGTGGCCAACACTTCCAAAACTATGTTGAATAGGAGTGGTGAGAGTGGGCACCCTTGTCTTGTTCCTGATTTTAGGGGAAATGCTTTCAATTTTTCCCGATTGAGGGTAATGCTTGCTGTGGGTTTGTCATATGTAGCTTTTATTATGTTGAGGTATGTTCCTTCTCTTCCTGCTTTCTGGAGAGTTTTGATGATAAATGGATGTTGAATTTTGTCAAAAGCTTTTTCTGCATCTATTGAGATAATCATATGTTTTTTTATCTTTCAATTTCTTAATGTGGTGTATCACATTGATTGATTTTCGGATATTACAAAATCCTTGTATTCCTGGGATAAAGCCCACTTGGTCATGGTGTATGATTTTTTTAATATGTTGTTGGATTCTGTTTGCTAGAATTTTGTTAAGGATTTTTGCATCTATGTTCATCAGTGATATTGGCCTGTAGTTTTCTTTTTTTGTGGCATCTTTGTCTGGTTTTAGAATTAAGGTGATGGTAGCCACATAGAATGAGATTGGAAGTTTACCTTCTTCTGCTATTTTTTGGTAGAGTTTGAGAAAAATAGGTCTTAGCTCTTCTCTAAATTTTTGGTAGAATTCCACTGTGAAGCCATCTGGTCCTGGGCTTTTGTTTGCTGGAAGATTTCTGATTACAGTTTGGATTTCCTTGCTTGTGATGTGTTTGTTAAGGTCTTCTGTTTCTTCCTGGTTCAGTTTTGGAAAGTTATACTTCTCTAAGAACTTGTCCATTTCTTCCAAGTTGTCCATTTTATTGGCATAGAGCTGCTGGTAGTAGTCTCTTATGATCCTTTGTATTTCAGTGTTGTCTGTTGTGATCTCTCCATTTTCATTTCTAATTTTGTTAATTTGGTTCTTCTCTCTTTGTTTCTTAATGAGTCTTGCTAATGGTTTGTCAATTTTGTTTATTTTTTTCAAAAAACCAGCTTTTAGCTTTGTTGATTTTTGCTATGGTCTCTTTAGTTTCTTTTGCATTTATTTCTGCCCTAATTTTTTAAGATTTCTTTCCTTCTATTAACCGTGGGGTTCTTCATTTCTTCCTTCTCTTATTGCTTTAGGTGTAGGGTTAGGTTATTTATTTGACTTTTTTCTTGTTTCTTGAGGTAGGCCTGTAATGCTCTGAATCTTCCCCTTAGCACTGCTTTTACAGTGTCCCATAGGTTTTGGGTTGTTGTGTTTTCATTTTCATTCGTTTCTATGCATATTTTGATTTCTTTTTTAAGTCTTCTTAAAGGAGGTCGCCATTAACCCCACCATAAACCTATCAGAATTACACAGGACTGGGAAAAGGAGTCTTGGAGGACACAAAAATATCTTTGTGCACCAGGACCCAAGAGAAAGGAGCAGGGATCCCACAAAACCTAACCCAGACATCCTTGTGAGTGCCCAGGATTCTCTGATTGAGGCATGGTTTGGTGGTGGCCTGCTGCAGGGTTGCTGGCACTGAGTATAGCAGTACATGAACATGATCTTTTGAAGGAGGTCACCATTGTCTTAATTACCTCCACCATCATTTGGCCACAGGTAAACAAAAAGGAGAGAACATAGTTCCACCCATCAACAGAAGCCTTCTCCATCAGAGGGAAGACAGAAAGAAAATCACAATCACAGAAAACTACCCAATCTAATTTCATTGTCACGTTGACCACAGCCTTGTCTAACTCAATAATCTCTGAGCCATGCGTGTAGAGCCACCTGAGATGGATGGGACATGGAGGAGAGTTCCAACAAAACGTGGTCCACTGGAGAAGGGAATGGCAAACCACTTCAGCCGTGAAGAGTATGAAAAGGCAAGAAGAAAGGACAATGAAAGATGATTTCCCCACATCAGTAGTGGCCAAATATGCTACTGGAGATCAGAGCCAAAGCAAAAACAATACCCAGTTGTGGACAGGACTGGTGATGGAAGCAAGGTCCAATGCTATAAGAACAATATTGAATAGGAACCTGGAATGTGAGATCCATGAATCAAGGCAAATTGGAAGTGGTCAAACAGGAGATGGCAAGAGTGAACACGGACATGTAAGGAGGAAACAAACTAAAATGGCAACATCATGGAAAATAGATGGGGAAACAGTGGAAATAGTGGCTGACTTTACTTTTCTGGGCTCCAAAATCACTGAAGATAGTGATTGCAGCCATGAAATTAAAAGATGCTTCCTCCTTGGAAGGAAAGTTATGACCAACCTAGATAGCATATTAAAATGTAGAGACATTACTTTGCCAACAAAGGTCCATCTAGTCAAGGCTATGGTTTTCCAGTGGCCATGTATGGATATGAGGGTTGGACTATAAAGAAAGCTGAGCATCAAAGAACTGATGCTTTTGAACTGTGATGTTGGTGAAGACTCTGGAGAGTCCTTTGAACTGCAAGGAGATCCAACTAGCCCATCCTAAAGGATATCAGTCTTGGGTGTTCATTGGAAGGACTGATGTTGAAGCTGAAACTCCAATCCTTTGGCCACCTGATGTGAAGAGCAGACTCACTTGAGAAGATCCTGATGCTCGGAGGGATTGAGGGCAGGAGAAGAAGGGGAAAACAGAGGATGAGATGGTTGGATGGTATCATTGACTCAATGGACATGGGTTTGTGTGGACTCTGGGAGTTGGTGACAGACAGGGAGGCCTGGCATGCTGCAGTTCATGGGGTCGGCAAGAGTGGGACACAACTGAGTGACTGAGCTGAACTGAACTGAAACTAAAATGGACTGGACTGTGTGAATTTAACTCAGATATCCATTATATCTACTACTGTGGCCAAGAATATCTTCAAAGAAATGGAGTGGCCATCATAGTCCACAAAAGAGTGTGAAATGAAGTACTCGGATGCAATCTCAAAAATGACAGAATGATCTCTGTTTATCTCCAAGACAAACCATTCAATATCACAGTAATCCAAGTCTATGCGCTGACCAGTAATGCTGAAGAAGCTGATATTGAACAATCCTATGAAGACCTACAAGACCTTCTAGAACTAACACTCAAAAAGATGTCCTTTTTATTATAAGGGACTGGAATGCAAAAGTAGGAAGTCAAGAAACACCTGGATTAACAGGGAGATTTGGCCTTGGAGTCCATAATGGAGCAGGACAAAGGATAATAAAGTTTTGTCAAGAGAACACACTGGTCATAGCAAACACCCTCTTGCAACAACACAAAAGAATACTCTACACATGGTTATCACAAAATGATCAACACCAAAATCAGGTTGATTATTTTTTTTTTCCAGCCAAAGAGGGAGAAGCTCTGTACAGTTAGCAAAAACAAGACTGGGAGCTGACTGTGGCTCAGATCATCAATTCCTTATTGCCAAATTCAGACTTAAACTGAAGAAAGTAGGGAAAACCACTAGACAATTCAGGCATGAACTAAATCAAATCCCTTACAATTATACAGTGGAGTGGCAAATAGATTTAAGGGACTAGATCTGATAGATAGAGTGCCCAATGGACTATGGACGGACGTTTGTGACATTGTACAGGAGACAGGGAGCAAGACCAACTCCAAGAAAAAGAAATGTAAAAAAGCCAAATGGCTGTCTGTGGAGGCCAAAAAAAAAGGAGAAAAGGAAAGATATACCCATTTGAATGCAGAGTTCCAAAGAATAGCAAGGAGAGAAAATAAAGCCTTCCTCAGTGATCAAGGCAAAGAAATAGAGGGAAACAACAGAATGGGAAACACTAGAGATCTTTTCTACAAAATTAGAGATACCAAGGGAACATTTCATGCAAATATGGGCTCAGTAAAGAACAGAAATGGTATGGACCTGATAGAGGCAGAAGATATTAAGAAAAGGTGGCAAGAATACAAACAAGAACCAAACAAAAAAAGATCTTCACAACCCAAGTAATAACAATGGTGTGATCATTCACGTACAGCCAAACATCCTGGAATGCGAAGCCAGGTGGGCCTTAGGAAGCATCACTATGAACAAAGCTAGTAGAGGTAAGGAAATTCCAGTTGAGCTATTTCAAATCCTAAAAGATGATGCTGTGAAAGTGCTGCACTCAATATGCCAGCAAATTTGGAACACTCAGTAGTGGCCACAGGACTGGAAAAGGTCAGTTTTTATTCCAATCGCAAAGAAAGGCAATGCCAAAATGCTTAAACTACCACACAATTGCACTCATTTTACATGCTAGTAAAGAAATTCTCAAAATTCTCCAAGCCAGGCTTCAACAATACATAAACCATGAACTTCCAAATGTTCAAGCTGGTTTTAGAAAAGGCGGAGGAACCAGAGATCAAATTGCCAACATCCACTGGGTCATCAAAAAACCAAGAGTTTCGGAAAACAAAAACAAAAACAAAAACAAAAAACGTCTATTTCGGCTTTATTGACTATGCCAAAGCCTTTAACTGTGTGGATCACAGTAAACTGTGGAAAATTCTGACAGAGACGGGAATAGTAGACCACCTGACTTGCCTCTTGAGAAACCTGCATGCAGGTCAGGAAGCAACAATTAGAACTGGACATGGATCAATAGACTAGTTCCAAAGAGTAAAAGGAGTATGTCAAGGCTGTATATTGTCATCCTGCTTATTTAACTTATATGCAGAGTACATAATGAGAAATTGTGGGCTGAAGGAAGCACAAGCTGGAATCAAGATTGCTGGGAGAAATATCAATAACCTCAGATATGCAGATGACACCACCCTTATGGCAGAAAGCAAAGAAGAACTAAAGAGCTTCTTGATGACAGTGAAAGAGAAGAGTGAAAAAGTTGGCTTAAAGCTCAACATTCAGAAAACTAAGATCATGGTCTCTGGTCCCATCACTTCGTAGCATATATATGGGGGAAAAGTGCAAACAGTGGATGACTTTTATTTTGGGGCTCCAAAATTGCTGCAGACGGTGATTGCAGCCATGAAATTAAAAGACACTTACTCCTTGGAAGGAAATTATGACCAACCTAGACAGCATGTTAAAAAGCAGCGACATTACTTTGCCAACAAAGGTCCATCTGGTCAAGGTTATGGTTTTTCCAGTGGTCATGTGTGGATGTGAGAGTTGGACTGTGAAGAAAGCTGAGCGCCAAAAAAATTGATGCTTTTCAACTGTGGTGTTGGAGAACACTCTTGAGAGTCCCTTGGGCTGCTAGGAGATCCAACCAGTCCATCCTAAAGGATGGGTGTTAATTGGAAGGACTGATGTTGAAGCTGACACTCCAATACTTTGGCCACCTCATGCGAAGAGCTGACTCTTTGGAAAAGACCCTGATGCTGGGAGGGATTGAGGGCATGAGGAGAAGGGGACGACAGAGGATGAGTTGGCTGGATGGCATCATTGACTCGGTGGACATGAGTTTGAGTAAACTCCGGGAGTTGTTGATGGACAGGGAGCCGGGAGTGCTTTGATTCACAGGGTCACAAAGAGTCGGACATGACTGAGTGACTGAACTGAACTGATATATATGTATATGTACATATATATATATATATATATATACACATTATGTACTTATGTGTGTGTATGATTTTTATATATATAAATATATATACACACACATATGTGTTTGTGTGTGTGTTTGTGTATATATATATATATATATATATATATATATAGAGAGAGAGAGAGAGAGAGAGAGAGAGAGAAGTGAATGGTAGTAAGAAGAATCTCCTCCTGAGTCCTCTGTTTTCCTCACCACACAGCAGGCACCAGCCAATCTGCCTAGTCATAAAATCTTCCAATATTCCTAGGGAAGTCTCTGGACCTGCTCTGTGTGCTGTGCGGTCAGCTCAGACTCAGATCTGGCCTTACTCCAGCTTAAACCTGCTTCCAAAATCCATAGTTACTCCCAAAGTCCACAGTCTCTGATTAATTGTGGGAATTTAATTCACTCCACCTGCAGCTTCATAAGCAAATTCACTTGCTGCCTTTTTCCCACAGTGCATTGCTTGTTTTTCTGGTTTTATTTGATTTTATACAAGAACTTGCATTTTTAAAAATATATTTATAAAAATCACTTGAGTCTTAGGATGGTTGTATATTCCTCCAGAAATAATTTTCATTTTCTTCTCCCACAATAATGGCAGTGCTACTGATCCAGAACATCCTGATGATGTGAAGATAGACTACAAAATTTTATGAGGGATTATTGACTTTCAGCTCCTCCTTACCACGGCTTTATGACCCTTTGGGGTAACTGCATAAAATGTAGCATTGCTTTAGAGTCCAATATCCCTGTAAACCATAAGTTTTTATTATTGCCTGTAGTCTTGTAAGGTCACCAAAAGCATAATACACATTACCAGCTGTTTTTATAATATCATGATTATATAATATCCTCAGTTCAAAAAAAAAAAAAGAAGAAGAAGAAAAAGTGACTTTGAATACAAGATTTAACAACATGGTTACTATTTCCTCCTGCATTTTGTCCCAGTAATTCCTCACTATTTGTAAGCTCTATGTTACCTATGAGTATGTATTTTAATACATTTCATTAAACATATTTAGCTCACCTCAAAAATGAATTTTATCTGAACTAACAATTTCCTAATTATAAGAAGCAAAGTTTTCATTCTATTTTGAGATCCAATAATAAATACTTTCCATTTGTTCTTTTCTGTTTTAAATTTGCTTGTTTTCTCATTATTAATTTTAACTTTATTGAGAAAAACTGGCATATAATTGTATACATTTGAAGTATGCAATATAGTGACGATATACACGTACATGTACACTGTGGAATGATTACCAAGATCATGGTAATTATTGATAGCACATCCATCATCTCACATAGTTAACTCATTTGTGTGTGTGTGGTCGGAATGCCTAAGAATACCTGCTCTCTTTTGTGTATACAACACTATATGTTAACAATAGGCACTGTACTGCACATTAGATCCTCAGACTTTATTCTTACAACTGAAAATCTGTACCCTTTGACTGATATCACCCTCTGCTCCACTTGCAACCACCAGTCTTTTCCTTGTTTATTTGAAATCAATCTTTTGGGTTTTATTTATTTACTTATTTATTTTTGATAGATTCCAAATGTAAGTATACAAAGAGTACTTGCCACTCTCTACCTGGCTTATTTCACTTAGCACAATGGCCTCTATTTTTATCCATGCTGTTGTATATGGCAATATTTCCTTCTTTGTTATGGCTAAATAATATTTCATTATCACATTTCCTTTCTCCATTCATCCATCAAAGGACATTTAAGTCATTACCATCTCTTGACTATTGTGAATATTGTTGCAATGAACATGAATGTGAATGTATCTGCTTGAGATATTACTTAAATTCTTTCAGATATATACCCAAGAGTAGGATTGCTGACTATATGGTAGTTATATTTTTTTTTAATTTTTAAGGAATGGCCATAAGGTCTTCTATAGTGGCTGTACGAATTAACATTCCCACCAACAGTGTACAGGTGTATAGATTCTCTTTTCTGCACATCACCAACACTTGGTTTCTGTGCAGATATCCTCAGGTTTTGAGCTTCGCAGGGTTCTTGCTGTTTCTTAGTTAGAGTCCAGAGCTTTCTCTGAGCTATTTTTTTGTCAATTTGTAGTTGTTTATGTATTATTTTTATTGTTTTTATAAGGTTGAAGAGTTTTGGAACCTCCATCTTGATTATGTCACCTTAAAAACTGTCTGCTGTTTTTTTGTTGTTGTTTTTGTTTTGTTTTTTACTATTTCTTACACCCCACACACATTTTCTAACTTGGTTTTGAATACTTCAAGTACAATGGAAGTCACTAGTTTATGTTTGTGTCTGATCATTTTTACATATGATGTTTCTGCTGATTTTTCTCTATTGTATTTTTACCTTTGTTGGTTCTTCCTCATGGTATCCTGTTATCTGTGTGTGAGTTTAGTGATTTTTGAAATATATTTATTTTGTTGGAAATTTACTAGTCATATTCATTTGGTAGTCTGGTATGAAGTTTAATAGCTCCAAAGAGATATTTTATTTACCTCTGTCAGATGCCCAAAGGCACAGCCATTTATGAATAGTTTAAAAATAATTTTAGGCATAATATTATGCCAAGTGAAAGAAGCCTTATGCAAAATAGTATAAACTGTATGATGGCATCTATATGAACTTCTCAAACAGGCTACACTACTATATTATTGTTATTTTTTTAAAGTCAGAACTGTGGTTGCCTCTGGGAGCGTATGTGGAATATTGACTGGGGAAGGGAATTAAGGAACTTTCTGGTATGATATCTAGATCACATAAGTATATGCATTTGTTAAAAGTCAGCAAATCTCACTTAAAACTTGTGCAGTTTACAGTACATAAATAAATATTTAAAACTACATAAGGATATGGGCCTTCCCAGGTGGCGCTGGAAGTAGAGTCCACCTGCCAATGCAGGAGACTTAAGAGACTCAAGTTCAATCCCTGGGTCAGGAAGATCCCCTGGAGGAGGGTACAGTAACCTATTCCAGTATTCTTGCCTGGAGAATCACCATAGACAGAGGAGTATGGCAGGCTATGGTCCACAGCGTCACAAAGAGTTGGACAAGACTAAAGAGACTTCACATGCACACATGCAGAAATATACATGTAGAAGTTTTTAAGAAGCATACTGATAAATTTATTCTAAAATTTATCAAAAAGTAAGATATGTTTAGATAGATGGAAAGATATTTCATATAAAATTATATGAAAATATTAATGATAAACTTGATGGTAGATTTATGAATATTGACTGTAAGAATCTTTACTTTTGCTCATATATTTAAGCATTTGCCAAGCTTTGTGTTAAGACATAAGCAGGGAATAAAACGATATATATGACAAGCTAGTTACTCTTAAAAAAGGCACAATATACTGGAAGGCCTAAATGTAAATGGTCATCCCTCAGTCTCTACCAGGCCGGGGACTGGTTCCAGGACCAAAATCTTTGGATGTGGTCAAGTCTCTTATATAAAATGGTATAGTTCTCTCAACTCCTTCCAGGGTTGGTTAAAATCACAGTTGTGGAACCTTGGCTATGGAGGGTCGACTATATATGCAAGCACACAGACATATGTATAGTACAATGTGATAAGTACAATGATAGAAATTTGTAAAGGGCACATCAAAATAGCTTTTATTTTTAATCATTAACTTGTTTATTTTGTACCTATTATACTCACTAATTTGTTTATTCATTAACTTGATTATTCCACTTGTATTAGAGTATAACACATTTTACATATTTTTGAAACATATTTGCTCATATTTTGTGTAGGAGTGTTGCATCTAAATTAATGAGAGATATATTAGTCTGTGGTTTTCTTGTTTTATATTGTGTTTCTCTGGTCTTGGTACCAAGATAATACTGGCATCATAAAATCAGCTGTAAATTGCTCCCCTTCATTTTGACTTTCTGGGAGAGGTAGTGCAAAATTGATGTAGATTCTTCTTTAATTCTTTAAATGTTTGATAAGAATCTCCAGTGAAATCATCTGGGCATGGATCGTTTTTAAAATTACTTTGTTGAAGTTTGATTGACATGCAACAAGTGTATATTTAATGAATAGAAATTGATAAATTTGAGATGACTAAATCACCACTTCTAGGCCATAAACATACCCATTACCTGCAAAACTTTACTCTCACTTTCTTTGTGGTGTTGATAAGGATGGTGATGATAGCACTTAATATAATCTTTACCCTCTTAGCAGAATTTTGAGTATATAATGCTATATTGTTAACCATAGATAATATGTTGTACACTATATCTTCAGGACTTATTCATCTCATATAAATGAAACTTTGCACCTTTTGCTCCTTCCCACAGCCTCTTATAACTACCATTTTACTCTCTATTTATCAGTTTGATTGCTTAAGATTATTCATATAAGTTGTATTATGCAGTATTTGCCCTTCAGTGTCTTACTTTTGGAACTTGACATAATGTCCAGCAGGTTCGCTATGTTTTCACTGAGGCAAGATATGCTTCCTTTGTTAAAGCTAAAAAAATGTTCCATTGTATGTACATATCACATTTTCTGTATCCATTTATCAGTCAATAGACATTTGCACACATGCATGCTAAGTTACTTCAGTCATGTCAGACTTCTTGCGACCCTATGGGCTGTAGCCCACCCGGTTCCTCTGCCCATGGGATTCTCCAGGCAAGAATACTGGAGTGGGTTGCCATGCCCTCTTCCAGGGGATTTTCTGTGCTCAGTGATTGAACTCACATCCCTTACATCTCCTGCATTGGTAGATGGGTTCTTTACCACTAGTGTCATCTTGGGAGCCCCAATAGACATTTAGATTGATTCTATATCTTGGCTACTGTAATACTGCAAAGAATATGTGAGTTCTAGATATTTCTTTGAGATACAGATTTCAAATTATTTTATATATATCTACAATTAGGGTTGAAAGATTAAATGACAGATTATATGGTAGTTGCATTTTTAGTTTTTTTTAGGAACTTCAATACTGTTTTCTATAAGTGTGCCAATTTATGTTCTCAACAGCATGTGGTTCATCTAGAAGCTGACATCAATTAGTTGTCTTTGTTCAAATTGCAATTTTCCTGGCGTTCGTGTAATCAACAATTTTTTCTTACTGTATCCTGGATATTTTATATATTGTATTAGGAAATTCTAGACTTTAAATTCTTAATTTTAGCAGACCTTCCGTCTATTTATGTTTAGCATGTAGAAACTCAATGACATTTTTGGTTTGTGATTTCAATAACAGTTTAATGTTCATAATATTTACAGTGTCTCTTTTGCTTAGTTTATCTGATGTCATCAGGAGTCACACTTATCCTTCTGTTAGTGCCTAAAGGGACATAATTAGTTTCCCAAGACTGGCTACTGGATGTCTCTCAGTGAGAAAAGGGAGTCCCAAGCCCCTGGGATAAGGATGTTTTCCTGTCACTACTAGATTTATGGAGGGTTCTACTAATGGTGTCCTCTATCTGCCCTGGTATCTCTAGGTGGAAGAAGATAGTATCAGATCCACAGGGACAAAGAATCTTTCTGATAATTGTTGCTCGCTACTCCTGAGTCCCTCATCCTAGTTTCACTTGCCGGTGGCCTCACCTCTTGGTCAAGGAAGCAAAAATGAGGATTTATGGAGTTTTTCTGGCTGATTGCCTGTATTGTCCTGATTTCTCCTGCCTGTGGGGAATGAAGATTATTTCACAGGCTAGGCCACTTGTTAGTAGTTATTTTTAAAAAATAGTTAATTATCAAAAATGCAAATATTCCAACTTCAAAATTCATAATATACCTTTTATGTGTTCATAGTTCTAGAAAATACATTATCTATCCATACCATTTAATTAAAATGGCCTGCAAATGTTGAAACATTTTGTGTGTTTAAGAAGTTGCGATCTTTCCCAGCATTAGATGCAATAATTAGACTAAAGATGATCTGGTAACTTTTTTTTTTAATTAGGGGGAATGAAAAAAGTTCACTGTAAAAATCTCCAGGAAATCAGTAATAAAATGAAAATGCTAAGCATACTTTAAATACAGACAAATTTGAGAGAATACAGTTCTACTTATTTATCCATTAACCATTTTACTCCTCATAAATTTACATTTGGATATTTTAATGGCCACAAAATTAACATTAATTACTTTATTCTTATTAAATTTGTATCACTCTTTAGATTAACTGCATTTAGAAAACATGTTTTGCTTTCTAATAGCCTCAGTGTTATAATTAAATGCAGTAATATTTATTGTATACAAAAATTATTCAAAAATTATCTTGGAAATGTTGAATTTAACTATGAAATTATTACTTTTTATTAAATTTGTATCACTCTTTAGAGTAACTGCATTTAAAAAACATGTTTTGCTTTCTAATAGCCTCAGTGTTATGATTAAATGCAGTAATATTTATTGTATACAAAAATTATTCAAAAATTATCTTGGAAACGTTGAATTTAACTATGAAATTATTACTTTTTAAATTATTATGTACTTTTTTATGTTCTTTTTTTTTTCTTCTATTTTTTTTTATTTGTAGTGAATTTTGTCATACATTGAAATGAAACAGCCATGGGTTTACATGTGTTCCCCGTCCCGATCCTCCCTCCCACCTCCCTCTCCACCCGATCCCTCTAGGTCTTCCCAGTGCACCAGGTCCAAGCGCTTGTCTCATGCATCCAACCTGGGCTGGTGATCTGTTATGTACTTTTTAAATTAATTGAAGTTTGAATTTAAGCACTACTCTGCTTTTGAGTTTAAGACTTTAAAGGATATTCTTAAAGTATATTTTCTATCATGATAGAGTCAAATTTGGTGTCAGCAAGCATGGTGTGATTGTTTGCACCACCAATACTCATCTATATTTTCTTATACTATAAATAAATAAGTGCCCTGTGTAATATATATATATATATATATATATTGTTCAGAAGATGCAATAGAATTTTTTTTTTGAGCAAAAACTCAAATATGTAGCCATAGCAATTAGCTAGTACTTGTTCAGGCTAGTACTTTGCATACTTCTTAGGACTGAGGTCATCTACATTCAGTCGAATTTCCAGAGGAGAATGCAGCCAAGCTGACACTTTGATTGAAATACTTGCATTACCTGAGTAGGAGACCCAGATTTTCTGTCCTCAGCCATAATTATTTTACGTTATAGAAAACTATATTAATCAAGCAGGGCTACAAATTATTCTTTTCAGGTTTGATGAATGGAGCAGCTATTTTGATGAAGTCTACATGGTAAGGAACCATATATGGCCTCTAGGAACTGTGGACAGCTTCTAGGGCCTGAGGCTAACTTTCCATATGACAACCAGAAAACAGATGGGATTCTCCATCATATAGCAAAAGTGAAATAAATGCTGTCAATAACTAAATAAATTTGGAAGTAAAACTTTCCCAAGTCGAGTTTCCAGAGGAGAATGAAGCCAAGCTGACACTTTGATTGAAATACTTGCATTACCCTGAGTAGAAGACCCAGATTATCTGTCCCCAGCCTGCTGATCCACAGATACTATCAGAGTGTGCTGTATTGCTTTAAGCTAAAAAAAACTGTGCAAATTTTCAACACAGTATAAAATACTAATATACATGGTAATTCCACTGGGGGAGGGGAAATTAATAATTCAGTTAATGTTGAATATAATGCTATAATAGGAATGATGCAGTATGTAGAGCAAATTTTAGTGGTAGTATATAGTAGCTTTATAAATATATGTATTCATTTATTTATAAAATCATTGAAAGTTGTAGGGGCTCATTTAAAATATCCAATTATGCCAATTCAGTTAAAGGGGATGTAATAATAAATTTTATGTGTCAACTGGGCAAAATCATGTTACCCAGATTTACCATTAGTATTATTCTTGATGTTTCTATGAAAATGCTTTTTGGATAAAATTAACATTTAAATCAACTGACTCTGAGTAAGCAGATTACTCTTCATAATGTGAGGAGGCCTGACTCAGTCAGTAATCAGTATTAATAGAAAATTTCTAATTTCTGCAGAGGAAGAAGAAAGTCTATTAGCAGACAAATTTTGTACACCAACCACAACTCTCCTCCCTGTCTCCAGCCTATGGGATTACCCAGATATTTTGGACAGTCCAGCCTCAATAAGAATATGAGTTAATACCTTAAAATCTCTAATACAAGGCAGGAAGTTAAATACTATGGAATGATTTACAGATTTAGAGATTCATGAAAGATGTGGGGCATACCCTTGTGATATAAAGACATTAATAACAACTAGTACAGTGGGAATTTTTAGCTTTCTCTTAGATATAAGAAATTCCATCATAGAGGAAAACAAAAGAATGGTAAAGACTAGAGATCTCTTCAAGAAAATTAGAGACACCAGGGAGCATTTCATACAAAGATGGGCTCAATAAAGAACAGAAATGGTAAGGACCTAACAGAAGCAGAAGATGTTAAGAAGAGGTGGCAAGAACACACAGAATGACTGTACAAAAAAGATCTTCACAGACCCAGATAATTGCAATGGTGGGATCATTCACCTAGAGCCAGACATCTTGGAATGTGAAGTCAAGTGGGCCTTAGGAAGCATTGCTACGAACAAAGCTAGAGGAGGTGACGTAATTCCAGTTGAGCTATTTCAAATCGTGAAAGATGACGCTGTGAAAGTGCTGCTCTCAATATGCCAGCAAATATGGAAAACTCAGCAGTGGCCACAGGACTGGAAAAGGTCAGTTTTCATTCCAATCCCAAAGAAAGGCAATGCCAAAGAATGCTCAAACTACTGCACAATTGCACTCATCTCACACACTAGTAAAGTAATGCTCAAATTTCTCCAAGCCAGGCTTCAGCAATACGTGAACCATGAACTTCCAGATGTTCAAGTTGGTTTTATAAAAGACAGAGGAACCAGGGATCAAATTGCCAACATCCACTGGGTCATCAAAAAAGCAAGAGAGTTCAAAAAAAACAAAAAAAAATAAAAAATAAAAAAACAAAAACATCCAACCTGGGCTGGTGATCATTTTCACCCTAGATAATATACATGTTTTGATGCTGTTCTCTTGAAACATCCCACCCTCGCCTTCTCCCACAGAGTCCAAAAGTGTTCTATACATCTGCGTCTCTTTTTCTGTTTTACTTATAGGGTTATTGTTACCATCTTTCTAAATTCCATATATATGTGTTAGTAAACCACTACAATATTGTTAAGTAATTAGCCTCCAACTAATAAAAATAAATAAATAAAAAATAAATAAATAAATAAAAATAAAATCACAGTATCACAGAAAAAACAAATAAATAAATGTTTCCTTTATTGAAAAATTAAAAAAAAAAAACAAAGACATCTATTTCTGCTTTATTGACTATGTCAAAGCCTTTGACTATGTGGTCACAATAAACTGTGGAAAATTCTGAAAGAGATGGGCCTACCAGACCACCTGACCTGCCTCTTGAGAAACCTGTATGTAGGTCAGGAAGCAACAGTTAGAACTGGACATGGAACAACAGACTGGTTCCCAACAGGAAAAGGAGTAAATCAAGGCTGTATATTGTTACCCTGATTATTTGACTTATACGCAGAGTACATCATGAGAAACACCGGGCTGGAAGAAACACAAGCTGAAATCATGATTGCTGGGAGAAATATCAATAACCTCAGATATGCAGATGACATGACCCTTATGGCAGAAAGTGAAGAAGAACTAAAGAACCTCTTGATGACAGTGAAAGAGGAGAGTGAATAAGTTGGCTTAAAGCTCAACATTCAGAAAACTAAGATCATGGCATTCGGTCCCATCTCTTCATGGCAGATAGATGGAGAAACAGTGGCAGAATTTATTTTTCAGGGCTCCAAAATCACTGCAGATGGTGATTGCAGTCATAAAACTAAAAGACGCTTACGCCTTGGGAGGAAAGTTATGTCCAACCTAGATAGCATATTAAAAGCAGAGTCTTTACTTTGCCAACAAAGGTCCGCCTAGTCAAGGCTGTGGTTTTTCCAGTGGTCATGTACTGATGAGAGATTTGGGCTATAAAGAAAGCTGAGTGCTGAAGAATTAATCATTTTGAACTGTGGTGTTGGATAAGACTCTTGCGAGTCCCTTGAACTGCAAGGAGATCCAACCAGTCCATCCTAAAAGAGATCAGTCCTGGCTGTTCATTGGAAGGACTGATGTTGAAACTGAAACTCCAATCCTTTGGCCACCTGATGTGAAGACCTGACTCATTGGAAAATACCCTGATGCTGGGAAAGATTGAGGGCAGGAGAAGAAGGGGATGACAGAGGATGAGTTGCTTGGATGGCATCATTGATTCAATGGACATGGTTTTGGGTGGACTCCGGGAGTTGGTGACAGACAGGGACACCTGGCATGCTATGGTTCATGTGGTGGCAAAGAGTTGGACACGACTGAGCGACTGAACTGTATTGATCTGATATCAAGAGTATGAAAATGAACCCAATTTTCTGTCTAGTTTTGCAAATTTGTGATAGATTGAAATAGACAATGAATGGGTGGTGAAAATGACATTTAATCATCACTTAAATATTTTATTTTATTTATTTTTTTTGCACTTAAATGTTTTAAAGCATCTGCAGATGAGAGGGTGAAATATTATCAAAGGGACAGTAAAACCGAAGTTCATAAAGATTGTGGATATTTTCACTCATTTTGACACAACACTACCCCACAAATCAATTAAAATATGCATCGGTTCAGTTCAGTCCTTCAGTTATGTGACTCTTTGTGACCTCATGCCAGTTTTCCCTGTCCATTACCAGCTCCTGGAGCTTGCTCAAAATCATACCCATTGAATGAATTATGCCATCCAGCCATCTCATCCTCTTTTGTCCCCTTCTCCTCCTGGCTTCAATCTTTCCCAGCATCAGAGTCTATTCCAATGAGTCATTTAATCACATCAGTTGGCCAAACTATTGGAGCTACAACCTCAGCACCAGTCCTTCCAAAGAATATTCAGGATTGATTTCCTTTAGGATTGACTGGTTGGATCTCCTTACTGTCCAAGAGACTCTCAAGAGTCTTCTCCAACACCACAGTTCAAAGGCATTGATTCTTTAGTGCTCAGCTATCTTTGTGGTTGAAATTTCACATCCATGCCTGGCTAAGGGAATACCATAGCTTTGACTCTATGGACGTTTCTCAGCAAAGCAGTGTCTCTGCTATTTAATATGCTGTCTAGGTTTGTTATAGTTTTTCTTCCAAGCAGCGAGAATCCTTTAATTTCATTGCTGCACTCACTATCTGTGGTGATATTGGTGCCCAAGAAAATAAAATCGCTCATGGTTTCCATTGTTTCCCCATGTATTTGCCATGAAGTGATGGGACTGGATTTCATGATCTTAGTTTTTCAAATGTTGAGTTTTAAGCTAGCTTTTTCACTCTCCTCTTTCACTTTCATCAAGAAACTCTTTAGTTCTTCTCTTTCTGCCATAAGAATGGTGTCATCTGCATATCTAAGGTTATTGATGTTTCTACCGGTCTTGATTCCAGCTTGTGTTTCTTCCATCCCAGCATTTCACATGATGTACACTGCATATAAGCTAAATAAGCAAGGTGCGTATATACAGCCTTGATGTACTCCTTTCCCAATTTGGAGCCATTCTGTTGTTTCATGACTGGTTCTAACTGTTGCTTCTTCACCTGTATACTGATTTCTCAGGTGGCAGGCAAGATGGTCTGGTATTCCTGTCTCTTTAAGAATTTTCCAGTTTGTTGTGATCCACACAGTCAAAGTCTTTAGTGTACTCAATGAAGCAGAAGTAGATGTTTTCCTGGAATTATCTTGCTTTTTCTATGATCCAAGGAATTTTGGCATTTTGATCTCTAGTTCCTCTGCCTTTTTTAATTCCAGCTTGAACATCTGAAAGTTCTCTACACATGTACTGTTGAAGCCTAGCTTGTAGAATTTTAAGAATTACTTTGCTAGCATGTGAGATGAGTGCAGCTATGTGATAGTTTGAAGAATCTTTGGCATTGCCTTTCTTTGGAATTGGAATCAAACCTGATTTTTTCCAGTCCTGTGGCCACTGATGTGCTTTCTATATTTACTGGCATATTGAGTGCAGCATCATCTTTTAGGATTTGAAATAGTTCAGCTGGAATTCTATCATCTCCACTAACTCTGTTTGCAGTGATGCTTCCTAAGGCCCACTTGACCTCACACTCCAAGTTTTCTGGCTCTAGGTGAGTGATCACACCATCGTGGTTATCTAGGTCATTAAGATTTTTTTTTTGGTATAGTTTTTCTGTGTATTCTTGCCACCTCTTCTTAATATCATCTGCTTCTGGAAGGTGCATGCAGTTTCTGTCCTTTATTGTGCCCATCTTGGCATGAAATGTTCCCCTGGTATCTCTAATTTTCTTGAGGAGATCTCTAATCTTTCCCATTCTATTGTTTTCCTCTTTTTTTTTTTTTTTGCATTGCTCACTTAAGAAGGCTTTTTTATCTCTCCTTGCTATTATTTGGAACTCTGCATTCAGATGGATATACTTTCCTTTTCTGCTTTGCCTCTCACTTCTCTTCTTTCCTCAGTTATTTGTGAGGCCTCCTGAGAAAACCACTTTGCCTTTTTGCATTTATTTTTCTTGAGAATGGTTTTAATCACAGCCTCCTGTACACTGTTATGAACTTCTGTCAATAGTTCTTCAGACAATCTATCGGATCTAATCCCTTGAATTTATTTGTCACTTCTACTGTGTAATTTTAAGAGTTTTTATTTAGGATTTGATATTTCCAGGCTTTTTCATACCTGAATGATATAGTAGTTTTCCCTACTTTCTTCAATTTAACTCTGAATTTTCCAATAAGGAGTTAATGATCTGAGCCACAGTCAGTTCCTGGTCTTGTTATTGTTGACTGCATAAAGATTCTATACAGTAGCTTTATATATGAAATATACTTTGTGTATAAAAATATGTATGGCCATAATTTTCTGCATTATTTTGCTTATAGATACATCAATGAAATTATTTGTTTAGTTCTTTATTTTTGTGTATTAAATTTTGTATTTTTATTGGAGTATAGTTCATTAATAATGCTGTTTTAATTTCATATATACAGCAAAATGAATCACTTACACATAAATAAACTCCTTTTTTTTTTTTTTTTTTCAAATTTGCTCCAATTTAGGTTATTAGAAAATATTGAGTAGAGTTCCCTGGGCTATACAATAGGTCCTTGTCAGTTATCTATTTTCTTATTTTTTTTTTTTGGAATTTTATTGTGTTATTGTTGATTTACAATGCTGTATTCATTTCAGGTGTGCAAAAAAGTGAAACTTATACACATTTCCATGTTTTTTCAATTATTTCTGATATAAGTCATTACAGAATATAGAATAGACTTCTCTGTTCTCTCGAGTGGAGTGTTATTAGTTATATATTTTGTGTATTGGAGTATATATATCTCATTTTTAATCTCCCAAATTATCACCCCCTTTGTCCCTCAACAACCATGTTCTTGATATCCATAATTCTATATTTGTTTTGTACAAAATTTCTATTGTAGCCTATTTTCATATTCCACATATAATCAGCATCATATGATATTTATCTTTCTCTGTCTGACTTACTTTGCTCAGTATAAAAATCTTTAGATTAATCTATGTTGCTGCAAATGGCACTATTTCATGCATTTTTATGGCTGAGTATTATTCTATTGTATATATGTATCACATATTCTTTATCCTTTCTTCTCTTGATGCAAATTTAAGTTGTTTTCATATCCTAATAATTGTAAATAGTGAAAAAATGCATATTTGGGTGAAGGTATCTTTTTGAATGATGGTTTTCTCTGGTATATACCCAGAAGTGGGATTGGTAAGTCATATGGTAGCTCTGGGGCTTTCCAGGTGGTGCTGGTGGTAAAGAACCATTTGATCCCTGTGTCAGGAAGATTCCCTGCTGGAGGGCATAGAAAATCACCGCAATATTCTTGCCTAGAGAATCTCATGGGCAGAAGAGCCTGGTAGGCTAGAGTCCATGGGGTTGCAAAAGAGGAGTTGGAATGGCTCAGTGACTAAACAACAACATGTATGGTATCATACATCTGCAAACAGTGACTCTTACTTACTTTTTATTTTTTTCTTTGTTTTTCTTCCCTGATTACTGTATCTAGGACTTCCATATCTGTGTTAAATAGTGACTGGATAGGACATCCTTGTCATATATATATATATATATATTTACTTATTTATTTTAGAGGAAATGCTTTCAGTTTTTCACCATTCAGAATGAAGTTTGCTGTGACTTTTATTACCCTGAGATAAGATACCTCTTTGCTCACTTTCTGGAGTTTTTGTTTTGTTTTAAACTTTGTCAAATGCTTTTTCTGCATGTATTGACGTGGTCATATTTTTTCTATTCTTAATTTGTGTATATGGGGTATCACATTGATTGATTTGCAGATATTGAAAAATCCTCATGTACTTGAGATAAATCCAACTTGATCACGATGTAAGTTCCTATGAATACATTATTGGATTCAGCTTGGTAATATTTTGTTAAGTACTTTTCCATCGAACTTCACTGTTTATATTGCCTTGTAAATTTATTCTTTTGTGTGGTATCTTTATCTGGCTTGGCATTAGGGTGATGGTAGCCACATATATGAGCTTGGAAGTGTTCCTTACTCTGCAATATTTTTTGAAATATATTCACAAGTGTAAATCGTAAGCTCTTCTGTAAAAGTTCAATATGATTTACCTGTGAAGACATCTGTTCTTGGATTTTTTTTTTTTTTGTAGGAAGATTTTAAATCATGGTTTCTATTTCAGTACTTTTGGTTTGTTTTTCATATTTTCTATTTCTTCCTGGTTCAGTTTTGAAAGGTCATGTCTTTCTAAGAATTTGTCTATTTATTCTACTTTTTTCCATTTTATTGGCATATTCTTCCTTGTGATAATCACTTACGATCATTTGTATTTCTGTGGTATCCATTGTATATTCTCCATTTTCATTTCTAATTTAATAAATTTGCATTTTCTATCATTTATTTTCTTGATGAATGTGGCTAAAGATTTTTCAAATTTAACTAAAAAATCAACTTTTACTTCATTAGTTTTCATTACTGTTTTCTTCATCTGTTTCATTTACTTCCATTCTGATCTTTATGATTACTTTCATTCTACTAACTGGGTTCTGTTTGTTCTTCTTTTTCCAAGTGTAAGGATAGGTTGTTTATTTGAGATTTTTCTTGTTTCTTGAGGCAGGAGTGTATTGCTCTAAAATTTCCACTTAGAATTGTTTTAGCTGTGACCCATGGATTTTGGATTGTCATATTTTTTTTGTCACTTGTCTTTAAGAAATGTTAAAGGTTCTCTTTGATTTCTTCAGTAATTTCTTGGTTACTTAGAAGCATATTGTTTATCCTCCATGTGTTTGTGAATATTACCAGATTTATTTTCCTGTAACTGATTTCTAATCTCATAGGGTTGTGTTCAGAAAAGATGTTTGATAAGGATTTAGTTTTCTTAAACTTACCAATGCTTAAATTTTTACCTGAGATATGATCTACCCTGAATAATGTTCTGTTGCTTTTGGATGGGATGTCCTATACTCAACAATTAAGTCTATCTGCTCTAATATGCCATTTAAAGCTTGTATTTCTTTATTTATTTTCTGTTTGATTAAGCTATCTGCCAATGTAAGTGGGATGTTAAAATCTACCACTATTATTCCATTGCTGTTGATTTCCTCTTTTATGACAATTTTCTGATGTTTTTATGACTATTTTGTGATTATATTTTATGACTGTGTCATATGTTGGGGTGTTCCTATTTTGGGTGCACATATAATTATAATTGTTGTCTTCTTCTTGGTTTGATACCCTCATCATTATGTTAGTGGCCTTCCTTGTCTCTTTTAACACTCATCATTTTAAAGTCTATTTTATCTGATATGAGTACTGCTACTCCATCTTTCTTCTGATTTCCATTTGCATGTAATGTGTCTGTTCCATCACTTTCACCCTATATGTGTCCCTAGGTTTGAAGTGGGTCTTGTAGATAGCATATATATGTGTCTTGTTTTTGTATCTATTCATCCAGGCTGTGTCTTTTGTTTGGAGTGTTTAACCTATTTACATTTAGGGTAATTATTGATATGTATGTTTCCATTGCTATTTTCTTAATTGTTTTTGGTTTGTATTTTTAGTTTAGTTTTTTTTTTTTCTTCTTCTTCTTTTGTTACCTGATTAGAGAAGCTGTTTTAGCATTTGTTGTAAAATCTGTTTGGTGTTATTGAATGAACTTCGTTTTTGCTTGTCTGTAGAGTTTTTTATTTCTCTTCTGAGTCTGAATGTGACTTTTTCTTCTAGAATATTATTGGTGGCAATTTTTTTTTTCCCTTCATCACTTTAAATACATCCTGCAACTCCCCTCTGGCCTGCAGAGTTCTGTTGAAAAATCAGCTGATGACTTTATTGGAATTACCCTGTACTTATTTGTTCCTTTCCCATTGCTTTTTTAAAAAATATCTTTTCTTGTATTTAAGTTTTTAAATATTTAATATAAATAAACTTAAACATTTACGTAGGATTACTGTGTGTGGTTCTCTCTGTGCTTCATGAACTTGGTTACTAATTTCTTTCTCATGTTAAGGAAGTTTTTGACTATAATATTTTCAAATATTTTTCAGATTCTTTATCTTTCTTTTATTCTTCTGGAACCCATGTATTACAAATGTTGGGGCATTTAATTTTGTCCCAAAGGTCTCTGAGCTTATCCTCATTTTTTATCATTTTTTTCTTTATTCTCTTATCTTGCAGTGATTTCCACCATTCTGTCTTTCAACTTACTTATCTGTTTTTCTGCCTCATTTTTTTCTGTTATTGCTTCCTTTTAGTATATTTTTCATTTAATTTACTATATTGTTCATCACTGTTTTTTCTTTATTTATTCTAGATGCTTGCTTGTTAAGCATTTTAACTCGAAATTTTTTGTTCAGATAGATTGCCTATTTCCTCTTCATTTAGTTGTTCTTGTAGGTTTTTAACTTGCTCCTCTGTCTGCAACATATTTCTTTGTCATTTTATTTTGTCTAACCTAATTTGCTTCTGGTTGCCTTTTCCACAGGATCTTGGGTTTTAATTCCTCCTGCTTCTGCTGTCTGCCCCCTGGTGGGTGAGGTTGTTCCAAGGGACTGTGTAGGCTTCTTAGTTGGAGGCACTAGTGACTAGTTTCTGGTGGATAGGGCTGGCATTTTTCTTCTAGTGAGCAGGTCCATATCAAGACTGTGTTGTTGAATGTCTGGGAGCTTAGTATGACTTAGCCAGTCGTTTGGATGTAGCTGTGTCTCTCTCTTGCTGGTTGTTTGGCCTGAGGTATTCCAACAAAAGAATCTTACAAACGGTTGGATTCAGGTCTTGGGGCTGAGATGGGGAACTCTGGGAAAGCTAACAATGATTCATCTTCACTGGGGCCAGGAATTTTCTGGCAGTTCATAAATCAGGACTCAGTGTACTTACCCTAGGGCCTCAGGTTGTACCCCTGACCAGGGAACCAAGACCCACAAGCCATACAATGCAGCTAATAATAATAATAATAATAATAATAATAATAATAACTCAAGATAAACAGCTAAAACTAACCAAACTGAAGGAAAATTTAAAAAAAAAAAGAAAGAGAAAAAAATCAACAAGCAAGGGACACCAACCAACCAAAAACAAAAGGAAAAACAAGCAAAAAGCAAAACAGACATAAGAAAAGAAAGAAAACAAACCGAAAACAAGGCAACAATAAAAACAAAACAAAAACCAAAACAAAAAAGCAAAGGACAATAAAAAACAAACTCCAGATGAGATCAGGTGCATTCAGGGTGGTACGGCCATAAAAAAAAAGATAAAAATAAAAATAACAAAAAGAAAATACACACAAAGTAAGACAAAAACCAAAAAAACTAAAGAAGTCAAAATACCTTGTTCTCAGTTGAAATATTGTGTAGATGGATTTACCAAGAGCTCCGACAACTGAGAAGGGTTTATTTTTAGTAGCTATGGATTTTGTAGGCACATAAACAGAGGAATTAGGCCAGGTAAAAGACTAAGCTGCCTCCAAAGTGCCTGTAGCACAGCCAGAGAACTACCTATAGGTATTGGAAGGCCTCCTTTGGAGGCAGGGCTGGTTGCGGCTAATGTGTGGGCAAGGAAAGTGAGGGTATAGGTCTAAAGGATTTTTTTTTGTCATTTCTGTTGCTATTGTTGGTTTTATTTCTTTTCTAAACACTTTTAGTATCTTTTTAATTTTCTTTTTTGTTTTTTCGTTTTATTGTTTGTTTGAGGGTATATTCTGCCTTTTCTGTTTTGCCTTTTTCTGTGTTTTGCTGTCATTGCTACCTGTTAGTTCTTTGTCAGGGTTTAATCCATGGCAGATGTAGCTCTACAGAGAGGTTTTAGTCCTTCTTCCTCAATCATTCAATCCTTGAAGTTCAACTTTTGTTTTGGCTCTACCTCTGTATGTTGACCACCCTCAGGGCTCTGCTCTCTGCTCAGGTAAGAGATGGTTAAGAGAGTGACTGACTAGGACAGCTTACTTACTTAAGAGGGAGGGGCAAGAACCAGTGACCAACTGAGGTATGCATGCATGCTCCAGTCTGGGCTTGCAAAATTGCTCCAAGGGGAGTCGCCCTATCCCCACAGAGTCAGGGGCTGGCATGTGAAGAGGCTGTGATGGTGTTCCCACAGCTGGTGTGCCACACAGCAATGGTGCCTCACCTTCAAGAGAGACTGCGACTCCTCCGGAGCATTCTTAATTGTGGAACTCCTTACTCCTGTCCCCTTAGGCCATAGCCATACAGCCAACAGCAGTCCTCTACCAGAGATATTCTCTCTAAATCCCACACTTTAGCACCCAGACACTCCCAGTATTAAAGAACACCCAGCTCTGGTTGGAACATACAGGGCTGTGCTATGGACTGTCTGTGCAAGTCTCTTTTGTCCTGTCTGCCACAGGCTGTCCAATGTACTTTCCTCTGATATCCCCTGAATCCCTGTCTTTTTCAGCAGATCTGGCTGGTAACAGAGCTTCTCACAGTGCAGTAAACACTCCTCTCATTCAGCCCCCACTCAAGAGTGTTTGTCCCATCTTGTTTCCTCTTTTATTTTTCTCCCTTTTTTCGTTTTCATCCTGCCAATTACATGCGGATTTTTTTTTTTGTCCTTTCAGGTGCCTGAGGTCCTCTTCTATTGTTCAGCATATTCACTGTGTGAACAGTTACACTTATAGATCTATTCTTGATGTATTTGTGGAAAGAGGTAAACCCTGATTTCTCCTATTCCATCATCTTGATTCTTCTCTAAAAACATTGATATAAAAATATTAGGATTTTCTGACAATTTCTTTTCCAAGAAAATATGTCAAATCCAGTAATTGATGTTGGATTATTGCCTCCTTCATTTCTTTCCAAGTCTGTTTTTCTTTTTTTAAGTTCTTTAAACAAGAGTGCCAGTTCCTTCAGAGAAATCAACTCATTGTTGTATAAAATGAAATTATTGTCTAGCCTCTTTTTATACCTTGAGGATTTAAATGTCATTTGACAGTATATCAGTTTAAGATAGTCTTAAAGTTCAACACATTCTTTCTTTCTACAGCAAATTTTGGGCATAGAGACATTCCAGTTATTAATCTTTTAGCTGTTTTGATTAGCAAAATTTGATGTAATTTATCAATTGAGGCAAACTGAAACTCCCTCAAACTAAATTGTTTGGTCATCTAGATAACTATATTAGCCCTTCAAAGATTGATGGATTTTTAAAATTTAACTATAATAGTTGTAAAACATATCAATTCAGCTGGTGAAACTATCAAGCCAAATGATATTTGAAACAGCAGTTTTAAGTTTTTTGGAGATTCATAACTCAACTGACCATGTATCTATATCTAGACTGGCCTACTTAGTGATATTATTGTAATAATGTTGAATATATTCAGCACAAACTAATTTTTTTATGTATATAGAGTACCTGTTCAAAAAACATATTTTATTGATTTTAAAAAGTGTTTTAATTTGAAATTGAAAAGTTTTATAAAAATATTCAAAATTTGTGCCATAACAAAATTGTTACTTGACCTCACACACAAATTTATAAAATTATTACAATTTCACAGGAAAAACTTGAAGGCACATTTATTCTAAAAAAAGATAATCACAACTAAGAGGTAGACAGCACACTAAATCCTGCTTCTGAATACATATATCCAGGCATAGTTCATAAATATTGCATGTACAGTTCCAGACCACCACAATAAAGTCAGTCTCACATTTTTATTTGCTTCAAAGTGCATATAAGCTATGTACACTATACTATAGTCTATTAAGTGTCAAATAACTAACAAGGAAGGAGCACAACCCCATGGTCAGCAGACAATTGGATTAAAGTTTTACTAAGCACAGCCCTGCCCACCAGAGTGAGACTCAGTTTTCCCTACTGCTAGTCAAAATTTGCAGATAACATGATTCTAAATGTATGAAATCCTAAAGATGATTCCAGAAAACTACTACAACTCATCAATGAATTTGGCAAAGTTTCAGGCTACAAAATTAATACACAGAAATTTGTTGCATTTCTATACACTGATAATAAAAAAATCAGAAAGAGAAATTAAAAAATAATTTACCATCACATCAAAAACAATAAAATGCACAGGAATAAACATATGTAAGGAGAGAAAAGATTTGTACTTGAAAAACTATAAGATGCTCATGAAAAAAATGAAGAAGGCACAAACAGATAGAAGAATATGTCATGTTCATGGATTAAAATAATCAATATTGTCAAAATGACTAGTCAAGGCAATATACAGATTCAGTGCAATTCCTCTCAAATTACCAATGGCATTTTTCACAGGACTAGAACAACAACAACAAAAAATCTCAAAGTTAGTATGGAGACATTAAAAACCCTGAATAGCCAAAGCAATCTTGAAAAATAAAATCAGAGCTAGATAAATCAGGCTCCTTGACTTCAGAATAAACTAAAAATCTAGTCATCAAACCAATATGGTACTGACACAGAAATAGCAACATAGATAATTAGAACAGGATCTAAAACCCAGGAATAAGTCCATGCACCTGTGTTCAATCAATCTGTAACAAAGAAGGAAAGACTACATGGCACTGGAAAGACAGTCTCTTCAAAAAATCATGCTGGGAACCTAACTTTACAGGTAAAGCAACTAGAAAAAAGAAGAAACAAAGAACCACAGCATTAGTAAAAGCAAAGAAAAAAAAATCCTAAAAATTACGGCAGAAATAAATGAAAAATAAACAAAGGTGACTATAGCAAAAATAAACAGAACTGCAAGTTGGTTCTGTGACAAGATAAATAAAATAGACAAACCATTAGCCAGAGTCTTCAAGAAAAAAAAACGGGAAAAGAATCAAATCAACAAAATAAAAAATGAAAATGGAGAAATCACAACAGGAAACACATATATACAAAGGAGCATAAGAGACTACTCTCAGAAACTATATGTCAATAAAATGGACAACTTAGAAGAAATGAACCAACTGTTAGAAAAGTAATAAACCTCCAAAGCTAAATGAGGAAGAAATAGAAAATCTGAATAGACATATCAAAAACACAGAAATAAAACAAAAATTAAAAAAAAAATTCCAATGAACAAAAGCCCAGGACCAGATGGCTTCACAGGTGAATTCTAATAAAAATTTAGAGAAGCACTAACAGCTATTCTACTCAAACACTTCCAAAAAATTGAACTGGCAGGTAAACTGCCAAACTCATTATATGAGGTCACCATCACCCTAATAACAAAACCAGACAAAGATGCCACAAAAAAAGAAAACTACAGGCCAATATCACTGATGAACATAGATGCAAAAATCTGTAACAGAATTCTAGAAAAGAGCCCAACAACATATTAAAAAGATCATACATCATGACCATGTGGGCTTTATCCCAGGAGGCAAGAATTCTTCAATATTTGCAAATCAATCAATGTGATACATCACATTAACTAATTGAAAGATAAAACACATATCTCAGCAGATGCAGAGAAAGCCTCTGACAAAATTCAACATCAATTTGTGATTTAAAAAAAAAACCCTTCAGAAAGTAGGCATAGAAGGAATACACCTCAATATAATAAAAGTCATATATGACAAACCCACAGCAAACATTATCCTCAATGGTGAAAAATTGAAATCATGTCCCCTAAAGACAGGAACAAGACAACAGTGCCCACTCTCACCACTACTATTCAACATATTTTTGGAAGTTTTAGCCACATCCCTCAGAGAAGAGAAAGAAATAAAAGAAATACAAATTGGAAAAGAAGAAGTAAGACTGTGTTTGCAGATGACATGATCTTCTAAATAGAAAAACCTAAAGACTCTACCAGAAAATTACTAGAGCTAATCAATGAATATATTAAAGTTACAGGATATAAAATTAACACACAGAAATCCCTTGCATTCCTATGCACTAACAATGAGAAAATGGAAAGAGAAATTAAGGAAACAATTCCATTCAATGAAAAGAATAAAATACTTAAGACAAAATCTACCTAAAAAAAAAAACAAAAGACCTATATACAGAACACTGTAAAACACTGATGAAAAACATCAAAGGTGACATGAATACATGGAGAAATATACCATGTTCATGGATCACAAGAATCAGTATAGTGGAAATGAGTATACTATTCAAACAATCTATAGATTCAATGCAATCCCTATCGAGCTACCAACGGAATTTTTCAGAGAACTAGAACAAATAATTTCACAATTTTTATGGAAATACGAAAAAACTCGAATATCCAAAACAATCTTGAGAAAGAAGAATGGAACTGGAGGGATCAACTTGACTGACTTCAGACTATACTACAAAGCTGCATTCATTAAACGGTATGGTGCTGGCACAAAGACAGAAACATAGATCAATAGAACAAAATAGAAAGCACAGAGATAAATCTATGCACCTATGGACACCTTATCTTTGACTTAGGAGGCAAGAAATTACAATGGAGAAAATACAATCTTTTTAACAAGTGGTGCTGGGAAATCTGGTCAACTGCTTTTAAAACAATGAAACTAGATCACTTTCTAATACCATATACAAAGTAAATTAAAAATGCATTAAATATATAAATGAAAGACTAGAAACTATAAAACTCCTAGAGGAAAGCATAGGCAAAACTCTGTCTGATATAAATCACAGCAAGATCCTCTATGACCCACCTCCCAGTGTAATGGAAATAAAAATAAAAATAAACAAATGGGACCTAATTAAACTTAAAAGCTTTTGTACAATGAAGGAAACTATAAGCAAGGTGAAAAGACAGCCTTTTACTACCCTGCTTATTTGACTTACATGCAGAGTACATCATGGGACATACTGGGCTGGAAGAAGCACAAGCTGGAATCAAGATTGCCAGGAGAAATATCAATAACGTCAGATATGCAGATATCGCCACCCTTATGGGAGAAAGTTAAGAGGAACTAAAATGTCTCTTGATGAAAGTGAAAGAGAAGAGTGAAAATGTTGTCTTACAGCTTAACATTCAGAAAACTAAGATCATGGCGTCTGGTCACATCACTTCATGGGAAATAGATGGGGAGACAGTGGAAACAGTGTCAGACTATTTTTTTTGGGGGGTGGAGTCTCCAAAAATCACTGTAGATGGTGATTGCAGCCATGAAATTAAAAGACTCTTACTCCTTTGAAGGAAAGTTATGGCCAACCTGGATAGCATATTAAAAAGAAGAGACATTACTTTGCCAACAAAGTTCTGTCTGGCCAAGGCTATGGTTTTTCCAGTGGTTATGTATGGATGTGAGAGTTGGACGGTGAAGAAACTTGAGTGCCGAAAAATTGGTATTGGAGAAGACTCTTGATTCCTTGGATTCCAAAGAGATCCAACCAGTCCATCCTAAAGAGATCAGTCCTGGTTGTTCATTGGAAGGACTGATGATGAAGCTGAAACTCCAATACTATGGCCACCTCATGAGAAGAGTTGACTCATTGGAAAAGACCCTGATACTTGGAGGGATTGGGGTGCAGGAGGAGAAGGGGATGACAGAGGATGAAATCACTGGATGTCATCACTGACTCGATGGGCATGAGTTTGTGTAAACTCCAGGAGTTGGTGATGGACAGGGAGGCCTGGCATGCTGAGATTCATGGGGTCGCAAAGAGTCAGACACGACTGAGTGACTGAACTGAACTAAGAAACAGTAATCAATAACAAATCAGTAACTAAGACTAATATTCTTATCTATAGATTTTCTTCCAGATGCATAAACATGTAACTCTGAGATGCAAGTTGGGAAAGAGTCTGGGGTCACTTTTTTCTGACCCCAGGATCACATCTTGTTTTCAAGATTATAAACTGTTCCCTCTGGACTTATTCCAATAGTCTCAAGTCTTATAGCATCCAGTTTACCAATAATTATAAATTCTTTCAGTGGCCCTGGCCAGGGCCGGCTTTTCGTCTATTCTTCTTGTCTATTCTTCTTGTTAAACCTCATAAACCAGCCTCTACCAGCCTCATTCTTCTGCAGCTTCCTTACCTCTCTCTTTTTATCTTCATAGAACTGAAGGCTTAGGGCTTTGCTCTGAATTAGATTTTGGTTTAAGGGATTGTTATAGTAGTTCAATCTTCTATTCAGATTACTAGAAATTTAGAGTATCAGCAATAAGGCTATTTTGCTTTCCTATCATTTGCTTGGTCACTGGAGTAGCACTTTAAATTTCTGTCAAGAACTTTTATTTTGCATTCACAACTTGGCTGTTTGGTGCAAAAGACTTACCTTTTAGCCCATCTGGACTTTTGACCTGCTTCCCTCACTAAGATTAATTATTTCTAGCATTTTACCTAAAGTGAGAGACATGTGGTTCTTCCTTTCACTTGAACACATAAATGTCATTGTGGGCTTATTAATTGACCCAAAACCAATAGTGTTGTGCCTCACAGAATTAGGAGGTCCAAAGAGAGGGACAGAGATGATGGAAGGACTGATTGGTGGAATAGTCAGAACATACACATTTATGGATGATTCCCTGTGTTATATACAAGTGGTTTGTGGCACCCCAAAACAATCCCAATGCTAATATCAAAAGTCCATTGATACAGAATGACCCACGTTTGTTTTCTACTTTAATTGTGATTCTGTGTGAACTTTTCATCCTTCCCAAGTTTATAGACACCGGCATGGAATGCAGTTCCATTTCTTTTCCCCCTTGGGTTGATCTTTTCTTTTCTCTTCTGATTGCTTGCCTGTTTCTAGTACTCCGTGGTGTCCTCTGAACCAGCTTTTCCCTGTATATGCAAACTGTATGTTTATAAGTGAAAATGTTAATACATTAAATGATTGTTAACCTTAAAAAAGTCACTGATAAAAGATTACTGTAACAAACATAATAATAATTAAAAGCTTGAAATTTTGAGAGAATTATCAAAATGTGACATGAAACAGGTAGTGAGCAAATGTTGAAAAATAAAAATGGTGTGGTCACACTTGTTGGATGCAGAGTTGCCATAAAACTTCAATTCATAAAAATTTCAATGTCTGCAAAGCCCATGCAGAGAATAAAGTGAAGTACAATCAAAAAAGTTATTCCTGTATATATATACTTTTTTTGCTTCTCTTCCTTTTCCAAAAAAATGAATAATCTTGCCATTTTAAAATTGTTTTGTCACATTTAAATACATTCCATATGAATACATGTCTATGCCATAAAGCAACTATTAGATTATTTTAAATTATAAAGAAGTATATTTTTATTTAACTAACCCCACAATATTGGAAATATTCCTATAGTTTTCCACAATTATAATTAACTTTATGAAAACTATTTTATGTTTATTTGATAATCTTATCAAATAGTTTCCTTATGATCACGTTTTTGGGGAAACATTCCTGGGATAATAATACATTGTAATTACCTTTGGTTCATCCTGTAAGAACAACTCTTTCATTTTGTACTTTTTTTTTTTTTTTGAGAAATGCAAATTCATGAGTTAAGTTTTATCTGGGGCAAAATGAGGAGGTTGCACCTCTGATAGCTCTTTCTCCAAAGAGACAGTGGAGGAAGGTCAATATATAAGGTTTCCATGAAGGCTGAGTTGAATACCTTTAAGCACTCATTTTCCAAAAGGTTTTCCACTAGTCAGGAGGATCTGATGCCAGCAGAAAGAGAGTTAGTGCTTTTCTAGATATGAGGAGATGCAAAGGTTGAGATAATAAAATCTGTTCCTAAAAACATCCAAATACCTAAAGACCTATACCACCAGATTTCCTGGAGGACAGAGTGCCTCACTCCACCCTGAACTCCCTCAGGGGGTGTTGCAGTTAAACAGCTACAGCAGCACAGTGGTCAATTACTGCAGAGGCAGATGGCAAATGTCCTTGTTTTTCAGTCATTGGCAATGCTCTTGGTAAGTGGCAATTTGTAGTTGACAGGGTCCCTTTGCAGTCATAAATCAGACCATACTTTGGGGGCCATTTCATTACCATGTTGTCCTGTGTTGCCAGTAAGGCTCATTCCCAGTTCTGAAGAAAGTTTTTGTTGACAGGCCACTCAGTGTGCTATTACTGGGCTAGAACTTAAGTCAAAGGTCTTTGGACACCTATCTTCTAGTTATGGTCCAGGAAAATATCTCCACTCATTGCATATTCCCATATCTAGAGTTACACTATTACAATCATTGAACATGTATCGAGCTGTATATTTGATCAACTGCTTCAAGTCTAGTCATCATTATTTTCATTGGGGACTCAATAATACACTTGGAAATATGAGAAAAAGAATCTTATAACGCAAGCAAAATACAAAGATTATGGTTAATAACATTACTGGAATTTAAGTAAATATTTCAGCCATGAGCCTCCACACCAAAGCAGTTTTTATTTTGTTTTTTAAATGTCAAGACAAGGGGATGGGCCACTTAAAGCAGAAGTCTGATTTTTATATGGTTCATCAAATATGTTACATTAAAGGATTCATCAGGTATGAAAACATCACCCTCGGTTTTAGTTATGGCATAAGTGGCCCCCTGAGATGCTGTAAGGATGTCAAGGGCCATGTGGTTTTATAGCACTGCCTCTCTCATCATAGAGAATTCAGAATTCAATAGGCAAATAGCCTGGTTACTATCATTTAAAGCTTGTTGAGTGAAAGTACCTAAGCCTCCGATATGGCCAATTACATTATTCAATCTCATTGAAGCCACAGAAATTAGCTACTAAATGATCATACCAGTAGAATACAGATCTTTTGACTCATTGGACTTGTACCAATGGTAGGTTGGTTGGGATTACCTCTAATTTATTAATGTGTATGATCCTAAATCCATGGGAATCAGAGGCTACACCTTTGTATACATCCCTGTAGGTGCCAAGGCCATAAATTAGCACCATAAATCCACTGAGTTCCATACCAATCACTCTTTCTGTGATTCATAAAAAAAACCCAGCCTAGTATCATAATATTACTAGGTTGGTCGTTCTTAGTATGTTTAATTATTCCCCAAATAGAGGAACTTTTAAACTTAAATGACTATAGCTTGGCATTAACCATAAACTTGAGAGTTTTCATTTTAATAGATGAGAGGCTACAGTTTTTATATTGAGATTTAGCTCATCACTCTGGTTGAGTCTGAATGACCCTAAGAGAAAACAAATTTATGTCCAGGGTCAGAGCAGATATTATTAATTGGCCAGGTGAGAGGATCCCATCTCGTAATATCATGAATAGACAGAAGAGGACTGAACTCTCTTCTAAAATAAATTTCCTAGGGGGTATCCAATCAGAGTCCTGAAGGGGATAAATCTACCAAGGTAACCCAGAAGTACTAGACAAGCCAATAATTAGACTGAGATTTTAACTAACATAGAATCATGTCCAAGATTGAAAACATTTGATTGATATGCAAAGGTCCAAGAAATCAAGAAAACATTTTAAATGATCATATGAAATCAGGTCCAGCATCTTGGGCAAGCTGTCTACTTCTGATGTTGTCTTCTTATCCCAGTGTAGCTCAGTGTCCTCTGTTAGAGCATTGTTTTAGGATGAGTTTGAGGTCAGCAGTCATCTCTTTATACGGGTCCTATGTAGGGGCCTTTGAAAGTGAAATTAATCCAAGAGTCAATTTCATTTCAAATTCACTGTGCATAAGCTAGTTAGGAGTAACTGGTAAAAAGGTCCTTCTTCCAGAGTAGAGACAGTTCCTTAAATTGTGTCTTTTTCCAGTCTTGGTTGCAGTTTGAGAGGCAACCAAAGATCTTCATCCAAATATAGATCATTATGATAAGCTTCAGAAACAACAGGCTTCCCTGGTGGCTCAGAGAATAAAGTGTTTACCAGCAATGTGGGAGACCTGCGTTGAACCGTGGGTCAGGAAGATCCCCTGGAGAAGGAAATGACAACCCACTGCAGTACTCTTGCTTGGAAAATGCCATGGATGAAGGAGCCTGGTAGGCTACAGTCAATGGGATCGCAAAGAGTTGTACAGCTGAGCAACTTCATTTCAGATACAAACGTGGAGTGTCATTTAATCATTCAATAAAATTTTACATTAATATGCCCTAATGAGGTAGAAATTACTAGTCAGTGGAGACTTAGAGACCTTGGTCTTATTTTTAGTAAACATCCTGTTCCACTGTCCTGAATATCTGGAATGTGTCTTTAGTTTGGTAATTCATAACACTCAGATCTTGGGAAGGGCAGTAACTAAATTCTGCTCCATATGCTTGAGGGTAAAACAATTGGTGATCATTAATCTTAAGCCCATGCATCTATGGTAAGCCCATACATCTGAGCCAGAAGGCATGAAAAAGGGTGGTGACTTAATCCAAGGATGAAGAGAAGCCATAAAGATGTTAAGTATCTTCACCTTTAAATTGATTGATTAGAAATAATGTGATTTAAGGAAGGATACAAAAACTACTGTAAGTCCCACCTTGGAGGGACTCTTTACCCTCTCTCAGTGTCTATGATGAGAGCTTTGTGCTTTCCTCCTCCTTAATAATTCCTATTTGCTTGCTAGTGTGAGTGCTTGCATGTTCATGGATTCCATTCTTTGTCTCTGGGGACAAGAACTTGGATTCCCATCTCACTAACAGCAAAGAACTATCCAGAAAATGAATCTTAGATCACACCTCCATTAGCAAATTGGGATTTAATGTTCATTGAAACATCTCTTTCCCCCTAAAGTCACACTCATTTTTGCCAAATACAGCCACATTAAGACTTGTTTGTGAAATAGGTCTGATCTCAATAAACTTGGCCCTATTATTTATTTAACCATAATTCATCATAGACTTTTTTTGCTTTGGTAAAACTTTTAGAGTCTCAGGAGGAATTTTTCAAATAAAACTTTTCAAGGCTAGCGAGATAAAACAAAAATCTTATCACAGATTTTCCCTAATAGATCTAAATTAATTTCTCCCTTCTCAAAGTCTCCAAAATTTCTTGAGATTTTTGTACCTGTTAGTGAGATAACCTTCCTAACTTATATTAACAAAGTTACTGGAAACCTAAGAGTTTCCACACTCTGGAGGGGTCAGATAGAGAGAAAAGTTAAATGTTTTAATTTTTTATGAAGTATAATTTTACCAAATTATTAAGTCATAATTAGTTTGAGGGGAAGGTTTTCTTAAACCTGGAAAACATAGTTTCAAACCAGTGATTTTTAAGATAGAAACCATAAAAGTTATATGCATATTTACCAGTTCATTTAGTCCTTTTGTTAACCTTTGTGAAGTCATCAGGTTTCTCAATAGAATCCTTTCATTCCCTACCCAGTTTAGAAACTTGTATTTATCCAAAAGTCATTTCTGTTAATCTTCTTGAAGATTAACAAGATTTTGCACCAGCTTACTTTTAAATACATTTAAATGTAAACTTAATTAAATTTACTTTAAGCTAAGTCAGTCCTAACCATGCACAAAACTTTTCTCGGGCCCACTTTCCACAATATTATCACTTTCTGTACCCACTACTTTGTTCTCCTGTCCTGAAATAGCCACCTGTAAGTCCGACCTACTTCCTGTTCCCTTCATAAAATGCAATTCCATTCTTTGTAAATTCTTAACTGAAAACACGCATCTTACTTTCCTTAGGAAACCACAAATTACCTTTATATTAGCATTCTATAGATTGGTAAGCATAAATACCAGCGACAGTTTCTAAAAAAACCAAAAACAAAAACAAAGCATTTGCTTACTTGTAGAGAACATCTCAATGAAATGGGAATCTGAGTTCTTTTTTGAGAAGCCAAAGAATGAACTTCACAAATATGCAAACATTCATGGTAGCAACAAATAGGATTTGTTAAAAGAGAACGAAAATACAAAACTTTCCACATAGCCACTGAGAAAGGGTAACCTCTCAGACATAAAACTTATAAAACCAAGTAGGAAGCATTCAAGATTGTATAGACTGAGCTTATAAACAATCATTCCATGCAGATAACAAGATTTTTCTTTCTTTTCTTTTTTTCTTTTTTTTTTTTTTGGTTTTCGATTAAGAGCCTCTTAGGCTTCCTAGGTGGTGCAGTAGTAAAGAATTTGCTTGCCAATGCAGGAGAGGCAAGAGACTTGGATTCAATTCTTGGGTCATGAAGATCCTCTGGAGTAGAAAATGACAACCCACTCTAGTATTCTTGCCTGGAATATTCCATGGACAGAAGTGCCTGCAAGGTACAATTTTATGAGGTCATGAAGAATTAGCCACAACTGAGCAAGCATTTATGTTTACACTTATGCACTTACACATTTACACATTTATGTTTACACTTATGCACTTGTGCACACACAGAGAAAGTGGTTCAGATAAGAGATAAGAAGAAATGGTATGGGAGCTTCACTGGGTGTTTAAGGACCTTTAAGGACCTTATATCCAATAAGGATATAGCCAATATTCTTGCCATTCTTCCTTCCAAATCTCCCTGAATCCACGTTTACTTTAGAAATGTAAAACTACTTTATTGCAAGAGTAAAAGTTTAGGAAGTAAGCTTGCTTCTTTCCTGGTAAAATTATAATATCCAGAGTAATAGCCTGTAAACATTGTTTCTTAAGAGACTTAAATAAAATAGGGTATCTTTGATTCAAAATTGCCAGTACTTAGATAGCTATATATATATATAGCTAAGCCCCACAAATGGGGCTTAGAAATAGGGACCACATATGGTCTATTTCACTTCAGGCAGGAGTAGAAAGTGAAGCTAGAGTCCATTTTTTAGCTTCAGATTCCTCAGATTTTAAAGATGCTTACTCCTTGGAATGAAAGTTATGACCGACCTAGATAGCATATTAAAAGCAGAGACATTACTTTGCCAGCAAAGGTCCATCTGGTCAAGGCTATGGTTTTTCCAGTGGTCATGTATGGATGTGAGAGTTGGACTCTCAAGAAAGCTGTGTGCCGAAAAATTGATGCTTTTGAACTATGGTGTTGGAGAAGGCTCTTGAGAGTCCCTTGGATTGCAAGGAGATCCAGCCAGTCCATCCTAAAGGAGACCAGTCTGGGTGTTCATTGGAAGGACTGATGATGAAGCTGAAACTCCAATACTTTGGCCACCTCATGAAAAGAGTTGACTCATTGGAAAAGACCCTGATGCTTGGAGGGACTGGGGGGCAGGAGGAGAAGGGAATAACAGAGGATGAAATCGCTGGATGGCATCACTGACTCGATGGGCATGAGTTTGAGTAAACTCCAGGAGTTGGTGATGGACAGGGAGGCCTGGCATGATGCAATTCATGGGGTCCCAAAGAGTAAGACACGACTGAGCGACTGAACTGAACTGAACTGAAGAGCAGAGAAGCTAAAGCACAGCTTTCTGAAGGAGTGTTTTTTCTGTCTCTACTGAAAATCTGCCTGTACTTGAGGTAATGGGCAGAGCTACCTCCACAGGACAATCAGATAATTTCCAAGTGAATGCTGCCTGAAGCTGCTGTCAGTCACACCTCCATCCCTACCAATTCAAACATTTTAAAAGGGAAAAAATGAATTAAAAAAGTAAAATGAAACCAAAATAACTAAATCAATATAATACCTGAATACACCATTTTTTTTTTTGTTCACATAATGTGAATCCTTTCCTGCTTTTCCTTACTTTAATGTTACCTTCATCTTGTTCTGTCTCTTCTGAGAAATTTTTAGTCATTTTTTTTCTTTTTTTTCTTTTCCCTCTGATGTAGCTAATTAGAACTAATAAAAATATTCTCTATGATCAATTATCCAACAATAAACAGAAAAAAACTAACATTTAGAATTTTCTTATCTGTACGGCATACTTTTCACTTGTACCCCAAATAAGAGTTCACCCTCCCCTGTAACATTTTTATGAATTCACTGTATTTTGACTTTCATACTTCTCCCTTTACAGAAATTAGCTACTACTTAAGATTACTGATAAAATGTTCAAAGGAAAATAGAGTTGACAATTTTACAAAAACTCCAGAGTTAAAATGAGGCCTTTCCTGCTATAGCCATCTTTATTATAGAGTCTTTCCTTTCCATTATTCATGCTAATAAGCAAGGAAAGTTACAGAGAATGGGAGAAAGAGGGGTGACTTTGTATCTGCAGCATCTCTGGGACCAAAAAGTCTGATTACAAAAGCCAAAACATTCTTCTCTGAAGTCCTAACACTGTGTCTAGTCTCTGATGTGTTGCTTTGATTGAAGCCTTTAAATCCACAGGGAAGCAAAAGAAAGAACAGAGATCCTTGATGTAGTGTTAATCATGATGACAAGTTGTTTCATCTGGCAACACCGAACTACCTGGCAGAACCGAGTCCCACTAGCTAGTGATAGTTCTCATAAAACCCCTAGAAGGAAAGATGCCTCTATAAAACAAAACTGCAAGTTAGTTTGGAGAGCATAAATAGATCTACCAAGGGACTGACTACCAGGAATTTTTAGAGACACGGGAAATCATGAGTTAGACTCTTGCTTTTTCTGTAGCTCCAGTTCGGCAGACTTTTGTACGGTTGCATCAACCAGCAGCTGGAAGTTGCTGAAATCCTTGTACTCCTCTGTCACCACAGGTTCGGGAGATGATATAAGCAAGGGCCCACTGTTGAAAACCTCAACCTTTTCATTTAATTGGGCCTTAGGGATGAGCCTGTGGCCTGGGACTATCTCTTGATTTGGCAGTTCCCCTGATCCCTGTACCATCAGCAAGGGGCTCAGAGGCAGACATTTTATCGTGTCTGGATCTCTGGGCCCTGACTTGGCATCAATAGATAGATAGCCACCCTGCTGGTGGGTCACATCAATAGCATTGACTTTTTAGTGATATATGGTAATCTGGGTGGGGTCACTTACATCTTGTAGAAGCATTTCCAGAAGAATGCATCTGCGGGCATTGATGAAACAGTTAGAAATCTGCAGGAAAGACAAACTGGTCTGCTCTGACAGCATGCATTTCTCTACCTTTGAAGGATAAACCTTAAATCGGAGTTCATACAGCCAGTCACAGAGGATCTTCACTGACTCAATTGGCAAGTACTTTTTCCACTTTCTCTTGCCCTTTTGTGAGACAAGGACTTCATTTGTAGCACTGTAACTATTCGACTCCACTGAGGTGCCCTGACCCAGGCTTCAGGTCTCTGTTGAACATTCTTCAGTGGCCTTCATGTTCTAGAGACCTGTCTTCAGTATCCTAGGAACCAAGGATGGATGACCTAGCACTAACGTAGGTATGGGAAAGCCAGTGAAGAAAGTATGGCTAGGTCGACAAGAGGAAGTCTCAAGTTTTGCTTCCTAGATCAATTAACAGTGTTGGTAACATAGTTGAGACAGTTGGCTTTGTGACGTCACATCCTTTCACCCCCTCATGCTGCCCTCCCCCCACTTCCTATTTTGCATTTACTTTGTTCCTATAGGCCCAAATTCACTTCTGTTTACCCCAGTCAGTTTATACAGCTCAGAAGAATTTCATTTCTCTGTTGTTGTCACCAGTTACTGCTAGCTAATGAACTCTATTTCTTTTGCCAAAATCGGTGATGATTCTCTGAAGTGTCAGAAATTCAGGGGTTCTTTTTTTTATATATAAACATAGGACAGGATAGGATTCAAGAAATAATGGGGACCACAGACTTAGATTATTTAAAATTTTAAAAATATTTTAAGTACATTGCAATCACCTCTCCCAAATTAGAAGATAATAGTTTGCAAATTCTACATTTTAAATGCAGAGAGCTAAAAATAAGGATTGGCTCTTTCAAGAACACGCTCAACCACTTAGAGGACAGGCATCGACTCTAATTTATCAAAGATAGGTATCGTATTACTTATTCTTAATTTTAGAAACTTTTAAGGGGAAACTCCTGGCCATCATCTTAAACATCATATATTATACACAGTTTCTATCTGACAGGGACAATGCCAATTTAACGTTAACCTTTTTATTTCCTGTCACTGAGCTGGACATCAAAATATTGTCTGCTTGATCATTTGACTATTGGTAATCTTATTAAAGCTCACATTCATGGCTTAAAACTTACTGTTACAGAGACCTTTTGAGGTACAAAATCAAATTTAATGGTTTTCTTAACAAATCTCCCAATAACCACTAAGTATATATGCTGGTTACAAGTGAAAGTCTTTTTTGGAATACTATAGAAGAGAGTGCTACTACTTCCATTGGTCTTTTGTACTACTGGAACACAGAAGATTCGATTTTCCATTCAGGGTGAGAACTCACTTTCTAGAATTAGTTCCCAACAATATAGTTATGACCCAGGCTCAATGAGACTACTTTTGTCTATCAGCACAGTTCTAGTACCTTACCATCCCTTACTTGTTGCTTCTATATGCTCTTTTATTTCTGGGATTCAGATTTCTGCTGAAGTGAAAATTGCTCAGTAGTGCCCATCTATTTGCTCTAGGCCAGAATGCTGGAGTAGGTAGACTTTCCCTTCTCCTGGGTTTTTTCCCAACCCAGGAATCAAACCAAGGTCTTCCACATTGCAAGAGCATTCTTTACCAGCTGAGCAACAAGGGAAGACCAAGGGAAGGGAAGCCCAAGGGAAGGATTGCCCAAATTGTTACATATTTATATCACGTGATTTTTTCTCAGTGATGTGATCTAAGAGCTTTTATTTTAATGACGCCTTTATTAATCCCTCTGAAGAGGAATATCATAATGGTTCAGATTACACACAAGAAATCTGGACACTGTTTTCTCTTTTAGTAACAGCTATAGAAACAGAGAAATTTGGAAAGAGTTGAAAAATTGAGAATAAATCTACCAGTTTTGATACATAAAAGCCTCTTTGTTTCATGATGCAACAACCTGAATGAATAACATATATTTTTCATTTTCAGTTTTTTTTTTAGTTTTAGTTTTTAAGTTTGTGATGATACAAAATGTGAATTAAAAACATCTCCAAGAAAAAGGTGGATTGCTTCCAATTATTTAAAGCTTCTAGGGAACTCAAATTATCTAAATAGTTTCTATGAAATTTTATCTTCTTTTATTGCTTCTTTTTACAGAAACACCATGAGATTTAATAGGAAACAATTAGTTTTGTATATTTATAAGCATTGATTTATGCCCATATGAATCTGAAAATTGACTTTTATGATTTTAATGAATGGACATTGTATTATTCTAGAATATGCATTTGGATTCTCAAATTATGTAGGGCTATGACAAGACTGAAGTCTTTTACATATTGTTGCTTATGATTGCTAGTAATCTACTTATAATTTGAATATGTTTGAGTAGTCTTCATTACAAATAATGTTAGTTTATCTGTAAAGCTAAAAAATGAAAGAACAATGAAAAGTTTGTTTTGATTTCAATGAAACAGAGTGGTGCAAAAGCATATTGGAAAAGCAAACTAATTAACACTCTCCCAAAAAAGTGACTTAAGAGAACCAAAAAATTTGGAGTGTAGTAATGGGAATTTGCCAACTCTGAAAATATAGAAGAAATGTGTAGGGTTTATCATATTGTAAACTATCTGGGTAATTTCTGTCAGGTAGTCTATACTTTGAAAGAAAATTAAGGAAAATTTGGTCTTCCCTCATGGCTCAGCTGGTAAAGAATCCGCCTGTAAGGTGGGAGACCTGGGTTCGATGCCTAGGTTGGGAAGATTCCCTGGAGAAGGGAAAGGCTACCTACTCCAGTATCTGACCTGGGGATTTCCATGTACTGTATTGTCCATGGGGTCATAAAGAGTCAGACGCAACTGAGCAACTTTTACTTTCACTATGGAACATTTAGGAAGTCAGCACTAAACTTCTCTAGTTGAAATAATGGTGGCAAGTTAGGAGTAGGAAGTATAGGAAGTTCTGGTAAATTCAAATAATAAACCTTAATTTGTAGGGATGAAGTTGGGAAGTTTGTTGTGACAATAAAAGGAGACCAGTGGTATAGCAGAACCTTAGTTGAAGGTCTGGGAATTTAGGTGGCTCAGTTGGTAAAGAATTCCCCTGAAGTGCTGGAGACCTGGGTTTGATCTCTAGGTTGGGAAATGCCTTGAAGAAGTCATGGCAACCTATTCCAGTAATCTTGCTTGGAGAATCCCCATGAGCAGTAGAGTCTGGCGGGCTGCAGGTCATAGGGTGGCAAAGAGTCTGACACAACTGAGGAAGTAAGCACAGCACATAGCACACAGTATACATAGACTTCCCTGGTGGCTCAGTGGTAAAAAATCGGCCTTCCAATGCAAGAGACACAGGTTCAATCCTTGGGTCAAGAAGGTGCCCTGGAGAAGGAAACGGAAACCTACTCCAGTATTCTTGCCTGAGAAATACCATGGACAGGGGAGACTGATGGGCTATAGTTCATGGGATCCCAAAAGAGGCTGACATGACTTTGCAAGTAAACAACAACAAATACTATATATAAACTAATATTAACAATATATATGTATTGATAAATTTTCTGATTCTCATGTATATTTATACATATATATATATATATATATTTATAGATATGCCCATTCACTATATTTTTGTTAGTTATATACCTATGTGTTTTTATATATCTTATCTATATCTTGCAAAAATTAATAGACCAAGAAGCAAGGAAGAAATAACACATAAAGGATAATATCACAGGAGTGAAGTGAAGTGAAAGTCACTCAGTCGTGTCTGACTCTTTGTCACCCCATGGACTGTAGTCCATTAAATTCTCCAGGCCAGAATACTGGAGTGGGTAGCCTTTCCCTTATGCAGGGGATATTCCCAACCCAGGGGAAGTGAAGTGAAATGAAGTCACTCAGTCGTGTTCGACTCTTTGCGACCCCATGGACTGTAGTCTACCAGGCTCCTTGGTCCATGGGATTTTCCAGGCAAGAGTACTGTAGTGGGTTGCCATTTCCTTCTCAAGGAGATCTTCCCAACCCAGGGATTGAAATCAGGTCTCCCACATTGTAGGCAGACGCTTTACTGTCTGAGCTACCGGAGCAGCCCCCAGGGGAGCATCCCCAATAAGACTTATGGATCTTACACCTTACATATTTAAGATTTTCCATTGTGAGACTGTAAAGGAAATACTTTCTAAATATTATTAAATCTGGCATAATCCCGATGTGAAAATCTCACAAAGCATGACAAAAAATCATAGCTGATACACTTATCCTTCAAAACTAAGCTTCAACAGTACATGAACCAAGAACTTCCAGATGTACAAGCTAGATTTAGAAAAAGGCAGAGGAACCAGATATCAAATTGTGAACATTCATTGGATCATATAGAAAGCAAGGGTATTCCAGAAAAAAAATCTACTTCTGCTTCATTGACTACATGAAATCCTTTGACTGTGTGGATCACAAGAAACTGGAAAATTCTTAAAGAGATAGGAATACCAGAGTACCCTACCTGTCACCTGAGAAACTTGTATGTGCGTCTAGATACAACAGCTAGAACTGAACATTGAACAATGGACTGGTTCCAAATTGGGAAACGAGTATGACAAGGCTGTATATTGTCACCCTGTTCATTTAACTTATATAAAATGAACTATTAATAAATAGAATCTATATTCATATAAAATATAAAGCACTTTAGCAAATGAACAATTCAGGAATCGACTTAACACTAGTATATACACTTGCATAATTCATATCAATACATGAAAGAAAAAATATATTAACTTAATGCAGGTTTATAATGATTTCACTGAATCCAAACAATAACTGATAAACATATTGTAGTGAGATAAATAAGACTAGAAGGATGTTTCCTTGGCATAACAGATCTATAAGGAGATAAACATCAATAGTGAGCTTTATATATGATCAGTAAAACAAAAATTATTATTTTAATTTCATGAGCAAAGCAGAGGTTTCTATTCACTACTATAAAACTGATCAGAAGTTGGAGTCAGTGGGACTCAACAAACATAAATTAACATAACCTGTAAGAAAATAAGGTTGTCAATGGCATGATTAGCCAATTAGGAAATATTTTAAAATCAATTGAGAAACTACTAGATATAATAACAGTCAGATGAGGTAGTCAGTTACAAGTTAATAAATGATAAACTTTAACATATACCTATAATCATCCTTTAGAAAACATATTGGAGAAATTATAAAACATCTAGGCATAAAATTGGAAAGTATTATGCAGACTCTAAGTATTATGCAAACACTAAGATAAATATAAAATCCTATTGAAGGACATAAAATTAAATGTTAATAAATGGAAAAAATACATTTGTATTTTGGTTATGGAATCTTAATATTATAATAATTTCAATTTTATTTAAATTTATTTAAATTTATTTTTATTTAATTTTATCTTTGTGTCTTTCAAAATTACATATGCTCTGAACCTCCTTCAAACTCCCACTTTATGTTACATGTTGAAAAATCTTTCTAAAATTCATCTGGAAAGATAAATGTGTGACATTCTACATTTTTTTGTGGAAGCCAATTGAGTTAGAAGCATTTGTCCCACAAGATATAATCCTGCATCTTAAAGAAGCAAGTAATTAATACAGTGTGAACATGTAGGTATAATGAGAACAATGAAATAAGCAGAATATGGGCATAGCCTCAAGTCTTAATGGTACTGTGTACATGATAGGTATGGCTTTCCATATCATTGATTAAGGATGCTTATTCACCATGAAAGTAATGAATGTTGGTAAGAACACCCCACAAACATTGAATACTTTCTGACAGATATTTTATCTGTTCAGGTCAGTCTATCAATCATGTCCGACTCTTTGTGACCCCATGGACTACAGCACGCCAGACCTCTCTGTCCATCACCAAATCCTGGAGTTTACTCAAACCCATGTCCATTGAGTTGGTGATACCATCCAACCATCTCATCCTCTGTCATCTTCTTCTCCTTCTGCCTTCAATCTTTCCCAGCATTGGGGTCTTTTCAAATGAGTCAGTTCTTTACATCAGGTGGCTAAAATATTGGAGTTTCGCCTTCAGCATCAGTCCTTCAAATGAATATTCAGGATTGATTTCCTTTAGGATTGATTGGTTGGATCTCCTTGCTGTCCAAAAGACTCTCAAGAGTCTTCCCCAACACCACAGTTCGAAAGCATCAATTCTTCAGCGTTCAGCTTTCTTTATAGTCCAACTCTCACATCCATCCATGACTACTGGAAAAATCATAGCTTTGATTAGACATAACTTTGTTGGCAAAGTAATGTCTCTGAATTTTAATATGCTGTATAGGTTGTTCATAACTTTTCTTCCAAGGACCAAGTGTCTTTGAATTTTATGGATTTCAGTCATCATATGCAGTGGTTTTGGACCCCCCAAAAATAAAGTATGTTACTGTCTCCATTGTTTCCCCATCTATTTGTCATGAAGTGATGGGACCAGATGCCATGATCTTAGTCTTCTTAATTCTGAGTTTTAAGTGAACTTTTTCACTCTCCTCTTTCACTTTCATACAGAGGTTCTCTAGTTCATCTTCGCTTTCTGCCATAAGTGTGGTGTCATCTGCATATCTGAGGTTTTTGATATTTCTCCTGGCAATCTTTTTCCAGAATGTGCTTCATCCAGTCCAACATTTCTCATGATGTACTCCACATGTAAGTTAAATAAGCAGGGTGGCAATATACAACCTTGGCATATTCCTTTCCCAATTTGGAACCAGTCTGTTGTTCCATGTACAGTTCTAACTATTGTTTCTTGACATGCATACGGATTTCTGAGGAGTAGGTTTTATATTTTATAGTTTTAAACAAATTGGAGAAGCACACAAGGAGTCATCCTTAAATTCGTTGTGTGAGTGATAGAGATATGGAGAATCCTGGAAAATTCATATAATATATTTAGTTAGGAGGGATGTAGGTGGGTGTAACCTAACGATGGGAGAAAAGACAGGTTGGAAAAAGGGACTGGCAATTTCAAAATTTTTGTTTGTCTGTTTTAGCATCTAGTAGGAAGTTGAGTATCTGGGATTTTATGTAATATCAATGCTATTATATATTACAAATTAATTTGCACATACATATGTGTGTCATACATATAAGCATATATATAAAGGCACAGTTGTATAAAAGACATCATAATGGTAAAGATTATATTAGTTCTGATTATATAAATGTGATAAATTTTAGTATGAAAAATCCCAACATGTAGGCAGACAAAAATCTTCATAAACATGTATTTTTTTAATATAGATGCACTTTATAATAAAATTATGGATTACAAAGTATGCATTAAAAATAAATAACTACTAACTAGTAATAAACTTCTGTATCTCTCTCACTCTACTTTTTGGTAGTACCTCACCATGTTGTTTTAGGTCTATCTTTAAGTATCAGGATTCAGAAAAATTTATGTTGCACAGAATAGAAAAAGCTGAAAAGCATGAGAATTATTTTGAAAGCTAAATTTAATAAATTTTACATGACAATTACTATACATAATGTACATAATGCTGCCACATACATTGGGGTATATATATATATATATATATATATATATATATATATATATAAAGAAGTTTTCTTTTCTTTGTCTATATATCTAAGAGTAGATTTGCTGATTCACTAGCTTTCTGAGGCACCTCCATAGTGTTCCCCATAGTGGATGCAGCGATTTACATCCCAACCAACAGTGTAGGAGAATTCCTTTCTCTCTACACCCTCTGCAGGATTTATTGTTTGTAGACTTTTTGATGATAGCCACCCTGACAGGAGTGAGGTGATTATCTTCTTTGGAAAAATGTCTATTCGGGTTTTATGCCTACTTTCAAGAAAGTATTGGAAGATAATCACTTTGTAATATTGTGTTTGTTTCTGTCATACACCAATGAATCAGCTACATGTATACATATGCCCCCTCCCTCTTAAAGTTCCCTCCCACTTTCCACCCCATCCCACCCCTCTAGGTTGTCACAGAGCACTGGGTTGAGCTCCCTGTATCACATAGCAAATTTCCACTGGCTATCTATTTTACATTTCATAATGTACATGTTTCCAAGCTACTCTCTCCTCTCTCCATTCGTCCCACCCTCTCCCTCCTACACTGTGTCTACATGTATGTTCTCTCTGCATCTCCTTTGCTGCCCTGCAAATAGGTTCATCAGTACCATCTTTCTAGATTCCATACACACATATTAATATACAATATATGTCTTTCTCTCTCTGAGTTACTTCACTCTGTACAATAGGCTCTAGGTCCATCCACCTCATTAGGACCTACTCACATGTGTTCATTTTTTGGCTAATATTCCATTGTGTATATATACCACAATTTCCTTATCCAGTCATCTGTCAGTATACATCTAGGCTGGTTGCATTTCCTAGCTATTGCAAAAAATACTGCTATGAACACTGAGGTACATGCATCTATTTCAATTATGGCATTCTCTGGGTGTATATCCAGTAGTCGCATTGCTGGGTCATATGATAGATTCCTAGTTTTTTAAGGACTCTCCATACTGTTTCATTGATGGTTGTATCAATTAACATTCCCACCAACAGTGCAAAAGGGTTCCCTTTTTAAAACATCCTTTCTGGCATTTATTGTTTGTAGACCTTTATTTAATGATGGTCATTCTGACCAGTATGAAGTGATCCTTCATTGTAGTTTTGATTTGCATTTCTCTAATAATGAGTGATGTTGGGCATCTTTTCATGTGTTTGTTGGTCATCTGTATGACTTCTTTTGAGAAGTGTCTGTTTAAGTCTTCCATGCATTTTTTTAATTGGGTTGTTTGTTTTTCTAATATTGAGCTGCATGAGCTGCTTGTATATTGGGGACATTAATCCTATGTGAATTGTTTCATTTGCAATTATTTTTTCTCCATTCCAAGGATTGCCTTTTTATCTTGTTTATGATTTCCTTTGCTGTATAGGAGCTTTTAACTTTAATTAAGTCTCATTTATTCACTTTTGCTTTTATTTCCATTACTCTAGAAAGTGGGAAACGTGTGCTTTTTAAATGACAGATTATTTTTAAAATCAGCAATGTATATAGCAAGCAATGTTTTAATATATTTATTAATTACATGTTCTCTAAAAATCAATAATGAGTGCACCATCCTAACAGAAAAACAAGCAAACAGTATGGATATGTTAACAAAGAAGAAATATAAATGACTGATAAATAAATAACAAAATTTGATTAGTGTTTATAGTAATCCATAGCACATATAAAGCAACATTGGTTATGATTTTTCTCCTATCAAATAATCAAAGACCAAATAGATACTAAGGAGCAAGATTGTTGAAAGACTGTATGTTGAAAAAAGTATATTGATATATTTCTGGTAGAAGTACAAAATGATGAGCCGTCTCTCAGAGCTTTCTGAGGTGCTGCCTCCCGGGCTGCAGTCCTCATTTTGTTCAAATAAAAACTTAAGTTGCAACTCTCAAGTTGTGCATCATTTTTAGTTGACAGCTATGGCAACTAATGAATCAACCCAGAGCAGACTTCCTTCCTTTGCCTGAACTCCCCAAAGAACCAAAGCTTTGGTACCAGCAGCAGCCCCTTGCACCCATCTGCCTCCTCAGGGAGTACAGATGAATTTGGGTAAGTCTCTCCTGCTTTTTGAAGTCCAGTCCAAGTCCAGTTCCTTGGACTGCAAGGAGATCCAACAAGTCCATCCTAAAGGAAATCAGTCCTGAATATTCATTAGAAAGACTGATGTTGAAGGTGAAACTCCAATACTTTGGCCACCTGATGTGAAGAGCTGATTCATTTGAAAAGACCCTGGTGCTGGGAAAGATTGAAGGTGAGAGGAGAAAGGGACAACAGAGGATTAGATGGTTGGATGGCATCACCGACTCAATGGGCACGAGTTTGAGTAAACTCTGGGAGTTGGTGATGGACAGGGAGGCCTGATATGCTGCAGTCCATGGGGTCACAAGGAGTCGAGCACGACTGAGTGACTGAAGTGAACTGAAGTCTTGTTTTCTGAATTACCCATATTGGTTGAGATTCCTAATTTTATTTGGCAGTGAAACAGGTTACCTGCCCCCTTCCAGTTGTAAAGATACTGGGGTTGAGGGCCTGAATGGAACAACCAGTGCATACCTACTTATAGTCTATACTCTGAGTGGGGCTTGGTTGAAATTTACCAAGAAATTGCCACCCAGAAAGAAAGATGCCAGGGGAATTACTCATCTAGTGTAGTGAAAAGGTACTGGTGGCGAGGGGGAGGGGGAGGGGTGGGGGTGATGTCAACTGAAAAAAATCAAGAAATACCTAGAGTTTGCTTGAAAGATACTGAGGTCACTCTGTTTTAGGGGAATGCAAGGTCTTTTCTGAGTGGTTAAGAGACTGATCTGAAACTTTTCTTCAAGTTGACTGCCTTTGTAGAATTTGTTGGGATGAAAGGAAATATATATGAGAGCTTCACTCTGACAAAATGGAGCAAGATGCTTACTGGCTGGTTTCAGTTTTCTCAGGTGACTGAGAAATTTACAGGAGTAATGGAGGCATAGTTCTCATACCATACAGGAGTGCAATAGGGAAACCCACCAATTAAATAAAAACTGCTTGCTTGTCCAGGGGTCGCACGTAAGAACTGGCCGTTCAGTGACCTGAGCAGCCACAGTGGTCTTAGATTGCTAGAGGCAGTTTCTGAGACATGTAAGAGGGGCTGAAATTACTCTGGGGTGAATCCTGGTGGAGTTAAGCTCACAAGCATCATACGGGCCCACCACACAATTTCAATAGTGATTTCCCCTGACAAATTCAACTTAAAATGGGAAACAGAGTCTCAAAAGCAGAAACAAAGGGGTGTCAAAAAGTCAACCTCTGACTAATACATCAGTCAGAGTCATGTACAATACATATGGAACTCATACTTGCAGGTACCTAGTTAACTGGAGAAATTATACTAAAAGAGACCTCAACCAAAAAATGACCAAATTGGGGCTCTTTTGATATTCCAAAATTGATACTTTTTCATGCACAATTAGGAAAAGCCAGCCATGCATACTTTGATTTGTATTTAGAATCTCCTGAAAGAGGAAACAATAGAGAAACTTGGCGGGAAAACAACAAGAAATTGCTTGAAACTATATCAGAACTAAAAAAAGCAGATAGCCCTGACTCAGTCAGGTCGCATGTCTAGTGGGCCTAGACTTTCTATCTTTTGGGTGCTCTATTGCCACTTGTTTTTTTTTTTTTTTTTTTTTTTTATTTCTGGGCATCCTTTTGCCTTTTGCATTATTTGGAGTGTGACTCCCAGCTGGTGAGATACTGACTTGATTTGCTTTGAGCTCACAGACATCTGGTACAAACTGCTTGAGCTAGTATGGAAGCACTTTTTTTTAAGGTTCCACACCCCAGCTGGGTACCTGCTGGGGGGAAAATAAAATACTGATCAACATATGGTTATGATCCAATGACAAGAAAAATGGCCTAAAAATATTAGATATTTATTGACACGGGATAGGGAAATGGGCTAAAATTCCCTTATGTCCAGGACTTTCTCCTATAACCAACAGCCTGGGACTGAACAAACTCAGATCCCTAGTTCCTCAAAGGGAGAATCCCTGCTGGGACCAATCTACCCTTGTTATCAAAGTCAATTTGAGCAATATCTTGTTAAATTTTGGCTATAAAACTATGACCATGGATAAATATGATTTTTGACAGTGTGGTCACAATATTTTTTAGATTGAACATAAATCTTGAAAAAAAAATCTAATTAAGAATTCCTGCCCTCCCAGTGCACCGGGCCCGAGCACTTGTCTCATGCATCCAACCTGGGCTGGTGGTCTGTTTCACCCTAGATAATATACATGTTTCGATGCTGTTCTCTCGAAACATCCCACCCTCGCCTTCTCTCATAGAGTCCAAAAATCTGTTCTGTACATCTGTGTCTCTTTTTCTGTTTCACATATAGGGTTATTGTTACCATCTTTCTAAATTCCATATATATGTGTTAGTATACTGTTTGGTCTTTATCTTTCTGGCTTAATTCACTCTTTGGGTGGAGAAGGAGGGGGGAGGGGGTATCGGGATGGGGAATGCATGTAAATCCATGGCTGATTCATGTCAATGTATTACAAAAACCACTACAGTATTGTAATTAGCCTCCAACTAATAAAAATAAATGGAAAAAAAATCTTGCCCTGAAGAAATAACTCCTCCTTTGCCTTAATATCAGAAGCTCCTTGGATCACTTATCTTGTTGTTTCTCAGCCATGTCCAACTCTTTGTAACCTCATGAACTGCAGTGCGCCAGGCTTCTCTGTCCTTCACCATCTCCCAGAGCTTGCTCAAACTTATGTCCATCGAGTCAGTGATGCCATGCAGTGATCTCACCCTCTGTCATCCCCTTTTCCTCTTGCTTTCAGTCTTTCCCAGGATCAGGGTCTTTCCTTTTTTTTTATTTATTTTGTGTTTGTTTGTTTTTGTTTTTAAAATAAATTTATTTTACCTGGAAGTTAATTACATTACTGTGACATTGTGATGGTTGTTGCCATATATCAACAAGAATCAGTCATGGGTACACATATGACCTCCCCATCCTGAACCCCCCTCCCACCACCCTCCCTAACCCATCCCTCCCTTGGGGACAACCCTCCCCACCCCATCCCTCTGTTGTCCCAGAGCCCCAGATTTGGGTGCCCTGCTTCATGCATGCACAGGTCATCTATTTTACTTATGCTAATAAACATGCTTCAGTGCTATTCTCTTAAATCATCCCATATCCCACAGAGTCCAAAATTCTGTCCCTTACATCTGTCTCTTTTGCTGCCTGTATCAGGGTCTTTTCTTATGAGTTGACTTATCATATCAGGTGGTCAAAGTACTGAAGCTTCAGCTTCATCATCAGTCCTACCTATGAATATTCAGGGTTGATTTCCTTTAGGATAGACTGATTTGATCTCCTTGCAGTTCAAGGGACTCTCAAGAATCTTCTTCAACACCGCATTTCAAAAGTATCAAATCTTCACCATACAGCCTTCTTTATGGTCCAAATTTCACATCCATACATCACTACTGAAAAAACCCATAGCTTTTATTAGATAGAACCTTGTTGGCAAAGTAATGTCTCTGTTTATAATATGCTGTCTAGGTTGGTCATAGTTTTTCTTCCAAGGAGCAAACATCTTTTAATTTCATGGATGCAGTCACTGAAGTGATTTTGTAGCCCAAGAAAATAAACTCTGTCACTGTTTCCATTGTTTCCCACCTATTTGCCATGAAGTGATGGGACCAAATTCCATGATCTTATTTTTTTGAATGTTGAGTTGTTGTTGTTGTTGTTGTTGTTTTTAATTAAATAATTTATTTAATTGGAGGCTAATTACTTTACAATATTGTAGTGGTTTAACCATACATTGGCATGAATCAGTCATGGGTGTACATGGATTCTTCATTCTGAAAACCACTCCCAACTCCCTACCTATCCCATCCCTTAGGGTTGTCCTGGGACACCAGCCCTGAGCACCCTGTCTCATGTATCAAACCTGGACTGGTGATCTATTTCACATATGGTAATATACATGTTTCAGTGCTATTCTATCAAATCATCCCACCCTTTCCTTCTCCCACAGAGTCCAAAAGTTTCTTCTTTATATTTGTGTCTCTTTTGCTGTCTTGCATATAAGGTCATCATCATCATCTTTCTAAATTCTATATATGTATGCGTAAATACACTGTATTGGTGTTTTTCTTTCTGACTTACTTTACTCTATAATAAGCATCAGTTTCACCCACTTCATCAGAACTGATTCATGCATTCTTTTTAATACTTGAGTAATATTCCATTCTAGGGCTTCCCTCCTAGCTCAGTCAGTAAAGTATCTGCCTGCAATGCAGGAGACATGGGTTCAATCCCTGGGTTGGGAAGATCCCCTAGAGAAGGAAATGGCAACCTACTCCAATATTTTTGCCTGGAGAATCCCATGGACAGTGGAACCTGGCAGGCTACAGTTCATGGGGTCACAAGAGTGGGACATGACTGAGTGACATTCACTACACTGCTATTACTAATATCCCATTTTGTATATGTACCACAGCTTTCTTATCCATTCACCTGCCAATGGTTGCTTCTGTGTCCTAGCTATTGTAAACAGTGCTGTTGTAAACATTGTGATACACCCGTCTCTTTCAGTTCTGGTTCCCTCAGTGTGTATGCTCAGCAGTGGGATTGCTGGGTCGTATGACACTTCTAGTTTAATTTTTTCAGTAATCTCCACACTGTTCTCCATAGTGGCTGTACTAGTTTGCATTCCCACCAACAGTGTAAGAGAGTTCCATTTTCTCCTCACTCTCTCCAAAATTTATAGTTGGTAGACATTTTGGTAGCAACCATTCTAACCAGTGTGCAGTGGTACCTCACTATGGTTTTGACTTGCAGGTCTCTGATAATGAGTGATGTTGAGCATCTTTTCATGTGTTTGTTAGCCACCTGTATGTCTATTTTGGAGAAATGGCTGCTTAGTTCCTTGGCCCATTTTTGATTGGATCATTTATTTTTCTGAAATTGAGCTGCATGAGCTACTTGTATATTTTTGAGATTAATTCTTTGTCAGTTGCTTCATTTGCTATTATTTTCTCCCATTCTGAAGACTGTCTTTTCACCTTGCTTATAGTTTACTTCATTGTGCAAAAGCTTTTAAGTTTAATTAGGTACCATTTGTTAATTTTTGCTTTTTTTCCCATTATTCTGGGAGGTGGGTCATAGAGGATCCTACTGTGATTTACGTCGGAGAGAGTTTTGCCTATGTTTTCCTCTAGGAGTTTTAGAGTTTCTGGTCTTATGTTTAGATCCTTAACCAATTTTGAGTTTATTTATTTATTTATTTATTTATTTATTTATTTATTTATTTATGTTTTATAAAGTGTTCTAGTTCATTCTTTAACAAATGGTTTACCAGTTTTCCCTGTACCACTTGTTAAAGACATTGTCTTCTCTCCAATGTATATCATTGCCTCCTTTGTCAAAGATAAGGGGTCCATAGGTGTGTGGATTGCTCTCTGGGCTTTCTATTTTGTTCCACTGACCTATATTTCTGTCTTTCTGCCAGTACCATACTGTCTTGATGAATGTGTCTTTGTAATAGAAGCTGAAGTCAGGGAGGTCGACTCCTCCAGGTCCATTATTCTTCTCAAGATTACTTTGGCTATTCAAATTTTTTTGTATTTCCATAAAAATTGTGAAATTATTTGTTCTAGTTCTATGAAAAATACCATTGGTAGCTTGATAGGGATTGTATTGTCTCTATAGATTGCTTTGGTTGGTATACTCATTTTCACTATATTGATTCTTCCAATCCATGAACATGGTACATTTCTCCATCTAGTTGTGTCATCTTTGATGTCTTTCAGCAATGATTTATAGTTTTTTGATATATAGTCTTTTGTTTCTTTGGGTGGATTTATTCCTATGTATTTTATTCTTTTCATCACAATGGTGAATGGAATTGTTTCCTTAATTTCTCTTTCCGTTTTCTCATTGTTAGCGTATAGGAATACAAGGCATTTCATGTGCTAACTTTATATCCTTCAACTCTACTATATTCATTGATTAGCTCCAATAATTTTTTGGTGGTCTCTTTAGGGTTTTCTATGTAGAGTATCATGCCATCTGCACACACTAAGAGTTTTACTTCTTCTTTTCCAATTTGTATTTCTTTTATTTATTTTTCTTCTCTGAGGGCTGTATCTAAAACTTCCAAAACTATGCTGAATAGTAATGGTGAGAGTAGGCTCCCATGTCTTGTTCCTGACTTTAGAGGAAGTGTTTTCAGTGTTTCACTACTGATGATAATGTGTACAGTGTGTTTATCATATTTGTCTTTTATTATATTGAGGTTTGTTCCTTCTATGCTTGCTTTCTAGAAGGTTTTTATCATAAATGGATGCTGAATATCGTCAAATGCTTTCTCTTCATCTATTGGGATAAACATATATTTTTTATCTTTCAATATGTTAATGTGATGTATTGCATTGATTGATTTGTGAATATTAAAGAATCCTTGCATCACTGGGATAAAGCCCACTTGGTCATGATGTATGATCTTTTAAATAAGGTGTTGGATTCTGTTTGCTAGAATTTTGTTAAAGATTTTTGCATCTATCTTCATCAGTGATATTGGCCTGTTATTTTCTTTCTTTTTTTTTTGTGGCATTTTGTCTAGTTTTGGTATTAGGGTGATGGTGGCCTCATAGATTGAGTTTGGCAATTTAACTTCCTCTGAAATTTTCTGGAAGAGTTTGAGTAGGACAAGTATTAGTTTTTCTCTAATTTTTTGTTAGAATTCACCTGTGAAACCATCTGATCCTGGGCTTTTGTGTGTTGTAAAATTTTTTTATTGCAATTTTGATTTCAGTGCTTGTGACTTATCTGTTAAGATTTTCCATTTCTTCCTAGTTCACTTTTGGAAGGTTATTTCATTCCTAATAATTTGCCCATTTCTTCCAAGTTGTCCATTTTATTGGCACACAGTGGCTGATAGTAGTCTCTTCTGATCCTTTGTATTTCTGTGCTGTCTGTTCTAATTTCTCCATTTTCATTTCTAGTTTTATTGATATGATTGTTCTACTTTATTTTTTTTTGAAGAGTCTTGAGTTCAGTTCAGTTCAGTCACTCAGTCATGTCCAACTCTTTGTGACCCCATGAACTGCAGCATGCCAGGCCTCCCTGTCCATCACCAACACCCAGAGTCCACCCAAACTCATGCCCATCAAGTCGGTGATGCCATCCAACCATCTCATCCACTGTCGTCCCCTTCTCCTCCTGCCCTCAATTTTTCCCAGCATCAGGGTCTTTTCAAATGAGTCAGCTCTTCGGATCAGGTGGCCAAAGTCTTGGAGTTTCAGCTTCAATATCAGTCCTTCCAATGAACACCCAGGACTGATCTCCTTTAGAATAGACTGGTTGGATCTCCTTGCAGTCCAAGGGACTCTCAAGAGTCTTCTCCAACACCAGAGTTCAAAAGCATCAATTCTTCAGTGTTCAGCATTCATTATTGTCCAACTCTCACATCCATACATGACCACTGGAAAAACCATAGTCTTGACTAGACAGACTTTTGTTGGCAAAGTAATGTTTCTGCTGTTTAATGTACTATCTAGGTTGGTCATAACTTTCCTTCCAAGGAATACGTGTATTTTAATTTCATGGCTGCAATCACCATCTACAGTGATTTTTCAGCCCCCCCCCAAAATTAAATTCTTCCACTGTTTCCACTCTTTCCCCATCTATTTGCCATGAAGTGATGGGACTGAATGCCATGATCTTAGTTTTCTGAATGTTGAGCTTTAAGCCAACTTTTTGACTCTCCTTTTTCACTTTCATCAAGAGGCTCTTTACTTATTATTCACTTTCTGTCATAAGAGTGGTGTCATCTGCATATCTGAATTTATTGATATTTCTCCCGGCAGTCTTGATTCCAGCTTGTGCTTCTTCCAGCCCAGCATTTCTCATGATGTACTCTGCATAAAAATTAAATAATCAGGGTGACCTTGACGTACTCCTTTTCCTTTTTGGAACCAATCTCTTGTTCCATGTTCAGTTCTAACTGTTGCTTCCTGACCTGCATACAGTTTTCTCAAGAGGCAGGTTAGGTGGTCTGGTATGCTCCTCTCCTGCAGAATTTTCCAGGTTTTTGTGATCCACACAGTCTAGCTAATGGTTTTTATATTTTATTCATCTTCTCAAAGAACAAGCTTTTACTTTTGCTGATTTTTGCTATAGTTTCGTTTCTTTTTCATTTATTTTGGTTCCCTCCAGAGTGTTTTTGATCTCAATTTTTGCATTATGTATTATTAATTGACTCTTTGTTGTTTCTTCTAAGTCTTTGTTTAACATTTCTCACAGCTTCTCAATCCTTGTTTCTAGTCTATTTATCTGTAGCTCCATTTTGCCTTCTAGATAGTATAGATTATCTTTACTACCATGGGCTTCCCTGGTGCCTTGGATGGTAAGGCATATGCCTGCAATGGTGTAGACATGGGTTCAATCCCTTGGTTGGGAAGATCTCCTGGAGAAGGAAATGGCAACCCACTCCAGTATTCTTGCCTGGAAAGTTCCATGGACGTTTATGCTACAGTCCATGGGGTCGCAAAAAGTTGGACATGTCTGAGCCACTTCACTTCACTTTTTACTATCATTATTCTGAATTATTTTTCAGGTAAACCCCCTATCTCCTCTTCTTTTGTTTGGTTGGGTTGGCATTTATCATGCTCCTTTACCTGCTGAATATTTCTCTGCCTTTTCATTTTGTTTAGATTGCTACGTTCAGGGTGGCCTTTTTGAAGGCTGGAAGTTTGTGGTTCCTGTTTATTCTGGATGTTGCTTCCTGTGGATGGGATTGGACTAGTGGCTTGTCAAGGGTTCGTGGTTAGGGAACCTCATGTCTCTATTCTGGTAGGTGGGGCTGGGCCTCTTCTCTCTGGAGTGCAATAAGGTGTCCAGTAGTGAGTTTTGAGATGTCTGTGGGTTTAGTGTGACTTTGGGCAGCCTGTATTGTAATGCTCAGGGCTGTGTTTCTGCATTGTTGGAGAATGAGCATGGTATATCTTGCTCTGGAACTCACTGGCTCCTCGGTGGAGCTTGGTTTCAATGTAGGTATGGATGCTTTTGGATGAGCTCTTGTCAATTAATGTTTCCTGGAGTCAGGATATTTCTGGTATTGTCAAGTTTTGGATTTAAGCCTCTTGCCTCTGGTTTTCAGTCTTATTATTACAGTAGCCTCAAGAGTTCTCCATCCATATAGCAGGGATAATAAAATATCTAGGTTAATGGTGAAATGATTCTTCACATTGAGGGATACTCAAAGAAGTTCACAGAGTTACATGGAGAAGAGAAGAGGTCTGAGGGTGATAGAGGTGACCAGGAGGAGAAGAGGAGGTGTCAAAATGGGAGAGACCAGTCTATCCAGTAATAAGTTCTCTAAGTGTTCTGCACAGACCAGAACACCCAGGGAGATTCACAGATTTAAGTAGAGAAGTAAAGGGGGAGGGAGGAGATAGAGATGACCTGGGGGAGAAAAGGGAGAATCTAAAAGGGAGAGAGCAATCAACTCAGTAAGCACAAACCTAAGTAAAAATGGGTACCAAAGATTAGATTCTTAAAGGTACAAAATTAGTAGCAAATACCAAAAAGCACAGATTAAAAATCTAGAGTAGAGGTTAGACCCTCAAAAATACAATATTAGAAATGCAAAACAAAATCAATAACAACAATTATTTAAAAATATATCAAATTTGCTTTAAAAACAGGTTCTTTTTTTCAGGGTAATAGTAGGTTATAAAAATGAAAATTAAAAGAGTAAAAAAGAACTTTAAAAATTAAAACATTATAATAGTAAAAAATATATCTAGCAATTTCTCTGGAACTGTTGAGGGCAGTGTCAGGTCAGTTCAGTTTCAGACAGTTCCTTTTTCCAGCTTATACATCTTCTCAAGTTCTATAGGCCCCTTCCAATACTTAGTCAATGTTAGCTACAGGGTTTTAATCTGTTACAGCTGTCACTTCCAGAACAGTTCCCTCTTCTTTGTTTTGGCTTCCTCTGGTTTGCAAGTCTCTTCAGGGTCTAATTTTCGCCCTGACTCAGTGGGGTGAAGGTCTTCATTTATTTAGGCTCGCTTGTTCAGTTATGTCATGAGGAGGGAGGAACACTGCAAACAAATATCACTGGCGTGTGTGGGGAGTGCTTGCAGTGTATGGACCACAATGACTTTGCCCCCAGCTCAGGTTGGTGTGTGTTTTCCCAGTCTACACTGCTCAGGCTCCAGGTTGCTCTGCAGGGGTACTGTCCAAAGTGGGCCTTGCATTTTGTGCACTTTCCAGGTCTAAGCTATTCAGGTTCAGGTTCTGGGGTACTCTGAAAAGGTACAGACTTGGTTGGGCATGCATTTTGTGCCCTTCCCAGGTGGCAACAGCACAGGTGACCAGGTGCTTGGCAAGAGCACTGTCCCAGGCTGGACCTAAGTCTTAATCACCTCCCTGGTCCCAGTCACTTGGTTTCCCGTGTGCGCAAGGAAAGCACCATCTCAGGTGTGCCGTGTGTCTCCTCTGGGGAGCTGATCTCAGGCTGTGACCCTCCTGGCAGATATCAATTGTCCAGAATCCCAAGAAGACTTGGTTAGAAAGTGGGAGCCTGCTCACAGTTTGGGGAAGGATACCATCTCTGGGGCCGAGATTGCCCTTTGCCTTCTAGCTCTGACTGTTATAAGACTGTCTCTCAGCCTCCACCTGGGGGAAGGGGCTGATCCACAGCCAGCTAGCTCTCCCTTAATATTCATTCAGTCCTTTGTTCTGTGAGCAGGCCAGGCTTCTCCTTAGGTTACAGATTTTTTGCAGGTAAAGCTCTCTCTCTCTCTCTGTTCATTTGTTTGTTTTGTTTTTTCCTCTTTCTCTCTATGACTATCCCATAGTTTGGGTTGCTATCTCACGTTAGCTCCCTCAGATTGTTCTCAGAGCATTCAGGCCTGGTACTTATCCTAAGCATGCGACCCGTGCCTCCCTGTCCAGCGCCTGTTCCCTGGTGGCAGGCAAGAGGACCTGGGCTACTTCTCCTCTTGGCCCACTGGTGAGAGGGTTTCCTGCTGTTTGGAAACTTCTCCTCCTTCATGACTCCCTCCCCAGGATGGGTCTCCATCCCTAACTCTTTTGTCTCTCCTTTTGTCATTTAAAATTTGTCCTACCTCCTTTTGAAGATAATGGACTGTCTTTCTGGGTGCCTGGTGTTCTTTACCAGCATTCAGAAGTTGTTCTGTGGACGTTGCTCAGCACTCAAGTGATCTTTTGATGAATTTGTGGGGGAGAAATTGGTCTCCCCATCCTATTCATCTGCCATCTTAGCACTGCCCCCTGAACGTTGAGTTTTAAGCCAGCTTTTTCACTCTCCTATTTCACCTTATTCAAGAAGCTCTTTAGTTCCTCTCTACTTTCTGTCATAAGGGTGGTATTATCTGCATATATGAAATTATTGCTATTTCTCCAGCAATCTTGATTCCAGCTTGTGATTCATTCAGCCCAGCATTTCACATGATGTACTCTGTATATAAGTAAAATAAGCAGAGTGACAATATACAGCCTTGATATACTCCTTTCCCAATTTTAAGCCATTTAGTTGTTCCATGTCTTGTTATAACTGTTGCTTCTTGACCTGCATACAGATTTCTCAAAAAGCAGGTAAGGTGGTCTGGTACCCCACTCTCTTGAATAATTTTCCACAGTTTTTTGCAATCCACACATTCAAAGGCTTTAGTTTAGTCAGTGAAGCAAAACAGATGTTTTTCTGGAGTCCTCTTTCTTTTTCTATGATCAAAGAAATGTTGACAATTTGATCTTCTGACTTTTCTTCATCCAGCTTGAACATCTGGAAGTTCTTGGCTCACATACTGTTGAAGCCGAGCTTGGAGAATTTTGAGCATTACTTTGCTAGCATGTGAAATCAGTGCAATTGTGTGTTAGTTTGAACATTCTTTGGCATTGCCCTTCTTTAGGATTGGAATGAAATCTGATCTTCTCCAGTCCTGTGGCCACTGCTGAGTTTTCCATATCTGCTGGTATATACAGTGAATCATTCTTTTATTTGTTGCCTGTATGTGGATATATGCATGTCTAAGTGTGTTTGGATAATACTACTGTAATTGGTTTGTAAATAATCTCTAATCTAATTGGCCTAAAGAAAGTAAGCACTTTCAAATCAAATGATTCTAAATGCAAAATAAAGTAACTGAAATGAATGTCCAATTCAGATAAACTGAGAAATATTCAGTATTAAATACCCCATATTGATGTTTATGCTGATCTAACAAATATATGTCTATATAGGCATGTTTGAGTCATTAACATTAAGCAGAATATTTTCATTGTACCTAGGTTTAATATAAGTTAAATATGTTACTTATGTTAAATCTGTTACAAGTTTATCAGGCAGGATATACTTCAAATAAATAAACTTCTAAAAAGTATGAATGAGATATGAGCTTTTAGAAATTCTATTAAGAAAAATTATGCTTTATGAGTGTCTGTCTAAAATAGTCTTTCTAGATTCAGATAGCTTGAATTTCTAAAGGTTATGCTAAACTAAGTCATGGAAGTCTATTGAATAGCTAGGTCATTTTCAAATAAAATAAGAATTTTAAACATGCACTAAGTTCAGTTCAGTTTAGTTGCTCAGTTGTATCCAACTCTTTGTGACCCCATGAATCTCAGCATTCCAGGCCTCCCAATCCATCACCTGGAGTTTACTCAAACTCATGTCCATCGAGTCAGTGATGACAATCAGCCATCTCATCTTCTGTCATCCCCTTCTCCTCCTGTCCACAATCCCTCCCAGCATCAGGGTCTTTTCCAATGAGTCAACTCTTTGCATGAGGTAGGCAAAGAACTGGATTTTCAGCTTCAGCATCAGTCCTTCCAATGAACACCAGGACTGACCTCCTTTAGGATGGACTGGTTGGATCTCCTTGAAGTTCAAGGGAATCTTAAGAGTCTTCTCCAACACCATAGTTCAAAAGCATCAATTCTTTAGCCCTCAGCTTTCTTCACAGTACAACTCTCAAATCCATACATGACCAATGGAAAAACTATAGCCTTGAGTAGACGGACCTTTGTTGGCAAAGTACTGTCTCTGCTTTTTAATATGCTATCTATGTTGGTCATAACTTTCCCTCTAAGGAGTAAGTGTCTTTTAATTTCATGGCTGCAATCACCTTCTGCAGTGATTTTGGAGCCCCCCGAAAAAATAGTCTGACACTGTTTCTACTGTTTCTCCGTCTATTTGACATGAAGTGATGGGACCAGATGCCATTATCTTAGTTTTCTGAATGTTGAGCTTTAAGCCAACTTTTCCACTTTCTTCTTTCACCTTCATCAAGAGGCTTTTTAGTTTCTCTTCACATTCTGCCAAAAGTGTGGTGTCATCTGCGTATCCGAGGTTATTGATATTTCTCCCGGCAATCTTGATTCCAGCCTGTGCTTCTTTCAGCCCAGCGTTTCTCATGATGCATATAAGTTAAACAAGCAGGGTGACAACATACAGCCTTGGTGTAGTCCTTTTACTATTTGGATTAAGTCTGTTCCATGTTCAGTTCTAACTGTTGCTTCCTGACCTGCATATAGGCTTCTCAAGAGGTAGGTCAGGTGGTCTGGTATTCCCATCTCTTTCAGTATTTTCCAAGTTGATTGTGACCCACACAGTCAAAGGCTTTGGCATAGTCAATAAAACAAATGTAGATGTTTTTCTGGAACTCTTGCTTTTTCAATGATCCAGCAGATGTTGGCAATTTGATCTCTGGTTCCTCTGCCTTTTCTAAAACTAGCTTGAACATCTGGAAGTTATGGAAAACCACTTCAGTATTCTCGCTTTGAGAAACATGTATTACTGAACACTAATTTCCTCTAACAGAGAGACTAAACAGATTTGGGACTAAATGTTTGGTGCCATTCTGATAAGGTAGAAATTGCTAAGCAGTTCGTGTAGGACTCTGAGACTTTGGTCTTGTTTTCAATAAACATCTTGCTCCTTTAGCCTAAAGATATACCCTTTTTCCCAAATTCCAGAAATGTGTCCCTGGTCTGAAAAATGATCATCACTCAGATCCAAAGAATGGTCTAATTAACTTCTGTTCCCTATGCCTGAGGGAAAACAACTGGTGATCATGAATCTTAAGCCCATACATCTGGTCCATTATAAAATGGCCAGAGGGCATGAAAGGGTAGAGACTTATCAGAGGGTCAAGAGAAATCATAAATATGTTAAATTAAAGTTTAAACTGATTGGTTAATAATGACATATTTTAAGGGCATGGGCCAAACAAAAATTTACATATTAATACTTGTAAAGATATAAAACTGCTGCAATTCCCAACTTTTGGGGGACTCCTTCGGCTCTTCTTTGGCTCAGTGAAAACCAGTTTTTCTGTAGTTTTACTGCTTGGGTCTGGAAAAGGAAGTTTCTTCTTGTCTAACCACTTACAACTTGTCTGTGAGGATGAGTCCAGTTGGATTGTTGTGGAATGAGCATTATAGAACCTCTTTTAAGAGGAACACACTGGGATTACTGATAGTCTTCCATTTCCATCTTGTACTTTGTAATGGAGGGTTGTACGCTTTTGCAGTGGTGTAGTTCTCATTGCATCATGTGGGAAAAAAGTAGGTGGGGGGGCCGTTCTTTGGTTTCTACTTACTTTTGAGGTGCTACAGACATAGAATTTCAGTTAAATTAAGAAAAAAAAATAAGAGTTTCATTATTGAAGTCTTTGCCAAATAAATTTTAAATGATTTAATATAGGTGTAATAAAGATTAACTCACTTGTTTTCCTCCAGACTTTAACCACTCTTCAGTTTAGCCTCACTATGACTATTTTCTGGGAGTAAAGCTTAGAAAGGTTTAACCTACTACAATCTGTGGTGATAAATGGAAATAATTTTCTAAATAAACTGCATTGTTTAACTGTAAAAACTATTTCCATGTTACTTGAGTTTCAGAACTCTGCAAACCCTAACAGAGAAAACAATCAACTTCTAACACCATGATGTTGTATTAAAAAAAAGCTTATGGTGGAAAGGAGAAAATTTTCTTGAAAAAGATAGATTTTTTTTTGATATTAATGAAATATATCATAGAAATAATTAAGATGAATGGGAAGTACATGGGGATTTTTTTAACAAAGAATATAGGTCATTATTGGTTATGAATGAAGTTGCTCTGTTCAGTTCTCTCTCTCTTTCTTTCAGATCATTTAGAAGACTCATCAGTGTGTACTCCAAGAGTCCTGTATTAAAAGTATTCTAATAAAAGAATGTCACATCAAGGTATCTAAATCTTCTAGTATAGAGGCACATTTACAAACTAGTCTTAAAAGGTATTTTCAACTTGGTGTTCTTTCATTTCTCTCAGAAATACAATTTGCAATATCAGAGATTTCCCTTTAGCTTATCTATGAACTCTATAATGCCTTACACATTTTTTATAAGGTGCTCTAATACATACAGTGCATCTCTTTGAAGAAAAAAGATGAAAGCAGTATTATCCAGAATTCAATGATGACTAAGATACAAAATAAATTTAAATTATCTGCTAACCTGTCCAACCAGCAAGGGCATACTTTGTGTACTATGTCTTAGCAATTCTAGTAAGTTTCCTTTGGGCCACTTTCTTAAATCATCCTTTTTTTTGGTTTTCAAATATTTCCCAGTATTTGTATTTGATTAATATTAGTATATGAGTATTCTATCATATCTGAAGGACCTAAATATTCCCATCATTCTTTCTAAAAAAATGTGTCTTTATTTACATATTTACAGTTAAGAATGTGCCCTAGACATTTTCAATTTTTTAGCTCATCAAGATAAAATAAAGACAATAAGAACAAGATAGCCACCAACATCCAGAATGTTAGAATGAGGGCACATACTTTGGAGCAGGAGAAAGCAAGTTGTCAGCAGATCACAGAATGTAGTCTTTCACCTGAGAGGGCATATAACTGTGTGTGTGTGTGTGTGTGTGTGTGTGTGTGTGTGTGTGTAAAGTTTTCCAAAATACTTCTGAATTACTACTTTATTTTTTAGAACCTCAAGAATAGGCACACATTAAAACAAAATAAAAAATAAAGACTTCAAAAAATCCTAAATAACGAAGCCAATATCAATTTTAAAGGAAAAGTAGAATTCACTGGCAGAAAGTGAAGTACATTAGGGCAGCTATGGCTTTTTATAATGGTTTTTATTACTAGTTATACAGGCAGAATACACGACTGGATAGTCCATAGGCCTAATAAAGTATGACTCAGTGTTTTCTACAAAATGGAAACTGGAAATGTGATATACACATTTTAGAACACCTTTCTTATTTGGACTTTTTAAAACTCGTATTCGTTTACAATAATGTTTTCATTTTGTTTAAATCTTCAGTGACATTTGTGAAATTTTGAACTTTTAAATAAGCATTCGTTTATATGAAAAAGACAATAGAAATGGGTGACCAGTGTTTTTCTACTAGATATTCTAAATGCTTCAATTTGCAATTTCTTGTAATAGTCATGTATAACCAAGGATTGTTCTTTATGGGTTGCATACATATCTTAATAGAAAGGTTTCAGATGTTAAAGTTTGAATCAAAGGTTGTTAAATATCTTGGTTCACTACAAAATATGATGAAATGTTTAATTACTATCTATTATTATTACTGTCATTTTGAAAATGCTAAAATTCTTAGGTTTTTATCCCAAAGAGCACCTAAAGAACCCTAAATTGATTTCTTTAGATTTGTAAGTTGTAATGTAGAAAAAGCTGAATAAGAAAGTAGTAAAATTGGCAGTAATTTATTTAAAAGAGCACTTAGAGATTGATCAATATAGCAGAGTAAAGGGATGTGGAGCGCACTTCCCCATGAAAACATCAAAATCTATATGTGGGACAATTCTCACTGAAAACTGACTGGAAATTGCCAGACAGACCCCTGTAAAACTAAGGCTGTAAAAAAGATCCACAGATGACTGCGAAGGAAGGGAAGAACAGCAACTGGGTTGCCTTTGGGAGGAAATTCAGAGGAAAAGGGTTAATACAAGTGTGGAATTCACCATGGGAAGTGAGCAGTGAGACGCACAGATTGGGTGGCCCACTCACAGGGTCCTTTGAAGGGGAGATAAATGTTCTTGGCTGGTTGGAGACTGCTGAGACTAGCAAGATGGCTGTGGGAAATTCAGACAAAGATGTGGCTTGCATTCATTTCAAATCCAGCTTGCCCATGAAAGGCATTGGGCACAAGCATTCTCTATAGGAAAGCTCCCACATAAAAGCATACCTTGAAGGCAACATAGGTAACTTCACATAAATTCATGGAAGCAGAGAAAATTAAGTAAAACAAAAAGGCAGAGGAACTGCTGTCAATTGAAAGATCAAGAGAAAAATCCCTAAAAAATGTTATGAAAGAAAAATAAACAATTGACTAGATAAAGAATCCAAAAAATTGGTAATAAAAATCTAAACTGAATTAGGAAAAAGTACAGACAAGCACAGCAAAAATTTTAGTAAGGAACAAGAAAATATAAACAGACACCAATCAAAAACAAAGAATTCAATGAGTTCAATTAAAATAAAAAGAAACATTTCAAAGAATAAACAGCAGACTTAGTGATACAGAGAAATGAAGAAGTGACCTGAAAGATACAACAATGGAAATAATGCAATCAGAACAGCACAAAGAAATATAAATTAAAAACAAAAACAGTTTAAAAGATATCTGAGATGACACTAAACTTACTCACATTCACATTATAGGGGTCTAAGAAGGAAAAACAAAACAGAAAAAGGAATTGAAAATGTATTTGAGGAAATCATTGCTTAAACTTCCCAGATATACAAGTACACGAAGTACAGAGGGTTTCAAACAATAAAAACCTAAAAAGACACACACCAAGACATGTTATAACTATAATGGCAAATGTTAAATATAACAAGAGAATTTAAATGCAGTAAGATAAAAATAATGAGTCATATATAAGGGAATACTGTAAGACTACTAGCTGATTTCTCTACAGAAATTTTAATATCATAATGACATGATTTATTCAAAGTGCTAAAAGGGAAAAAACAGGAACCTAGGCTATTCTAGCCAGAAAAATTACCATTTAGAAAATAAAGAAAGATGAATAACATCTCAAACAAACAAAAACTAAATGAGTTTATAAACACTAAACCTACCTTAACAGAAACGATAGAGTCTTTTCCAAGTGGAAAATAAGAATCTATAGGAAAGTGAAAATCCAACTAAGAAAGGACTGATAGTCAACCACTTAAATAATCCACTATTAAGGTTGAAACACAAAACTTTGTAAAAACCACTATAGTTGCAATAAACAAAGTTAAGTGGTAAATATCAGCATGTAAATTTTGAAAATGAAAAAACAAAATGTGGAGGAAAGGAATGAAAATTGTACATATTTCAAAATATGATTCAATTTAAATGACAAGTTTAAATAAAGTAGATATAGTTAGAGGTCAACATATACAAACCCCATGGCAACCACAAACAAAAAACCTACCATAGATACACAAAAACTAAAACAAAAGGAATACAAGGATACTACAATACTAAATAAATTCATTAAACCACAGGAGAAGAAACAAAAAGAAGAAATGTAAGGAGAACTATAAAAACAACCAGAAAACAAGTAATGAAATGGAAATAAGTACATACATATCAATAGTTGCTTTACTTTTGCATAGACTAAATACTCCAATCAAAGACATAGCATAGTTGATTGGAAAAAGAAAAATAAAATCTATCTATATGCTGCCTATAAGAGACTCACATCAAAGCTGAAGTATACACAAACAGACTGATAGTGAGGTGACAAATACACACACACACACACATATGTATTTCATGTAAATGGAAATGACAAGAAAGCAAAAGTATCAATACTAATATCAGATTGTGTGTGTGTGTGTTAGTTGCTCAGTTATGTCTGGCTCTTTCTGACCCCATGGACTGTAGCCCACCAGGCTCCTCTGTCCTTAGTATTCTCCAAGCAAGAATACTGGAGTAGGTAGCCAATACCTTTTCCAGGGGATATCCCCAACCCAGGGATAGAACCTTGGTCTCCTGCATTGCAGGCAGATTCTTTACCATCTGAGCTACCAGGGAAGTCCCACTAATATCAGGCTAAAAAGACCTTAACCAAAAGCTATAACAAAAGACAAAGAAGGACAACATATAATGTTAAAAGGATCAATACAAGGATATAACATACATTAGCATATATTCACCTAATATAGGAGCACAAAAATAAATTCAATACTAACAGACATGGAGGGAGAAAATAATAATAATGCAATAATACTAAGCGATATCGAGCTTCCCAGGTGGCTCTAGTGGTAAAGGACCCACGTGCAAATGCTGGAGAGTTAAGAAATGTGGTTTCAATCCCTGAAGCAGGGAGATTCCCTGGAGGAGGGCATGGAAATCCATTCCAGTGTTCTTCCCTGGAGAACCCCATGGAGAGAGGAGCCTGGCAAGTCCATAGGGTCACAAAGAATCAGACATGACTGAAGTAACTTAGCACACACAAACATGCAGTAAGGGACATTAATATCCCACTGAAATCAATGGAAGAAGTATCCAGATAAATTCAATAAGGCAACAGGTCCTTTAAGAACACAATAGAGCATTTGGATTTAATAGGTACCCACTAGGTACACCGTTCAAAGGCAGCAGGATTCACATTACTCATAAGTGCATATGGGATGTTCTACAGGACAGAGTACATGTTAGTTCAGAAAACAAATCTCAACACACTTAATGGGATAAAAGTATAATGTCAGTCTTTTTTTTTTTATGAGCAAGACAGTATGAAACTAGAAATCAACTACAGAAAGTAAAATGGGAAAAGCCCAAACACATAGAAAATAAACAACATACTGCTAAGAAAACAGTGGATAAATGAGGAAATCAAAGAGGAAGTCAGAAATTACCTTGAAAATTTAACATGGAAACACATCTTCAAAAAATCTGTGGGATACAATGAAAGCAGTTCTAAGAGGGACATTTATATCAGTACAGACCCTCCTCAGGAAACCAGAAAGATCTGGGATAAATAACATAAATGACCATGTAAAGGAATTAGAAAAATAATAACAATCCAAAGTCATCAGAAGGAAAGAATTGAATAAGAGAGGAAACATAAATAAAAACAGACACAAAAAATAGAAATACCCAATGAGACCAAAATCTGTTTTATGAAAAGATAAACAAAACTGACAAACCTTTAGCAAGTTTCACCACAAGGAAAACATAGAGGACTGTATAAACAAAATAAAAGAAAATGAAGAAGAGAAATAATTACCAATAAAACAGAAACACACAAAAAATAATCATAAGAGATACTACAGTTGCATGCTAAAATTTGGACAATCTCATAGAAATGGACAAATTTCTAGAAACATACAACCTACCAAGAATGAATTAATAGAAATGGAGAACTTGAACAGATCAATCACTAGATGTGAAATTTAATTTGCAATAATAATAATTTTAAAAAATTCCCAGCAATTAAAAGTCCAGGATTGGACAGATTAATAGCAGAATTCTAAAATTATTCCAGAACCTGAGGTGGATGAAATACTCCCAAATTTATCTTATGAAATCACCATAAATTTGATACTGAAATTTAAAAAAATATATAAGACTAAAGCCAAATAAAATTAGCTGGGCTTAGAAAAGGCAAAAGAACTAGAGATCAAATGGCCAACATTTGTTGGATCATAGAGAAAGCAAGGGAATTCCAGAGAAAAATCTATTTTTGTGTTATTGACTATACTAAATCCTTTCACTATGTGGATCACACCAGACTGTGGAAGATTCCTAAAGAGACAGTAATCACTGGATCATCATCCCTGTCTTCTGAGAAACCTGTATATGAGTCAGTAAGAAACAGACCTGGATATAGAACAACAGACTGGTTCAAAATTGGGAAGAGTACAGGAAGCCTGTGTATTGTCCCTTGCTTATTTAAATTGTATGCAGAGTACATCATGTGAAATGCCAGGCTGGATGAATTCACAAGATGGAGTCAAAATATCAACAACCTCATATATTTGCAGATGATACCACTCTAATGGTGTAACGTGTAGAGGAACTAAAGAGCCTCAATAAAGTTGAAAGAGGAAGCTCAACATTCAAAAAACTAAGATCATGATATCTGGATCCCATTACTTCCTGGCAAATAGGAGGGAGAAAAGTGGAAGCCATGACAGATTTTATATTTTTGGGCTCCAGTATCACTGCAGACTGTGACTGAAGCCTTTATATTAAAAGATGCTTGCTCCTTGGAAGGAATGTGTTTGAATGATGTAAAATGTGTGTGTTTTAGAGAGAAAGAGATCAAGAGAGAGAATTCAAGCATTCAGCAAAGGGCAAGATTTACTTCCAAGTCAATACAGTGTATTAGCAGAATCTTCACTGTCAAGAAAAGTTGGTTGGCATGGTGCTCAGGAGATTTTTATACCCCTTAGGTATTTCATTACAATCTTACAGAATATTTGAGCTCTAATAAATAAACTGCTTGCAAGGATTCAAGCCAAATATATCTGGATTCTGAAGTACCAAGAAACTCTAAAAGCAGCTGTTAGAAGATGGTGGAGGAAAGAGATGGAGAAATCACCTTTCTCCCCACAAATACATTAAAAATTCATCTGCTTATGGAAAAACTCCTACAGAACAACTTCTGAATTCTAGCAGAAGACCCCAAACTTTTGAAAAGGCAAGGCAATCTCCTTAGAATGAGGTAAGGCTAAAAATAAAGACAATTAAAAAAAAAAAAAAGAGAGAGAGAGAGAGAGGAGGGGGGAGATAAAGGATTTCAGGACTACGATTTGTCCCCCAGGGAGGGAGTTGTGAAGGAGGAAACATTTCTTCACACTAGGAAACCCTCCCCACAGATAGGGCCGGGGGGGGGGGGCATCTGAATCTGAGTGGGGAGTACAATGGTGGAACCTCAGAAGGCAAAACTGAGACGTTCACCACAGAAATTGCTGCCAAACAGCACTTCCCAAACGAGAAGCAACTTGCACGTATGCCTGCAACAGAGGGTGGGGGCGGGGTGCTGAGGTTCAGATGTGGCTGTCAGAACCCAGAAAGAAGACTGGGACTGCTGCCATGAGCATTCTCTGAGGGAGCAACTTCAACAGAGTGACAGGAGTCCAGAGAAACGACTGGGCATCCCAGAGTGGCAAGAAGTCTTTGTCCCCAGACACTAACTCCACACTTGCAGACAGTGGCTGAGTGCCTGCTGGTATCCGCCAAAACCAGCAAAACCTGTCAAAGTGCCAGCTGTGGAAATTAGACATAACTGTTACTTCCAAAGCCAGGGAAAGTCTCTGAGGCGGTGGACAAAATGCTACTGATGCAGTCCCGGCCCCAGAGAGGGCAACTACCACCGGTCTGTGACAGGCACAGGATTACTGTCCACATCTTACTGGGAGCTTAAGCACCTTGGCTCTTCCTAGCGACCCACGGCCAGGGGCCGGTTACTCTTGGAAAGTGCAAGACTCACTGCAGACTGTAACATCCATCAGGTCTCTATCACTGCAGGCTCTCACCAGTACATCCCACTTGTGACTGCCAAGCATCCATTCTCCCCCACCAGAGTGAGCGAGTGAGCCCTAATAGGAATTGACTTTCACTCCCCTGTGCCCGTGTGTGGAATAGATTGTGAACTTTAGAGGCAACTGTGCACTTTAGGAGCAAGAACAACAGGGTTAGGGCTTCTCTAGTGGCTCAGACGGTACAGAATTCAACAACAGTGCAGGAGACCCAGGTTCAATCCTTGAGTTAGGAAGATCCCCTGGAGAAGGCGATGGCTACCCACTGTAGTTTTCTTGACTAACAAATCCCAAGGAGAGAGGAGCCTAGAAACTACAGTTTATGGGATTGCAGACAGTCAGACACATTACTGAGAAACTTTCACTTTCTTTTCACTTTTCACAAGCTGGACTAAGGTTATATTTGAGACTGAGCTGACTTCACACTTTCCATAACAGGTCTAGAGACCTTCCTAGAAATAATGGAGGACTGGTGTGAGTCTCTCTGGGTGATCTTGGCTGTTGAGTGTTGCCTTCACTAAGAGTCTTGGGATTTTTTTTTTTTTTTTATCTTCTGCACTGTTTGTCTTGTGAGGCCTTGGTGCTATAGTAAGGAGTTGAGCTTTAACCCCTGAAGTAGGAAAAATTGATCCAGGACTTTGAACCACCAGAGAACTCCTGATCCCAGGGCACATTAATAAATGAGAGCTCTCCAAAAGGCCTCCATCTCAACATTAACACCAAGCCCCACTCAAAAGCCAGTAAGCTCCAGTCCTGGACATCGATTTTAATCCTTCAGAAAAACAGGAGCAGAAACCAGTACATTAGCAGACAGACTGCCCAAAACCATACCAAGACCATAGACACTCTGAAACACAACTGAAAGCACACTACTATACATCACACAGCCATTTAGAGAGACAAGATCTGGCTCTATCCACCAGAACACAAGCACAAGTTCCACCAAGCCAGAAAGCCTTAACAAGGCACTGGTCTAGCTCTACCAAAGGAGGGCAGACTCCACAGTTAAGAGGAATTATGACTTTCCAGCTTACTTCACAAACACAGTAAATGAAACAAAATTAAAAGACAAAGACAGATGAAACAGATGAAGTAATATGTAAACTCACAAGACCAAAATTATGAAAAGTAAATAGACAGTCTACCTTAAAATGAACTCAGAGTAATGACATCAAAAATAACCGAAAATCTATAAAATAAAATTGAGACATGGATAAACACATGAGAGGAATGGACCAAGAAGATGAAATAAATGTTTAACAAGGACCTAGAAGAATTAAAGAACAAACAAGCAACAGTGAACAACACAGTAACTGAGATTAAAAATATGTTACAAGGAAACAAGGGTTACAGAAGAAGAAGACAAGAGGAAAGGGCATGAGAAAACATTTGTGATGATAGTCAAAAACTTCCCTGAAATGGGAAAGAAAATAGCCACCAAAGTCTAGAAAGCTCATAGTAAACTGAGTAAAGCCCAAGATAAACCCATGGAGAAATATGCCAATGCAGATATTAATCAAATTAACAAAACTTCAACACAAAAAACAAATATTAAAAGCAGCAAGAGAAAAGCAACAAAAAACAAACAAGGGGATCCCCATAAGGCTAACAGCTGATCTTTCAACAGAAACTACAAGTTAGAAGGGAATGGCAGGATATATTGAAACTGATGAAAGGGAAAAACCTAAAACCAATATTACTCTATCCAGCAAGGATATCATTCAGATTTGAAGGAGAAATCAAAAGCTTTACAGATAGTAAAAGTTAAGGTAATTCAGCACTACCAAACTAGCTTTACAACAAATGCTAAAGGAACTTCTCTAGGCAGGAAACACAAAAAGCAAAAGCACACAAAACAAACCCAAGAGAATAAAGTAAATGGTAACATGATCATGTATACCAATAATTATCTTAAAGGTCAATGGGCTACATGCTCCAACCAAAAGAAACAGATTGGTTGAATGGATAAAAAAACAAGAGCCCAATATATATTGTCTGTAAAAGATCTACCTCAGACCTAGGGACACAAACAGATTGAAAGTGAGGGCCTGGATAAAGATACCATACAAATGTAATTTTTTTAAGTGAAAGTAAAAATACTAATTTCAGATAAAATAGAATTAAATAAAGAGCATTACAAGAAACAAAGAAGGACATTATCAAAGGATCAATCCAAGAAGAAGATATAACAGTTACAAATATATATGCACCCAACATAGGAGCACCTCAATACATAAGGCATATGCTGACAACTATGATAAAGGAAATTAACAGAGACACAAAATTAGTTGGGGGCTTTAGTACACCATTCACACCAATGGAAGATAATCTGATGAGAAAATTAATAAGGAAGCAGAGATTTAAATTATATATTGGACCAGTTGTACCTAATTGATATCTACAGGGAATTTCATCCTAAAACAATAGATTTCAGTTTTTTCTCAAGTGCACATGGAACATTCTCAAGGATAGACCACATAGTTGGCCACAAATCAAGTCTTAGTAAATTTTTTTTAAATGAAATATTTTTAAGCATCTTTTCTGATCACAACATGATAAGATTAGATATCAACTGCAAGAAAAAAAACTACAAAATCACAAAACACAAGGATGCTAAACAATACACACCTGAATAACTGAAAGATAACTGTAGAAATCAAAAAGGATATCAAAATGTGCCTAGGAAAGAAAAGACAATGGACACACAGCAGCCCAAAACCTATGGGATGCAGTAAAAGCAGTAAGAAGAGGGAAGTTTATAGTAATAAAAACTACCTCAAGAAACAAGAGAAATATCAAATAAACAACCTAAACTTAAATCTAAAGAAACTAGGAAAAGAAGAACGAAAATATCCAAAGTTAATATAAGGAAAGAAACCATAATAGTCAGAAGAGAAATAAATGAAAAATAAATGAAAAGACAATAGCAAAGATGAATAAAACAAAAAGCTGATTCTTTGAGAACATAAATAAAATTTACAAACCATTATCCAAATTGATAAGGAAAAAACAATGTAGAATATTCAAATAAAAGAACAAATGAAAAATAAGTTACAACAGAAAACACAGAAGTAAAAAGCTTCATAAGAGACTACTATGAGCAACTATATGCCAATTAAATGGACAAACTGGAAGAAATGTATAGAAAAGTATAATCTTTGTAAACTGAGCCACAAAGAAATAGAAAATATGAACAGACCAATCTCAAATATGGAAATTGAAACTGTAATTAAAGGTATTCCAACAAACAAAAACCCAGAGGCAGATGGCTTCACAGGTGAATTCTACTGAAAGTTTACAGAAGTGCTAAAACCTATCCTGCTCAAATTCTACCAGATAACTGCAGAGAAAGGAAAACTTCCAAACTCATTCTATGAAGCCACCATTACCATGCTACCAAACAAGACAAAGATATCACAAAAAAAAAAAATTACAGACCAATATCACTGATGAACCTGGAGGCAAAAGTCCTCAATGACAATCTAGCAAACAGAATCCAACAACACATTAAAAAGATCCTACATAATGATCAACCAGGCTTTATCACAGAGATGCAAGGATTCTTCAATATGTACAAATCAAACAACTTGATACACAATATTAACAAAAAGAAAGATAAAAAAAATATGATCATCAGATGGGATTCCAGCTGAGCTATTTTAAATCCTAAACGATGATGCTGTTAAAGTGCTGCACTCAATATACCAGAAAATTTGGAAAACTCAGTTGTGGCCACAAGACTGGAAAAGGTCAATTTTCATTCCAATCCCAAAGAAAGGCAATTCCAAATAACGTTCAAACTACTGAACAATTGCATTTATTTCACATGCTAGCAAAGTAAAGTTCAAAATTACCCAATTGAGGCTTCCAAATTTTCAAGATGTATTTAGAAAAGGCAGAAGAATGAGAGATCAATTTGCCAACATCTTTTGGATCACAGAAAATGCAAGAAAGTTACAGAAAAGAAAAAAAAAATCTACTTCTGCTTTATTGACTATGCCAAAGCCTTTGTGTGGATCACAATAAACTGTGAAAAATTCCTAAAGAAATGGGAATCCTAGACAACCTGCCTCACCTCCCGAGGAATCTGTATGCAGGTCAAGAAGCAAGAGTTAGAACTGGACACAGAACAACAGACTGACTCTAAATTGAGAAAGGAGTATAACAAGGCTGTATATTGTGAACTTGCTTATTTAACTTATATGCAGAGTGCATCATGCAAAATGCCAGGCTGGATGAAATACAAGCTGGAATCAAGATTGTTGGGAGAAAGTTCAATAACCTCAAAAGCGCAGATGAAACCACCCTTATGGCAGAAAGTGAAGAGGAACAAAAGAGCCTCTTGATGAAAGTGAAAGAAGAGAGTGGAAAATCTGGCTTAAAACTCAACATTCAGAAAACTAAAATCATGGCATGACATCTGGTCCCATCACTTCATGGCATATAGATGGGGAAACAATGGTAACAGTGGCAGACTCCATTTTCTTGAGTGCCAAAATCACTGCAGATGATGAGTGCAGCCGTGAAATTAAAAGTTGCTTGCTCCTTTGAAGAAAAGCTATGACCAACCTAGACAGAATATCAAAAAGCAGAGACATTACTTTGCCAACAAAGGTCTGTCTAGGCAAAGCTATGTTTTTTCTAGTAGTCATGTATGGATGTGAAAATTGGACTATAAAGAAAGTTGAGCACTGAAGAATTTGTGCTTTTGAACTGTGGTGGTGCATAGGACTCTTGAGAGTCCCTTGAACTGCAAGGAGATCAAACCAGTAAATCCTAAAGGAAATCAGTCCTGAATATCCATTTTAAGAACTGATGCTGAAGTTGAAGCTCCAATACTTTGGCCACCTGATGAGAAGTGCCAACTCGCTGAAAAAGACCCTGATGTTGGAGAAGATTGAATGCAGGAAGAGGAGGGGACAAGAGAGCTAGTTAATGAGACAGTTGTATGACATCACTGACTCGATAGGCATGAATTTTAGCAAGCTCTGTGGGTTGGTGATGAATAGGGAATCCTGGCATTCTTCAGTCCATGGGGTCACAAAGAGTCAGACACAACTGAACAGCTGAATTGATCTGATAATAGCTAATGTGTAAAATAACCCCATATCTAGAAATTAAAAAAAAAAATACATGACTCTAGACTGAAGGAGCAAATAGAAACATCCATTTTCATAACTGGAGAAATCAACATTCCTCTCTCAGTAATGGATATATACAGCAGATGGAAAATCAATAAGAAGTTACTGAATAACACCATCAATCAACTGGATACAGCTGACATCTGTAAACTACCACATTCAATACGCGCAGAATACAATATACACTCTTCAAATTCACATGGAGTTAAGTCACCAATGTAAATCATATATTATATCTAAGAAACTTAATAGTATATAGATCAGGCAATGTATTCCCCTAAAATCATAATGCAGTTAAAACTAGAGCTCAATAACCAAGATAACTAATAAATTCCAAAATATCTACAGATGAAAAAATCACTTCTAAATAAGACACAGCTGGAAGAAGAAATCTCAAAAGAAATCTCAAAATATCCTGAATTTCTATGAAATGAAAATAGGCCTTAATGAAATTTGTGAGATGCATCAAAAACAGTGCCTAGAGAGAAATTTATAGCTTTGAATGTATATATTAGAAAAAAAAAGAAAATCTATACTCATTAATCTAAATTTCCACCCAAGGAAACTAGGGAAAAAGAGTAAATTAAATCCTATAGAAATGATTTTTTAAAGCAAGAATTAGCATAAATTATTGAAAATGAATCAATATAAGAATATTAACAAAACAAAAAATTGTTCTTTGAAAAAAATCACTAAAATTAATAAAACTATAATCAGGCTAACCAAACAAAAGATTCTAATGACTAATATCAGAAATGAAAGGAAGGACATCACTACAGATCACAGGGGCATTAAAAGGTTAATGAAATAACATTATAAACAACTCTCTGCTTCAAAATTTGATAACCTAGATGAAATTGTCAATTCCTTGAAAGGCATAATCTGCTAAAACTCACAGAAAAAGAAATAGACCATCTCAGCAAGCCTATACATACTAAAAAAAAAAAAAAAAAAAGGAAAGAAAAGGATCTATGACCTTCCAAAGAGAAATTACCTGTCACATATGGATTCCCTGATGAATTTTAACAAACACTTAGGAAAGAAATTATACCAAACCTCTCAAATTTGTTACTGAAAGCAGAAGAAGAAGGAATATTTCCCAATTCATTCAAAATTCAACATCCATTTATGATAAAAACTCTCCAGAAAGCAGGAATAGAAGAAACATACCTCAACATAACAAAAGCTATATATGAGAATCACACAGCAAACATTATCCTCAATGGTGAAAAATTGAAAGCATTTCCCCTAAAATCAGGAAAAAGACAAGGGTGCCCACTCTCACCACTACTATTCAACATAGTTTTGGAAGTTTTGGCCACAGCAATCAGAGCAGAAAAAGAAATAAAAGGAATCCAGATAGGAAAAGAAGAAGGAAAACTGTCACTGTTTGCAGACAACATAAGCCTCTACATAGAAAACCCTAAAGACTCTACCAGAAAATTACTAGAGCTAATCAATGAATATAGTAAAGTTGCAGGATATAAAATTAGCACACAGAGATCCCTTGCATTCCTATGCACTAACAATGAGAAAACAGAAAGAGAAATTAAGGAAACAATACCATTCATCATTGCAACAAAAAGAATAAAATACTTAGGAGTGTATCTACCTAAATAAACAAAAAGACCTATACATAGAAAACTATAAAACAGTGATGAAAGAAATCAAAGAAGACACAAATAGATGGAGAAATATACCATGTTTGTGGGTTGGAAGAATCGATATTGTGAAAATGAGTATACTACCCTAAGCAACCTATAGATTCAATGCAAACCCTATCAATATACCAATGGTATTCTTCACAGAACTAGAACAAATAAGTTCACAATTTGTATGAAAATACAAAAAACCTCACATAGCCAAAGCAATCTTGAGAAAGAAGAATGAAACTGGAGGAATCAACCTGCTTGACTTCAGGCTCTACTACAAAGCCACAGTCATCAAGATAGTATGGTACTGGCACAAAGACAGAAATATAGATCAATGGAACAAAATAGAAAGCCCATTAGGCTGTTACAAAATATTAAGCAGAACTCCCTGTGCTATACCATAGGTCCTTGGTGGTTATCCATTTTAAATAATAGCAGTGTGTACATGTCAGGCCCAAACCCCCAATCTATCTCTCGCCTCCCCTCCCCTGCCCCCTAGTAACCAAAAGTGCATTCTCTAAGTCTCTGAGTCTGCTTCTCTCTCTCTTTTTTTTTTTTTTTGTAGTGAATTTTGTCATACATTAAAATGAAACAGCCATGGGTTTACATGTGTTCCCCATCCCGATCCCCCCTCCCACCTCCTCTCCACCCGCTCCCTCTAGGTCTTCCCAGTGCACCAGGTCCGAGCGCTTGTCTCATGCATCCAACCTGGGCTGGTGATCTGTTTCACCCAAGATAATATACATGCTTCAATGCGGTTCTCTTGAACCATCCCACACTCGCCTTCTCCCACAGAGAAGAGAAATGAAAAAGAATAGATACTTGTATATGTATAACTGAATCATTTTGCTGTATATTTGAAACTAACACAATGTTGTCAACCATTGTCCAATATAAAGTAAAAATTAAAAACAAGAATTATTCTGCAAAAAAAAAAAAAAATGGCTTAGGAGATCAAAAAAAAAAAAAAGAAAAAGAAAAAGAAAGAAAGCCCAGAGATAAATCCACATACCTACGGACACCTTATCTTTGACAAAGGAGGCAAGAATATACGCTGGAAAAAAGACAACCTGTTTAACAAGTGGTGCTGGGAAAAGTGGTCAACCACTTATAAAATAATGAAACTAGAACACTTTCTACCACCATACACAAAAATAAAGTCAAAACGAATTAAAGATCTAAATGTAAGACCAGAATCTATAAACCTGCTAGAGGAGAACATAGGCAAAAAACTCTCTGACATAAATCACACAAAGGTCCTCTATGACCCACCTCTCAGAATATTGGAAACAAAAACAAAAATAAACAAATAAGACCTAATTAAACTTAAAAACTTTTGCACTAAAAAAGAGACCATAATTAGGTAAAAAGATAGCCTTCTGAATGGGAGAAAATAATAGCAAACAAGGAAGCAAAGGATTAATCTAAAAAATATACAAGCAACTCCTGCAGCTCAATTAAAAAAAAATAAATGACCCAATCAAAAAATGGGCCAAAGATCTAAACAGACATTTTCCAAAGAAGACATACAGATGGCTAACAAACACATGAAAAGATGCTCAACAGCACTCATTATCAGAGAAATGCAAATCAAAACCATAATGAGGTACCATTACACGCCACTCAGAATGACTGCTATCCAAAAGTCTACAAGCAATAAATGCTGGAGAGGGTGTGGAGAAAAGGGAACCCTCTTACACTGTTGGTGGAAGTGCAAACTAGTACAGCCACTATGGAGTACAGTGTGGAGATTCCTTAAAAAACTGGAAATGGAACTGCCATATGACCCACCAATCCTGCTCCTGGGCATACACACGGAGGAATCCAGAACTGAAAGAGAATATTGTGTACCCCAATAAGCATCAAAGCACTGTTTATAATAGCCGAGGAATCCAGAACTGAGGATTCCACACCGAGGAATCCAGAACTGAAAGAGAATATTGTGTACCCCAATATTCATCAAAGCACTGTTTATAATAGCCAGGACATTTAAGCAACCTAGATGCCCATCTGCAGACAAATGGATAAGAAAGCTGTGGTACATATACAGCATGGAATATTTTTCAGCCATTAAAAAGAATACATTTGAATCAATTCTGATAAGAATGAAACTGGAGCCCATTATACAGAGTGAAGTAAGCCAGAAAGATAAACACCAATGCTGTATACTAATGCATATATATGGAATTTATAACAATGTTAATGACAACCTTATATGCAAGATAGGTAGAAAAGGAGACACAGATGTATAGAACAGATTTTTGGACTCTATGGGAGAAAGCAAGGGTGAGATGATCTGAGAGAACAGCATCAAAACATGTATATTATTGTGAAACAGATCACCAGTCCAGGTTGGATGCATGAGATTGGTGCACTGGGATGACCAAGTGGGACGGAATGGGGTGGGAGCAGGGTTCAGGATGGCGAACACATATAAATCAATGGCTGATTCATGTCAAGGTATGGCAAAAACCACTACAATACTGTAAAGTAATTAGCCTCCAACTAAGAATAAATGAAAAAAAAAAAAGCAGAGGGGGCAGAAAAATAGTGCAAATCAAAGTAATCCATCATGTCAGCAGGCTAACAAAAAAAAATATCCCATGATCATATCAATGATGAAGAAAAAGTATTTGGACAGAATGAGTGATTCATGACAAAAACTCTCAGAAAACTAAGAAGAGTAGAAAATGTCATCCACTTGATTTAAAAAAATATCTGTAATAAAACTTACAGTTAACATTCTTAATTATGAATATCTAGAATCTTATGACAAGATTAAGAACAAAGCACATGAAGAAGGGAATGGCTATTCACTCCAGTATTTTTCCCTGGTGAATCCCATGAAGAGAGGAGCCTGGTGGGCTACAGTCCATGGATCACAAAGAATCAGGCACGACTGAGTGACTAAGACTGTCACTTTCAAGAATAAGTCAGTGATAGTCCTTCTCACTTCTCCTTTCATCATTGTATTGGGATTTTTAGCTAATATAATGATAAGGAAATAAAGTACAGCTGTGCTAATAAGAAATAAAACTATAAACATCTTTATGTTCACATACTGGAAAGGGAAATGGCAACCCACTCCAGTATTCTTGCCTGGAGAATCCCATGGACAGAGGAGCTTGATGGGCTCCTGTCCATGGGGTTGCACAGAGTCGGACACAACTGAAGTGACTTAGCATTCATGCAAGCATGTTCACATATATCATGAATGTCCATTTTGAAAATGTGAAAAGTTTTTGACAACATAACTGCTGGAACTGATAAATTATTATAGCAATGTTGCTAGATACATGTTTAGCATTCAAAAGTCAACTACTTTCCCATACATCAGCTATGAACAGATGAAAACTGAAAGTAAAAAAAAAAAAAAATACCACTCAAAAGAGCACTGCCCCAAATGAAATATTTTGGTATAAATCTAGCAGAAATACGTATGAGAAGTGTAAACAACAACAAAAAAATCATCTACAAAACTATCATAAAAGGAATTGAAAAAGAACCAATAAATTGAGAGATACTCCATGTTCCCATGTTCATAGATAGGAAGATATCACTTCTTCCCTAATTGATCTGCTTATCAATGCAAATCCAAGCCAAATCTCAGCATGGTCTGAGATCTCATGGTACAGTGGTTGAGATTCCTCCTTGCAATGCAGGGGACACTGGCTCAATCCCTGGTCCATGGAAGATCCCATATGCTGCAGAACACCTGAGCTGATGCACCACAACTATTGAGCTAGTGCTCTAGAATATCATGATCCACAACTACTGAAACCCTTGTGCCTAGAGCCTGAGCTCCACAACAAGAGATGCCACCGCAATAAGAAACCCATGAACAACAACTAGAGTGTAGCCCCCATTCACCATAACTTGAGAAAGTCCTCATGCAGCAATGAAGATTCACCACAAACAAAAATAAAATAAATAAATATTAAATATATATATATATTTCATGACATTTTGTGGATATCAACAAGCTTAATCTCATGTTTTTATGCAGAGTTGGAAGTCACAGAATAACCAACACATTCTTGAAAGAGAATACTAAATCAAAGGGCTGACACTATCCAACTTCAAGACTTACTGTAAAGGCAAAGTAATTAATATATTAATGTTAATTATAAATAATACAGAAAGAAAATGGAAATAGGTCAATGGAACAGAAGAGAGAACTCTGAATAGAGCCCTCAGAAACAGACTTATGCTAATATAGTCACCTGATCTTTGATGAAGATGCAGTCTATTAAACCAAGAAAGGATAGTCCTTTCAATAAATGTTGCTGAAATAACTACAAATCCACATACCAAAAAAAAAAAAAAGTATCTACACATGTTCCTTTTGAAAAAGTTAACTCAAAATGGATCATAGACCTAAATCCAAAATGCAAAACTAAAAAAAATTCTGAAGATAATATAGGAAAAAGTCTAGATTACCTTAGGTTTGGCAATGACGTTTTAATAAAGCTACAAAAGCACAATCCATAAAAGAAAGAATTGACAAGTTGTATTTCATAAAATTTTAAAATTTCTACTCTGTGTACAACATTATTAAGAGAAGGAGAAATGAGAAGACAAGCCAAGCCATAGACTTGGAGGATATACTTGAAAAAACATATACCCAATAAAGGACTACTTATATTCAAAATATACAAATAACTCTTAAAACTCAACAATAAGAAAACAAGTAACTTGATTAAAAAATGGGCAAAACATATATATATATATATATATATATATATATATATATATATATATAAAATCTAGGAAGATAGGGCTGATGATTTTATGTGCAGGGCAGCAAAGGAGACAAAATTAAATAATAGAATTTTGGACACAGTGGGGGAAGGAGAGGGTGGGATGATTTGAGACAATAGCATTGAAACATATACATATCATATGTAAAATAGGAGTTTAATATATGATGCAGGGATCTGAGACCAGTGCTCTGTGACAGCCTAGAAGGGTGGGAGATGGGATGGGGGTTCAAAAGGGAGTGTAAACATGTATACTTATGGCCGATTCATGTTGATGTATGGCAAAAAACATTACAATATTGTAAAATAATTGTCTTCCAATTAAAAATAAATAAATCTTTTTAAAAGATACAAAGAAAAAAGTGTAATACTGGAAAGCCAACAAAACTAAAACAAATGAGTTAAAAAATAAATGATGTGTTTTGGATAAAATTAAAAAAAATGATTGAAGGATCTAAACAGAAAACAAAGAAGAAATGCATATGATAAATAAGCATTAAAAATTAAACTTGTCAATGTATGAGAAAACCCATTACGATATTGTAAAGTAATTAGCCTCCAACTAATAAAAATAAATGAAAAAAAATTAAACTTCAGACATTATTCAGATCTTACCAATTTTTTTTTTATAGTTGCTGGTGCTTATAAGGGTAGATGACATAATATAACTAGTTCCAAATATTCAAAGATAATAATGGAAAGATTATATTAGATATTAGGTAGAGGTAGATTTTTGTGGTTTCCTCTTTATCTTGATTGACTGGAGCAGAAGCCTGAAAAAGGAGTAATGTTAGTTGCTATTTACTATCTAACAAATAGGTGATTTTGCTCTGAATATGCTTTTCTTTGTTGATGCATTTGAGAATTTATGGGACAGTCAAGAGTCACAATAAGTTTCTAAGCCCTTTTTCATCTTTGCTAATAGTGATATAATGTTTGGATGAGTTCTTAGTGAAATTGTGCAGACCTGTTCTTGATACAAAGTAAAGAATTGAGAAATCAAGGAGTCTTAGGCGCTGTAATGCTTCACTCTTCATACCCATTTAGGAATATAACATTTAAGTGTGTGAAATCATTCTTGACCCATGGTAGCATACTTGAAGATTTCTCTAAAAATTGATTTTATATAAAATATATGGTCCTCTTATCACTCAAAATGATGAGAATTTAAATTCTTTGTTTTTTCCTATACAGAAAGAGAGAGAGAGAGAGGAGCATATTGTACCTTGGAGACATTATAAGCTTAGTTTCTGATTGCCACAGTAAAATTAATATCACAATAAAGTGAGTCACACATTTTTTGTTTCCCAAAGCATATAAAATTTATGTTTATATTTATACTGTAGCACATTATGCATGCAAAGTTTTATGTCTAAAAAACCAATGTGCATTCTGTAATTAAAAAAGACTTCATTGCTAAAACATGCTAGACATCATCTGAGCCTTTGGTGAGTCCTAATCTTCTTGCTGGTGGAGAGTATACCTTTAATATTGATGATTACTGACTGAGCAGGATGGTGGTTGCTGAAGATTGGGGTGACTGTAGCAGTTACTTAATAGTAAACAATGAAGTTTACCACACAGGTAAACTCTTTCTTTTATGAACAATTTCTTTGCTGCATTAAATGCTGTTTAATAACATTTCAGCCACAGTAGAACTTCTTTCAAAATTGAAGTTAGTCCTCTCAAAACCTGCCCCTGCTCTATCAATGAACTTTATGCAAAATTCTAAATCCTTTGTTGTCATTTCAACAATCTTTACAGAATCTTCAACAGGAGTAGATTCCATGTCCAGAAACCACGTTCTTAGCTCATTCATAAGAAACATCTACTCATCCATTAAAACATTACCACAAGATTGAAGCAATTCAGTCAAAATTCCACTTCTAATTATAGTTGTCTTGCTATTTCCAACCCATCAGTGGTGACTTTCTCTACTAATGTCTTAAATCCCTCAAAGTCATCCACGAAGATAAGACTCAACTTCTTCCAAAGTCCTGTTAATGTTAATATTTTTACTTCTTCCTGTGAATCACAAATGTTCTTAATATTTTAAAAGGAATATTTTTCTGAGAAGTAGGCCTCAACAGTGCACTTCTAGTAAAGACATATATTATTATCTAGAACTAACACCCAGAAAAGGTGTCCTTTCGTTATAGGGGACTGCAATGAAAAAGTAGGAAGTCAAGGGATACCTGTAATAACATCCAAATTTGGTGTTGGAGTACAAAATAAAGCAGGTCAAAGGCTAACAGAGTTTTGCCAGGAGAATGCACTGGCCATAGCAAACAACCTATTTCAACAACACAAGGGAAAACTCTACACATGGACATCCCCAGATGGTCAATACCAAAATCAGACTGACTCTATTCTTTGCAGACAAAGATGGAGAAGCTCTATACAGTCAACAAAAACAAGACTGGGAGCTGACTGTGGCTCAGATCATGAACCACATGATCTATTGCCAAATTAAGACTTACATTAAAGAAAGTAGGGAAGACCAATAGACCATTCAGGTATGACCTAAATCAAATCTCTTATGAGTATACAGTGGAGGGGACAAATAGATTCAAGGGATTATACCTGATATATAGAGTGCCTGAACTATGGACAGAGGTTTGTGACATTGTACAGGAGGTGGTGATAAAAACCATCCCCAAGAAAAAGAAAGCAAAATGGCTGGCTGAGGAAGCCTTAGAAAGCTGAGAAAAGAAGATAAATGAACAGCAAAGGAGAAAAGGAAAAATATACCAATCTGGATACAGAGTTCCAAAGAATAGCAAGGAGAAATAAGAAAGACTTCCTCAGTAATCAACACAAATAAATAGAGGAAAACAATAGAATGGTAAAGAATAGAGATTTCTTCAAGAAAATTACAGATAACCAGGCAACATTTCATGCAAAGATGGGCACAATGAAGGACAGAAAACGTATGGACCTAAGAGAAGCAGAAGATATTGAAAAGAGGTGGAAAGAATACACAGAATAACTATGCAAAAAAGATCTTAATGACCCAGGTAACCATAATGGTATGATCACTCACCAAATCAGACATCTTGGAGTGTCAAGTCAGGTGGGCTTTTGAAAGCATGACTAAGAGCAAAGCTACTGGAGGTGATGAAATTCCAGCAGAGCTATTTCAAATCCTAAAAGATGATGCTGTTAAATGTCTGTACTCAGTATGTCAGCAAAGATGGAAAACTCAGCAGTGGCCACAGGACTGGAAAAGGTCAGTTTTCATTCCAATCCCAAAGAAAGGCAATGCCAAAGAATGCTCAAACTATGGCACAATTGCACTCATTTCACATGCTAGCGAAGTAATGCACAAAATTCTCCAAATCAGGCTTCAACAGGATGTGAACAGTGAACTTCCAGATGTTCAACCTGGATTTAGAAAAGGCAGAGGAAACAGAGATCAAGTTGACAACAGCTGTTAACTGTTGGATCATAGTAAAGTAAAGGGAGTTACAGATAAACATCTACTTCTGCTTCATGGAGTACGCTAAAAACTTTGACTGTGTGTATCACAACAAACTGTGAGAAATTCTTCCAGAGATGGGAATATCAGACCACCTGACTTGCCTCCTGAGAAATCTGTATGCAGGTAAAGAAGCAATATTTAGAACCGCACATGCAACAATGGACTGGTTCAAAATTGGGAAAGAGTATGTCAAGGCTGTATACTTTCACCCTGCTTATTTAACTCCCATGCAGAGTACATCATGTGAAATGCTGGGCAGGATGAAGAACAATCTGGCATCAAGATTGTTGGGAGAAATATCAATAACCTCAGATATGCAGATGGCATCACTCTTATTGCAGAAAGTGAAGGGGAACTAAAGAGCCTCTTGATGAAGTTGAAAGAGGAGAGTGAAAAAAACTAACATCATGGCATCTAGTCCCATCACTTCCTAGCAAATAGATGGGAAAACAATGGGAAAAGTGGCAGGCTTTATTTTCTCAGGCTCCAAAATCACTGTGGACAGTGACTGCAGCCTTGAACTGAAAAGATGCTTGCTCCTTGGAAGAAAAGCTCTTGCAGCCTGGCGGAGCAGAGACCAGAACCTGCCCCATGACTCGAGGGTGTGGCAAACTGCACCTTAGCAATTGACAAAGGGACATTCTTGGGGCTGGACATGCTATCTGCTCCACTTCACTGCCTGCCCCTGCATCCATCCCCATGGAAAGAAAATAAGATGTCCTTGATCAACAGCAGAGCCTTAACTTCACTCTTTCTTTATGGTGCACTAATCAAACTCCCCAGTATAGCTATTTCCTAATGATCTCATGTGATTTCTGCCAATAAAAGTGCGGGCTGAAAGAAGCCATTTTGTCTTCCTGCCATAGAGAGCGGGAGGGCCCCCTGACTCTCCGCTTGCCAAACTATATGTGTCTGTCATTTAATTACCTACACGCTCAATTTCAGGTCTTTCTCACCCACTGTGCTGGACGTGGCAAAAAGCTGCGACAAACCTAGACAGTGTATTAAAAAGCAGACGTATTACTTTACCCACAAAGGTCTGTGTAATCAAAGATATGGTCTTTCCAGTAGTCATGTATGGATGTGAGAGTTGGACAATAAATAAGGCTGAACGCTGAAGAACTGATGCTTTTGAACTGTTTTGTTAGAGAAGACTCTTGAGAGTCCCTTGGACAGCAAGGAGATCAAACCATTCAATCCCAAAGGAAATCAATGTTGGACATTCATTAGAAGGATTGATGCTGAAGCTGAAATTCCCGTACATTGTCCACCCAATGGGAAGAGCCAACTCATTAGAAAAGGCCCCAATGCTGGCAAGATTGATAGCAGGAGAAGGAGATGACAGAGGACCAGATCGTTGGATGTCATCACTGACTCAGTGGACATGAGTATGAGCATGGTGAAGGACAGGGAAGCCTGGCATGCTGCAGTCCATGGGGTCACAAAGAGTCAAATATGACTGAGTAACTGAACAACAACAACAAATGAGAACTGTCTTCCACTTAAAAGTTACCAGCTGCAATTAGTCCCTAAGCTTTAAAGCCAGACATTAAGTTCTCCTCTTTATCTATGTAAGTCTCAGATGGCATCTTCTTCCAATAGGAGACTGTTTCATCTATATTGAAAATCTGCTTTTTAGTGCAACTGCATTTCATTAATGATCATAGCTTCTGGAAAACTGACTGAAGCTTCTAATTAAGCACTTGCCACTTCACCATACAGCTCTGCATTTAGGATTTTTTTTTCTTAGACCTCGTAAACCATCCTCTATTGGTTTCATTCTTCTGCAGCTCCCTCTCCTTTCTGTGCCGTCATAGAATTGAAGACTTAAGGTCTTACTCTGGATTAGATTTTGGCTTAAGGGATTGGTATGGTGATTAAATCTTTTATCCAGATTACTAAAATTTAAGAGTATCAGAAATAAAGCTATTTTGCTTTCTTATCATTTGATTGGTCACTGGAGTAGAACTTTTAATTTCTGTCAAGAAATTTTATTTTGCATTCACAACTTGGCTGTTTGTTTTATCCCATCTGGGCTTTTGACCTGCTTCCCTCACTAAGATTAGTTACTTTTAGCATTTTACCTAAAGTGAGAGGCACATGGTTCTTCATTTCACCTGAATGCTTAGATTCCATTGTGGATCTCTTTATTGACCCAAATTTAACAGTTTTGTGCCCCATGGAACTAGGATGTCCAAGGAGAGATAGATGAGGGAAGGGCTGGTTGGCTGAACAGTCAGAACATACACAGTTCATTTCAGTTCAGTCACTCAGTCGTGTCTGACTCTTTGCGACCCCTTGGACTGCAGCACACCAGGCCTCCCTGTCCATCACCAACTCTCAGAGTTTACTCAAACTCATGTCCATTGAGTTGGTGATGCCATCCAACCATCTCATCCTCTGTCATCCCCTTCTCTGCTCACCTTCAATCTTTCCCAGTGTCAGGGTCTTTCGGAATGAGTCAGATCTTCACATCAGGTGGCCAAAGTATTTGAGTTTCAGCATCAGTTCTTTCAATGATTACTCAGGACTGATTTCCTTTAAGATGGACTGGTTGGACCTCCTTGTAGAGCATATACATTTATTGATTATTCCCTGTGTTAATGCTAGTGGTTTGTGGCACCACAAACTTCCCTGGTGGCTCAGATGGTAAAGTGTCCGCCTACAATGCAGGAGACTCGGGTTAAATCCCTGGGTTGGGAAGATCCTCTGGAGAAGGGAATGGAAACCAACTTCAGTACTCTTGCCTGGAAGATCTCATGGACAGAGGAGCCTGGTAGGCTATACTGTCCATGGGGTCACAAAGAGTTGGACATGACTGAGAGATTTAACTTCACTTCAAAGCAATTCCAATACTAACATCAAAAGTCACTGATCACAGATCACCATAACAAATATAATAATAATTAAAAAGCTTGAGATACTGTTAGAATTATCAAAATGTGACACAGAGACATGAAGCAAGCAAATGTTGGGGAAAAAATGGTGCTGTTACACTTGCTGAATGTGGAGTTGCCATAAACCTTCAATTCATAAAAATAGCAATGTCTGCAAAGATCATTCTGAGGATAAAGTGAAGTACAGTCAAATAAGTTATGCCTGCACATATATACTTTTCTGCTTCTCCTTTTCCAAAAAATGGATTTTAAAATTGCTTGCCATTTTAAAATGGTTTTGTTACATTTTAAATACATTCCATATGAATGCATATCTATGCCATAAAACTTGATTGCTAGATTATTTTTAATTGTAATGAAGCATCTTTTTATTGAACTAATCCCATAATGTTGAAAGTCTGTTTCTATTTTTTCCAAATTATAATTAATTTTATGAAAACTATTTTTATATTTATTTTATATTCTTGTCAAATAATTTCCTTATGATTGATTTCTTGAAGTAACATTCCTAGATTAAAAATACACTTTCGTTTTCTTCAATTCACCTTGTAACAACAACTCTAAAAACACCCTATCATATTGCACTTTTTTTTTTTTGAGAGTTACAAAGTTGTGAGTAAAGTTTTATCCAGGGCAAAATGAGGACTGCAGCCCATGGGGTAGCACCTCTGATAGCTCTTGCTCCAAAGAGGCAATGAGAGGAAGGTCAATATAGAAGGTTTTGGTGAAGGCAGAGTTCAATACCTTTAAGCAGTCATTTTACACAAAGATTTTCGGCTAGTCAAGAGGATCTGATGTCAGTATGAAGGGATTTATTGCTTTTCTAGGTATAAGGATTTGGTTTAGGTCATACATGAATGGTCTAGTGGTTATGCCAACTCTCTTCAGTTTAAGTCTGAATTTGGCAATAAGGAGTTCACCATCTGAGCCACAGTCAGTTCCAGGTCTTGATTTTGCTGACTGTATAGAGATTCTCCATTTTTGCCTGCAAAGAATATAAGCAATCTGATTTTGGTGTTGGCCATCTGGTGATGTCCAAGTGTAGAGTCTTCTCCTGTGTAGTTGGAAGAGGGTGTTTGTTATGACCAGTGTGTCCTCTTGGCAAAACTCTGTTAGCATTTGCTCTGCTTCATTCCGTACTCCAAGGCCAAATTTGCCTGTTACTCCAGGTGTTTCTTGACTTCCTACTTTTGCATTCCAGTCACCTATAATGAAAATGACATATTTTTCTTTTGGGTGTTAGTCAAAGGTCTTGTAGGTCTTCATAGAACCATTCAACTTTGATTTCTTCAGCATTACTGGTTGGGGCATAAGCTTGGATTACCATGATATTGAATGGTTTTCCTTGGAAACAAACAGAGATCATTCTGTCGTTTTTGAGATTTCATACAAGTTCTGCATTTTGGACTCTTTTGTTGACTATAATGGCTACTCCATTTCTTCTAAGGGATTCCTGCCCACAGCAGTAGATATAATGATCATCTGAGTTAAATTCACCCATTCAAGTCCATTTTAGTTTGCTGATTCCTAGAATGTCGACATTCACTCTTGCCATCTCCAGTTTGACCACTTCCAATTTGCCTTGATTCATGGACCTAACATTCCAGGTTCCTATGCAATATTGTTCTTTACAGCATCAGACCTTGTTTCTATCACCAGTCACATCCACAACTGGGTATTGTTTTTGCTTTAGCTCCATCCCTTCATTCTTTCTGGAGTTATTTCTCCACTTATCTACAGTAGCATATTGGACACCTACCGATCTGGGGAGTTTCTCTTTCAGTATCCAATCATTTTGCCTTCTCATACTGTTCACGGGGTTCTCAAGGCAAGAATACTGAAGTGGTTTGCCCTTCCCTTCTCCAGTGGACCACATTCTGTCAGACCTTCCCACCATGACCCGACCATCTTGGGTGGCCCCACACAGCATGGCTTAGTTTCATTGAGTTAGACGAGACTGTGGTTGTGTGATCAAGTTGGCTAGTTTTCTGTGATTATGGTTTTAGTGTTTGCCCTCTGATGCCTTCCTCAACACCTAACATCTTACTTAGGTTTCTGAAGAGAGTAGGGATAACAACTGGACCATTCAGGTATGACCTAAATCAAATCGCTTATGAATATTTAGTGGAAGTGAGAAACAGATTTAAGGGACTAGATCTGATAGGCATAGAGCCTGATGGACTATGGACAGAGGTTCTTGACATTGTACATGAGACAGGGATCAAGACCATCCCCATGGAAAAGAAATGCAAAAAGTTTGTCTGAGGAGGCCTTACAAATAGCTGTGAAAAGAAGAGAAGCAAAAACAAAGGATAAAAGGATAGATATTCCCATTTGAATGCAGAGTTCCAAAGAATAACCGGGAGAGATAAGAAAGCCTTCCTCAGGGATTAATGTAAAGAAATAGAGGAAAACAACAGAATGGGAAAGACAATAGATCTCTTCAAGAAAATTAGAGATACCAAGGGCAAAATGAGCTCAATAAAGGGCAGAAATGGTATGGACCTAACAGAAGCAGAAGATGTTAAGAAGAGGTGGCAAGAATACACAGAAGAACTGTATAAAAACGATCTTCATGACCCACATAATCACAATGGTGTGATCACTCACCTAGAGCCAGACATCCTGGAATGTGAAGTCAGGTGGACCTTAGAAAGCATCACTACAAACAAAGCTAGTGGATGTGATGGAATTCCAGTTGAGCTATGTCAAATCCTGAAAGATGATTCTGTGAAAGTGCTGCAATCAATATGCCAGAAAATTTGGAAAACTCAGCAGTGGCCACAGGACTGGAAAAGTTCCAATTTCATTCAAATCCCTAAGAAAGGCAATCCCAAAGAATGCTCAAACTACTGCACAATAGCACTCATCTCACACGCTAGTAAAGTAATGCTCAAAATTCTCCAAGCCAGGCTTCAGCAATATGTGAACCGTGAACTTCCAGATGTTCAAGCTGGTTTTAGAAAAGGCAGAGGAACCAGAGATCAAATTGCCAATATCCACTGGGTCATCAAAAAAGAAAGAGAGTTCCAGGAAAACATCTATTTCTGCTTTATTGACTATGCCAAAGCCTTCGACTGTGTGGATAACAGTAAGCTGTGCAAAATTCTGAAGGAGATGGGAATACCAGACCACCTGACCTGCCTCTTGAGAAACCTGTATGAAGGTCAGGACGCAACAGTTAGAACTGGACATGTGACAACCGTCTGGTTCCAAATAGGAAAAGGAATGCATCAAGCCTGTATATTGACACCCTGCTTATTTAACTTATATGCAGAGAGCATCATGAGAAACGCTGGGCTGGAAGAAGCATAAGCTGGAATTAAGATTGCAGGGAGAAATATCAATAACCTCAGATATGCAGGTGACACCACCCTTATGGCAGAAAGTGAAGAGGAACTAAAAAGCCTCTTGATGAAAGTGAAAGAGGAGAGTGAAAAAGTTGGCTTAAAGCTCAACATTCAGAAAACTAGATCATGGTATCTGGTCCCATCACTTCATGTGAAATAGATGGGGAGACAGTGGAAACAGTGTCAGATTTTATTTTGGGGGGCTCCAAAATCACTGCGGATGGTGACAGCAGCCATGAAATTAAAAGACGCTTACTCCTTGGAAGGAAAGTTATAACCAACCTAGATAGCCTATTAAAAAGCAGAGACATTACTTTGCCAACAAATGTCCGTCTGTTCAAGGCTACTATTTTTCCAGTGATGATGTGTGGATGTGAGAGTTGGGCTGTTAAGAAAGCTGAGCGCTGAAAAATTGATGCTTTTGAACTGTGGTGTTGGAGAAGACTCTTGAGAGTCCCTTGGACTGCAAGGAGATCCAACCAGTCCATCTTTAAGGAGATAAGACCTGGCTGTTCACTGCAAGGACTGATGCTGAAGCTGAAGCTCGATTACTTTGGCCACCTCATGCGAAGACTTGACTCATTGGAAAAGACCCTGATGCTGGGAGGAATTATGGGCAGGAGGAGAAGGGGATGACAGAGGATGAGATGGATGGATAGCACTACCGACTCGATGGGCGTGAGTTTGAGTGGACTCCGGGAGTTTATGATGGACAGGGAGGCCTGGCATGCTGCAATTCATGGGATTGCAAAGAGTCGGACATGACTGAGTGACTGAACTGAACTGAGGTATGAGGAGATGCAGTGCCTGAGATAAAAACTTCCTGAAAACATCCAACCACCTAAAGATCTGTCCCACCAGATTCCCTGGAGGACAGAGTGCCTCACTCCACCCTGAACTCCCTCACTGGGTGTTGGAGCTCAACAGCTGCAGCAGCACAGTGTTCAATTATGGCAGAGGCAAACGGCAAATGCCCTTGTTGTCCAGTCAATGGAAATGCTCTTGGCAAGTGCTAATTTATAATTGCTAGGGCCGCCTTGTGTTAATAAGTCGGACCATACTTTGCGGGCATTTCATGACCATTTTGTCCTATGTTGCCAGGAAGGCTCATTCCCAGTTGTGAAGAAGGTTTTTGTTGATAAGTCACTTAATGTGCTATTAATAGACTAGGTCTTAAATGTCAAAGATCTCTGGACACCTATCTTCTAGTTATGGTCTAGAAAAATATTCCCTCTCATTGCATCTTCACATATCTAGAGTTACACTATTACATATTGAGCTATATATTTGATCAACTGCTTCAAGTCTAGTCTTCATTATTTTCATTGGAGGCTCAATGATACACTTGGTAATATGAGAAACTACATTTTGCTTATAAAACTAGCAAAATACAATAATATGGTTAATAAAATTACTGGAATTATAGGTAAATATTTCAGCCATGAGCCTCCACACCAAACCAGGTTTTTTGTTTTGTTTGTTTATTTGTTTGTTTGGTTTTTTTAATTGTCAAGACTAAGGGATGGGCCACTTAAGACAGACATCTGATTTTTATATGGTTCATCAAATGTGTTACATTAACGGATTCATCAGGTATGAAAACACACATTCAGTTTGAATTATGGTACAAGTGCCACCTGAGATGCTTTAAGGATGTCAAGGGCATGTTGTTTTATAGTACTGCCTTTCTCATCATTGAAAACTCAGAGTTCAATAGGTAAATACCCTGATTACTATCATTTAAAGCTTGTTGAGTGAAAGTTGCTAAGCTTTTGATATGGCCAATTACATCATACAATCTCATTGAAGCCACAAAAATAAGCTGCTAAATGATCATACTAGTAGAATACATATCTTTTGACCCATTGAACTCATACCAAGAGTAGATTGGTTGGGATTACCTCTAATTTATTCATGTGTATGACCTTAAATTCATGGGAATCCCAGGCTACACCTTTGCATCCATCCCTGTAGATGCTAAGGCCATAAATTGGTACCACAAAGCCACTGAGTTCCATACCAATCACTCTCTCTGTGTTTCATAAAGTACCAATCCAAATTTCATAATATTACTAGGCTGATCATGCTTAATATGATTTAATTGTTCCCAACATAGAGGATCATTTAAGTTTTAATGACCATAGACTGGTGTTAACCATATCAATCCATACCATAATTGCAGGAATTTTCATTTTAATAAATGAGAAGTTACAATTTTTATATTGAAATTTAGCTTATCACTTTGGCTGAGTTTGAATGACTTTAAGAGAAAACTTAAATCTATGGCCAGGGACAGAGAAGGTATTATTAATTGGCCAGGTGAGAGGATTCCATTTAGTAATAAAATGAATAGACAGAAGAGGGCTGAACTCTCTTCTAAATTAAATTTCCTAGGGGATATCCAATCCTAAAGGGGAGAAAGCCACCAAGGTAACCCAGAAGTATTAGACAACCCAATAATTAGATTAAGTTTTAAACTAACATGGAATCGTGTCCATGATAGAAAACATTTGATTGATATGCAAAGGTCCAAGAAATCAAGAAAACATTATAAATGATCATATGAATCAGGTCCAGCATCTTAGGCATGCTGTCTACTTCTGATGTCATCTTCTCATTCTAGAGTAGTGCAGTTTCCTCTGTTTGAGCATCGTTTTAAGGTGCGTTTGAGGTCAGCAGTCCTTTCTATTGACCAGTTCCACGCTGGGGCCTTTGGAAGTGGGAATTCTTTTGAGTCAATCTCCTTTCAATTTCACTGTGCATGAGCTAGTTAAGAGTACCTGATAAAAAGGTCCTTCCTTCCATATCAGAGAGAGTTACTTAAACTACATCTTTTTCCAGTCTTGGTTGGAGGTCAAGAGGCATCTGATCCTCATCCAAAGATAGATCCCTGTGATAAGCTTCAGAAACAAATTTAGACTGTCCTTTAATAATCCAATTAAATTTTACATTAATATACCCTAGTGAGGTAGAAGGCAAGCACCCCAGTCCAGTACTCTTGCCTGGAAAATCTCATAGACAGAGGAGCCTGGTAGGCTGCAGTCCATGTGGTCGTGAAGAGTCAGACATGATGTGATTTCACTTTCACTTTTCACTTTTATGCATTGGAGAAGGAAATAGCAACCCTCTCCAGTGTTCTTGCTTGGAGAATCCCAGGGATGGGGTCGTACAGAGTCGGGCATGACTGAAGTGACTTAGCAGTAGCAGTAGCAGTGAGGTAGAATTTACTAGAAAGTCAGTGTAGAACTCTGAGACCTCAGTCTCATTTTCAGTAAACATCCTGTTCCATTGCCCTGAATTCCTGGAATGTGTCTTTAGTCAGATACATTATCAACACTAAGATCTAGGGAAGGACAGTAATTAAATTCTGTTCCATATGCTTAAGGGCAAAACAACTGGTGTTCATTAATTTTAAGCCCAAACATCTGGCCCATGGTAAGCCCATACAGGTGGGCCAGTTCAGTTTAGTTCAGTAGCTCGGGCATGTCTAAATCTTTGCAACCCCATGGACTGCAGCACAACACGTCTGCCTGTACATCACCAACTCCAGGAGTTTACTCAAATTCATTTCCATTGAGTCGGTGATGCCATCTAACCATCTCATCCTCTGTCATCCCCTTCTCCTCCTGCCTTCTATCTTTCCCAGCATCAGAGTCTTTTCAAATGAGTCAATTCTTCATATCAGGTGGCCAAAGTATTGGAATTTCCGCTTCAGCAGTAGGCCTCCCAATGAATATTCAGGATTGATTTCCTTTAGAATGGGCTGGTTTGATCTCCTTGTCATCCAAGGGCCTTTCAAGAGTCTTCTCCAACACCACAGTTCAAAAGCATCAATTCTTTGGTGCCCAGCTTTCTTTACAGTTCAACTCTCACATCCATACATGACTATTGGAAAGCCACAGATTTGACTAGATGGGCATTTGTTGGTAAAATAATGTCTCTGCTATTTAATATGCTGTCTAGGTTGGCCATAACTTTTCTTCCAAGGAGGAAGTGTCTTTTAATTTCGCAGCTTCAGTCACTATCTGCTGTGATTTTAGAGCCCCCAAAATAAAGTCTGTCTCTGTTTCCACTGTTTCCCCATCTATTTCCCATGAAGTGATGGGACCAGATACCATGATCTTAGTTTTCTGAATGTTAACATTTAAGCCAAATTTTGCACTCTCCTCTTTCACTTTCATCAAGAGGCTCTTTAGTTCTTCACTTTCTGCCATAAGGGTGGTGCTATCTGCATATCTGAGGTTATTGATATTTCTCTCCACAATCTTGATTCTAGCTTGTGCATCATCCAGCCCAGCGTTTCTCATGATGTGCTCTGCATATAAGTTAAATAAGCAGAGTGACAGTATACAGCCTTGACATACTCCTTTCCATATTTGAAACCAGTCTGTTGTTCCAATTCCAGTTCTAACTATTGCTTCCTGACCTGCATACAGATTTCTCGAGAGGCAGGTGAGGTGGTCTGGTATCCCCATCACTTGAAGAATTTTCCACAATTTGTTGTGATCCACAAAGTCAAAGGCTTTGGTGTAGTCAATAAAACAGAAGAAGATTTTTTTTTTCTGGAATTCTTTTTTTTTTTCTTTCTGGAATTCTTTTGCTTTTTTGATGATCCAGCAGATGTTTGCAATTTTATCTCTGGTTCCTCTGCCTTTTCCAAATCCAGCTTGAACATCTGGAAGTTCACAGTCCATGTACTTTTGAAGCCTTGTTTGGAGAAATTTGAGCATTACTTTACTAACGTGTGAAATGAGTGCAATTGTGCTGTAGTTTGAGCATTATTTTGCATTGCTTTTCTTTGGGATGGGGATGAAAACTGACTTTTTCCAGGCCTATAGCCACTGCTGAGTTTCCCAAATTTGCTGACATGTTGAGTTCAGTGCTTTCACAACATCTGGGCCAGAGGACATGGAAAAGGGTGGTGACTTATTATAAGGATGAAGAGAAACCATAAAGATGTTAAGTATCTTGGTTATTAAATTGATTGGTTAGAAATAATGCAATTTAAGAAAGAGTATAAAAACTCCTGTTAGTCCCATCTTGGAGGGTAAACTCCCTCTCAGTGTCTATGCAGAAAGCTTTGTATCTTCCTCCTTTTTAATAAATCATATTCACTTGCTACAGTGGGTGTTTGTATGTTTCTCTCTCCCATTCTTTGGCTCTGTGGACAACAACTTGTGTTCCTGTTTCATCTTTTGGGGACTTGTACAGGATTCCTCAACATCTATTCAAGGTAAGCAGACACTCACTCTCAACTTTGTCATTCACCTCTCATTACCAAATCTAACTATACAGTCTCTTGAGCTACTCTTTGTTTCACAAGCCTGCCCAAGTTCTGAAGGCAGACAGAGTTAGTAGACAGTGGCCTCAGGTCTTGGGTTTTGCCAGCCGGTTAACCTGGAGGTGCTGAGCAAAACCTCTCCTAGGCTGCTGCCTCAGTGAGTGCCACAGGACATCTATCATTTCTCTTTTCTAACATCTAAATGTCATGAGATTTTTCACTTAAGGTAGGACATTTTGGAGTGTGTGTGAATATTACTAACCTTGTGCACTGCATAGCTTGTTTTAGGGAAGCTCCATTTCAGGCATGCCCAATGTTCAGGAGCATATGAAATCCACCAACCTAGGCTTTCACTCTATTTATCTCTAGGTGGAAGGGAAGGTAGAGGCAGGAAGAGCACAAAGGCCTAGGGCAACCGAATAAGGGTGTCAAGCCCAGGTGCACTGCAAAGTTGAATGAAGCATATGTTATTCATGTTCTTTACTCCCACCCCAAGGAGGGGACACCTTCTATCGGAGGAACCAGAGAAAAGACAAAGAGCACCGGATGCTACTCTTCTCTCTTTCAGATGGGAGCAACCTCTTTGAGCCTCATACCTGACTCAAAGTGGATGCCTTTGGAATGTATACTGAAGAACTGGAAGTCGTTTGACACTCAGACCCTGTTAAAGAAGCATATGATCTTTTTCTGCACCAAGGCATGGCCCTGATATGCTCTATCTGATGGTGAAAAATGGACCCATCAGGGCTCACTTAATTATAATACCATCCTCCAACTAGACCTTTTCTGTATATGAGAAGGAAAATGTCAGAAGTCCAATATATACAGGTGTTCTTTGTCTTGAGAGAAAACACCCTCTTATGCAGGGGTTGTGAGCTTGTTCCTTCTATGCTACCTATAACTTCCCTCAAGCCCTTGGGTTCAAACTGTCCCCATTTTCCAGGGCTGCCGAAATCTAGCCCACAGGAGCCTCCAAAGTCTCAGGTAACATCCCCAGCACCACCAGCAGCTCCTATCCCAGTGGCTCCTAACTCAACTCTGGTAATCACTAAGCTATATTCTTCCCTTCGTCCATTACAGGAAGTTCTTAATGGGGACTTGACACCCACATGAGTCCATGTCCCTTTCCCCTCCAAGATTTAAAACAATTTAAATTAGACCTATGGAGCTTTACTGAAGATCCTGACAAGTATAAAAGTGTTTTCCAGGGTCCAACCTAATCTTTGAAATGGCATGGAAAGATGTTTTCCCAATCCTGACTAGCACCCTTACTGACAATGAATGAAGTAGAGTAATTAAAAATGCCCAGGAATGGGCAGATGAATATTATGGTAATAGCTTGCAGAGGAGATCTGACAGTGAATCAGCCTGGTTACCTATAGGACTCTAGTCAGTGCACATAGTTGATATTAATTGGACACATGACAAAGACAGTGATGACTTGGAGAGTTCACTTTATCACTTGAATTAACAAAGGCTGAAAATAAATCATAAGCTAAGCCCTTAAACTACTCCAAACTGTTTGGAATGATGCAAGAAAAGGAGTAAAATACCACAGCTTTTCTGAAAAGGATCAGGAAGGCATTGAAAAAAACACACTTATTTGGACCCAGATTCCTCAGAGGGCCAACTTATTCTTAAAGGCAAATTTGTTACTCAGTCGGCTCCAGATATTCAGAGGAAGTTCCAAGTATTGGCCTTCAGCCCCATTGTGGATTTAGAGTGCCTCCTAAGAGCTGCCATATCAGTATTCTTTTTTTTTTCATTTATTTTTATTAGTTGGAGGCTAATTACTTTACAATATTGTAGTGTTTTTTGTCATACATTGACATGAATTAGCCACGGATTTATATGTATTCCCCATCCCGACCCCCCCCACCTCCCTCTCGACCCGATCCCTCTGGCTCTTCCCAATGCACCAGGTCCGAGCACTTGTCTCATGCATCCAACCTGGGCTGGTGATCTGTTTCACCCTAGATAATATACATGTTTTGATGCTGTTGTCTTGAAACATCCCACCCTCGCCTTCTCCCACAGAGTCCAAAAGTCTGTTCTATACATCTGTGTCTCTTTTTCTGTTTTGTATACAGGGTTATGACATATCAGTATTCTTTAATAGAGATCAGGAAGAATATAAGGAAAAAGAGAGCAGGGATAAGAGAAAGGCAGAAGCTCTCATCATAGCCCTAAAGGGAGTTAAATTTAGGGCTGCAAAGGTGGAAGTACAAAAGAAAAACCTGGAGCCTGTTTCTGTTGTGGCAGGATGGACACTTTAAGGGATGATGCCCCCAAGGCAAGCAGAGGTCACAACCAAGGCCTCGCCCCAACCTTGCAAAGGAGATCACTGGAAGAGTAACTGGCCCCAAGGCAATATTTTTCTGGGGTCAGAAACTCAGACCCAGAATCAAGACTGCTGGGGCCTGGAGCTTCCCACTTTGGCTCCTCATCACAACATAGAAGCCTAGGGGTGACCCTAACTGTAGGAAGCCATCCTGTTAACTTCCTGCTTGATACAGGAGCCACTTTCTCAGCCCTCTTCTCTAATCCAGGACCTCCTACTGAGTCAGCTACTATACATGGCATTTGTGGAAAGCCAATTACAAAATTCTTTATACAACTGTTGAGTTGTAAGTGGGATTCCATTATTTTTTCTCATGCCTTTCTGATAATACAAGAAAGCCCAACCCCCATCCTAGGAAGAGATATTCTATCTAAAATGCAAATTTCAATTCATATGGAAATGGAACCTACAGAAAACTTATGCTTAACCCTGACAGAAGTAGAAACTAACCCTGAAGTCTTGGCAACTGGAGGAAAGATAGGCAGAGTCATCTTAGCTCAACCAGTACAGATAATTACTAAAAATCCTAATAACTTTCCTCAACAAAAACAATACCCTCTAAAGCCAGAGGGAAAATAGAGTGAGGTGACCTTTGAAAACCTCAAAGGGAAGGGGCTCTTAATCAAATGTAACAGCCTTTGTAATAAACCTAATGTGGGAGTCCAAAAGCCTAATTGGTAATGGAGTCTAGTTCAGGACCTCCACCTCATTAATAACACTGTATTTCCATTACACCCTGTCATGCCTAACCTATACTCTACTCTCCCAAATCCCAGAAGCAGCCACTGGTTTTACTATTTGAAAGTTGAAGGATGCCTTTTTTTTGCATATGCTTACCTTAAAGTTCACAATTTTTATCTGCTTTTGAGGAGCCTTCTGATTCCTCTACTCAGTTAACTTGGACATTGTTACCTCAAGGATTTAGAGATAGCCCTCACTTGATCAGGCAGGCTTTAGCCAAAGTCTTAGCTCTGCCTTTAGGGCAACTGAATCTATAAAAATCATTCAATATGTAGATGATATTCTCCTTTGTGTTGACACAGAGAAAAAGCGTAACCAACACCCTGTTACCTTCTTAATTATCTAGCTTGATGTGGCTACAATATATCAAAATCAAAAGCTCAAATGTGCCAACAAGAAATGAAATATTTAGGACTCAAACTCTCCCATGGAGTTTGAGGCCCAGGAAAGGAAAAAAATGGAACCCATCTTACAACACCCTTTCCCTAACACTCTTAGACAAATCCATGGTTTCTTTGGCATAACTTGCTACTGCCCGATTTGGATTCCTGGATATGAAGAACTGGTTTGACCTTGCTAAAAGAAACTCAACAATCAGGACAAAAGTTACTACAATGGGAACCTGGAGAAATATATGCATTTGAGACTTAAAAACAGGCTCTTCTTCAGGCTCTTTCTCTCAGCCTTCCTAAGGGAGACCAATTTAATCTTTTGTTTGTAACAGAGAGATCAGGAATATCACTGGGGGTTCTAACGGAGCCCCAAAGAAACCTCCAACAGCCTGTTTCTTATTTAAGCAAAGAGCTCTATTCTGTATCCCAAGGATGGCCACACTGTCTACAATCAGTGGCCTTAGTCGCTCTATTAATTCCTGAAGCTACTAAGTTAATTATAGGACAAGATCTGACAGTCTGTACTTCACATGTTATCTCTGGAATTTTAAACTCTAAGGGAGGGCTATGGCTCTCTGACAAACAGCTTCTCAGATATCAATCTCTGCTCTTAGAAAGACCCATAATTCAGCTAAAAACCTGCTCAGCCTTAAACATAGCAACATTCCTTCCTGAGTCATTAGATAAGAAGCAGCAACATGTTTGCCATCAAGTCCTAGCTTTAAATTGCTCAGCCATGGAGGACTTAAATGATAAACCTTTAGAAAATCCTGATGAAACTATGTTTACAGATGGCAGCTCCTTTATGGAAAGAGGGGAATGTAAGGCAGGATACAAAGTGGTCACATTACCTCAAATTTTAGAAAGCAATCCCCTACCTCCGGAACTAGCACTCAATTTAACTGAATTTATTGCTTTAACCAGATCCTTAGGGGCTCTGACCCTTAGGGGACTGACAAGAGAGTGAACATATATACTGACTCCAAATAATGCTTACTCAGTCCTTCATGCTTATGCTGCTGTCTAGAAGGAAAGAAACTTTAAAACCTCATATGCCAGTCCCATTAAATACTACCAAGAAACTATGTATTTCTTAAATACAATTAAACTACCTAAATAAGTGGAAGCAATACAATGCCAAGGTCATCAAAGGGATAATTCTGACATAACAGAGGAAATAAAAGAGCTGACCCATAAGCAAAAAAGGCAGCCATCCAGTCTTTTAATACTCAGGCTCCCCTCCTCTGGAATAAGATCCCCACTGACATAAAATCTCAGTATTCTCCTGAGTAACTTCAACACTCCCTTTCTTGTGGAGATACTCTACTCACCTCTGGATGACTTCAAACAGAAGATGAATAAACTTATATTGCCTTCTAGCACCCAATGGAAAATTCTTAAAACTCTACATTAAACTTTCCATTTGGGAATGGAAAATACCTACCAACTTGCTAAGAGTCTTTTCAAGGGAAATGAATTAATAAAAATTATAAGCCAGATTGTTAATGGATGTGAACTTTGTCAAAAGAATAATGCTCGAAACAACCAGTCAGATTTCCTAGGCTTACAGCGTACAGGAAGATATCCTGGAGAGGACTGGCAAATATAATTCACTCATTATGCCAAAAACCAAGGGACATAAATATATATTGTTTTGGTTTGATACCTTTACTGGGTAGATAGAGAATTTCCCTTGTAGAACAGAAAAAGCAAAAGAAGTTTTTATGACTTTAATACATAAGATCTTTCCTCTCTTTGGCCTGCCACACAGAATTCAAAGTGACCATGACCCTGCCTTTTAGGCTGCAATAATGCAGGGCATCTTCCGGGCCATAGGAATTGTTTCATTTACATTGTGCCTGGAGACCTCAGTGCTATGGGAGGGTAGAAAAAAATAATGATATAATTAATAGACATTTAAAAAATGTTCAAAAGAGACTCACCTTTCTTGGGCTTCATTAATTCCTTAGCTCTAGTGAGAATGAGAAATGCTCCACCGTCACTGAGACTTAGCCCTTTTGAAACATTATATGGTCTAAAAGACTGTTCTGTACATCTGTGTCTCTTTTTCTGTTCTGCGTATAGGGTTATCATTAACATCTTTCTAAATTCCATATATATGTGTTAGTATATTGTAATGGTCTTTATCTTTCTGGCTTACTTCACTCTGTATGATGGGCTCCAGTTTCATCCATCTCATTAGAACTGATTCAAAAGAATTCTTTTTAATGGCTGAGTAATATTCCATGGTGTATATGTACCACAGCTTCCTTATCCATTCCTCTGCTGATGGGCATCTAGGTTGCTTCCATGTCCTGGCTATGATAAACAGTGCTGGGATGAACATTAGGGTGCACGTGTCTCTTTCAGATCTGGTTACCTTGGTGTGTATGCTCAGAAGTGGGATTGCTGGGTCATATGGCACTTCTATTTCCAGCTTTTTAAGAAATCTCCACACTGTTCTCCATAGTGGCTGTACTATGTTTGGATTACCACCAACAGTGTAAGAGGGTTCCCTTTTCTCCACAACCTCTCCAGAATTTATTGCTTCTAGACTTTTGGATAGCAGCCATCTTGACTGGTGTGAAATGGTACCTCACTGTGGTTTTGATTTGTATTTCTCTGATAATGAGTGATGTTGAGCATCTTTTCATGTGTTTTTTAGCCATCTGTATGTCTTCCTTGGAGAAATGTCTGTTTAGTTCTTTGGCCCATTTTTTGACTGGGTCATTTATTTTTCTGGAGTTGAGCTGGAGGAGTTGCTTGTATATTTTTGAGATTAATCCTTTGTCTGTTGCTTCGTTTGCTATTATTTTCTCCCAATCTGAGAGCTGTCTTTTCACCTTGCTTATAGTTTCCTTTGCTGTGCAAAAGCTTTTAAGTTTCATTAGGTCCCATTTGTTTATTTTTGCTTTTGTTTCTAATATTCTGGGATGTGGGTCAAAGAGGATCCTGCTGTGGTTTATGTCAGGGAGAGTTTTGCCTATATTCTCCTCTAGGAGTTTTATACTTTTTGGTCTTACATTTAGATCTTTAATCCATTTTGAGTTTATTTTGGGTTATGGTGTTAGAAAGTGTTCTAATTTCATTCTTTTACAAGTGGTTGACCAGTTTTCCCAGCACCACTTGTTAAAGAGGTTGTCTTTTTTCCATTGTATATCCTTGCCTCCTTTGTCGAAGATAAGGTGACCATAGGTTTGTGGATTTATCTCTGGGCTTTCTATCCTGTTCCACTGATCTATATTTCTGACTTTGTGCCAATACCATACTGTTTTGATGACTGTGGCTTTTTAGTGTAGTCTGAAGTCAGGCAGGTTGATTCCTCTAGTTCCATTCTTCTTTCTCAAGATTACTTTGGCTATTTGACACTTTTTGTATTTCCATACAAATTGTGAAATTATTTTTTCTAGTTCTTTGAAAAATACCGTTGGTAGATTGATAGGGATTGCATTGAATCTGTAGATTACTTTGGGTAGTATAGCCATTTTGACAATGTTGATTCTTCCAGTCCATGAACACGGTATATTTCTCCATCTGTTTGTGTCCTCTTTGATTTCTTTCATCAGTGATTTATAGTGTTCTATGTATAAGTCTTTTGTTTCTTTAGGTAGATATACTCCTAAGTATTTTATTCTTTTTGTTGCAATGGTCAATGGTATTGTTTCATTAATTTCTCTTTCTGTTTTCTCATTGTTAGTGTATAAGAATACAAGAGATTTCTGTGTGTTAATTTTATATCCTGCAACTTTACTATATTCATTGATTAGCTCTAGTAATTTTCTGGTAGAGTCTTTAGGGTTTTCTCTGTAGCAGATCATGTAACCTGCAAACAGCGAGAGTTTCACTTTTTCTTTTCTTATCTGGATTCCTTTTACTTCTTTTTCTGCCCTGATTGCTGTGGCTAACACTTCCAAAACTATGTTGAATAGGAGTCGTGAAAGTGGGCACCCTTGTCTTGTTCCTGATTTTAGGGGAAATGCTTTCTATTTTTTGCCATTGAGGGTAATGCTTGCTGTGGGTTTGTCATATATAGCTTTTATTATGTTGAGGTATGTTCCTTCTATTCCTGCTTTCTGGAGAGTTTTAATCATAATTGCATGTTGAATTTTGTCAAACGCTTTTTCTGCATCTATTGAGATAATTTTTTATCTTTCAATTTGTTGATGTGGTGTATCACATTGATTGATTTGCCGATATTAAAGAATCCTTTCGCTGGGTTTTTAATTCCCAACAGTTTCAATTTAAAATAACACTGGATCTATATTTTAGAATATAAGTTTCCCAAGAATGCAAAGTTTGCTTCACCTTGGACAAACCTTAGATCTTAGCTAAAACCTTGACACCACTATTTCCTGCAGATACTTAACAAATGCTATAAATAAAGATTAAACCGCTTTTCTTGAGCTAAGGAAAATCAGCAGGTATCTGCCTCTCCTGCAGGGACTACAACTAAATGTATTTTGAAAGAAAAAGAAAAAAAATAAGTTTAGCTGTGGATGAAAATTCCTTCAGGAAAGAGGAAAACTGATGATTAGTTCCATAGTGTCATACTTTTGCTGAGAAGTTAACCTCTCCTAAGAATCAAACTCTGTTTGAAACAGAACTGTCTTCTGGGATAACTTCAATTAACAACAGCCCTTCACCTTCTGCACATTAAATAACTTGACACAATTTGTATTCTGTATGTATTTTTAAGGTTGATGCCAGGAAGTCCAATTCATTCTTCAAAACAAGACTCTACTTAAGTTCTGAAAGGCCCTAGCTATAAGAAGCTTTCTCACCTTTGCTTCTTTCTCTTCCTTTTTACACAGACCACCGGAAGACTCGATTGCTTTATTTTTCTCATCCAGCTCCTAAAATCTCAGTTTGAAGTATGAAAAGAATGAAAAACGGGATGTTTCAAGAGAACAGCATTGAAACATGTATATTATCTAGGGTGAAACAGATCACCAGCCCAGGTTGGATGCATGAGACAAGTGCTCGGACCTGGTGCACTGGGAAAACCTAGAGGGAATGGGTGGAGAGGGAGGTGGGAGGGGGGATTGGGATGGGGAACACATGTAAACCCTTGGCTGTTTCATTTCAATGTATGACAAAATCCACCACAAATAAAAAAAAAATAAAAAAAAAAAAAAAAAAAAAAAAAAAGAATGAAAAACTAAGTTGTCATAGCTGTAATTACAAAAAGATGATCTCCCCTTCAGAAATTGTGTGAACATCTTGCACAGTTAAAGGTACATTTAAAAACACTAATATATATGGAATTTTTCATGTTGAATTTATCAGAATTTTGAATAAAATAAAACTAATGCATATATATTTCAAATGCAGGGACCTTTTATATTTAGTTAAATTCAGTTCATTTCAGTCTCTCAGTCATGTCTGACTCTTTGCAAGCCCATGGACTACACCACACCAGACCTCCCTGTCCATCATCAAATCCTGGAGTTAACCCAAATTCATGCCCATCAAGTCAGTGATGCTATTCAACCATCTCATCCTCTGCCATCCCCTTCTCCTCCTGCCCTCAATCTTTCCCAGCATCAAGGTCTTTTCCAATGAGTCAGCTCTTCGCATCAGGTGGCCAAAGTATCGGGGTTTCAACTTTAACATCAGTCCTTCCAATGAAGACTCAGGACGGATCTCCTTTAGGATGGACTTTTTGGATCTCCTTGCAGTTTAAGAGACTCTCAAAAGTCTTCTCCAACACCATGGTTCAAAAGCATCAATTCTTCAGTGTTCAGCTTTCTTTATAGACTAACTCTCACATCCATATGTAACTATTGGAAAAACCATAGTGTTGACTGGGTGGAACTTTGTTGGTAAAGTAATGCTTCTGCTTTTTAATATGTTGTGTAGGTCAGTCATAACTTTCCTTCCAAGGAGTAAGCATCTTTGAATTTCATGGCTGCAGTGATTTTGGTGCCCCCAAAAATAAAATCTGCCACTATTTCCACTTTTCCCCCATCTATTTGCCATGAAGTGACACAACCAGATGCCATGATCTTAGTTTTCTGAATGTTAAGGTTTAAGCTAACTTTTTCACTGTCCTCTTTCACTTTCATCAAGAGACTTTTTAGTTCTTCTTCACTTTCTGCCATAAGGGTGGTGTCTTCTGAATATCTGAGGCTATTGATATTTCTCCTGGCAATCTTGATTCCAGCTTGTGTGTCATCCAGCCCAAAGCTTCTCATATAAATTAAATAAGCATATAAATTAAATAAGCAGGGTGGCAATATATACCCTTGATGTACTCCTTTTGCTATTTGAAACCAGTCCATTGTTCCATGTCCAGTTCTAACTGTTGCTTCCTGACCTGTATACAAATTTCTCAAAAGGCAGGTCAGGTGGCCTGGTATTCCCATCAGAATTTTCCACAGATTGTTGTGATTCACACAGTCAAATGGCATAGTCAATGAAGCAGAAAGAGATGTTTTCCCGGAACTGTTTAGCTCTATTGATGATCCAATGGGTATTGGCAATTTGATGTCTGGTTCCTCTCCCTTTTCTAAAACCAAATTGAACATCTGGAAGTTCTTGTTTCACGTATTGCTGAAGCATGGCTTGGAGAATTTTGAGCATTACTTTACTAGTGTGTGAGATGAGTGCAATTGTGTGGTAGTTCAAGTATACTTTGGCATTGCCTTTCTTAAGGATTGGAATGAAAACTGAGGTTTTCTAGTCCTCTGGACACTGCTGAATTTTCCAAATTTGCTGACATATTGAGTGCAGCACTTTCATAGCACCATCTTTCAGGATTTGAAATAGCTCAACTGGAATTCCATCACCTCCACTAGCTTTGTTCATAGTGATGCTTCCTAAGGCCCACTTGACTTCACATTTCAGGATGTGTGGCTCTAGGTGAGTGATCACACCATCATGATTATCTGGGTCATGAAGATCATTTTTGTATGGTTCTTCTGTGTATTCTTTCCACCTTTTCTTAATATATTCTGCTTCTCATAGGTCCATACCATCTCTCTCTTTTATTGAACCCATCTGTGCATGAAATAGTCCCTTGGTATCTCTAAATTTCTTGAAGAGATCTCTAGTATCTCCCATTCTATTGCTTTCCTCTATTTCTTTGCACTGATCAATGAGGAAGGCTTTCTTATCTCTCCTTGCTATTCTTTGGAAATCTGCATTCAAATGGGTATATCTTTCCTTTTCTCCTTTGCTTTTCATTTCTCTTCTTTTCACAGCTATTTGTAAGGTCTCCTCAGACAGCCATTTTGCTTTTTTGCATTTATTTTTTCTTGGGGATGATCTTGCTCCCTGTCTCCTGTACAAAGTCCCGAACCTCCATCCACAGTTCATCAGGCATTCTGTCTATCAGGTTTAGTCCCTTAAATCTATTTCTCATTTCTACTGTATAATCGTAACAATTTGATTTAGGTCATACCTAAATGGTCTAGCGGTTTTCCCTAGTTTCTTCAATTTAAGTCTGAATTTGAAAATAAGGATTTCATGGTCTGAGCCACAGTCAGCTCCTGGTCTTGTTTTTGCTGACAGCATAGCGCATATCTGTCTTTGTCTGCAAAGAATATAATCAATCTGATTTTGGTGTTGACCATCTGGTGATGTCCATGCATAGAGACTTCTCTTGTGTTGTTGGAAGACGGTGTTTGCTATGACCAGTGCATTCTCTTGGCTATACTCTATTAGCCTTTGCCCTGCTTTATTCTGTAATCCAAGGCCAAATTTGCCTGTTACTCCAGGTGTTTCTTGACTTCCTACTTTCACATTCCAGTCCCCTATAATGAAAAGGATATATTTTTGGGGGTATTAGTTCTAAAAGTTCTTGTAGGTCTTCATAGAACTGTTCACCTTCAGCTTCTTCAGCATTACTGATTGGGGCACAGACTTGGATTACCGTGATATTGAATGGTTTGCCTTGGAAATGAAGAGATCATTTCTTTTGATTTTATACTTAAAACCTTTGAAATTTCATATTCTTTTGCAAGATATCCAAATGTTGAAAAGAACTAGTTATTTTTGGAAGAGTATTTTTTTTACCAACTATATTGAGATATAATTGACATTATATTGTATAAGTTTAACATGAACAAAATAATACTTATATATTGTGAATACTTGTATGTATTGTGAAATTATCACCACAGTGATTTAAGCCATCCATCACCTCACATATTTATCATTGTTACTTTGGTGAGAAGTTTTAAGATCACTCTTTGCAACTTTTAAATATACAATATTTTATTGCAAACTATTGTCACCATGGTGTATTTTACACCCCTCCCAAACTTATTCATCTTATAACTGGAAGTTTATACCCTCTATCCAGCTTCACACAGTTCTTCCACCTTTCCCTGGCAATCATCAATCTGTTCTCTAATTCTGTTAGATGTTTTATATTTCACATAAAAATGGTATCCTATATTGTTTAGATTTCTCTGTTTATTTTACTAAGTATAATGACCTCAAGATTCATCTAATTGTCTCAAGTGGCAGCATTTCCTTTTTCTTTAATAGCTGAGTATTATTCCAGCGAACTGTGTGTATGTGTGTGTGTGGGGGTGCTGGCAGAGTCACATTTTGTTTATCTATTTATCCATCAGTACTTCAATAGAAACACTGTTTCCATGTATTGACTCTTGTGAACAATGCTACAAAAAACACTGGGGTGCAGATACCTCTCTGAGATAATAATTTCATTTCCTTTAGGTATATGCCCAGAAGTAGAATGGCTAGATGATAACATAGTTTTATTTTTAATGTTTTGAAGAACTTCTACACTGTTTTCCATAATGACTACCAATTTACTTTCCAACCAACAGCGTAAAGGGTTTCCTTAACTGCACATCCTTGCCTAACTTATTATTTTTTGTATTTTCATAATAGCCATTCTAACTGATGTGAGGTGATATCTCACATTAATTTTCTTTATGATTTGTGATGCTTAGATTCTTTTAATATAACCATTTTACTATCTTATTTGAAAAAAAAAAGGGTTTGTTCTGATTCTTTGCCCAGTTTTAAATTCAGATTATTTGAGTTTTTCCTATTAAGTTATATGATTTCCTTATTTAATTTACATATTAAACTTTATTTGATAACATGATTTACAAATATTTTCTCCTATTCTTTAGGTTTCCTTTTCACTTTCTTGATCATTTGGTTTATGATGCAAAAACATTTTGGTTTGATGTGAAAATAGTTGTTCATTATTTTTTTTTGCTTGGGCTTTCAGTATCTTATCCAAAAAATGAATGCCACAGCAAATTTCAAGGTGCTTTTCTCTATATATTCTCTTCTAGGAGTTTTAAAGTTTTAGGTTTTCATTTAAGTCTTTAAATGACTTTGGGTTATTTGTGTTTGGGTTTATTTGTGTGGCTAGTATAAGATATGGATTCCACTTAATTATTCTGCATGTAAATATCCAGTTGTCGAAGCACTATTTATTGAAAAGGATGCATTTCTCCTTGAGTATTCTCTGTTCCCTTTTCAAGTATTAGTTGACCCTGCATGCATAGGTTTATTTCTGGGCTGTCAATTCTGTTTCATTGGTCTATATGTTTACTTTTAAGCAAATACGGTACTATTTTGAATACTATAACATTGTAATGTAGTTTGAAATCCGAACGTATAATACTTTGACCTTTGACATCCATTCTCAAAATTGTTTTGTTTATTCAGTTCTTTTATGGTTACACAGAAATTTTAGGATTTCTTTGTAATATTTTTGTAAAAGTTACCCTTGGTATTTTGATAGGGTTTGCACCTAATATGTATATGGCTTTGAATAGTATGGGCATTAACAAAATATTAATTCTTCCAATCCATGAACATAGGATATATTTTAAGTTACTTATTTTCATCAGTTTCTTTCACTAAGAAACTGTCTTAGTTTTCAGCATACAAATATTTCACCTCCTTGGTTAAATTTATTCCTAAGTATTTGAGTGTTCTTATTGCTATTGTCAATGGAGTCATTTTTCCAGGTAATTATTCTTTTAGTTTGTAAAAACTGGGCAGATTTTTTATATTTTCTAGTAGTTTATTGAGAATGTTTGCATCTAAATTCATTAAGGCTGGTAATTTTTTTACTTATACGTGTCTTTACTAGGCTTTGTTATCAGGGTAATATTGACCTCATACAATAACTATGGAGATGTTCCCTCTTTTATTTTTTGGAAGAGTTTTTGAAAGATTTGTGTTAATTATTTTATGAATGTTTGGTAGAATGTACTAGAGAAACTATTATTTCTTGGAATTTTCTTTGTTGGAAGATTTTAGACTACTTATTTAACCTCCTTACTTGTTATAGGTCTGTCCCAGTTTTCTGTTTTTCATGATTCAATATTGATAGAATATATTTTTCTAGGAATGTATGTTAATTTCTTGTTGGTGTACAATTGTTCATATAAGTATCTTATAGTCATTTTTATTTATATTATTTGCTTATAAAGTTTCCTTGTTCCTGTAAAAAACTTATTTCTTCAGGTTCATTCCTTCTTTTCCTTGTTAGAATAGTTAGTTTTGCCAGTTTTACCTTAAAAAAAAAGAATTGTAATTTCACTAATTTTTCCATGTTTTCTTAGCCTCTATTTCCTGTATTTCTATTCTAAACTTTATTATTTCCTTATTTCTGCTATCTTTGGGACTATGTTTTTTTCTTCTTTTACTACTTCCTTGGTATGTAAAGTTAGGTTGCTTATTTAAGAACTCTTTTTTTTTTTTTCTCAAGTATGCACTTATCACTATAAACTTTCCTCCACAGTCAGTTCAGTTCAGTTCAGTTGCTCAATCGTGTCCGACTCTTTGAGACCCCATGAATCACAGCATGCCACGGCTCCCTGTCCATCACCAATGGGGGGAGTTTAACAAAACTCATGTCCATCGAGTTGATGATGCCATCCAGCCATCTCATTCTCTGTCGTCCCCTTCTCCTCCTGCCCCCAATGCCTCCCAGTATCAGGGAATTTTCCAGTGAGTCAACATTTCACAATAGGTGGTCAAAGTATTGAAGTTTAAGTTTCAGTATCAGTCTTTCCAATGAACACCCAGGGCTGATCTCCTTTGGAATGGACTGGTTGGAGCTCCTTGCAGTACAAGGGACTCTCAAGAGTCTTTCCCAACACCAAAGTTCAAAAGCATCCATTTTTTGGCACTCAGCTTTCTTCACAGTCCAACTCTCACATCCATCCATGATCACTGGAAAAACCATAGCCTTAACTAGATGAACTTTTGTTGGCAAAGTAATGCCTCTGCTTTTTAATATACTATCTAATTTGGTCATAACCTTCCTTCCAAGGAGTAAGTGTCTTTTAATTTCAGGGCTGCAATCACCATCTGCAGTGATTTGGGAGCCCCAAAACATAAAGTCTCGCATAGTTTCCACTGTGTCCCCATGTAATGGCCATGAAGTGATGGGACCAGATGCCATGATCTTAGTTTTCTGAATGTTGAGCTTTAAGCCAACTTACTCTCTTCTTTCACTTTCATCAATAAGCTCTTTAGTTCATTTTCACTTTCTGCCATAAGGGTGGTGTCATCTGCATATATGAGGTTATTGATATTTCTCTTAGTAATCTTGATTCCAGCTTTCACTTCTTCCAGCCCAGCGTTTCTCATGAAGTAATCTGCATATACGTTAAATAAGCAGAGTGACAATATACAGCCTTGATGTACTCCTTTTTCTATTTGGAACCAGTCTGTTGTTCCATGTCCAGTTCTAACTATCTCTTCCTGACCTGCATATATGTTTCTCAAGAGGCAGGTCAGGGGGTCTGGTATTCCCATCTATTTCAGAATTTTCCACAGTGTATTGGGATCAACATAATCAAAGGCTTTGGCATTAACAGTAAAGCAAAAATTGATGTTTTTCTGGAACTCTCTTCCTTTTTTGATGATCCAGCGGATGCTGGCAATTGGATCTCTGGTTCCTCTGCCTTTTCTAAAACCAGCTTGAACATATGGAAGTTCACGGTTCATATATTGCTGAAGCCTGGCTTGGAGAATTTTGAGCATTACTTTACTAGCGTATGAGATAAGTAAAATCATGTGGTAGTTTGAGCATTCTTTGGCATTGCATTTCTTTGGGATTGGAATGAAAACTGACCCTTTCCAGTCCTGTGGCTACTGCTGAGTTTTCCAAATTTGCTGGCATATTGAGTGCAGCACTTTCACAGCATCATCTTTCAGTTGAAATATTTCAACTGGAATTACATCACTTCTATTAGCTTTGTTCATAGAGATGCTTTCTACCGCTCACTTGACTTCACATTTCAGCACGTCTGGCTCTCGGAGAGTGACCACACCATCGTGATTATCTGGGTCATGAATATATTTTTTGCACAGTTCTTCCGTGTATTCTTACCACCTCTTCTGAATATCTTCTGCTTCTGTTAGGTCCATCCCATTTCTGTCCTTTAGGGAACCTATCTTTGCATGAAATGTTCCCTTGAAATGAAATGCTCTAATTTTCTTAAAGAGATCTCTAGTCTTTCCCATTCTGTTGTTTTCCTCTACTTCTTTGTGTTGATTGCTGAGGAAGGTTTTCTTATCTTTCCTTGCTATTCTTTGGATCTCTGCATTCAAATGGGTGTATCTTTCCTTTTATCTTTTGCTTTTTGCTTCTCTTATTTTCACAGCTTTTTGTAAGGCCTCGTCAGACAACTGCTTTGCCTTTTTGCGTTTCTTTTCCATGGGGATGGTCTTAATCCCTGTCTCTTCTACAGTGTCCTGAACCTCCATCCATAGTTCATCAGGTACTCTGTCTATCAGTTCTGGTCCCTTAAATCTGTTTCTCACTTCCACTGTATAGTCATAAGGGATTTGATTTAGGTCATACCTGAATGGTCTAGTGGTTTTCCCTACTTTCTTCAATTTAAATCTCAATTTGGCAGTAAGGAGTTCATGATCCGAACTACAGTCAGATTCTGGTCTTGTTTTTGCTGCCTGTATAGAGTTTCTCCGTCTTTGGCTGCAAAGAATATAATCAATCTGATATTGGTGTTGACCATCTGGTGATGTCCATGTGTAGAGTCTCCTCTTGTGTTTTTGGAAGACGATGTTTACTATGACAGTGTGCTGTCTTGGCAAAACTATATTAGCATTTTCCCTGCTTCATTACGTACTCTAAAGAAAAATTTGCCTGTTACTCCAGGTGTTTCTTGACTTCCTACTTTTGCATTCCATTCCCCTATAATGAAAAGGACATTTTTGGGGGTGTTAGTTTTAAAAGGTCTTTGTAGGTCTTCAAAGAACCGCTCAACTTCAGCTTTCTCAGCATTACCTGTTGCATCATAGCCTTGGATTACCATGATATTGAATGGTTTGCTGTGGAAACGAACAGAGATCATTCTGTCATTTTTGAAATTGCATCCAAGTACTGCATTCCAGACTCTTTTGTTGACCATGATGACTCATCCATTTCTTCTAAGGGATTCCTGCCCACAGTAGTAGTGGGCATAATTGTCATCTGAGTTAAATTTATCCATTTCAGTCCATTTTAGTTCTCTGATTCCCAGAATGTCGACATTCACTCTTGCCATCTCCTGATTGTATGGAAATGCAAAAATCTCGAATAACCAAAGCAATCTTTTGACCAAAGAATGGAACTTGAGGCCCGCTTTCAGTTTGCCTTGATTCATGGACCTAACATTCCAGGTTCCTATGCAAAATTGCTCTTTACAGCACCAGACCTTGCTTCTATCACCAGTCCCATCCACAACAGGGTATTGTTTTTGGTTTGGCTCCATCCCTTCATTCTTTCTGGAGTTATTTCTCCACTGATCTCCAGTAGCATATTGGGCACCTACCGACCTGGGGAGTTCCTCTTGCAGAATCTGATCATTTTGCATTTTCATACTGTTCACGGGGTTCTCAAGGCAAGAATACTGAAGTGGTTTGTCATTCCCTTCTCCAGTGGAATACATTATATCAAACCTCTCCACCATGACCCGTCCATCTTGGGTGGCCCCACACAGCATGTCTTAGCTTCATTGAAGGCTGTGTTCCGTGTGATCAGATTTGCTAGTTTTCTGTGATTATGGTTTCAGTGTCTCTGCCCTTTGATGCCCTCTTTCAACACCTACTGTCTTACTTGGATTTCTCTTACCTTGGACGTGCAGTATCTCTTCACCACTCTCCAGCAAAGTGCAGCCACTGCTCCTTGCCTTGGACATGGGGTTGTTCCTCTCCCTGACCTCGGGTGTGGGGTAGCTTCTCTCGGTCTCTGCCCCTGACTTTGGCCAAGGGGTAGCTCCTGTCGGCCATGCTTCCGCATGTTCCATCACTGTTGTTGTGCTTCTGCACGGTCCGTCGCAGCTGCCACACTTCTGCAAACTTTCCTCCCAGAGCTGCGTTTAATGCATCCCACAAGTTTTGCTGTGCTGTGTTTCCATTTTTGTTTGCTTCAAAGTATTTTTCTCCTATTTATTTCCTCTATGATTCATCAGTTTTTCAGGAGTGTGTGTTTAATTTTCACATATTTGTGATGTGTCCAGTTTTCCTCCTGTTATTGATTTCTAGTTTATAAATTTTTGCTCTGAGAAAAATTTTCAGTATAATTTATACCTTCTTGCAACTGTTGAGTCTTGTATTGTGGTCTAATAGATAATATATTCCAGAAAATATTTCATGTGGGATTTGGAAGAATGTGTAATGTGATACTGTTGGATGATATGTACTCTATACATCTGTATGGTCTATTTGGTCTACAGTGTTGTTCAAATTCCTCATTTCATTGACTCTCTGTTCAGATGTATTTACTCTTGATATTGGGTTATTAAAGTCAACAATTATCACTGTCCTGTTGCCTATGACTTTCATCATAAGTATATGCTCGGTGTATACATATTTATGATTGACATAGATTCTTGATGAATTAACCCCTTTATTAGTGGGAGAAATATCAACAACCTCAGATGTTCAGTTGATACCATTCAAGTAGCATAAATGAAGAGGAGCTAAAGAGCCTTTTGATGATGGTGAAAGGAGAGTGAAAAAGCTGGCTTGAGACTCAATATTCAAAAAACTAAGATCATGGCATCTGGTCCCGTCATTTCATAGCAAATAGATGGGGAAATCATGGAACCGGTGATAGATTTTATTTTCTTGTACTTCAAATTCACTGTGGACTGTGACTGCAGCCACAAAATCAAAAGCTATGACAAACCTAAGCAGCATATTAAAAAGCAGAGCCATTGCTTTACTGACAGAGGTCCATATAGTCAAAGTTATGATTTTTCCAGTTGTCACGCATGGATATGAGAGTTGGAATGTAAAGAAAGCTGAGTGTCAAAGAATTGATGCTTCTGAATTGTGGTGTTGGAGAAGATTCTTAAGAGTCCTGTGGACTGCAAGCAGATCAAACTAGTCAATCCTAAAGGAAACCAACACTGAATATTCATCAGAAGGGGTGATGCTGAAACTGAAACCACAATACTTTGCCCACCTGATGTGAAGAACTGACTCATATGAAAGACCCTGATAATGGGAAAGATTGAGAACAGGATGAAAATGGGGCAACAGAGGATGAAATGGTTGGATGGAATTACTGACTCAATGAACATGAGTTTGAGCAAACTCAGGAAGATAGTGAAGAACAGGGATAACTGGCATGCTGCAGTCCATGTGGACACAAAGAGTCAGACATGACTTATGGACTGAACAACAACAATACCTTCTGTCTTTTGTTACCATTTTTGGCTTAAACTCTCTTTTTCTTGGAATGAGGAATAGTTATTCTTGCTTTCTTTGGGTTACCATCTGCTTGAAATATAATTTTTCCATCACTTTACTCTCAGTCTGTGTCTTTTCTTAGAACTAAAGTGACCCTCTAATAAGCTGTGCATCTTGGATTTTTTTTGTTGTTGTTTTGTTTTGTCTATTAAGACATGCCTTGTATTTTGATAGGATAATTCTATCAGTTTAAATATAAAGTAATTATTGTCAAATGAGGACGTACAATTGACATTTTGTTAGTTTTTTTTTTCTGACTATGTAGTTGATTCATTGCTCTAGATTTCTTTCCTGTTGTCTTTGTGATTTGATGACTTTTTGTGACCATATGCTTTGAATCCTTTATTATAATATTTTGTGTATTTACTATGGGTTTTTCCTTTGTGGTTACCATGAGGCATACATAAAATATCTAATATTTATTTAATTCTATTTTAAACTGATAGCAGTTTATTTTAGATAGCATACAAAAGCTTTATGCTTTCATTTCTCCCCCACATGTTTTAGGTTATTGATGTGACAATTAAATCTTTTAAAAATATGTATCTAACAAAATAAATGCAATTTTGGACTTTATATGTTTATACATAGAAAGATGATGAAAGTAATGGGATGGATATATAATGTATTTCTGTGTATTATGATCCCAAAAGTGAAAGCCACTGACTTTCAACAAAGTTGATAAACCGTTTCTATAAAAGGCCACATAGTAGATATACTAGGCCTTGCAGGTTACATAAAGTCCATGAGGAATATTTTTCATTGTTCTTTTAATAATGCTGTAAAATATTAACAACCACTTTTGGCTTATGGGCCATACTAAAGTCAGCTATTGGCCAGATTTGGCTCGTAAACCATATTTTACCAACTTTTGTCTTAGAATGTAGATTTAAATTGCTATCTGTATTATATTAATACTAAGGGCCAAGTGTATGGTTAACATTTTAAGAAACCATCAGTCAGTTTTTCAAAATGTTTGTACCATTTTAGAGTTCCAAAATCAATGTGTGAAAGCTCAAGTTTCTCATCTTCATTGTTAACACTTAATATCATTAATCTGTGTTTTTTTCTTTAATTTATTTATTTTAATTGGAGGCTAATTGCTTTACAATATTGTAGTCAGTTTTGCCATACACTGACATGAATAAGCCATGGGTGTACATGTATTTCCCATCCTGAAATACCCTCCCACCTCCCTCCCCATCCCATCCCTCAGGGTCATCCCAGTGCACCAGCCCTGAGCACCTTGTCTCATGCATCGAACCTGGGCTGGCAATCTGTTTCACATATGATAATACATATGTTTCAATGCTATTCTCTCAAATCATCCCACCCTTGCCTTCTCCCACAGAGGCCAACAGATGTATAGACTGTTCTATACATCTGTTTCTCTTGCCATTTCGCATTCTGACTGGTGTTAGATTGTACCTCATTGTGGTTTTGATTTGCATTTCTCTGATAATGAGTGATGTTGAGCATCTTTTCATGTGTTTGTTAACCATTTGCATGTATTCTTTGGAGAAATATATGTTTAGTTCTTTGGCCCATATTTTGATTGGGTCGTTTATTTTTCTGGAATTGAGCTGCAGGAGTTGCTTGTATATTTTTGAGATTAATTCTTTGTCAGTCGCTTTGTTTGCTACTATTTTCTCCCATTCTTAAGGCTGTGTTTTCACCTTGCTTATAGTTTTCTTCATTGTGCAAAAGCTTTTAAGTTTAATAAAGTGTCATTTGTTTATTTTTGTTTTTATTTTCAAAAATCTGGGAGGTGGGTCATAGAGGATCCTGCTGTGATTTATGTCAGAGAGTGTTTTGCCAGAGGAAAACATAGTTTTCCTGGCCTTATGCTTAGATCTTTAATTCATTTTGAGTTTATTTTTGTGTATGCTGTTAGAAAGTGTTCTAATTTCATTCTTTTACAGGTGGTTTTCCCAGCAACACCAGTTAAAGAGATTGTCTTTTTTCCATTGTGTATTCTTGCCTCTTTTGTCAAAGACAAGGGGTCCATAGGTGCCTGGATGTGTGTCTAGGCTATATATTTTGTTCCATTTATCTATATTTCTGTCTTTGTGCCAGTATCATACTGTCTTGATGACTGGAGATTTACAGTATAGCCTGAAGTAAGGCAGGTTGATTGCTCCAGGTCTTCCACAATATTGCTTTGGCTATTCAAGACTTTTGTATCTGTTTTTGTTTGTTTCTTTGTTTCTAATACTAGCCATTGCAAATGGTACACAGTAATATCTCAGTAGGCTTCCCAGGTAGCTCAATGGTAAAGTATCTGCCTGGCAGTTCAGGGCATGAAGGTTCAAACACTGAGCCAGGAAGATCCGCTAGAGGAGGAAAGGCAACTTGCTCCAGTATACTTTCATGGAAAATTCCACTGATGGAGAAGCCTGACAGTCTACAGCCCATGGGGTTGCAAAGTGTTGGGAAGAACTGGGCACGCAGGAACAACATCCCACCATCATACTATGAGAATTAAAAAGCAAAGGAGAAAAGGAAAGATATTCCCATTTGAGTCCAGAGTTCCAAAGAATAGCATGGAGAGATAAGAAAGTCTTCCTCAGTGATCAATGCAAAGAAATAGAGGAAAACAACGGAATGGGAACGACTAGAGATATCTTCAGGAAAATTAGATATATCAAGGGAATATTTCATGCAAAGATGGACTCAATAAAGGATAGAAATGGTATGGACCTAACAGAAACAGAAGATATTCAGAAGAGGTGGTAAGGATACACAGAAGAACTGTACAAAAAAGATCTTCATGATCCAGATAATCACGATGGTGGGATCACTCTCTGAGAGCCAGACATCCTGGAATGTGAGGTCAGGTGGGCCTTAGAAAGCATCACTATGAACAAAGCAAGTGGAGGTGATGGAATTCAGGTTCAGCTATTTCAAATCCTGAAAGATGATGCTGTGAAAATGTTGCACTCAATATGCCAGCAAATTTGGAAAACTCATCAGTGGCCACAAGACTGGAAAATGTCAGTTTTCTTTCTTATCCCAAAGAAAGGTAATCCCAAAATGCTCAGACTACTACACAATTGCACTCATCTCACATACCAGTAAAGTAACGCTCAAAATTCTCCAAGCCAGGCTTCAGCAATATGTGAACCATGAACTTCCAGATGTTCAAGCTGATTTTAGAAAAAGTAGAGGAAATAGAGATCAAATTGCCAACACCCGCTGGATCATTGAGAAAGCAAGAGAGTTCCAGAAAAACATCTACTTCTGTTTATTGACTATGCCAAAGCCTTTGACTATGTGGATCACAATAAACTGTGGAAAATTCTGAAAGTGATGGCCATATCAGACCACCCAACCTGCCTCTTGAGAAACCTGTAGACAGGTCAGGAAGCAACATTTAGAACTGGACAAGGACCAACAGACTGGTTCCAAATAGGAAAAGGAGTACATCAAGGCTGTATACTCTCACCCTGGTTATTTAACTTATATGAAGTGTACATCATGAGAAACATTGGGCTGGAAGAGGTGCAAGCTGGATCCAAGATACCTGGGAGAAATATCAATAACCTCAAATGTGCAGATGGCACAACCCTTATGGCAGAAGGTGAGGAGGAACTAAAGAGCTTCTTGATGAAAGTGAAAGAGGAGAGTGAAAAAGTTGGCTTAAAGCTCAACATTCAGAAAACTAAGATCATGGCATCCAATCCCATCACTTAATGGAAAATATATGGGGAAACAGTGGCTGACTTTATTTTTCTAGGCTCTAAAGTAACTGCAGATGGTGATTACAGCCATGAAATTAAAAGACGCTTACTCCTTGGAAGGAAAGTTATGACCAACATAGACAGCATATGAAAAAGCAGAGACATTACTTTGTCAAGAAAGGTCCAGCTAGTCAAGGCTATGGTTTTTCCAGTGGTCATGTATGGATATGAGAGTTGGTCTATAAAGAAAGCTGAGCACTGAAGAATTGGTACTTTTGATCTGCCGTATTGGAGAAGACTCTTGAGAGTCCCTTGGACTGCAAGGAGATCCAACCAGTCCTTCCTAAAATAAATCAGTCCTGAATATTAATTGGAAAGACTGATGCTGAAGCTGAAACTCCAATACTTTGGCCACCTGATGTGATGAGGTGACTTATTTGAAAAGACCCTGATGCTGGGAAAGATTGAAGGCCAGAGGAGAAGTGGATGACAGAGGATGAGATTGGATGGCATCACCAACTCGATGCACACAGGTTTGAGTGGACTCCAGAATTTGGTGATAGACAGGGAGACCCGGGGTACTGTGTTTCATGGGATCACAGAGTCAGACACAACTGAGCAACTGAACAGAAATGAATGTTTATGTTTCCTGTCAGTTTTGTTTTCACAGCTGCTGTAGTGCTGTTTAGATCAGGTCTCCCTGTGTCCCACCTAGTGGACAGTCTGGTAAGTTTTCTATTTCTTTCTTCAATTTCTTTTATCTCTTTTGCATAATGTTTTAGATTGAACCTGTGCAAGGGCAACTTGGGAGATGGAAAAGTTCATAAACAACTTTGTAAGATTGTTTCCCTGAGCTCCTCCCTCTCCATGAACTCCCTACTACTTTTGAGGTTCCTGCGACTTCCCGTTTTTTGTCTCCTACCTTGAAAGATGTGATTTTATTTATTTTTTTTATCTGTCACATACTTTCTGCAAAGACAGCTATGTCCAGAGAGAAGTAAAGGGTATTGTCTTTACCTGCTTGAAACCCACAAGTCTTCCAGTTAGAAAAAATTTTATTCCATCAGAGATTTCAGTACTTGTTGTCAAGTTGCTGCCACCCCATCACAACCAGAAAATTCCTATTTTTCTCCACAGAAATAAATTACAATTCTTCTGGAGTTCTCTTTCCCTGTGGCAATGGCCATTACTAGGTTCTCCTTCAAGACTGAAGAATTAAAGGGGAAAAATGATCAGCACAATTGCCACTGATTAGACAATAATTCAAATTCTGTTGTTTCTCAATACTGAACCTTCTGATGCATGAACAGTAGATAGCTTTATATTTATCTAGGTCTTATTTAACTTTTCTCAGCAATAGTTTGTACTTTCCATACACAAATAGTGTAAACTTTTTTTTAATTGTCACTAAATAATTCCAGGTATTATTTTTTTGTTTTGTTTTTGTTTTTATTTTTGATCATTTTTTTTTCTTTTCTCCCACCTCTAAACTCCCTTGCTTCTGGCAACCTTAAATCTGCTCTCTGTATCTACTAGCCTGTGTTTGTTCTGTGGTCTAATTTTCTTTTTAATATATTTCACATATGAGAGAGATTACATAATAGTTGTTTCCTGTCAGGCATATTCCACTTAGCATAATGCCTTTGAGGTCTACCCATGTTGTCACAAATGGCAAGCTTTCTTTATTTTTTATGGCTAAATAATACTACATTCTGTATGTACACATATGTTGTATGTGTGAATAATACATTCTTTTATTCATTCACTCATTGAACTAAATTGTTTCATATCTTGAATAGTATAAATAATGCTGCAATAATCATAGTGATGCATACATCTTTTTGAGCTAGTTTTTTAAAATTTCTTCAGATAAATAGCCAGAAATGGAATTGTTGGAACATATGGTAGTTCTACTTTTAATTTTTTTGAAGAATCATCATTTTTTCCCCTAGTGGATTCATCAATTTACATTCCCACCAATGACCCACCAGCTTTCCCATTTCTCCACTTCCTTACAAACAATTGTTATTTCCAGATTTTTTAAATAACAGCCATTCTAATGTGTTTAAGGTAATATCTCATTCTGGGTTTGATTTATATTACCCTGATGAATAACAATATAGAGCATCTTTTCATGTACCTATGGTCCATCCATCTGTATATCTCTTTTGAAAAATAATTACGTAGATCTTCTGCCTGTGCCTGTTTGTTGTTGTTGTTGTTGTTTGTTTGTTTGTTTCTGTTATGGAGTTATATTTACATCTTCTAAGAAATGCATACCAAATAAAATGTTGTTGCAATTATTACTACATTTAATAAATTTGTTTTTAATTCAGTCTAGGTCTATGTGAAATGAATTACACAAAAGCATTACAATTCTATTGATTCTAATTTGACTAAATATTTGCCATTACCAGCGAGTTTTAAATATCCATGTATTTGTAAGAAGGTGTTTGTCATCCTTTTATTTCAGCTTGAAATGCTTGTTAACATTTCTTATGAGGTAGTCCTAGTGATAATGAACTGTCAGCTTTTGTTTCTTTGGGAAGGTCTTTATCTCTCTGCCGGAGCCTGCCGGCAAATGAACCGGTCACGGACTCAATCGCCGAAATACCTAGGAAATAAAGACTTGGAAAGATGGGGTTGAGAGGGACGGAGTCAGCTCTCGACTGAAACCGACAACTTTACTGAGGGGTAACATACAAATATATGCTAACAGGACTCATTAAATTTAGATCAAGGACATGTATACGTGCAGAATCGCAGGCATTAGTCTTCACTCAGGAATTTTATCTCAACTCTTTAAGACAAGCAGAGCAAGGGACTGGCGTCTTAGTATGATTACAATCAGTTAAAGATTACCTAAAGATTACCTAGACATAAACCATACACAGGAGCCTGACAATTTCGTCAGGAAAATGGGTAAGAGGTCGCTACAGCAATTTCTTTGAGGGAGGTAAGAAAGGCCAACCTGCACTTTAATAAATCAGGGATGACGGGACAGAGAGGGACCTCTTGATCTCTCTCATAGCCAAGAAGAAGCCTGAGCAGTCAGGCCGGCTCCCCGCATCTCTCCTTCATTTCTGAAGAATGGTTTTGCTAAGTATAATAATCTTTCTTTGATAGTTCTCCGCCCCCCCCCCCCTCAGATATTTTAGATAGTGTCATCCCATTCTCTTCTTGCTCACAATGTTCTGCTGAAAAATCCCCTTTTAGTCTATTGGAAACTCCTTTGTATATGAGTTATTTTCTCTAGCTTCTTTTGGAATTTTCTCTTTGTCTTTTATATATGACTTTAATGTGTCACAGTACAGCCATTTTGGAACTCAATCCAAAAATGAACCTCATGAATCTGAATGTGAATTTCCCTCCTTAAGTTGGGAAGTTTTAGCCATTATTGCTCTAAAAACAAACAAACAAAAAAAAACAAAACAAACAAACAAACAAAAACCCACCTTTTTTTCCATTTATTTACCTTCTCTTTCTGGGATTCCTACAGTGCTTTTTTGTTTCTTTTTATGCTATCTCATTATTCCCATAGGCTTTCTTCAGTCTTTTCCATTATTTTCCTTTTTTGCTTATCAGAATTATTTCAAATAACTGATCTAGTTCACAACTTCTGTTGTCTGCTTAGTCAAGTCTGTTATTGATGCTTTCTGTTGAATTATTCAATTAGTTATTGTATGCTTGCACTCCAGGAGTTCAGTTTGTGATTTTCCTGGATAGTTTGCATTTCCTTGTTCAAATTCTCATTTTTAACTGCATTGTTTTCCTAATTTTGTTTCAGTTCAGTTCAGTCACTCAGTCGTGTCTGACTCTTTGTGACACCCTGAACCACAGCACGTCAGGCCTCCCTGTCCATCACCAAATCCAGGAACCCATCCAAACCCATGTCCATTGAGTCGGTGATGCCATCCAACCATCTCATCCTCTGTCATCCCCTTCTCCTCCTGCCCTCAATCTTTCCCAGGATCAGGGTCTTTTTGAATGAACCAGCTCTTCACATGAGGTGGCCAAAGTATTGGAGATTCACCTTCAACATCATTTCTTCCAATGAACACCCAGGACTGATCTACTTTAGGATGGACTGTTTGGATCTCCTTGCAGTCCAAGGGACTCTCAAGAGTATTCTCCAACACCACAGTTCAAAAGCATCAGTTCTTTGGTGCTCAGCTTTCTTCACAGTCCAACTCTCACATCCATACATGACTACTGGATAAACCTTAGCCTTGACTAGATGGACCTTTGTTGGCAAAGTAATGTCTCTACTTTTTAATATGCTGTCTACCTTGGTCATAACTTTCCAGATTCCATGATCTTAGTTTTCTAAACATTGAGCTTTAAGCCAACTTTTTCACTCTCCTCTTTCATTTTATTCCAGAGGCTCTTTAGTTCTTCACTTTCTGCCATAAGGGTAGTGTCATCTGCATATCTTGAGTTATTGATGTTTCTCCAGGCAATCTTGATTCCAGCTTGTGCTTCCTCCAGCCCAGCATTTCTCTTGAAGTACTTTGCATCTATCTGTATGTTCTTATAGTTCACTAAACTTCTTTAAGAGAGTCATTTTGAATTATTTGTCAAATAATTCATAGATCTCAATTTATTTAGGTTCACTTACTGGAACTTCATTAGCTTTTTTTGGTGGTTTTACATGTACCCTATATGTCATCATCCTTGGTTTCTTGCATTGTTATCTGTGCATTTGAGAAAGCAGTCTCTTCTTCCAAACTTGACAGGTTTACTTTGACAGGAAAAGGCCTTTATTTGTCATCACAACTTGGAATACTGGAGGAGTCTACTAGTAAAGTCCAAACACAGGCAGAGTTTTCAACTATACTCTTTAGTTGCATGACATCACTGCATGTGTTCTAAGGTCCGGAATCGTGTAGTTGGCTCTATTCTGTATTAATCTGGTCTCTAGATTCATTTGGGGCCACTGAGTGGGTTCCCTAATTGGGTTGGGTTTCTGGTTATGCTTATGGTCAAATTGGGTCGCTAGTTGGGCTCTACAATCAGTTCTGGTCAGGCAAGATCACAGGACATTTTCCCTGGCAGACTGGTGCCACCTGTGGGACTCCAGGATTGGGCAGGGGTATAGGTTGTGTTTCACAATTGCTCCTGATCTTATGAGTTTCAAGCTATATACCCTTAACAGAATGTGCCACAGGATGGATTCTGTATTCAGAAAGGGCCACAGACAGGGCTTCACAGTCAGATAGGGCTTTAGGCTGTGCTCTGCTCTTGGGTGGTGCTACAGGCTTTGCCCCCAAATTAGGAAGGCTTGCAGGCTAGGCTTCATGATCAGATTGGCTACTAGCTTTTATTTACTGATATAAAAACTCACTGGGCAGGGTGACTGGTCAGAAGTGACTTTCAGTTATATCCCACTGTTGAGTGGGCTATCAACTATTCTGAAGTCAGGTTGGGCTATAGGCTGAGCTTCATGGCTAGGTGGTACCATGGGTGGGTTCTGAGGGTGTCTGGTATCACTGTTTGAGTTTCCTTATTATGCATGCCCAGAGGATATACTTGATAGTTGGGTAGGATGAAGCTGAAACTCCAATACTTTGGTCACCTGATGTGAAGAACTGACTCATTTGAAAAGACCCTGATGCTGGGAAAGATTGAGGGCAGGAGGAGAAGGGGACAAGAGAGGATGAGATTTTTGGATGGCATCACTGACTCAATGGACATGAGTTTGAGTAAACTCTGTGAGTTGGTGATGGACAGGGAGGCCTGTCAAGCTGTAGTCTATGGAGTCGCAGTCAGACACGACTGAGTGACTGAACTGAACTGAAGGACTTTAGCACCCTGCCCAGGAAGGGCTGTAGGTTGAGTTCTATAGCTTCCCAGGTTCTCTGGTAAAGCTTCTTGTTCGAGCAGAACTGGAGACTGTACTCAGCAGTTGAATGAAGCTGCAGTTTTGCTTTCCTCCCCAGGTTGGGCCATAAAATGGTCTCTATGCCAACTACAGTTATTTAGCTTGGGGCCCAAATCAGGCAAAACTGCCAATTAATTTACCTGGCTAGCTGAGGACACAGCCTTGGCTTTGCAGATGGCAGACCTGCTTCCTGGTATCTCTGTCAGTGTGCCACTGTGAGCAGAAATGTGGTCTGTCAAGATCGACAATCTGGTTGCTACAAGCTCCACCTTCCCTTTTCTAGCTCTTTGATTCCCAGTGGTTGAGTCCCCAGATTCCTCTCATGATCCCTGTGTGGTGATACTTGAGTGGGCTTCCTGGGAAATATCCTTTAACTCTAATGGAGCTGGATTTATACCTTATATTTTGATTTTCTCACTGGTGAAACCAGAGGTCCAGGGGTTCCCTCTTGGTGCAGTGTTGTGTCAGACTGAGGAATAGGTAATGTGGTCAGAGTGTGGTCATTCTTCTTACCTTTGTAATGTGATCTTTTTCAATCTCTGTGGTCCACGATGGTGCTTCATTCTCATTCCCAGGTTCTGGGATTTTCAAATGATGTCTTCTCTGTGGATAGTTGCTAATTGCTCTTCTTGTGAGAGGAATTGAAGTTGGTAATGACCTATGTCATCATCTTGATGACATCACTCCCAGAGCAAGTTGTGATATGACATAACAAAGAAATTATGTGTTCTAATCAAATATCTGTAGAATGTTACTCTCTTTTTCTTTCCCTCCCTCCTCCTCTCTCTCATATGTGTGTATGCATACAGATATATAGGTACATACAATTGTACAGTCAATCATTCTTTCATCATCACTATATATCAAGCCACTACTCTATTCCATATCTTTCCCTAGTCAACAATTTGGATGCATTAGTAAACAGAAAACCTTGCTCTCAGGCAGTTTCTACTCACATGAAAAGAAGCAGAAAATGCACAATATTTGAGTGTAAAAGTTAGAGTCTACGAAGTAATCTAGTACTTAGTATGAATATAAAAATTGGACAGTGGAAGTATGCAGATGTTATATAAATGCATAATGTTAGATTAGATTTCTGAGAATATTAATGCATATAAAGAAGGAAAGGACTTCTTTCCTTCTTTATATGCAATGAGCACTATGCCACTGAAGAGAACAAAAATAAGCATAAATGTCTAAGAAGGAGCAATAATTAGGTAAAATGAATACGAAGGCAATGTTGTGTCTGGGAAACTAAGTAAAATGTAACAAATGTGTTAAATGCTGCTAATGATTTGGTAGAATGAGAACTGAGCCTTTGGAATTAGCAATATCGAGATAACTTGTGGTCTTGACAAGAGCAATTTCAGTGAAATGGTTGGATTAAAAATTTGATTGGAGGGTTTCTTGATAGGGATCTGCCTGTCAATTCAGGGGACATGGGTACAGTCCCTGGTCTGGGAAGATTCCACATGAAGAGGAACAACTAAACTCATCCACCACAACTGCTGAGCCATGCTCTAGAGCCCCCAGAGCCACAACTACTGAGCCCCATGTGTCACAGCTACTGAATCTCGTGTGCCTAGAACCTGTGTTCCTCAACAAGAGAGACCACTGCAATTAGAAGCCAACACAACACAATGAAGAGTAGCCGCTGCTCGCTGCAACTAGAGAAAGCTTGCGTGCAGTAACAAAGATCCAATGCAACAACAAGAAAAAAAGGAAGTTGGATTGCAGTGAGTTTAAGAGATAATTGTAGGGCAATAAATGAAGGTAGTGAGTATATACAGCCATTATGAAATATTTAAAATAAAACTTACCAAAAATATATACTAAGAACATGTATTAATATTTCTTATTTGAGTTGGGAAATTTTGAGGCTTCAGAATAATCATTAGAAATGCTGAGTAATAGAGCAAGAGATAGAAAAAACATTTACTGTTTTAAGAATCTGGCTTGAGTTTCATTTTAATAAAGGTATTTACCTTTGTACGTTAAAGCCATGGAACACAATTTAGTTTTCTATAGAGCATAGATCTCACAAGGAATTCCATAGAGAAAATTAAGACTTAAATAAATTATCCCTTTTTGGAAAATACTGCACTTCCTAGTCAATAATTTGTCAGTATTTTTATGTAATTGCTTTTTTTATATATAAAACTATTAGAAATACTTTCAAAGGGAATGCATATTTACCTTTTAAATGAAAATAATTTTCTTTTGAAATGGTATTTTAAAATTATGAAAAGATAATATACATGTTTCGATGCTGTTCTCTTGAAACATCACACCCTCGCCTTCTCCCACAGAGTCTAAAAGACTGTTCTATAAATCTGTCTTTTTTTTTTCTGTTCTGCATATAGGGTTATCATTAACATCTTTCTAAATTCCATATATATGTGTTAGTATATCATAATGGTCTTTATCTTTCTGGCTTACTTCACTCTGTATAATGGGCTCCAGTTTCATCCATCTCATTAGAATTGATTCATGGTGGGAAGGGGGATCGGGATGGGGAACACATGTAAACCCATAGCTGTTTCATTTCAATGTATGACAAAATTCACTACAAATAAAAAAAAATTATGAAAAGAGCTAAACTATTCACATGACTTATTTAGTTTAAACAGGAATAAAATATGTCAGTATCATTGCTCAAGTTAAGCTATAATTAGTATCAAACTAGTGTAGCTCTTCAAATTCACATGAGTATGTCTAAGTTCTCCAATACTTTTTCAACAATAAAGTAGTAAGCAAAAATAAACAGCAAAGCTGAACTTCTGAAAGTACCATTAAAAATAATCACACAGGTTTTTAAGAACATTTAAAGTAAGTTAAGTATCCTAGTAAGTAATGGTTCATGGTCTACACATACACTGCTTACAATAGACACAATGACACAAGCAGCCATCCCCAAACTGGTTCAGCTAACTTAAGCGAGACATGTGTAATAGAAAGATAAATTTGCTTGAAGATGTTACCCACCATTGTTGTATGAAATATTATAGAACAGTGGTTAAGAGCTCAGACTCTGAGCTCAGTCTCAGACTATACATAATGGCCATGACATTTGAAGATTGAGTGTGGAGAAATACAAGGATATTTAGTCTCCATCTTCAAGATATTTCAAGCTCATTGAAGACATAATAAATACTCACAGGGGTTAGGATCATTCACAGTGTAGTTTGGGGCTATGATGAAGAATGTGAGTTTTCCAGGTAAAGCTTCCTATTTTAGTAAATATTTTTATAAAAATATAAGATAACCAAATACTGTAAATTGATTGAATTAGTTATTTTATTAACTTTTAGGTGTCTTAGGTTCTAGAGCTTACTGAACATAAGTCCATTCTTTCTAAATTTAGTACTTCATATTTATTTTTTCTATTCAATATTTTTCTGCTCTATAGGAAATTAAAATTACAATTGCAATAATTTTTAATCTTATGGATGCACCTAGACTTGAACCATCATAAAACTTTGCAGGCTTCAAGATATACGTTTGGAATAGAAGAAAGTTAAGGAGGAAAGATAGTATGTAATGTTACTAACATTTTTCCTTAATCTTTTCACTTAAGATTGCCAGCTAAAATACAGAATATTATTAAACCTTAATTACAGAAAAACAATGAATAATTTCTAGTGAAAATATGTCTCAAATAACCATGAGAACATTTTCTTGGTGATTCATAGTACTTTCAGGTTTTTTTTTTTTTTTTAACAAATGCACTTTATTATTTTTTACCACTCTAAATTCCATGTCATACAATTTTCCTTGGTTAACCTAGAGTCAATTGTATGTCTATTATTTTGGTGGTTTTGGGAAGGCCAGACATACCAGTCAATGGATACTGAAGAACTAACAATGTATCTTGAAAGTTTATGACTGACATTTTCAAGGAAGAATTTATATAGGAAATATTTTACAATAATGTTTTGCAACTGAAAAACAAAAAGTACATTTTGCATACCTGGGTAACATTCTTATGACTGACCTATATTAAGCTTAAAATATTTACACACTTTTTTATCACATGTAATAAAAACTGATGATAGGTTTATGAAAATTAAATGATGTGTCTATCTTTGTATTTCCTTTTAAAAAGATTTTTCACTGAAATAAATTATCAATGACTCATTTTGAATGTCATAATACAGTGCTTACATAAAGCAATAAAGGAGTTAATAAGCTAAAATCAGAACAGAGATAGTATTTGGATGTGATATATTTATTCTTTGGTTGTCAAACAAAAAGAGCTTTGAAATTATTAACCAAAGTCTAGATATTAAAAATAAAAATCTCTTAGAATGTGTGCCAAATAGTGTTGCATTTTTAATACAGTGTATATTATTTGACAAATGAATAAGTGGTTACAATTAGCTACATGAGAAATAAATCTTTTCTAATAGCAGTCATCCAGATCTAATGTAGATGGTTGTGGTAAACAGAATTCCAAAATGACTTCCTAACAACCCACACTCAAATCTCCTAAACTATGAATATAATAAAATGCACATGATTGAATTATTTTACATGACAAAATACATTTTGCAAATGCAAATAAGTTTACTAATTAGTGACTCTGAATTAAAAACCTAATCTAATCACATGAGCCTTTTAAAAGGAAAACATTTTCTCTAGCTGATAGAAGAAAAAATCCAGAGAGATGAAAACATGAAAATTTAGCACATCATTGCTGTCTTTGAAGGTTCGCACTAAAACCTAAGAACTGAGAGCCTTCCTCTAGCCTACAGCCAGCAATGAAATGGGAAGTTCTACAACCACAGGAAACTGAGCTCTACCAACAACCTAAATGAGACTAGAGACAGATTTTCCTCTGAAGCTTCAAGTTAGCATTACAACTGTGCCAAAATAGTGATTTTGGTTTTAAGAGACCCTGAGGAAAGAACCATATTGTGTCTGAACTTCTGATTTACTATACTTTTTGCAAAACAGGCCTTGTTTTAAACTGTTATATTTTTGTTAGTTTGCTAAAGTGATAAATTAATACAATGGCCAACTCAGAAAAACATTAGTGGGGTGATTAAAAAAATAGTATTTTGCCTATTACATATATTACAAAATGGTGCCCAGTCCCTTTTATGTTTTTATTTTGTTTGTTTGTTTCTGAATCTGTCAGTTTATGTAGGTTATGGCTTTCCTTTGAGGGAAGAAGAAACATAAGGAAAATTTGTCATTTTCCTTTAAAGGGAAATTATTTGTGCATTCTTGAAACCAGACCTGTATTAAAACATGACATATGAATTTGTTAGATCAATTGACAACTTCTTGCCATGATCCCCCCATCTAAATTGATAGTCAGTCTAAAAAACAGCCAAAAGGAAATATCATTTCAGAGAGTGCTTCTAGGTTTTGAGTCCATGCTGAAGATTATAAAACTGTTGAAAATTTTTAAACTGTTCAGAGTTTAAGTATTCTTTATTTTAAGAATAAAATGTCAGATTTTAAGTAAGCATGTCTGAGCCTTCTGTCTCAATATAAAATTAAAAGACCAACATCTGTCTGCATATATAACCACTAAATCAATCTTGATTTAGTCAGCCCTCTGAATTTCTCTTAGGACTTCCTTAGTCAAACTACAGATGGGAAGGGTCTCTGACTCATGCCTTCTAGGCGGCCCAAGTGCCTAGGGCATAAAAGGATTTTAGAAAGCATATTTCTTTCAGAAAATACTGTGCTATGGCCAGCTTTAATAAATTATGACAGAATAACCACTTCTAAAATCTGTTCAAAATTCACTATAGGCAAGTGGGAAGGGAAAAGGATTGAAAAGGAATTTATTTTGCTTCCATATGTGGAATTTCCAATGTAAAAAGATTGAGGGCTCTTAGTCATAATTAATAGCTACATTGGCAAATTTTGTCTAAAAGTACCTCAATTCAATGAAGAGCATCTGGTTTGAATAAGAAGAAAACTGTTATGTGTATGGCATACCCGCACTTTAAGCTAATAAAGGTTGATTTAGGCAAACAAACTGCCAATCAGAAGTTATAAAATGGGTACTCTAGTTCAAATAAATTATGGGTATTCTGCCAAAGAAAGGAGATATGATCACTTAAACAAATTCTTATATGCATTACATAGTGGGAAAACATAAAACTCCTATTCTTAAAGTTGGAACAAATATAAGAGAAAATGAATCTGTCTTTGTTTACCTCTGTGACTAAAACTCCAAAGACTGAATGATTTATTTAATATTTAGTAAACACCTATTATGTACCTAGCACCAAAGGATAAAATTTTGACTCTGTATGATGAATTAGCTCTCTTCATCTTTGTATTCTTTCTAGTCTTTTGTTAGAAAGGTTATTGTTTCTTTTTTTCTTTTTTTTTCACTCTTTTGGTATCATTATTATTTGTTGCATATTCCAGAGGACCCCAAATTGAATTATTTCTAGGTTTTACTAAGGTAATATTTTTTAAGACAAACTTCTAGGTAATTGAGTTCAAAAATATAATAGTAAAGTTTCAGGTCTTCCTCACAGACTTTGATCCTTCAGTCCTTCTTTGAGTCAGCTTTGAATCAGTAGAAGCACAGTCATCTCAGGCCTTTAAGGACACAGATTTCCTTTTTAGGAGCTAACCAGGATAGGCCCCTCCCCACTGTTCAATTCAGTTCAGTTATTCAGTTGTGTCTGACTCTTTGTGACCCCACGGACTGCAGTATGCTAGGCTTCCTTGTCCATCACCAACTCCCAGAGCTTACTCAAACTCATGTCCATTGAGTCAGTGAGGCCATCCAACCATCTCATCCTCTGTCATCCCCTTCTCCTCCTGCCTTCAATCATTCCCAGCATCAGGGTCTTTTCAAATGAGCTAGTTCTTCATATCAGGTGGCCAAAGTATTGAAGTTTTCAACGTTCATCAATTTAGGGAAAAATATAAGGAGGACTGGTGAGAATAGAAAGGTAAAAATTGTTATTTTGAAGTTTTAAGTTTTATAAATTCCTTGATCCATCTCAGTAGAATTTTTACACTCATTTGATTCAGTCTTTGTACACAGCAACCCAGTTGTTCTTTGGTTCCTCTGGTTTAACTTTCTCCAATAGCAGCAAAAAAAAAAAAGGTTTCTGGGAGAAATTCTATTGTGATAATTGAGTTGATATTTTTTTCTTCCTCTCAGTATCCAGCAGCTATTCTTTTTCTCAAGGATCTCTAAATATTAAATGTCCTCAAACTCAGTTTCCCAGAATTAATTCTATACTGCCTCTCTCCTGGTTGTTACTAACTCCAAATTTTTCTCTCTTTATTATATTCCCCCTTTTTTACAGCCTCAAATTTATCAGAAATCCTTAGACACAACACTGGGAAAACATGAATTGCATCCACTCATACTTCTAAAACTTGGCTCTTCATTTCCTAATAACTTTATGATTTAAATATTTCAATCATATTTTTTTCCTCATTTTTTTTCCCCACACATCCATGACAAGTCCTAAGAAATAGGACTCTTTATAAATTAGCCTTTGCCCTAGAGGTCCAATGCATGGCTAATGTTTCACTGCACTTATTTGTTGATTGATGTTAGTCATGTAGAATTAGACTTCTTGTTCATGCTGCTCTATCAGCATTGATCTGTGATATGATTTTCTTTTATTTCACAGGTATGTATATATAAGTGGATGAATCATCTACCTCTGTACATATTTGTTCGATACAATGAAAGCCTGTAAATTCACCACAGATAAGAGAGGTAAAATATGAACAATATCTTTATCTAGCTATATGCATCTCTCATTGTCTCTTTGCTTCCTCCAAAAGAGATAATCACTTCCATATTCTTATATTTATCATTCTATCATTCTCTTGTTTTTATTAAAAATAGATTTTCATATCTACATATTTAGATATCTATATATTTTCCTGCAGAATATATTATTTTTTACAACCATGATGGCCGGCCTCTATTAAATTATTGCTTAATTTTTTTAATAAACGTTTTATTGTAACAAAGTTTAGATTTACAAGGAAATATGAAGTAATACATAGAGGTTCCATACTTTGCAACTTCAGTTTCTCTCATTATTAATATCTTATTTGTAACAATTAATGAATCTACACTGATACATTATTACTTTATTTAGATTTCTTCTGCTTTTTCCTAATACCCTTACTTTTTACTTATAGGATCCAATCTAATATACTAATTACATTTAGTTATAGTGTCTCCATAGGCTTCTTTTTTTAATTTTTGTATTTTTAAATTTTTTTTAATTTTTTTAATTAGTTGGAGGCTAATTACTTTACAATATTGTAGTGGTTTTTGTCAAACATTGACATGAATCAGCCATGGATTTACATGTATTCCCCACCCCAATCCCCCCTCCCACCTTTTGACTGTGACTATTTCCCAAACTTTTCTTTATTTTGATAATATTGACAGCTTGAAGAGTACTGATCAGGTATTTTATAGAATTTCTCTCAGTTAGAATTTGTCTGATGTTCTTATTATAATTACACTTAAATAATATGTTTAGTATGGGGGAGCAGATAACAGATAAAATGTCACTCTATTCACATCATATCAAAGGTAGATGCTATCAAAATGGTTTATATGATTATTGATGTTGATCTTGATCATCTTGCTGAAGTAGTATTTGTTAATTTTCTTCAGTTTAGAATTACTCTTTGCTCCCTTCCATATTGTGGTCTTCAAGAAGTCATTATGCATAGCCAACTTCTAAGGAGTGAGGAATTGTGCTTTCCTCCTTTAGGGTGGTTAATCAGAATACAATATTTGGAATTTAACTGTGTGGAAGCTTTGTTTTATTTCCTCCATTTATTAATTTGATCATTTTTAAATACTTGTTTGGAATCATGGAGACTTCTTTTATACTTTAAGTTGGAATCTATTCCTAATTTGTTGTGTTATTCAAATTGTTCCACCATTGGTGACAGAGAATTCTTTCAGTGAGCTTATTTATCCTTTTGGTATGCTCTCATTAATGTACTTTATTGATTTACTATTGAGCACATCTTTAACTTTTGGCCCTGCAAGATGCTCCAGACTCATCATGTACTGTTCCTTCCTCACTCTTAGAATCAACCAATTCTCCAAGGATCCTTGGTCTTTTTTTTTTTTTTTTTTTTTGAGAATGGTATTAAAAACAAAGATTTTCTAGAAACAAATGGCAATGAAAACATGAAGACCCAAAACCTATTGGATACAACAAAAGCAGTTCTAAGAGAAAGTTTTTAACAATACAATCCTACCTCAAGAAACAAGAAAAATCTCACATAAGCAACTTCACCTTAAATATATATATATATGTAACTTTATACCTAAAGCAATTAAAGAAAGATGGACAAAGAAACTCCAAAGTTAATAGAAAGAAAGAAACCATAGATATTAGATCAGAAATAAATAAAATAGAGACAAAGAAAACAAGAACAAAGATCAATAAAACTAAAAGCTAATTCTTCGAGAAAAAAAAAATTGATAGGCCATTAGCATGACTCATCAATAAAAAAGGGAGAGGACTCAAATCAGTAGAATTAGAAATGAAAAAGAAGAACTTACAACTGAAACTGGAGAAATACAAAAGATTATAAGATACTATTAAAAGCAAATGTAAGCTAATAAAATGAACAACCTGTAAGAAATGGACAAATACTTAGAAAGCACAACCTTCCCAGACTGAACCAGGAAGAAATAGAAAATATTAAAAGACAAATCATAAGCACTGACATTGAAACCACAATTTAAAATCTTCAAGCAAACAAAAACCCAGGGCCAGATGTCTTCATAGGTAAATTCAATCAAATATTTCAGTTTAGTTCAGTCACTCAGTCATGTCCGACTCTTTGCCACCCATGGACTACAGCATGCCAGATCTCCCTGTCAATCACTGAATCCCAGATTTAACCCAAACTCATGTCCATTGAGTTGGTAACACAATCCAAACATCTCATCCTCTGTCATCCACTTCTCCTCCTGCCTTCAATCTTTCCCAGCATCAGGGTCTTTTCAAATGAGTCACCTCATCACATCAGGTGGCCAAAGTATTGGAGTTTCAGCTTCAGCATCAGTCTTTCCAATTAATATTCAGGACTGATTTCTTTTAGGATGGACTGGTTGGATCTCCTTGCAGTCCAAGGGACTCTTAAGAGTCTTCTCCAACACCACCATTCAAAAGCATCAATTCTTCACTGCTCAGCTTTCTTTATACTCCATCTCTCACGTCCATACATGACTATTGGAAAAACTGTAGCTTTAACTAGATGGACTCTTGTTGGCAAAGTAATGTCACTACTTTTTTAACATACTGTCTAGATTGGTCATAGCTTTTCTTCTAGAGAGCAAACATCTTTTAATTTCATGGCTGCAGTCACCATCTGCAGTGATTTGGAGCCCTCCAAAATAAAGTGTCTCACTGTTTCCCCATATACTTGCCATGAAGTGATGGGACTGGATGCCATGACCTTAGCTTTCTGAATGTTGAGTGTTAAGCCAGCTTTTTCACTCTCCTCTTTCATTTTCATCAAGAGGCAAGAAGAGCTAATGCCTACACTTTTCAAACTCTGCAAAGACTGCAGAGAGATGAACACCCTCAAATTCATTCTATGAGGACACCATCACCCTGATACAAAAAACCAAACAAATCTATCAAAAGAGAAATAAAGTTATAGTCCAATATCACTGATGAATATAGATGCAAAAATCCTTAACAAAATTCTAGCAAACGGAATTCAACAACACATTAAAAGGATCACACACCATGATCAAGTGGGGTTTACCCAGGGATGTAAGGATTGGATTCTTCAACGCTTACATCCCTAAATAAATCAATACAGTATAACATATTAACATATTGAAGGATAAAATCTTATGATAATCTCAACAGATGCAAAAATAGTTTTTGACAAAATTCAGCATCCATTTATACAATATGGATACAACATCCATTGAGACAAAAAAAAAAAAAAAAAAAAAACTCTCCAGAAAATTGGCATGGAGGAAACCTACCTCAACATAATAAAGGCCATATATGACAAATCAACTGCAAACATTGTTCTCAATGGGGAAAAACTGAAAGAATTTCCTCTAAGATCAGGAATAAGACAAGAGTACCCACTCTCAGTACTATTATTCAACATACTTTTGTATGTTTTAGCAATGAAAATCAGAGAAGAAAAAGAAATAAAAAGAACCCAAATTGGAAAGAAAGTAAAACTGTCATTATTTGCAGATGTTGTGATACTATGCATAGAAAATCCTAAAGATGTCACCAGAAAACTACTAGAGCTAATCAATCCTTTTAGTAAAGTCTCAGGATACAAAATTAATATACAGAAATCATTTACAGTCCTATACAACCTAACAAGAAAAGATCAGAAAGAGAAATTAAGGAAACAACCCCATTTACCATTGCAACAAAAAGACTAAAATACCAAGGAATAATCCTACCTAAGAAGACAAAAGACCTGCATTCAGAAAATTATAAGACACTGATGAATGAAATCAAAGATGACACAAAACAAATGGAAAGATATGCCATGTTCCTAGATTGGAAGAATTAACTTTGTGAAAATGACTATATTATCCAAATCAATTGACATATTCAATGCAATCTCTCTCAAGTTACCAATAGCACTTTTCATAGAACTAGGATCAAAAAAAAATTATGATTTGTATGAAAACACAAAAGGCTCCAAATAGTCAAAGTACACTTGAGAAAGAAAAGCAGAGCTGGAGGAATCAAACTCCCTTACTGCAAAATATACTACAAAGCTACAGTAATCAAGACAGTATGGTACTGGCACAAAAACAGACATATAGATCTATGGAATAGGATAGAAAGCCTAGAGAAAAATCCATGAAGCTATGGTGATCTACCCTTTGACAAAGGATGCAAGAATATATAATGAAGAAAAGACGGCCTCTTCAGTAAGTGGTGTTGAGAAAACTAAACAATTCCATGTAAAAGAGTGAAATTAGAATGCCTTCTAATACTAAACACAAAAATAAACTCAATACAGATTAAATACCTAATTATAAGGCCTAATTATAATACCTAATTATAAGGCCCGTATGTTTTCTCAGAGGAAAACATACGCAGAACACAACTTTGACAAAAATCATAAAAAAATCCTTTTTGACCCACCTCCTAGAGTAGTTAAAATAAGAACAACAACAAAAAAAATAAATGGGACCTAATTAAACTTTAAATATTTTGTTCAGCAAAGGAAACCATAAATGAGACAAAAAGGCAACCTTTAGAATAAGAGAAAATAGTTGCAAATGAAGCAACTGACAAAATATTAATCTCCAAAATATACAGGCAGCTGGCCAAAAAACACATGAAAGGATGCTCAACATCTCTCACTATTAGAGAAATGCAAGTCAAAACTATAGTGAGGTATCACCTCACAGTGATCAGAATGGCAATCATCGAAAAATCTCCAAACAATAAATAAATGCAGGAAGGAGTGTGTGGAAAAGGGAACCCTTTTCTACTGTTGATGGGGACATAGTCACTATGGAGGACAGTATGAAGGTTTAAAATAGAGCTACCATAAGACCCAGCAAATCTACTACTGGGCATCTACTCTGTGAAAATCATAGCTCAAAAATATACATATACCCAAGTTTTCATTGCAGGAATATTTACATAGAAAGGACATGGAACCACTCTAAATGTCCATCAACAGATGAATGGATAAAGAAGTTATGGTGCATATATACAATGAAATATTACTCATCCATAAAAAGGAATGAAATTGGATCATTTTTAGCAATGTGGATAAACCTAGGGTCTCTCATATAGAATGAAGTGACTCAGAAAGGGAAAAACAAATATCACATATTAAAGCCTATGTATGTAATCTACAAAAATGTATAGATGATTCTATTTGCAGGGCAAGATGTAGAGAACAGACATGTGGACCTGGGAAGAAGGAAGGGAAGGGTGGGACAAATTGAAAGGGTAGGATTGACATATATACACTACTGTGTGTAAAATAGATAGCTAGTGGGAAGCTAGTGTCTAGCACAGGGGGCTCAGCTCTGCTCTGTGATGATCTATATGGGTGGAATGGGAAGAATATGGGAGGAAGGTTCAAGAGGGTGGAACTATAGGTATGCTTATCGCTGATTCACTTCATTGAACAGAAAAAACTAACACAATTTTGTAAAGCAATTACAGCTAATAAAATAAATATATAAAAGTAAAAATAAAGCAAGATCTTAGAACTAAGCATGGTCTTTGCTACTGGAGTATCACTTTTTAAGCCTCTTCAGCTGTAAAAGCAAAAAAATAATGTATGTGTGTAAGCTAACCTGTACAGACAAATACTTATCAATATTTCTATATATATTTATCTGTATTTACATTAAATTGCACACATGAGTTTCTACTTATGTTTCCTACTCTATTACCAAATGGATCACTATAGCATCCACCCTTTGCTTATCTGTAAATCCACTCCAACACAGAGAAATTCTATTCTACCTTTCTCTCCATTGGCTTCCCTGGTGACTCAACTGGTAAAGAATTTGCCTGCAGTGTGGGAGATCTGGGTTCAATCCCTAAGTTGGGAAGATCCCCTGGAGAAGGGAATGGCTACCCACTCCAATATTCTGGCCTGGAGATTTCCATGGACTCTATAGTCCATGGGTCGCAAAGACTGAACAACTTTGACTTCACTTTATCTCCATATAATTAGTTGTTATTTCTGGTTTCCAGTTCAAGATGGTGAAACAGAAGGACTTGTGCCCATCTTCTCATGAAAGCACCAAAATCACAACCAACTACTTAACAAATGGTAGAACACACCAAAAACAGATACCCAGGTCCAAAGTCAAAGAAGAAGCCACAACGAGATTGTAGGAGAGGCACAATCATGATGAAATCTCTGGATGAGTGACGCACAAACTGGAGAACAATAATACTAAATAAATTCTTCCACTATTGTGAAGACTCTGAACCCCTCATCAGGCTTCCCAGCCTGGGGATCCAACAAAGGAACTGGGAATATCCATAGGACTGGGTGAAACAGAAACTCCTATCTTGGAATGCACATACAAAATCTGCACACCAAAACCCAGAGGGAAGGAGCAGTGACTCTCACAGGAAACTGAACCAAAACTGCCTACTAGTATTGGAGGTTCTCCTGTGGCAGCATGGATCAGCAGGGGCTCACCATAGGGATGGAGGCACTGGCAGCAGCATTCTGAAATGGTCCCTCTTGGTACAAGCGCTCTTAGAAGTCTTCATTAACCCTATCATAGACCCAGGGCTGGGTCTGCTCAGGCCAAACAACTACTAGGGAGGGAGCACAATCTCACCCATTAGCAGACAACAGGATTAAATCTTTATTGAGCAAGGCCCTGCCCAGTAGAGCTAGATCCAGTTTTTCCCATTACCAGTCCCTATCATCAGGAAGTTTAAAAAAGCCTGTTAGCCTCCTCCATCAGAGGACAGACAGAAGAAGCAAGAAGAACCATAGTCCCACAACAGCTCAAACATTTCATTAATTATTTCTAGAATATAAGTAAGAAGAATCAGTTTCTCAGTCATGCCCGACTCTTTGTGACCCCCATGGACTGTAGCCCGCTAAGCTTCTCTTCCATGGAATTTCTTCAGGCAAGAATACTGGAGTGGGTAGCCATTTCCTTCTCCAGGGAATCATCCTGACCCAGGGATAGAACCCATGCTACATCATTGCAGGCAGATTTTTTACACTCTGAACCACCAGGGCAGCCCCAGAATACATTTATAGCAGTATGACAATTTTTAACTCACATCCTGAGCAAAACCATTTTGTGAACTACAGTACAGTGCTTATATACAGTTTTGTTTGCATGAAACATTATAGATTCCACTCATTTGCAAGGTTACATAGGTCAACATATTTTCCTCCTTTCCCTTTAATGAAATTCTACCATTTCTTTACAATACAGATAGGTTGCTTTGTCATATTCTGTATGTAATCATGGAATATCTTGACCTCCTATATAATTTTAAAATGTTCATTCCTTACTGTTTACACTTTGTGAAAAAGGTATACAATTCTATGGGTTTTAATAAATGCATATGTCGTCTATTTACCATTACAGTGTTATTCTGTTTCATCCCCAGTGGAGTAGACTGCATTACAATTCTGACACTAACTACCTGGAGTAAATGTTGAACTTCACATACATAAAGACTCCACAAGATTGCTCTTATTTCTGACAACAGCCACATTTGAGGGGCTCCCCAGGTCACAGGCACTTCTGATTAACTGGTTAAAATGCAGAGGTTTCCGTGACTTTCTCAGATTTGATAATTCACTGTAAGTACTCAAAAAGACTCATGAAAGTTCTATACTTAAGAATTATGGTTTTATTACAAAGGGCACAAATCAGAAACACTCAAATGAAGACACACATAGAATGAAGTTTGGGAAGGAATTCAGAACTTCTTTGTACTTTCCTCAAAAATCTGAGCACATTAACTTCCTGGCATGATAATGTACTTTCCAGTCAGGAAGCTCCACTGAGTCCAGATGTCCACATGTTTTATTGGGGTTTTATTACATACGTGTGAATGATTAAACTACTGGCCATACAATGAAATTTAAATTCCTCCTCCTTTCCTGCCTTCCCTAGATGCCATGCTGGCCCAAATTTCCAACCTTCTAAACAAATGATTCGCCTTTCTAATGACCACACCCATACTAAAACTACTAGGGTCCTACTCTAAGTCACATTATTAGCATAAGAAAGACATTAGCTAGGGAATCCCAAGAACTGGAATGAAGACCAAGTATATATTTTATATACCACAAATATAATACAGAATAGTTACACTGTCTTAAAAATTCCCCTATATTTTACCTATTCAATCATCCTTTTCTCCTGAATTGATCTTTTTTACCATCACTAGAAGTTGCTTTAAGACAAACTTCTTTCACTTAGCAATGCACATTTAGGATTAAGCCATATTCTTTCATGGCTTGAAAAAACAAAGATCATTGAAACTAGAATCATGGCATCCGGTCCCATCACTTCATGTCAAATGGATGGGGAAACAATGGAAACAGTGAGACATTTTATTTTCTTGAGCTCCAAAATCATTGCAGATTGTGACTGCAGCCATGAAATTAAAAGATGCTTGCTCCTTGGAAGAAAAGCTATGACAAACTTAGACAGCATACTAAAAAGCAGAGACATTACTTTGCCAATAAAGGTCCAGATAATCATAACTATGGTTTTACCAGTAGTCATGTAAGAATGTGAGAGTTGGACCATAAAGAAAGATGACTGTTGAAGAATTGATGCTTTTGAACTATGGTGCTGGAGAAGACTCTTGGGAGTTCCTTGGACTACAAGGAGATCAAGCCAGTCAATCCTAAAGGAAATAAATCCTGAATATTCATTGGAAGGACTGATGTTGAAGCTGAAGTTCCAATACTTTGGCCACCTGATGGGAAGGTCTGACACATTAGAAAAAACCCTGATGCTTGGAAAGATTGAAGGCAGGAGAAGTAGATGACAGAGGATGAGATGGCTGGATAGCATCACTGGCTCAATGGACATGAGTTTGAGCAAGCTCCAGGAGATGGACATGGAAGTTTTGCATGCTGCAGTCCATGGGGTTGCAAAGAGTCAGACATGACTGAGTGACTTAACTGAACTGAATATTTCACTGTATGAATGTATGAGAGTTTGTTTACTTATTCACTTGTTGAAGAAGTTGTTCTTAAAATTTTTTGTCATTATAAATGAGATTGTGATAAACGTCTGCTCATACATTTTTTGTTTTTGTTTTTTAATATGGACATGCATTTTCAAATCAGATGAGTTAATCAGTTCAGTTCAGTCACTCTGTCGTGTCCAACTCTTTCCGACCTCATGAATCACAGCACTCCAGGCCTCGCTGTCCATCACCAACACCCGGAGTTGACCCAAACTCATGTCCATCGATTTGGTCCACCAAGCCATCTCATCCTCTGTCGTCCCCTTCTGCTCCTGCCCCCAATGCTTCCCCGAAGGGAAGAATCAAACTGTTCTCACACCATGCTTGTACAAGAATAAATACAAAATGTGTTGAAGACTTACATGTAAGACTTGAAACAATAAAACTTCTAAAGAAGACATAGAAGTAAATTCTTTGATGAAGTCAGTCTTGATTTTTTTTTTTTTTGATCTATTACCTCAGTCAAGGGAAACAAAGTTATATATATATATATATATATATATATATATATATATCCAGCCATCTCATCCTCTGTCGTCCCCTTCTCCTCCTGCCCCCAATCCTTGCCAGTATAAGGGTCTTTTCCAATGAGTCAACTCTTCGCATGAGGTGGACAAAGTATTGGAGTTTCAGAGTCAACATCAGTCCTTCCAATGAACACAGGGCTGATCTCCTTTAGGATGGACTGGTTGGATCTTCTTGCAGTCCAAGGGACTCTCAAGAGTCTTCTCCAACACCACAGTTCAAAAGCATCAATTCTTTGACGCTCAGCTTTCTTCACAGTCCAACTCTCACATCCACACATGACCATTGAAAAAACCATAGCCTTGACTAGATGGACCTTTGTTGGCAAAGTAATGTCTCTACTTTTAAATATGCTTTCTAGGTTGGTCATTAATTTCCTTCCACAGAGTATGTGTCTTAATTTAATGGCTACAATCACCATCTGCAGTGATTTTACAGACCCCCAAAAATAAAGTCTGACACTGTTTCCACTGTTTCCCCATCTATTTGCCATGAAGTGATGGGACCAGATGCCATAATCTTAGTTTCCTGAATATTGATCTTTAAACTAACTTTTTCACTCTCCTCTTTCACTTTCATCAAGAGGCTTTTTACTTCCTCTTCACTTTCTGCCATAAGGGTGGTGTCATCTGCATATCTGAGGTTATTGATATTTCTCCCAGCAATCTTGATTCTAGCTTGTGCTTCTTCCAGCCCAGGGTTTCTCATGATATATTCTTCATATAAGTTAAATGATGTACTCCTTTTCCTATTTGGAACCAGTCTGTTGTTCCATGACCAGATCTAACTGTTGCTTCCTGACCTGCATACAGGTTTCTCAAGAGGCAGGTCAGGTGGTCTGGTATTCCCATCTCTTTCAGAATTTTCAACAGTTTATTGTGATCCACACAGTCAAAGGCTTTGGCATAGTCAACAAAGCAGAAATAGATGTTTTTGTCTGGAACTCTCTTGCTTTCTCGATGATCCAGCTGATGTTGGCAGTTTGATCTCTCATTCCTCTGCCTTTTCTAATACCAGCTTGAACATCTGGAAGTTCATGGTTCACGTGTTGCTGAAGCCTGGCTTGGAGAATTTTGAGCATTACTTTACTAGGGTGTGAGATGAGTGCAATTGTGCAGTGGTTTGAGCATTCTTTGGCATTACTTTTCTTTGGGATTGCAATGGAAACTGACCTTTTCCAGTCCTGTGGCTACTGCTGAGTTTTCCAAATTTGATGTCATATTGAGTGCAGCACTTTCACAGCATCATCTTTTAGGATTTGAAATAGCTCAACTGGAATTTCATCACCTCCACTAGCTTTGTTCATAGTGATGCTTTTTAAGGCCCACCTGACTTCACATTCCAGGATGTCTGGCTGTAGCTAAGTGTGAGTGATCACACCATCATAATTATCTGGGTCATGAAGATCTTTTTTGTACAGTTTTGTGTATTCTTGTCACCTCTTCTTAATATCTTCTGCTTCTGTTAGGTCCATACCATTTCTGTCCTTTATTGAGCCCATCTTTGGATGAAGTGTTCCCCTGGTATCCCTAATTATTATGAAGAGATCTCTAGTTTTTCCGATGCCTCCTAATAAATGGGATAAAATACTTGTAAATGTTATTATACTTGTTAAATATATTTGATAGGGAGTTAGTATCAAAAATATGCACAGAACTTGTGCAACTCAACATAAAAAAAATAAAAAATGGGGAGAAGATCTGAATAGATATTTTTTCATGGAAGACTTGCAGATGTCCAGAAAGCACATAAGAAGATATTCAACATCAGCAATCATCAAGGAGTGCAAATTAAAAACAAAATTAAGATATTATTTCAAGTCTTTCAGAATTACTCTTGTCAAAATAGAAAAAATAAAAAGTGTTGTTGAAGATGTAGAGAAAAGGGAAACTTGGTACACTTTTAGTGGGAATGTATATTGGTGTAGCCATCCATTATGAAAAATTGTAAAGAACCTCCCCCCAAAACAGAACTATCATATGATCCAGCAATTTCATTTCTGGATGTTTATCAAAACACTTAAAAATTAATTAGAAAATATATATATGCATACATATGTTCATTGCAGCATTGTTTACAATCAGCCATTAAAAGAGAAATTTTGGCATTCTCAACAACATGGATGGACCTAGAAAGTATTATACTAAGTTAAGTAGTCAGACAAAGAAAGACAAATGCCATATGATTTCACTTACATGTGGAATCTAAAAGAACAAAACAAATGTGTGAACACAACCAAATAGAAATAGCATTATTAATACAGATAGTAAACAAGTGGTTTCCGGAGAAGAATGGGGTGGAGGGAAGAAAAATATAGGTGAAAGAAATTCAGAGGTACAAAATTCCATTGCAAAATAGAGTTTAGGTATGAAATGTGCACATGGGGACTTTAGTCAATGTATAGTATCTTAGTATGGTGACCTACTGTAACTAGACTTATAAAGTTGGTCATTTTGAAATGCACAGAAATATCAAATAACTGTTTTGTAACAGAAACTAGCACACTGTTTTAAGTCAAATACACTTCAAAAACTTAGTAGAAAAATAAATCAGATTTGTGGTTATCAGAGGTGGGATTGTGGGAAGGGGAATTGGTTGAAGGCAGACAAAGAGTACAAACTTTAAGTTATAGGTGAACACTAGGGCTGTAATATACAACATGATGAATATAATTAACAAAGCTGTATGTGTGTTATTATATATATCAAAGTTGCTAGGAGAGTAAATCCTAAGAGTTCTTATCACAAGAAAAATTGTTCTTTTTTCTACTTCTTTAATTTTGAATCTATATGAAATTATAAATGTTCACTAATCTTATGATAATTATTTCATGATGTATGCAAGTCAAGCCAATATGCTCTACACCTTAAACTTACACAGTGTTATATATCAATTATATCTCAATAAGACTGGAAATTTAAAAAAAAAAGGAGTTCTTTGTAAATTTTGGATACAAATACTTTATTGGATAAGTTTTTGCAAATGTTTTTTTTCCTCAATCTGTGACTTGTCTTTTCATTCTCTTAAAATTTTCTTTTATAGAGAATTTTTTTGCCACATAGCTTGTGAGATTAAACCTATTCCCTCAGCAGTGAAATTGAAGAGACCTAACCAGTGGCCCACCAGGGAATTCGCTAAACTCAAAGTTATATACATTTTTCCCATGCTTTCATCTAGAGATTTTATAGTTTTGTGCTTTACTTTTGAGCCTATAATCCATTTTGAGTTGACTTTGTTTGACTAACATCCTTTAGCTTCTGTTTGAGGAATTCCTTTTAGCATTTCTTATATGGCAGATCTAAGTGACACAAAGCTCCCTCTGGGAGTGCATTTCTTTTATCACTCTGGGAGTGCATTACTTTAGTTCCTCTGGAAATGTATTCTTTTTTTCCCCTGTGAGAGTACATTCATTTTCCCCTCATTTTTGATGGAAAATTTTGTCAAATATAAAATTATTAACTATCATTTTGCTCTTTTGGCACTTTATATCATCCCACTGCCTTCTGATCTCCAAGATTTTGCTGAGGAATCTACTAGTATTCTTATAAATAGTCCCTTATTTATGATGACTCACTTTGTTCTTAATGCTTTCAAGACTCTCTTTGTCTTTGGGTTTTGACAGTTTAGTTATAATGTGCCTCAGCATGGGTCACCTTGGGTTTATCCTCTTTGGAGTTCATTAAGTTTGGTGGATTTGTGAATTCATGTATTTCCTCAAATTGGGGGATATTTTGGTTTTTACTTCTTAAAAAAAAAAAAAAAAAACTTCTTTTTTTTTTCCTCCCTTAAGGACTCCCATGATACATATATTGTTCCATTAGATATATCACATAAGTCTTTTAGGCTCTGTTCTTTTTTCTTCATTTTTTTTTTCTCCTCATGCTCAGTAATTTCAAATAATTGATCTCTAATTTACTAATTCTTTCTTCTGCTTGACTGAACCTGTTCATGAACTTCTTTTTTGAATTTTTTATTTAGTGATTGTATTTTTCAACATCAATATTTCTGTTTAATTTTCTTTTATAATTTGTATGTCTGTTGAGATTTATATTTTATTCATATATTGTTTTCTTAATTTTCTTTAGTTCTTTGTGTTTTCCTGTATCTGTTTGAGTATATTCAAGACAATTCATTAAAAGTTTCATCTAACAAATCGATGCCTATGTTTCTGTAGGGATAGTTCCTGCCACTTTATTTTCTACCCTTAGATGGATTGTATTTTTTTGTTTTTTTGAATGCTTTGTGATTTTGTTGTTGAAAATTGAGCATTTGAAAAACTGCCTCCTCTCCCAGCCTTTTTAGACTGGTTTTGGGCCAGGGAAGTTCTTCACTAACTAGTGAGACATTTTTGAGCCTTGGAATCATACCAAGATGAAGGTTGAATGTCTTCTTAGGGTGTTTCTGAGCAAGGGTCTTGCCTTGAACTATGTGTGCATTTTTTTTTTTAATTCTCACTTATACAGAGTTGCATTTAAATGTTTTTATTTTCTAATGAGAATGAGTCTTATCCAAGATTATCCTTGGGACTTAAAATTCATGGCTGTTTGTCTTCATTCATGATCCTTTATTCTAAGTACTCATAGTTCTTCATTTCTTTGTACCATTTAAGAGCACTGGCTACCTCTTCAGCTGCATTTCTTCATTTGAGCTTCAATGTGGGCTAAACAGAGAACATTCCTTCAGGTAGCTCCCCCAAAACATTAGAACATTGCAAATAATGTATTCTCTGCTTCCTAAAGGTCTAAGAAGTGAGTTTGGAACTGCTATCTCCTAAAGACCAAGACCATGCTGTGCCAGGGAAGGAGTGTGCAATGGTAAACAAAAATATTATAAAATTTCTTACTATTCTGAATATATTTTTTTTCTTGATAGGGTGTTTGCTAGGTTACTATAAATATGTGACTGTTTTGAAAGTTCTCAAAAGGTCATGTTAGCAAGCTTTTGGTTACATTTTGATGTCTACATAGGATAAGGAATTGTTATTCTTCCTAGTCTATCATTTTTCTGATATCATTATCAGACTTGCATTTATTTTTATAAATGTTACATATCTATAAGACTATGTGAAATTTCCCACAAAAAAGATGGGCACTTTATTTTTCCTTGTACAGTTCTTAAACAAAAGGGGGTTAATCCACATATAATTTGTTTTTGTCTCTCTATATCTAGGGTTCCTTTGCATTCACAGATTCAACCAACCATGGATTGTGTAGTACTGTAATATTCACTATCAAAATATATCAGAGTATAAGTGAATCCATGCAGTTCAAATTCATGTTGTTAAAGGGTCAATTGTACTATCAATTTTGCTATGCATATTTTGATGATATTTTATATACTCTTAATAGCATTATCCAGAGAAACAGGATCAGTAAGACATATATAATTATGTATTAGAAAGATGTCCCAGAGAGAGGCTGTAATGCTTCAACTGTCCATTTTTGTTGTTGATTGTATATCAGGCAGAACAATCTACAAAACATGTCTGAGCTTTTTCATCCTCTGTTAACTGATTGTAAAAAACTCTCTATGAGGCTATAAGTGCAAGCTGAAAGAGAGAAGACTGTGTAGAAAGGGTGGGAATCATGGGTTTTGGGGCTACTTCTTCATATAATTTACTTGTGCCTTTAGACTTTCTGGGAACTGATCATGTATATACAACCACCATTTGATAATGCAGTGTTGCTACACATGCCAAACTTCCTGGCGTGGTTGGTCAGAAAACTTCCAGTTCATGATGGGTAGATCAGGTCACATGGCAATTTGGTAGCCCATGGTAAAGCATTCAGTCCTACAAAGTCCCAATAGTAAGCCAGCAGCAGCTTCTCAAAGAAAGGTAGTTATCTGTGGATAATGACAGGGCCTTGTTCCAAAATCTTAAAAGCCTAAGCTCTGAGTAATTACAGAGGTTTACCAAAGTATTTTTATTTGCCACTGCCACTTCAAACACCAAAGAATCTGCTGGATCATATGCCCAAATGGTAGAGCAGGTTAAACAGTATCCTAGACCTATTATAGAGCCGTCTTTTGTTCTGGGCCCCATTCAAAACCAGTAGCTTTCGGCAGGGGCTGCGGAGAGGGTCACACAATGAATGGACCAGAGTGATACATCTAAATGGAAACTATGTTGTCTCTTAAGTCCCAGGAGGTCCATTAGGCATTGTGCCTTTTTTTAAATATAATAATGCCAGATGTAGCAATTTATCCTTCATCTTAGAAGGGATATTTTGATATGACCCACACCACTTTGTTGTTCAGTCACTCAGTCATGTCTGACTCTTTGTGACCCCATGAATTGCAGCACACCAGGCTTCACTGTCCTTCACTATCTCCTGGTGTTTGCTCAAATTCATGATCATTGAGTTGATGATGCCATACAAACATCTCATTCTCTGTTACCCCCTTCTCCTCATGCCCTCGATCTTTCCCAGGATGAAGTTCTTTTCCAATGAGGTAAGTCTTGCATTAGGTAGCCAAACCACACGGTCACTGGATCCTTATAAATTTCACTGAGGTATAAGTTTTCTGAATTTAAGTCAGTTTTATTTAGCACTCTGATATGCAAATATCTTACCAATAAATCTAGAATAGTTGCTACTTTTCACTCCCTAGTTTCAATCAGCCTAATGTCATCAATATAAAGGACCAGTGTAATGTATTGTGAAAATAAACTGTGATTAAGATCTGTATGAACTAAATGATGACATACGGCTGCAGAGTTGATATACCCAATGAGGTAGGAGAGTGAAGGTATATTGTTGGCTTTGCCAGTTTAAAACAAAACTGCTTCTAGAATACCCTAGGGACAGAGATGGAGGAAAAAGCATTTGTTAGATCATAGCTGTATATCAGGTACAAAGGATGTGTTAATTTGTTCAAGCAATGAAACCACGTCTGGTATAGCAGCTGCAATTATTGTCACCACCTGGTTAAGATTATGAGAACTTACTGTCATTCTCCAAGATTTGTATGCTTTCTGCAGAGGCCAAATAGGAGAGTTGAATAGGAGATGTAGTAGGAATCACCAGCCCCACAGTTCAAAGTCCTTAATGATAGTCCATTCAAAGTCTTTAATGATAGCATTAATGTCTGCAGTCCCTTCTGAAATGACAGGTTTTTTATATACTATTTTCTTAGATGCAGGCAGTTATAATGGCTTCTATTTTGGCCGTTCCCACCATAATGGCCCTAATTCCACAAGTCAGAGAACCGATGTGGTGATTCTGCCAGCTACTAAGAATTCCCATTTCAATTATGCATTCTGAATCTGGGGAAATAACCATAGGATGGACTACGGGACACACTGGAACCATTGGGAGACATACAATAGCTACATTTCTATTAATCACCTGACCTCCATAGGCCATGACTCTGACTGAAGACTCACAGTGACATTTTGAATCTCCTGCAATCAGTGCCAATTCAGAGCTAGTGTCAAAGAGTCCCTGAAAAATCTGATTATTTCCTTTCTCCTATTTATAGTCAACCTGGTAAAAATCAAACAGACAAACAAAAAACCCTACAGGTCCTTTTGGGGTAGGCTTGCAGAAAGATTACAGTATACATTTTCAGAAGTATACTGGGATCATTCTTAAAGGATATCTGTCTTCATTTCTATTCAAATTTGTTCTGCGTCTGTAATATGACCCAATTCTGGAAATTGAGGCCCATGACTCTGTTTTTTTATGATTTGACTGACATTTGTGTTCCCCCTACCTAGATCCTTTCTATTTACCAGATCAAGTAAGCATTTAGTAGGCGTCTCTATTTCCCTTCTAGGAATGTTGCCCAAATCTTGGCTTTCTGTGCACCAATGCCAAACAGAAATACAGAGACAAGAATTATGGAGGAGAAGGAAAGAGTGGCTTTATTACTTTGCCAGGCAAAAGGGGTACACAGTAGGCTAGCACCTCAAGAACTATGCCCATTCATTCCTTAGAGAGTAGAGGAGAAGTTATATAGTCAGGCAAGAGTATATGATAAGAATCAAGGCAGTAATAGTATTTCCTTCTTCTGCAGAATTTCAAAAGGGTGAAGTTGCTGACAAGATTTGGGTGTGTACAAGGTCTCAGGTGGTTGGGTCTCCTAATCTTTATGAGCTTCTCTGGTCCCTTTAGTCTTTCCTCAGGTGTTTTATGGCTGCTCTTCCTTTGATTCTGCCATTTGAAACAGAGAAGGTCACGGAGACTAGAGTCTTGCCTATAAGAAATGGAGGACAAAAAGACCTCCATACCCAGGAGCCTTACCAGGCCCTGCTCAGCAACAGGAACACCATGATTAGCCAGCCAACATCTTAAATATGTGTAAGATGATATTGTGATTGATGCTTTTATTGTCCATCACACTAAGCATATTCAGCTCAATTAACATTTGGTGGTTGAATACAGCCACTTAACTGCTTGCAGTCTCAGGATCCAATTACTCCCATTACATTTAAGGTTTCCATTGATTGGTTATCGTTTCCTCCATTAATATCTGACCTACAAACAAAAGCAATCACTGAAAACTTCAAGGATATTGGAGCTTTCTTCACAAAATTATTTCTCAAAGTATTGGTGAAAGTTAGCCCTTTGGATCTTCTCACTGTGGATGAGTAGGTCTTAAATGAAAAACCCACTTTAAGATCTCAAACTCCCTAAGCTGAAACCAAGCTGGACCCTGCGGGGTCCTCCCAGGTAAAAATCCTTTCTGTGTTTTCTCTCTCTCCTTTTTTTTTTTTTTTTTTTGGTAGGAAATAGGCTTCATTCAGCCTCTTTGACCGTCCCTGAGTTCCAAAGGGCAGATTCAAACAGCTGCTAATCAGAGAAAGGAGGGGATGCAGAAACAAGGGAGGAGCTGTCAAGAAATAATAGTACAGCCATTAAAAAGAGGGTCCTGGTTCCTCCTCAAGGGATATATATATATATATATATATATATATATATATATATATATAACAAAATCTTTCAGTTCTTCTGTAGAAACTAAGGTCTCATCCAGGTGGAGGATGGTACCTTAAGACCTAGTACAAGACTGCTGGAGCACTGCCCTGTTGCCTCACCATCAGCCAATCAGGAGAAAGTATGCAAACAAGTAGAAGATAATGACTCTGATCCCCTCCCCAAACGATTTACCCTTTAAAATCCTTCATGGTCTAGAGAATCTCTGGAGTTGGTTTTTGGACACGAATATGCCCTCTGGATGGACTCTGGGAGTTGGTGATGGACAGGGTGGCCTGGCGTGCAGTGGTTCATGGGGTCGAAAAGAGTCGAACGCGAATGAGCGACTAAACTGATCTGAACTGATGCCTTCTCTCTGGGCTGCTGGCCTCCATAATGAAGCAACTTTCCTTTTCCACAAAACACTGTTCTCTCAAATATTATCTTTAAAGCAGTGAGCAGCCAAACCTGAGTTCAGTAACAAGTATATATAAGTAAATTTGGATGGAAGCAATTTTATGTTCCTTCCACCATTATGTCAGTTCCTCAGTATTGATTTCCATACATGTTCCCAGGATTTATGTCTGTATAATTTAGAAAATTCAATGATATTTTTGTTTGTTTTATGTTTTGTTTTTTAGAGTGTGGTACAACTTTTCAAAGGTAATGCTTTGTGTCTCAGCTTCAGAAACTTGAATCTAGTTAAAAGTCTAGAAACTAAAATGAGTAGTAGGAGTAGGTTCAGAGGAACATCAGTATTGTCTTGCAGAAGAACTGCTACAGGGAAGGCAGTTACGTTTTACACAGGCAATTCAAAAATAATTGTGTCAGTTGGAGGTGAAGAAGTCTCTCCCATTAGAGGTAGAAAGCCTGCTCCCTATGGAACGTGGGAGCGTGTGGGTCAGTTCAGTTCAGTCCCTCAGTCGTGTCCGACTCTTTGAGACCCCCATGGGTTGCATCACACCAGGCTTCCCTGTCCATCACCAGCTCCCAGAGTTTTCTCAAACTCATGTCCATCAAGTCGGTGATGCCTTCCAACCATCTCATCCTCTGTTGTCCCCTTCTCCTTCTGCCTTCAATCTTTCCCAACATCAGGGTCTTTTCAAATCAGTCAGTTCTTTGCATCAGGTGTCCAAAGTGTTGGTGCTTCGACTTCAGCATCAGTCCTTCCAATGAACTGATTTCCTTTAGGATTGACTGGTTTGATTTCCTTGCAGTCCAAGGACTCTCAAGAGTCTTCTCCAACACCATAGTTCAAAAGCATCAATTCTTTGGGGCTCAGCTTTCTTTATTGACCAACTCTCACATCCATACATGATTACTGGAAAAACTATAGCTTTGACTAGATGGACCTTTGCTGGCAAAGTAATGTCTCTACTTTTTAATATGCTGTCTAAGCTGGTCGTAACTTTTATTCCAAGGAGCAACTATCTTTTACTTTCATGGCTGCAGTCACCATCAACAGTGATTTTGGAGCCCAAGGAAATAAAGTCCCTCAATGTTTCCATTGTTTCCCACCTATTTGCTATGAAGTGATAAGACTGGATGTCATGATCTTAGTTTTTTGAATGTTTTGTTTTAAGCAAACTTTTTCATTCTCCTCTTTCATTTTCATCAAGAGGCTCTTTAGTCCTCTTTGCTTTCTGCCATAAAGGTAGTGTGGTCTGCATATCTGAGGTTATTAATATTTCTCCCAGCAATCTTCATTCTAGCTTCATCCAGCCTTCATCCATCCTAGGCTCCAGTCTGTGTCAGACACACTATTCCTCTAGTGTTAAACTCAAAGAGAAGGACGGAACCAGTCCATAGACTAAGAATACAGATAAATCGCTCTGTGTCTTTCCAGTTTTATATCCTCCCTCTAGGCAATTTTGAAAGAAAGTGTCTGGACCTTGGAACCTAAGGAAAAGTCAACATTCGGAGTAGGTATGTCCTAAATCAATGGTCTAAAACAAAATAAAACAAAAAACAGTAGGACAGATTCACCCCAGGCCTAACCTGATTTTGTACATGTCCTTAGTTAAGGTTTGCTTATACATTAGAAAAGAAGAAAATATATGATAGAAACTTATCTGAAACCCCAAACATAAAGTATTTGCTATTTGGCCCATTATAGAGAAAGTTTTTTAACTCCTTCTTCAGTGTTTGTGGGTGTCTGTGTGTGTATATATATATATATATATATATACACACACACATATATAATATAATAATATATAATACAATATATTATATAGTATAATATATATTGTATATATAATAAATTATATATAATATATATTAATTATATTATGTAATATAAGATATATGTATTATATAACACTGAGAGTTTGGAGGGAGAACAAGGGAGTAAATGCTTATGGCTATTCATACTCCTCCCTGAAACAGGTTTTGTTCTGTATTACCAACATGAGCACCTGCAATAGTGGTATGGATCTTTGCCACTGTGTATCACAGTAAGGAGGCAAGCATCAATTAACCTAAGAGAGACTGAAGAACTGAATTCAAACTTTTTTCCTAATATATTCAGCTCAACATCCTCCTACACATAGATAAAAAAAATGCACTCCATTAATTCAAAATGATTTCCATTTTCTTAGGAAGTTTTTCAGAGTTGGTGTTTCTCTTTCCAGGAAAATTCTTAAATTTAGCTATTTCTTCTGGATTTCTCTTTACGGATCAAGATAGCAGCTGACACAAATTCATCATCTTGAAAGGAATAGAACTGAGAATGGTGATTTTTAAAAATTATCTGAAACCTGCTATGCTTTTTTTCTTTTATTCCGTAACACTAAAAGGTAATTTAAACAGGTGTTTTTATCTCAAGCTAAAGATATTTTTCAATTTGCTACCTATTACCAATAAAGGAATATTAGCAGTCCTAGCTAAGAACAATAACACCTGTATGCTTCTTTTCTATCACTCACCAAATGTGTGATCTTGGACAAGTTACTTAAACAGTTATCTGTAGAATGGGGGCAATGATAGTAATATTAATACTTCATTGAATTACATAAGTATTAAATAAATAGGTATTTATAAGGCACTAAAAATAGTGCATGGCATATTATAGTCACTACTAAAGTGTTTATTAAATAAGCATAATGAAGAAAATGTAAATAAAGGGAGCTTATATACTTTTTATAATACAATAATATTGCATGTGCTTGAGCTGAATTTGCATTTTAATATAATGGTAATATAATATAGTCTTCTACTTTAAGAATTTTGATAAGGCTATTTATTTTGTGATAATCTAAACGTTTACTATTTTATTCCCTCTTTTATTTTTCTTCTTTGAAATGTCAAAACCTGACTTCTGGCCTTTAAATATATTTATAAATCACTATGAATTTAAGATTATGTGATATTCTTAGTTGCACAAAATATATTATTTTGTGATTTCTAGTGTCCAAGAATATATTTTTTACTGAAATTTGAATTGGAATTTTCAAAGCAAATAATCAAATATCCCATCAGACCTTGGAGGGCGTATTTGTTATTGATACTTCTTTAAATAAGAAGTCTAAAAACCAAACAGCTATCTGCAGATGTTGATAACATGGTTCTAATAATTTGTAATGTAGGGAAGAGAGCATTTTTCTTTATTCTATTCTAGGTTTGTTGGCCGGCTTAATGATTAAATTTACATAAGTCAGATAAATAGGAGAAAACTAAATTTAATTTCATAAATATAGAAGTCTCATAAAAGTATGAGTCTCAAAGAAGTGACCAAAGTCCCAAACTTTTATACCTTTTAGACAAAGAAACAATAAATGTGTGAGGAATTGACATGACAAAAGAGTTTGACTTTGAAGTAGTATTTAGTGAAGTAGCAAGATTTATTAAATATAGATTGCTTGACCCTGAATTCTTATTTCTGGTGATAAAAATGCCTTCTTCCATAGGGTATGGGAAGGTACATTTCATATGGGAAATTTATCTCCTGTTTTCAAGGGGACAAAAGAGGGTTAGATGGTCCTTCTTGCACTGGCTGTTTCTCAGGTTACTTTAATTCAAAATGATTGATTGGTCAAAGATAGCATATTCTACTCTCCTTTAGTCCTAAAGTGGAAATAATTTCTAAGCCTCTTTAAAAATATCTGCATGAGGACTTCCCTGGCTGTCCAGTGGTTAAGACTGTGCTGTAGGAGCTGCAGGTTAGATCCCTGGTCTGAGATGCCAAAAAAATCCCACAAAAATTAAAAACTGATAATCTTATGGTGTGATTATGTTTTCTGATAATTGCTTTTTCTGTCTATAATATTGCAAGTGTAGATAAACTTGTATATCTAAGGTACTCAAGAAATCATGTGTTTTGTAATTTATAAAGATTTGTTGTAATTCCCCAATACTTATTATTTTGTACAGCATGGACATATTTTGCTGATTTTTTTTAATGGTAATAAGAATAATTAAATAACTTACAGAATATAAAGCCAAGAATCATGGTAAAATAAACATAAGGACTACTCTTTCAATAGGAAATGAAAACTATATTTCCTAAAAGAGTTTGATAACTTCTCACAAGTTAATCTTGGTTTCACAGGAACAATTATGATTTAAAATTAAATATTTAATTTTGAAAACTTAAAATCTGCTTGACATTTTTGGTTTCGAGGCAAGGCTGTATTTTATGACAAATCTTTAAGTTCATATCTTACAACAACCAAGAGCAATAAAACTATTGAACGTTCAGTACTTTACTAAACTAGAAAATGTATCTTTTCAATATTCAGTATTTACAAGGTAGGATATATTCTCAAAAAGCTCTTTGATCTTCAGTTAATCCTTATGATATTCTTGTGAGATAGGTCAGTACTCTGAAGGGGGGAATATTTATCTTTATAAAAGAACATTCTGAGGGTGCTCAGTAGGAAACTATACAAGTTTAGATGTTAGATGACTAAAGATTAAATAATTGAAATGTCTTTGAAGCTAATTGTGCTCTTCTAGTGTTTGTTTGTTTTTTCCTTCTTAAATACTACATTTCTATAAAAATCAGAAAAAAAAACAATAACTGAAGATAATTATTTTAAATTAAGAAAATTAACAAAAACAAATCAAACCACTGAGTTAAAATAATCTGGCCTTGAATCTGCAATCCATTCCTTTCTCCAATATATGAATGAGGACACAATAATTAATCTCACTGATTGATCCTCATTTCTGATTTTTAAAAGTACTTCAGTTCAGTTCAGTTGCTGAGTCGTGACTAACTCTTTGTGACCACATGAACCACAGAATGCCAGGCCTCCCTGTCCATCACCAACTCCTGGAGTTTACCCAAACTCATGTCCACTGAGTCGGTGATGCCATCCAATCGTCTCATCCTCTGTCGTCCCCTTCTCCTCCTGCCCTCAAACTTTCCCAGCATCAGGGTTTTTTCAAATGAGTCAGCTCTTCACATCACGTGGCCAAATTATTGGAGTTTCACCTTCAACATCAGTCTTTCCAATGAACACCGAGGACTGATCTCCTTCAGGATGAACTGATTGTGTCTCTTTGCAGTCCAAGGAACTCTAACGTGTCTTCCCCAACACCGTGGTTCAAAAGCATCAATTCTTTGGTGCTCAGCTTTCTTTAGACCCCAACTCTCACATCCATACTTGACCATTGTAAAAAACATAGCCTTGACTAGACAGACCTTTATTGACAAAGTAATGTCTCTTCTTTTCAATATGCTCTATAGTTGGTCATAACTTTCCTTTCAGGGAGTAAGTGTCTTTTAATTTGATGGCTGCAATCACCATCCACAGTGATTTTGGAGCCCACGAAAGTAAAGTCAGCCACGGTTTCCCCTGTTTCCCCATCTATTTGCCATGAAGTGATGGGATTGGATGCCATGATCTTAGTTTACTGAATGTTAAGCTTTAAGTTAACTTCTTCACTTTCCTCTTTCAATTTCATCAAGAGGCTCTTTAGTTCTTCTTCACTTTCTGCCATAAGGGTGGTGTCATCTGCATATCTGGGGTCATTGATATTTCTCCTGGCAATCTTGATTCCAGCTTGTGCTTCCTCCAGCCCAGCATTTCTCATGATGTACTCTGCATGTAAGTTAAATAAGTAGGGTGACAATATACAGCCTTGACGTATTCCTTTTCCTATTTGGAACCAGTCTGTTGTTCCATATCCAGTTCTAACCATTGCTTCCTGACCTGCATATAGGTTTCTCAAGAGGCAGGTCCAGTGGACGGGTATTCCCATCTCCTTCAGAATTTTCCACACCTTATTGTGATCCACACAGTCAAAGACCTTGACATAGTCAATAAAGCAGAAATAGATGTTTTTCTGAAAATCACTTGCTTTTTCAATGACCCAGCAGATGTTGGCAATTTGATCTCTGGTTCCTCTGTCTTTTCTAAAATCAGCCTGAACATCTGGAAGTTCACAGTTCACGTATTGCTGAAGCCTAGCTTGGAGAGTTTTGAGCACTACTTTACTCGCGTGTGAGATGAGTGCAATTGTGTGGTAGTTTGAGCATTTGTTGACATTGTCTTTCTTAGGGATTGGAATGAACACTGACCTTCTACAGTCCTGTGGCCACTGCTGAGTTTTCCAAATTTGTTGACATATTGAGTGCAGCACTTTCACAGCATCATCTTTTAGGATTTGAAATAGCTCAACTGGTATTCCATCACCTCCACTAGCTTTGTTTGTAGTGATGCTTCCTAAGGCACACTTGACTTCACATTCTAGGATGTCTGGCTTTAGGTGAGTGTGAGTGATCACACCATCATTATTATCTGGGTCATGAACATCTTTTTTTGTATAGATCTTCTGTGTATTCTTGCCACTTCTTCTTAATGTCTTCTGCTAAAAATACTTAATATTCTGCGTTTCTAGATGTATAGATAGACTGGATGAAATTATATTTGAAGTAAGTACTGGATGAAATTATATCTGCTGTTAGTAAACGTACTTAACTCTCAATAAATGTCAGCTATTATTTCAGTAGATTAATGATATGATAAAATGATGAAAATGAACAGGATGAGAACAAGAATGATGCCAAAAATACAATTTATGTCAGCTTGTTTTAAACTTTCAACTGTTAAAGTTAAGCTTTTAAAAGTTTCAATGTTTATAAAGGAATAATATTTATAATAAGCATTAAATTAAGGATTGAATTCAATAACACTTTTAATCTTTTCTGATACCCTGGAGTTGTAAACCAAACTGATAGAAATGAGTCAATTCCTATTAACAAATGCTGCAGTGAGAAAACCCCATCTAATAAACACAACCTTCATATGCCATAGTGTAAAATTTATATGGATGCAAGGAAACAATTATAGCCAAGTCATGTTAAAGAAGAACAAAGTTTGGAATATTCTCTACAATAAATGATTTATTAAAATCAGATTCATTATGATAGTGTGGAATTCACCAGAGAGGAAATCAACACATCAAATAAGAAATCTTAGAAATAGACCCCAAGCATATACATAAACTTTACATATCATAGAGCTGGCATTGCAGATGAGCACTAAACCCTGCTTCGATAAATGTTGCTAGGCAATCGGTCATTTATTTTGAAAAATAAAATGAAATCAGTTCTCTCACCTAAAGCCAAACACAGAAACAAATTCCATTTGTAATAATGACTTACTTGTATGAAACTAAATTTCGAAGCTTTCAAATCAAACAAACAAAAAACCCAAAAACTGTATGACCTTGCAATGAAGAAGGTTTCATAAATGAGACAAAAATATGGCTAATCATAAAAGAAAATTTAGGTAAATAGAGTCTTTTTTTCACTAAAACTACAATTTAATAGAAAAACTATAATCAATTTTTAAAAATCCAGATTTATGTCAGAAGTATCCTGGAAACAAATCTCAAATTTGAATAAAGTTACTACTGTAAAAAAGAAGAAGAAGAAGAAGAAGAAAGAAATAAAAAAGAAAGAAAGAAAAAGAAATGCCAAAATGCTTTTTTTCTCCAGAGCTCCAGATGTGTTTCTAATGAGCAGCCACATTTAAAAAGAACTCGACTATATGATGGTCTTTTACTTTTTCAAAGCAAAGCAGAAATTAAAGTTGGTTTTGAATATTTCAGGGAGATGCCAGTTCTTAATTATATCTTCATCGGAAATCACATGATGATCCAATGCTTTGAGAGGCCATATAGTGTTGACAAGAACATGTCTATATCCTTTTTGTAAGGCTTACTGTACAATCAAATATAGGGAAGACAATGAGGCTTAGACAGGCAAATAGCATATGTATATTCTTTAACTCTGCAAGCCCACTATCATGTAGATAGAGAAAGGCTAGTTTCTTCTATCGACTGAAACATTTGGTACTTCGTAGACTGTTACCTGATTTCCATGAAGATTAAGTTTGATTAATTGTATACACCTTTGAAGTGGATGAATATCTGTTTGAGAAGATGCATACTCTAAGAGAGATACAAGATTGAAAAATCTCCATAGATTTTTATATGAAGGCCACTGGAACTTCACAGAAATGATCTTTTTGATCTTCTATTATATTTTCATTATAGTGAATCCATTCCCTGTGATTGGTTTGCTCTTCTATGATTGTTCCATGAAACATCGGGTCTACTGTGCTGCGAGACCTTATGACCTGGGAAAAAGGGTCCCAGACCCTGCACTGTACAACAAATCACTAGATGGCCATATCCATTCCGGAGACCATTGTTAGGGTAATGGGGTCTAAATTGAGTCTTAAATTTAAAATAGCATAATAAAAAATAAAGTGACAACCAGAAAGTTTATGTTTCCAACAAATTATCAGCCAAAGAACTATTAATATTAATAACTTATGTGTATGTTATCTAATTAACTCTTAGTAGTTTAGCACTAACTGATCTTAAAACTTCATCTTTTAACTCACTACATTCTGTTGTCTACATAGCGACCTGAATAGTATTTTAAAAACTATGTCAGATCATGTTACACTTCCAGAGAAACTGTGTAATTGCTAATCATATCAGTCAGAGTAAATGACAGTCTTATTAGCTCGAGTAACCCACATATTACTCCTCTTTCCTTTGTTCACTTTACCTCTAACCATATTTACATCTTTGTTTTTCCTTCAATATGTCATCAGGTACACACTGCCCACTAGCATACTTACCTGACTATTTACTGTAACTGGAAAATTTCCCTATCGGTTATCCTTATGAAATTTATTTAGTTTGTTTAAGTCATTGTCAAATAATTCCTTCTTAATGCAATGCATCTTGACCACCATATTTTGTTGTTATTGTTGCTGTTACTGAGGAAGCTGACCACCATATTTAAAATTGTACTCATTCAGTTTCTGGGCACATCCATCTTACCATGATCTTTTTCTGTACCACTGTGTTTATTTGGTTTGTTGTTGATGTTGTCGTTCAGTTGCTAAATCATGTCTAACTCTGTGACCTTATGGACTATAGCACACCAGGCTCCTCTGTGGTCCACTCTCTCCTGGAGTTTCCTCAAATTCATGTTCATTGAGCCAGTGATGCTATATAACCATCTCATCTTGTGGCATCCACTTCTCCTTTTGCCTTCAATCTTTTCTAGCATCAGGGTCTTTTCCAATGAGTTGGCTCTATGCATCAGGTGGCCAAAGCACTTGAGCTTCAGCTTCAATGGCTTCCATGATAGTTCAGTTGGTGAAAAATCCACCTGAAATTCAGGAGACCCCTGTTCAATTCCTGGGTTGAGAAGATCCACTGGAAAAGGAATAGGCTACCCACTCCAGTATTCTTGGATTTTCCTTGTGGCTCAGCTGGTAAAGAATCAGCCTGCAGTGTTTGATCCCTGGATTGGGAAGATCCCCTGGAGAAGGGAAAGGCTACCCACTCCAGTATTCTGGTCTGGAGAATACCATGGACTGCATATTCCATGGAGTCACAAAGAATCGGACCAGACTGAGTGACTTTCACTTCACTTCAGTTCAGCTTCAGTCCTTCCAATGAATATTCAGGACAGATTTCCTTTAGGATTGACTGGTTTGATCTTCTTCCTGTCTGAGAGACTCTAAAGAGTCTCTTCTGGCACCAAAATTCAAAAACATCAATTCTGTAGCACTCAGCCTTCTTTATTGTCCATCTCTCACATAAATGCATGGCCACTGGAAAAAGCATAGGTTTGACTATATGGACCTTTCTTGACAAAGTGAAGTCTCTGCTTTTTTATATGCTGTCTAGGATAATCGCAGATTTCCTTCCAAGGAGCATCTTTTAATTTCATAGCTGCAGTCACCATCTGCAGTGATTTTGGAGCTCAACAAAATAAAGTCTGTCATTGCTTCCAAGGTTTCCCCTCTATTTGCCATAAAGTGATGAGGTTGGATGCCATGATCTTAGCATTTTGAATGTTGAATTTCAAGTCAGGTTTTTCATTCTCCTCTTTCACTCTCATCAAGAGGCTTTTTAGTTCCTCTTAACTTTCTGTCATTAGAGTGGAATCATCTACATTTCTGAGGTTGCTGATAATTCTCCCAACAATCTTGATTCCAGCTTGAGCTTCATCCAGCCTCCATTTCACATGATGTACTCCGCATAGAAGTTAAAGAAGCAGGGTGACAATATACAGCCTTGACTTATTCTTTTCCCAATTTTGAACCAGTCAGTTTTTTTGTGTCCTGTTCTAACTGTTGCTTCTTGACCTGCACACAGGTTTCTCCAGAGACAGGTAATGTGGTATAGTACTCCCATCTCTTTAAGAATTTTCCAGTTTTTTGGGTTGACACAGTCAAAGGCTTAGTCAAGGACACAGAAGTAGATATTTTTCTGTGCCGTGCCATGCTAAGTTGCCTCAGTAGTGTCTGACTCTTTGCAACCCCATGGAGTGTAGCTCACCAGGCTCCTCTGTCCATGGGATTTTTCAGGCAAGAGTACTGGAGTGCATTGCTGTTGCCTCCTCCAGGGATCTTCCCTAACCAGGGATTGATCTCACGTCTCCTGGATTGCAGGTTAATCCTTTACTTGCTTCCCTTATAACTCAGTTGGTAAAGAATCTGCCTACAATGCATGATACCGTGGTTCAATTTCTCTAGATGTCTGGAAGATTTGTTGGAGAAGGGACAGGCTACCCACTCCAGTATTATTGGGCTCTATGGCTTAGCTGGTAAAGAACACACCTGCAATGAGGGATACCTCAGTTTCATCTCTGGGTTGGGAAGATCTGCTGGAAAAGGGAAAGGCTATCCACTCCTGTATTCTGGCCTGGAGAATTCCATGGACTGAATGTTCCATGGGGTCACAAAGAGTCAGACATTACTGAGTGACTTTCACTTCACTTTTCTTTACCTGCTGAGCTATTGTGGAAGCCCAACAAAATAATATAAATACAGTATTATTTTATTTATGAAACTGCAAAAGTAAGTAAAACAAAACAATATACGATTAAAGGATACATTTATATGTGAAAGAACTATGAAGAAAAACAATGAATAATACAAAATTTATGGTAATGTTGTGTGCTAAGTCGCTTCAGTCGTGTCTGACTCTTTGGAACCCTATAGACCATAGGCTGTCAGGCTCCTCTGTCCATGGGATTCTCCAGACAAGCATATTTGAGTAAGTTGTCATTTCTTCCTCCAGGGTATCTTCCTGACCCATGGACTGAGCCCACAATTCATGTCTCCTGCACTGGGAGGTAGGTTCTTGAATAAAGCAAAATTTACAGTAATGCTATAGCTGAAGGTGCAGAAGGGGGATCTTTGGAGAGGGACATCCAGGGATTCTTAAATGTACTAGTCCATCCTATATTTTTACTCATTGATGAATGCATGATTACTTATTTTGTGTTTTTTTTTGTTTTGTTTTTAATTACTTGCTTATATGAGCACTTCAGTGTGTCTAGGAAACGTTTTACAAAGAAAAGAAGCAAGAATAAGAGGTCACAGAGATGAAGAGAGAACTAAGAGGAGAATGAATACAGAAATAAAATATCTTGTGCTTCTGTTTCAAATGTTAATCAGTCTCTAATCAATGATGTGTCACAGAGAGAAATTAGAATTAGTTTCTGCTCATAAATAGCTCTTGATCTAGTAGAGACAAATGCTCGTAAACATGGGGGACAGAAAGAAGCATTGTCTCTGTGTATTTTCCAACAAAGAGTAATACTGCATATAAATTCTTCATAGGAAAATAAAGTTGGATTTTTCTTTTAAAAAGTTGCATCATAAGCTATTTTTGACTGTTCACACGCTGGCTTTAACACCTTTCAATCATGGTTATGGTAGATGGTGTAAACACTTTGTGGCTGGCATGCAGAGAAGATATCTTAAAGTATCTAGTTAAAAATATACTTCTCACACTAAAGTATTAAAAGTTGGTTTTAATATATTTTTGGATATTTTGTGCTCTGACTTCTCAGGGGTCCTTGGGGCATTTAAAAGCATTTGCTGTCAGAAACGCTATTTACAGAATCCCTACGGAATTTCACAAGGATAACACTATATCTGTGAAGTTATTTCTTTAATTTAAACCATATCAAGAAATGAATTTTGTCTTTCAAAAGCTCACTATCTATTCTCAAATGTTATGTTAGTAAGACATAAATAGATTAATATAGGCTTCGCAGTATTTTCAATTAAGGGAAACTTTTCTTGGAGTAATGTATTTTATTTTCATGGATATTCATTGGATCATTGGCTTCATATAATACTCAGCTGCAAAAGGGGCTTTTTTAGTACATAAAAGTGATTAAATATGGGGAACAGATATACATCCATGGCTGATTCATATGAATGTATGGTAAAAAAAAAAAACCACAATATTGTAAAGTAATTGGCCTCCAATTAAAATAAATAAATAAATAAACTTTAAAAAGTGATTGAATATGGGTTTTAAAAGAACTTCCATACTGAAAACTGATTCAATAGTTTCACCTATAGGAAGAACAGAGTTTGGGGTTTACAGATAATATGCTGGCTTCATTTCTTTAACTCTTTAACAAGCATGTGTATATACATTTTTTTTTCTTTTTTCTTTCTTTTTTTTTGCATTGCCAAATTAAAGAAATGCAGATTGAGTAAACAGGTTTATTCATAAAGATTATTGAAATTTGTGTGGGGGGATTTCTCTGATAGGTGGAGAAGGACTGTGGCAAGAGGAATGATGCTGTGAACATAAGGTCCTCACAAGAGTTAGGCAAAAAGAGACTTTCTTTTATAAAGAACAGTCAACAAGGCTAGAGAGAACTGGATTCAGACCAAATTGGAGGAAAAGATGGCATGGCTGGATAACAGATGAGTAAATATTTTAACTGAGGTCAGACATTTTTCTGGTAGGGCTTTATGCTGGCTCAGGCTAAGTGTGGGCCAAAATCCAAGGCCTGATAAAAAGTGAAGGAGAGAAACTTAACCATATATTAGGCTATGAATAATATATAGTACAGTATTAAATATATCTTATTTATTTAACATAAATATATGTTAGAGCACTGCATATCCATAGCCTTCACCAGACGGACCTTTATTGGCAAAGTAATGTCTCTGCTTTTTAATATCCTATCTAGGGTGGTCATAACTTTCCTTCCAAGGAGTAAGTGTCTTCTAATTTCATGGCTGCAGTCACCATCTGCAGTGATTTGGGAGCCCCCCAAAAAATAAAGTCTGACACTGTTTCCACTGTCTCCCCATCTATTTCCCATGAGGTGATGAGGCCAGATGCCATGATCTTAGTTTTCTGAATGTTAAGCTTTAAGCCAACATTTTCCCTCTCCTCTTTCACTTTCATCAAGAGGCTTTTTAGTAACTCTTCACTTTCTGCCATACAGGTAGTGCCATCTCCATATCCGAAGTTATTGAGATTTCTCCTGGCAATCTTGATCCCAGCTTGTGTGTCTTCCAGTCCAGCATTTCTAATGATGTACACTGCATATAAGTTAAATAAGCAGGGTGACAATAGACAGTCTTTTTTTTGTGTGGTGGATTTTGTCATACATTGAACTGAAACAGCCATGGGTTTACATGTGTTCCCCATCCCGATCCCCCCTCACACATCCCTCTCCACCCGCTCCCTCTAGGTTTTCCCAGTGCACCGGGTCCGAGCGCTTGCCTCATGCATCCAACCTGGGCAGGTGATCTGTTTCACCCTAGATAATATACATGTTTCAATGTTGTTCTCTTGAAACATCCCACCCTCGCTTTCTCCCACAGAGTCTAAAAGACTGTTCTATAAATCTGTGTCTTTTTTTTTTTCTGTTCTGCATATAGGGTTATCATTAACATCTTTCTAAATTCCATATATATGTGTTAGTATATTGTAATGGTCTTTATCTTTCTGGCTTACTTCACTCTGTATAATGGGATCCAGTTTCATCCATATCATTAGAATTGATTCAAATGAATTCTTTTTAATGGCTGAGTAATATTCTTTGGTGTATATGTACCACAGCTTCCTTATCCATTCATCCGCTGATGGGCATCTAGGTTGCTTCCATGTCCTGGATATGATAAACTGTGCTGCGATGAACAATGGGGTGCACGTGTGTCTTTTCAGATCTGGTTTCCTTGGTGTGTATGCCCAGAACTGGGATTGCTGGGTCATATGGCAGTTCTATTTCCAGTTTTTTTTTTTCAGAAATCTCCACACTGTTTTCCATAGCGGCTGTACTAGTTGGCATTCCCACCAACAGTGTAAGAGGGTTCCCTTTCCTCCACATCCTCTCCAGCATTTATTGCTTGTGGACTTTTGGATAGCAGCCATCCTGATTGGTGTATAATGGTACCTCATTGTGGTTTTGATTTGCATTTCTCTGATAATGAGTGATGTTGAGCATCTTTTCATGTGTTCCTTAGCCATCTGTATGTCTTCCTTGGAGAAGTGTCTGTTTAGTTCTTTGGCCCATTTTTTGATTGGATCATTTATTTTTCTGGAGTTGAGATGGAGGTGTTGCTTGTATATTTTTGAGATTAAGCCCTTGTCTGTTGCTCCGTTTGCTATAATTTTCCCCCAATCTGAGGGCTGTCTTTTCACCTTGCTTATAGTTTCCTTTGCTGTGCAAAAGCTTTTAAGTTTCATTAGGTCCCATTTGTTTATTTTTGCTTTTGTTTCTAATATTCTGGGATGTGGGTCATAGAGGATCCTGCTGTGATTTATGTCGGAGAGTGTTTTACCTATGTTCTCCTCTAGGAGTTTTATAGTTTCTGGTCTTACACTTAGATCTCTAATCCATTTTGAATTTATTTTTGTGTATGGTGTTAGAAAGTGTTCTAGTTTCATTCTTTTACAAGTGGTTGACCAATTTTCCCAGCACCACTTGTTAAAGAGGCTATCTTTTTCCCATTGTACCTCCTTGCCTCCTTTGTCGAAGATAAGGTGACCATATGCTTGTGGATTTATCTCTGGGCTTTCTATTCTGATCCATTGATCTATATATCTGTCTTTGTGCCAATACCATACTGTCTTGATGACTGTGGCTTTGTAGTATTGTCTGAAGTCAGGCAGATTGATTCCTCCAGTTCCATTCTTCTTTCTCAAGATTACTTTTGCTATTCGAGGTTTTTTGTATCTCCATACAAATTGTGAAATTATTTGTTCTAGTTCTGTGAAAAATACCGTTGGTAGCTTGATAGGGATTGCATTGAATCTGTAGATTGCTTTGGGTAGTATGGCCATTTTGACAATGTTGATTCTTCCAATCCATGAACACGGTATATTTCTCCATCTGTTTGTGTCACCTTTGATTTCTTTCATCAGTGATTTATAGTTTTCTATGTATAAGTCTTTTGTTTCTTTAGGTAGATATATTCCTAAGTATTTTATTCTTTTTGTTGCAATGGTGAATGGTATTGTTTCCTTAATTTCTCTTTCTGTTTTCTCATTGTGAGTGTATAAGAATGCAAGAGATTTCTGTGTGTTAATTTTATATTCTGCAACTTTACTATATTCATTGATTAGCTTTAGTAATTTTCTGGTAGAGTCTTTAGGGTTTTCTATGTAGAGGATCATGTCATCTGCAAACAGTGAGAGTTTCACTTCTTCTTTTCCTATCTGGATTCCTTTTACTTCTTTTTTCTGCCCTGATTGCTGTGGCCAACACTTCCAAAACTATGTTGAATAGAAGTGGTGAGAGTGGGCACCCTTGTCTTGTTCCTGATTTTAGGGGAAATGCTTTCAAATTTTCGCCATTGAGGATAATGCTTGCTGTGGGTTTGTCATATATAGCTTTTACTATGTTGAGGTATGTTCCTTCTATTCCCGCTTTCTGGAGAGTTTTCATCATAAATGGATGTTGAATTTTGTCAAAGGCTTTTTCTTCATCTATTGAGATAATCATATGGTTTTTATCTTTCAATTTGTTAATGTGGTGTATCACATTGATTGATTTGCGAATATTAAAGAACCCTTGCATTCCTGGGATAAAGCCCACTTAGTCATGGTGTATATTTTTTTTAATATGTTGTTGGATTCCGTTTGCTAGAATTTTGTTAAGGATTTTTGCATCTATGTTCATCAGTGATATTGGCCTGTAGTTTTCTTTTTTTGTGGCATCTTTGTCTGGTTTTGGAATTAAGGTGATGGTGGCCTCATAGAATGAGTTTGGAAGTTTAACTTCTTCTGCTATTTTCTGGAAGAGTTTGAGTAAGATAGGTGTTAGCTCTTCTCTAAATTTTTGGTAGAATTCAGCTGTGAAGCCATCTGGTTCTGGCCTTTTGTTTGCTGGAAGATTTCTGGTAACAGTTTGGATTTCCTTGCTTGTGATGGGTTTGTTAAGATCTTCTATTTCTTCCTGGTTCAGTTTTGGAAAGTTATACTTCTCTAAGAACTTGTCCATTTCTTCCAAGTTGTCCATTTTATTGGCATAGAGCTACTGGTAGTAGTCTCTTATGATCCATTGTATTTCAGTGTTGTCTGTTGTAATCTCTCCATTTTCGTTTCTAATTTTGTTAATTTGGTTCTTCTCTCTTTGTTTCTTAATGAGTCTTGCTAATGGTTTGTCAATTTTGTTTATTTTTTCAAAAAACCAGCTTTTAGCTTTGTTGATTTTTGCTATGGTCTCTTTAGTTTCTTTTGCATTTATTTCTGCCCTAATTTTTAAGATTTCTTTCCTTCTTCTAACCCTGGGGCTCTTCATTTCTTCCTTCTCTAGTTGCTTCAGGTGTAGGGTTAGGTTATTTATTTGACTTTTTTCTTGTTTCTTGAGGTAGGCTTGTAATGCTATGAATCTTCCCCTTAGCACTGCTTTTACAGTGTCCCATAGGTTTTGGGTTGTTGTGTTTTCATTTTCATTAGTTTCTATGCATATTTTGACTTCTTTTTTGATTTCTTCTATGATTTGTTGGTTATTCAGAAGCGTGTTGTTTAGCCTCCATATGTTTGAATTTTTAATGATTTTTTTCCTGTTATTGAGATCTAATCTTACTGCACTGTGGTCAGAAAAGATGACTGGAATGATTTCAATTTTTTTGAATTTACCAAGACTAGATTTATGGCCCAGGATGTGATCTATTCTGGAGAAGGTTACGTGTGTGCTTGAGAAAAACGTGAAGTTGATTGTTTTTGGGTGAAACGTCCTATAGATGTCCATAAGGTCTAGCTGGTCCATTGTGTCCTTTAAAGTTTGTGTTTCCTTGTTAATTTTCTGTTTAGTTGATCTATCCATAGTTGTGAGTGGGGTATTAAAGTCTCCCACTCTTATTGTGTTACTATTAATTTCCTCTTTCATCCTCGTTAGTATTTGCCTTACATATTGCAGTGCTCCTATGTTGGGTGCATATATATTTATAATTATTATATCTTCTTCTTGAATTGATCTTTGATCATTATGTAGTGTCCTTCTTTGTCTCTTTTCACAACCTTTATTTGAAAGTCTATTTTATCTGATATGAGTATTGCAACTCCTGCTTTCTTTTGGTCTCCGTTTGCATGAAATATTTTTTTCCAGCCCTTCACTTTTAGTCTGTATGTGTCCCTTGTTTTGAAGTGCGTCTCTTGTAGACAGCATATATAGGGGTCTTGTTTTTGTATCCATTCAGCCAGTCTTTGTCTTTTGGTTGGGGCATTCAACCCATTTACATTTAGGGTAATTATTGATAGGTATGGTCCCGTTGCCATTTAGTTTGCTGTTTGGGGGTTCACATTTACACTACCTTTCTGTGTTTCCTGTCTAGAGAAGATCCTTTAGCATTTGTTGAAGAGCTGGTTTGGTGGTGCTGAATTCTCTCAGCTTTTGCTTGTCTGTAAAGCTTCTGAATGAGATCCTTGCTGGGTACAGTAGTCTTGGTTGTAGGTTATTCTCTTTCATTATTCTAAGTATGTCCTGCCATTCCCTTCTGGCCTGAAGGGTTTCTATTGATAGATCAGCTGTTATCCTTATGGGAATCCCTTTATGTGTTATTTGTTGTTTCTCCCTTGCTGCTTTTAATAGTTGTTCTTTGTGTTTGATCTTTGCTAATTTGATTAATATGTGTCTTGGGGTATTTCGCCTTGGGTTTATCCTGTTTGGAACTCTCTGGGTTTCTTGGACTTGGGTGACTATTTCCTTTCCCATTTTAGGGAAGTTTTCAGCTATTATCTCCTAGAGTAACTTCTCATGGCCTTTCTTTTGTCTTCTTCTTCTGGGACTCCTATGATTCGAATGTTGGGGCGTTTCATTGTCCCATAGGTCCCTGAGGTTGTCCTCATTTCTTTTGATTCTTTTTTCTTTTTTCCTCTCTGCTTCATTTATTTCCACCATTTTATCTTCTACCTCACTTATCCTATCTTCTGTCTCTGTTAATCCACTCATTGTTCCCTCCAGAGTGATTCTGATCTCATTTATTGCATTATTCATTTTTAATTGACTCTTTTTTATTTCTTCTGGTTCCTTGTTAAACATTTCTTGCATCTTCTCAATTTTTGTCTCCAGGCTATTTATTTGTAACTCCATTTTGCTTTCAAGATTTTGGATCATTTTCATTATCATTATTCGAAATTCTTTTTCAGATAGATTCCCTATCTCCTCCTCTTTTGTTTGATTTGGTGGGAATTTTTCATGTTCCTTTACTTGTTGGGTATTTCTTTGCCATTTCATCTTTTTTAGATTGCTGTGTCTGGGGTGGGCTTTCTGTATTCTGCTGGTCTGTGGTTCCTTTTTATTGTGAAGATTTTACCCAGTGGGTGGTGTTGGACGATTGGCTTGTCAAGGTTTCCTGGTTCGGGAAGCTCGTTTCAATGTTCTGGAGCGTGGAAATTGATTTCTTCTCTCTGGAGTGCAATGGAGTGCCCAGTGATGAGTTTTGCAATGGGTCTATGTGTTAGGTGTGACTTTGGGCAGCCTGTATGTTGACACTTAGGTCTATGTTCCTGCGTTACTATAGAATTTATGTAGTATGTCTTGTCCTGGAGCTTCTTGGCTCTTGGGTGGTGGCTGGTTTTGGTGTAGGTATGGGGGCTTTTGGATGGACACTTCTTCCTTAATATTCTGTGTAGTCAGGAGTTGTATGGTTTTCACAGGTTTGGGGCTTAACTCTCCTGCCTCTGAATTTCAGTTTTATTCTACCAATAGTCTCAAGACTTCTCCAACTATGCAGCACTGGTAATAAAACTTCTAGGTTAATGGTGAAAAGATTTACCACCTTGAGGGACCACCAAAGAGTTTCACAGGGTTACATGAAGAATAGGAGAGGGAGGAAGGAGATAGAGGTGAGCAGGCGAGGAGAAAGGGGGACTCAAGAGGAAAGAGACAGATCTACACAGTTATCTGTTCTCAAAGTGTTCTCCATAGCCCAGACACCCACAAAGATTCACCGAATTGGATTGGGAAGAGAAGGGGAAAGGAGGAAATAGAGTTGTTCTGAGGTAGAAAACAGAGAGTTAAAAGTGGAAGAGAGTAATCAACACACTCCTGAATAGAAGTGGGAATTGAATATTGGATTCTTAAATGTCCAACATTTATATCACATACTGATAGACAAAGATTAAAAGATTTAGCCTAGACGTTAGACTGTTTGAAATAAAATATTTAAAAACAAAAACAGAAACCCAAAATTTAGAAATATGTATGGAGTTCAGTTTAAAAATAGGGCTTCTCTCTCTCTTCTTCTTTTTTATTTCCTTTTTTTTTTGCAAGGTTATATTGAGATGAAAATGAAGATTAAGGAATAATAGAGGTGTATTAGAGGACTTTAAAAGGAAATAGGAGAGAAAAACAAGCAAAAGAAAAGAAAGAAAAGAAAAAAGAAAAAAAAAGAAGAGAAACAACACCAAAAAACAAAACAAAACAAAAAAAAAGAAAAAAGGAAAGAAAAAAGAAAAACAATTTTTTCCCTAATTGAAAAAAATCATAAAAATATATGAAAATGAAAGTTGAGGAGTAATGAAGTAGTAGGGAAGTTTAAAAGAAAATAAAAGAGAAAAAATTGAGAAAAAAAAGAAAATAAAAAAAAATTTTTTTCTAATTTAACAAGAACAACAAACAAAAAACAGACAGAAAAATATGCAAATATGTCTAGGATTTTCTCTGGAGCTGTTGCAGTCAGTGTAGATTCAGTTAAATATTAGATAGCTCCTTTTTCCAGCTTACACTTCCTGATATCTATAGGCCCCTTCCGGTGTAGTCGGTGTTGCCTTCAGGGATTTTATCCTGCTGCACCGGACCTTTCTGAAGCGATTCCCTTTGTTTATTTGGCTCTGTTTGCCCTCTCTTCGGTGTCTAATTTCTGCCCTTACACAGGCGGGCGGAGGTGATCTCTTACTTAGGTTCCCTAGTTCAATTCAGTCCTGCTGCGGGGAGGGCGGGTCGCTGCAGGCAGATGTCGCTGTGTGTGGGGAGCCCTCGCCGTGTTCTGGCCAAGCATCCTGCAGTTTTGGGGGACTCTCCCCGGGTGCTGAACGCCTTTTCCCTCCGCGGCGAGCGGCTCGGGTGGCCAGAGGTTTGCGCGCGTTCTCCCCGGGTGCAGCGTGCCTTTTCCCTCCGCGGCGAGCGGCCCGGGCAGCCAGAGGCTTGGCGCCCTCTCCACGGGCACGCCGCACCTTTTCCCTCCGCGGCCCCAGCGCGCGCAGCCCGTCAGGTCTCAGGAAGTCTTTAGACAGGAACCGGGGCCTGTTTGCCGGGTGGGAGGGGGTGGCTTCTCTGGGGCTGAGTTTTCCCCTTTCCCCTCCCCCCACCTCTTACCTCCAGTGGGGATGGGGCGGCTCTTCTCTGGAGTTTCTCAGTCCCTTTGTTTTGTGAACCGCCGGCGGTGTGTTCCGGCAGGTCAATTTTTCTCTCGCTCTCCCACAGTTTAAAAAAAATCTCCCTCTGACTGCTCTCAGGGCCTTCTGGCCGGTCCTTACCCTAAGCAATGCCGCTGGCTCCTCTCCGTTCCGCCCCCTCCTCTCCGTTCGCCCCCTCTTGCTGGTGGCGGGTGTGGGCGTCTGGGGGTACTTTTCTGCTGGGAGTTGCTTTTAGGCACGTAATCTGTGGGCCTTATTTAATTTCTCCTCCCAGTTAGGAGGAAAAACTTCCCTCAGACCCGCCAGCGTGAGGGTTTCCTGGTGATTGGAAACTTCCTCTATTGAGACTCCCTTCCCGGGAAGGGTCTCCGTCCCTCGTTCTCTTGTGTCCCTTTTTTAAATCTTTAATATTTTTGTCCTACCTCCCTTCGAAGACAATGGGCTGCTTTTCTGGGCGCCTGATGTGTGCTGCTAGCGATCAGAAGTTGTTTTGTAAACTTTGTTCACCGTTCTGTTGTTCTTTCGATGAATTTGTAGAAGAGAAAGTGATCTCCCCATCCTATTCCTCCGCCATCTTGACTCCTCCCCATCAATAGACAGTCTTGACTGTCTTTTCCTATTTGGAACCAGTCTGTTGTTCCATGTCCAGTTCTAACTGTTGCTTCCTGATCTGCATACAGGTTTCTCAAAAGGCAGGTGGTCTGGTATTTCCATCTCTTTCAGAATTTTCCACAGTTTATTGTGATCCACACAGTTGAAAGCTTTGGCATGGTCAATAAAGCAGAAATAGATATTTTTCTGGAACTCTCTTGCCTTTTCGATGATCCAGGAAATATTGGCAATTTGTTCTCTGGTTCCTCTGCCTTTTCAAAAACCAGCTTGAACTTCTGGAAGTTCTCGGTTCATGTATTGCTGAAACCTGTCTTGGAGAATTTTGAGCATCACTTTACCAGCGTGTGAGATGAGCGCAATTGTGTGGTAGTTTGAGCATTCTTTGGGACTGCCTAAGGAATGTAGAGGGGAAAAAATGTTTTTCCTTTCCTCCTCCTTGAGAATTCCAGACCCCTTTCTTCTTGGGGACCCCAGGACTTCTTATCAACCTGCCTAGGAATTGACTCTCTCAATATCTAGGACTGAGCTCAGAAATCTGCAAGACAAAATATAGCAAAATATAGTTTTTATAACCACTACAATATTGTAAATTAATTAGCCTCCAACTAATAAAAATAAATGGAAAAAAAAAAGAAAGGCAGGTTGGATTTTCAATTGGTTATTATTCATACTGAGACCTAGGTTAATCATTCAATGTTTCCCAAATACAATGAAGGGTAAAGGTACAGATAGCTTTGCAACCCAAAGTTTCCCAGAGTATTAACTTTTATAATTATTTTATTAGATTTCTCACAAGTAGTCTTTTCTCACTTTTTGTGTTTTATTTTTTTTCTCTTGAAGTCAAGCTTCTCCTTCTGCTCTTTTTCTTTGCTGTTGTTTTTGTCAGTGTTTTCTGTTACTCTTGTATATTGCCTTCATTTAGTTCCCTTAGGTTTTCTCAGCTAAAAATCAGTTCTGCTCTTTATGTTGCTTCTTTTTATCAACTAAGCTTTTGTCTGCTTCCTTGTCAGGATCACTCCCTATATATGACTTCTGTACTTGTATCACATAGTTTCTCTCCTTCAAAATCTGACAAAGTTAAATTATTGACAAATCTTGAAATTGTTTTTCTTTGTCTTTGCATACATATGTTGTCTTTGTTAATAAGTGCAATTGTTTAGTCTAAATATTTGCAATTCCTTTGCTTGGTACTTTCATTTTTCTGCTCCCTTTATAAACTATCCTTCCTCTGAACATTTCAATGAAATCCTTTTTGCCTTGTTTCTGGACTCTTTTCTTCTTGACTAAATTTTTGCCTTTTAAGGACTCCTGTCCTAGTTGTCTCTGTGGTAAAGAATCCACTTGTCAATGCAAGACACGAAGGAGATGTGAGGGAGTTTGATCCCTGGGTCAGGAAAGATTTCCTGGTGTAGGAAATGGCAACCTGCTCCAGTGTTTTTACTTGGAAAACTCCATGGACAGAGGAGCTTGGCAGGTGCAAAGACTTGGACATGACTGAGAAAAGCACAGCAACAACATGGACATAGCATTGTCTATTACGATAGCAGTATAAGCTTTCACCTTCTTCCAATCAAAACTATCAAACAAAAAGATAAAATAGAACAAACTCAAAACAAACTTAAAAGTATTCTTACAAAATTTCTCTCAAAACTTCTCATCTTAAAGGAACCCTTCTTGCTAAGACTAACCATATTGCATAAACTACAACTTTGGGCGGGGGGAAAGAACAAGAAGCATAAGACTCTGTGACCTTGGATTTTGAATTGGCTTCTTAGACATGACATCAAGTGCACAAGTCACAAAAACACCAAAAAGTAAGCTGGACATTATTCAAGTTAATAATGTGTGCTTTAATAAAGGTCTTTTAAGAAAGTGAAAAAACAGTCTGCAGATGGGGAAACATGTTTAATATATATCTTAAAATGATTTGTAGAATACATAAAGACATTTTACAACTTAATAATAAAAATAAAATTAACATAAGTAAAAATGGGCAAATAATCTGAATAAATATTTATTCAAAGAAGATATACAAATATTCAATAAACACATGAAAAGATGATCAACATTATTAGCCATAAAGGAAATGCAAAACAAACCACAAGGGGATACCACTTAATACCCACCAGGATGATTAGAATAAGAAAAATAACAGCAAGCATTGGCTAGGATTTGGAGAAATTGAACACTCATATCCTGCTGGTATGAATGAAAAAATGGAGTATCCCCTTTGAAAAACAGCTTGGCAGTTCCTTAAATGGCTAAGCAGAGTTATCACGTGATCCAACTCCTAGGTATATACTTCCGGAATGAAAACATATGTCCTCATAAAACCCGGTATGAAAATATCCATAGCTACTCATAATAGCCAAAGAATGGAAAAAGTCCAAATGTTTACCAAATGATGAGTAGATAAACTGTGAAATATCCATACAAAGGAATGTTATTCAGCAATAAAAAAGAATGAATTACTAATACATTGTATAGCTTGTATGATCCTGGAAAACATCATGCTAAGTTAAAGAGTAGCATAAAGGATCATATATTTCATGTTTCTATTTATATACGACATCCAAAATAGGCATATCTATGGACAAAAAATATAGATTATTGTTTGCCTAGGACTGGAGGGAATACGGAGACTTGGACTTTAAAGTTTGTGGGGTTTCCATTTGGGGTAATGAAAATGTTCTGGAATTGTACAGTGATGATCTTTGTACAATTTTTTGAATGTACTAAATTCCACTGAAATGTGTGATATGTGAATTACATCTCAACAAAGTCATTATTCATGTTGAGGTTAGACAGCAAACAACAAATTCTGTAAAGCAATTACCCTTCAATAAATAAATAAATAAATAAATAAGCTACGTAAAACAAAACACCCCCCAAAAAATGCAATGGCAACTTTGGTTTAAATTAACCCAAATCTACAAAACCTATTTCCCTCCACACCTTTTCACAGCCAGCATGCATCATCAACAAAGCCAATATATTGTTAACCACTAAAGATTGATACAGACCAAGAGAAAAACTAGACCCAAAGGAGTGGTGGTACATCTTTAGATGAGATTTTATCTGGCTAGCCCTCAGGTGGCGCTACTGGTAAATAACTCACCTGCCTATACAGGAGACATAAGAGATGAGGGTTCAATCCCAGAGTCAGGAAGATCCCCTGGAGGAGGGCATGGCAACCCACTCCAGTGTTCTTGCCTAGGGAACCCCATGGACAGAGGACCCTTTTGGGCTACGGTCCATAGTGTCGCAAAGATTTGGCCATGACTTAAGCGATTTTAGCATGCATGCGTGGACATAAAAACCAAATTCTTCCAGACATTTCAATTTACTCTAAGTCACTCATCCAAAGTTGATAAAATATTCTTTTGCTCACCATACTTGGGATCTTCAAGCTCCAAAATGATCCCCAATAATCAATTAGTCTCTTGATACCTCTATTCCACTATGCTAGCATTCAAAACTACCCATATCTCTAAAGTCTCTTAATTACATATCCAGCTTAGAACATACATATAACATAAATTCATAGATCATAGCCTTGTTGTGGTGAAGGGGCTTGCACAAATCAGTGAAGCTATAAGCCATGCCATGCAGGGCCACCCAAGATAGACGGGTCATAATGCAGAGTTTGGACAAAATGTGGTCCACTGGAGGAGGGAATGGCAAACCACTCAAATATTCTTGCCACAAGAACCACATGAACCCCATGAAAAGGCAAAAAGATATGACACTGGAAGATGAGCCCCCCTCCCCAACTAAGTCAGAAGTTGCTCTATATGCTAAAAGAAATCAACCATGAATATTCATTGGAAGAACTGATGCTGAAGCTCCAGTACTTTGGCCACCTGATGCAAAGAGCCAACTCATTGGGAATGACCCTGATGCTGGAAAAGATAGAAGGCAAAAGGAGAAGAGGGCAGCAGAGGATAAGATGGTTAGAGAGCATCACTGAATCAATGGACATGAATTTGAGCAAACTCTGGGAGATTGCGAAGGACAGGGAAGCCTGGTGTGCTACAGTCCATGGGGTCACAAAGAGACGGACACAACTTAGCGACTGAACAATGACAATACTGTTAATTATTCTTTTGCCATTCTTATTGACTGTACTTCCTCAATGTATTGTGTTTTAAGTTAATACTTCTAAAGTACATTAACAGTCAAGTTCTCTTTTCCAACATTCTGGTTGCTGAGCATAGCTGAGACACTGTTAGGTCATAGTTTCTATTTTAATTAAATCTTTAATATATTTTATATTTATATATGCCCATTGTAAAATTCCTTTATCATTATCCCAAATGGATTTTAAAAGTTTTTTTTTTTTTCTCAGTTTTACCACACTCAGTTATTTCAAATGGCCTGTCCAAAAAGTTCAGGAAAACCAGAGGCCATGTAGTAATATCTATATTATACTTATTACCCTACAAATTAATCTCATGTGCAAGTACCAAATATTTGTTTTCAGATTATTTAATTATCTTTCTGCAGATTGTGCAAGTCATCTTTACCAACCCTGTGCTCCAACTCTTCACCTCCAATTTTTTAAAATTATATAATTAATATGGTAATCCTTAATCTTTCTTCTTTTATATCCTCTTTCCCTCATCATATAAATTTGCTTTATCCCTCTATTTTTAAAACAAGTAGTGAACACTTAAGCCTTCTTTAGCTAGCATACAATTTCTTCATTTTTAAACTAAATTTCTTGAGATAAACTTCATTCACTCTCTACCTTTCCTTATTGCTTGTTTACACTTCTATGCTTTAATTTTCTATTCATATATCCATTCAAATATTTAGTATATCTTTATTAATACCTATTCTATGACAGGGACTTTTTACATGTTCTGGAGATAGAGCAGTGCATAAACTGACAAAGACATTGCTTTTCATGAGCATAAGGTGTGCATTCTAGAACAGACTTTTTTTTTTTTAATCAAATAAATCACCATGGGATTATTACATGCATTGGAGAAAAATTAAGCAGTAAATGGACAGAAAGTGATGAAGGTAGTAGCGATATTTTATATCATTTATGATGTTCAGGGAAGGCCTATCTGATATGATATAGAGGCTTAAGGAATTGGGAGATAGTTACTTGAAATTTGAAGTAAAATAATTTCAGGCAAAGGGAACAATGAGAACACATGTCCTACAGAGTGGGCGGGTGTGTGTTTGATATATTTGGGAAAGAGCGGCTGAATCAGAGAGAGCAAGAGAGGAGTAGTAGGCGTACATTTCAGAGACTGATAGGAACCCCTGAGAATATGTAGAGTCTTTCAAGCCATTTTAAAAGAGCTTTGCTGTTCTTTCTTATTACAATGGGAAGAAATTGGAGGTTTTAGAGTGACAGAATTTGACCTACATTGGCAGGATTTCTTTGAGTTCCATTTAGAGAAATATTTGTGGGGGCCAAACAAAGAAATATACAAGTCAGTTAGGAAACTGTTGGGATAATCTAGAAGATATGCTGGTGTCTGTACTAGTGGTGGAAAAGGTAGTGAAATTGATCAGAACTGTAGATGCGTTCTGAAAGTAGAGCAGATCAGAATTTCTGATGAACTGAACACTAAATCTCAAGTTATCTAAGGAAAAAAAAAGTAAGATTTAAATGTGAGCCAAGTGGTTTGGTCTGAGGAACTGGAGTAACTCATTTGCCATTTACTCTTCTGATCATATTTTGCAGATTGATCAGGACAGGACTTCTATTTCTGATATTTGGTTTGTGATGCATATTAGTCATGTTTAGAAAACCTCACTCTTCTCCTGTGTGTCTCCTTTACTTTTACACTTACTACCACACTCACAACATTCTGACACCAGATGTGTCTTGTATTTTGCCCCACAACAAGCAATTCTGAAACACACTAATGACTTAAAATTTTATTAAAATGTGACATTATCTTTCAGGTGATAGTGTCAGATCCCACCAGTTAAAGGCTCAGTCCCACAAGACTGCTTCTTTCACTTCAAATCAAAATTTAAGTCCAGGTTTTAACCTGTGCTTCTGCCTAATTGGCTATTTATCAAAAGATCTCACAACGCCCTGCTGCTGCTACTGCTGCTAAGTCGCTTTAGTTGTGTCCGACTCTGCGACCCCATAGATGGCAGTCCACCAGGCTTCCCCGTCCCTGGGATTCTTCAGGCAGGAACACTGGAGTGGGTTGCCATTTTCTTCTCCAATGCATGAAATTGAAAGTGAAGTCGCTCAGTCGTGTCCGACCCTTAGCGATCCCATGGACTTCAGCCTACCGGGCTCCTCCGTCCATGGGATTTTCCAGGAAATAGTACTGGAGTGGGGTGCCATGTGCCATTGTTCTCCACACAACACCCTACTTGAGAAATTAATTTATAATAATTTTTAAGTAAATTAATAGAAATTAATTTGCTAGAGCAGTACACAGAACTCAAGAAAATAGTTTACTTAGTGTTTACCATTTTATTATAAAAGGATATGAAAAAATTCATACAGATCGCCAGATGTAAGAGATATGTGGGGTAACATGTGAGAAGGTGCATGGAGTTTCCATGCCATCTCTGGGCATGGCACTATCCAAGCACTTCCATATGTTCACTAACCTGGAAACTCTCTGAACTTCTTATTTTGGGGATATTTATGGAGGGTTCATTGCATAGGCATAGTCAATCATTAACTCAATTTGAAACTCCTTCCCTTCTCTGAAGAATGGGAGGTGGTGGAGCAGAATATTCCAAACTTTAAATTATGGACTGGTCTTCCTGATGGTCAGCCTCTATCCAGAAGCCCATCAAGTCACTTCATTAGAACAAAAGACACTGATATCCAGAGAATTCCAAGAGGTTTAAGAACTCTATGACAGCAGCCAGGGCCAAAGACAAAATGTTATCCACCCAATAATAGATCGAAATCTGTTTCACAAAGCTTTGGGGCACAGAGAACTTGAAGAAATTCTGAAGATAGACTTTGCCTGCTAATTCTAGAACAACATACAAATGACTCAGGCTGTGACTAAAGTTAGTTGGAATTCACAGCCATCAGAACAATGACCACATTCATGAGTTTAACTTCTGCTTTCTCTCCTATTCCAAAGTCCTTTATTTTCCCTCCACATCCACAGCCAGCTGTGCTGAGAGATTTGTAGTGTTAACACCTGAAAGTGTTGATGAACTAGATTCCTCTGTAATAAAATCTAGCTTGAATGACTTTAAAATATAGTTAAAGGGTGCAAACCTATTTATAATCATCAGGAGACCACAAATAAAAACCCACTAGATGATAGAGCTCAAAAAAAAAAAATCAGATATTAGAACAAAAATGCTCCTTCTGCTCTTATGACTTAGGAATTTGCAAGGATTTTAGGAGTGCCATGTCAGGAACCAAGAGCAAAAGACTGATATGTATATTTTCTATTATCTCACAAACATCCAAGATAATATGTCAAGAAGGCCCTAGAGATGGACATTTAAAAGTCACCAGTATGTGGGTTATATATAAAAGTATAGATGGGCACACAAGCGCTCAGACCTGGTGCACTGGGAAGACCTAGAGGGATCGGGTGGAGAGGGAGGTGGGAGGGGGGATCGGGATGGGGAAAACATGTAAACCCATGGCTCTTTCATTTCAATGTATGACAAAATCCACTACAATAAAAAAAAAAAAAAAAAAACTATAGATGGGGATAACCCATCAAGGAGTGAGTAGAGATAGAAAAGAACAAAGGTCTGAAGACTGAGCATGGAATCCCTCCAAATTTCAGAAGTTCAGTAGATAAAGAGGAAACAAGAACAACCAAAAAAGAAGAAGAATATTGAAAAGCAGATTGCAATGAGGTACACAGAGAAATAAGAGCATATATTGTTTTTATGTCATATGGAAAACGTGGAATAAGATGAGGAGTGAGGACTGACCATTTTAATTAGCATTGTGAAAGGTAAGTGTGAGTTTGTCAAGAGCTGTTTGGATGAAGCTTTAGCAGCAGCATCATCAGTTGTGCTTCAAGAAAGGAAATGAAGCAAGTGAATCTAAACAAACAAATAAATGAAATGGTAATTTTCTGTAAAGCAGCACTGGAGTGTAAACTGGTGTAAAGACAGAAATTTTTAAACTAAGTTTATATAAATATTATACATTTATATGTTAACATGAATGATGAAGAAAAATAGTGTTGCACTATGGTAATTGCTACTGGAGCAATAACTTGACTGAGAGGAAATGCAAACAAGTGCGTGAATGAAAGACTGGGTTTAGCTGTGATTACCCCCAGTAACAATATAAAAGGCAGAGTATATAGGTAAAAGTTGTATTTCCTAATTATTTATCGCTGGTGTATATAAATATTAATTTTAATATTTTATATGGATATGCTGATTTTATATTCAGCTATATAGCTAATTTTATCACTATTTCAAATAGTTTTTTTTTTCATTTTATGCTCATCTGGTATTAGTGAACAGATTCATGGTGTGCAAATAATGACAATTTTTCTCTCTTTTCCAATATGTTTACCTCTTGTCTTCATTCATTCAATAGGATTTTTAATATAAGCCTGATTGAAGAACTTGAAGCAGGTATCTTTGATTTTTATTATGTTCTTATTCTAAATGTGAATATCTGAATGTTCTATAATTAAATGTAATACTTGTTTTAACTTCTTATTTTATATCATTTATCAAGTTAAGGCTTACAAAGTCTTTGACTATATGAGAAAAATTAATAAATATGATTAACTTTTTTTAGTAAAGAGTGAAAAAACATTTTTAATGGAACTCTTCCTTGAAAAATGGCAATTAATATTAATCAGAAATGTTTATTTTTTAATTTATTTGATAACCATAATCAACATTTATTTTATAATTATAATCATAAAATAATCCTTATAACAATATGTAATATGATTTTTTGACAAAATTATATATGTAGAAATAAATATTTCCCTTCACTATACATAAATATATATATCCTTAAATTTTAATTTTCTAAAATTATGAAAGTATGATAACACATTTACAGATTGGAAAATACAAAACAATGTTACATATAGTTTCATTATATATTAGCTATGTTTAAGTTGATAAATTGAGATTTTTAGTAGGAGTTTCAATATCAAACTCTCAAATATTAGTAGAATGAATATACAGAGAAGTAGAAGGATATAGTGCACCTGAAAAGCACTGTGAACCAATTCAACGTAATTAAGATCTATACAATTTTCACACACGAGTATGATAAAACTTCGTTTCCATAGACTATAAACTAGGAGAGACTGGAATACATACAGGGACATAAAACAAGGTGCAAGAATTTCATGGTCTAAAGGTAATGAAATAAGAGTCTGTTCTTTTATTACTGTGACATTATGATAGAAATCAAAAGAGAGGGAGGTGGGAGGGGGCATCAGGATGGGCAATACATGTATATCCATGGCTGATTCATGTCAATGCATGACAAAAACCACTACAATATTGTAAAGTAATTAGCCTCCAACTAATTAAAAAAAAAGAAAAAAATAAGCAAGGCAAAAAATATATATATTTGAAAATAATCTACATATTTTCAAGCGCAATGTGACATTTACCAAGAGAGATCTTCAACTTAGTCATCAAAAGCTTCAATAAAGTTAGACTGAAAAGAACACAGAGAGTGACTGTAGAGAAGACACCATTTAAATGGGTAATTAGTATCAAAATGAGAAATTAATATTAAAGATACTTTAAACAAAATCTCATGTATTTGGAAATTAAATGTTTATTTTTTAAATTATGGGTGTCCCTAAGAAGCCATAACAAGGAAAATTAGAAAACATTTGTAATAGAATAAAAGTGAAAAGAGAATTTATCAGAATTTGTTGCATATCAGCTGAGGCTGCTCAATGAAATTAAATAAAATGTGAAGTCTTGAAGAAGGTATGAAAACAAATATTGGACAGTAGCATAAAATCTTGTGAAATATGAACAAAATCTGTAATTTATGATATTGTATCACTTGCTAATTTCCTGTTCATTTATTTATACAAAATATAGTTTCTTTATATTCTCAGAATTGGATTAGAAGTTTCAAACATCATAATTTTTTAATCATTATGATAATAATTTTTCTAGACTTTTAGCAAATACTTTGAACTATCAAGGTTTCAGTAAATACAAATTAGAAATATAACATTCTATTCATACTAAGTCAAAAAAGTGGAATCAAAATGTCATACATTTCTTTAGCCAGGGAAAAATTCATAAATTTTCTAAAATGTACATATTATGAATAATAGTATGTGTATATTAAACTTTTTCTACTACCTTTGATAAAGGCTTAAGAAAAAAGAAGATATGGAGAAATTGGAAAGAATAAACTAAATAAAATGGTATCACTGAATATGAAATTAAAAAAGCTAAACAAACTAGATAAAATTAAAATATCATAATATATTCCAGTTGTTATTACACATGGCTGCTCATTAGAAACATATTTGGAGATTTGGAGAAAAACATGCAATATCTGGTTTTTTTTTTTGTTTAGTTTTCTTTTTCAAAAAATGCCAGGATTTTTCTGATATGCATCTGGATTTTGAAACCTGCTTACTATCATAATTTTGGTGATATAGACTTCTTTTTTAAAAAAATATTTTATCACTTTCATATTTTTGTTTGTTTTTTATTTTTCTTTTATTTTTTCATTTATTTTATTAGTTGGAGGCTAATTACTTTACAATATTGTAGTGGTTTTTGGCATACATGAATCAGCCATGGATTTAAATATGTTCCCCTTCCCTATCCCCCTTCTCGCCTCCCTCTCCTTCCCAACCCTCTGGGTCTTCCCAGTGCACCAGCCCTGAGCACTTGTCTCATGCATCCAACCTGGGCTGGTGATCTGTTTCACCCTTGATAGTATACTTGTTTCAATGCTATTCTCTCAGAACATCCCACCCTTGCCTTCTCCCACAGAGTCCAGAAATCTGTTCTGTACATCTGTGTCTTTTTCTATTTTGCATAAATGTTTATCATTACCATCTTTTTAAATTCCATGGATATGTGTTAGTATACTGTATTGGTCTTTATCTTTCTGCCTTACTTCACTCTGTATATGGTCTCCAGTTTCATCCATCTCATTAGAACTGATTCAAATGAATTTTTTAATGGCTGAGTAATATTCCATTGTGTATATATATATATATACCATAGCTCCCTTATCCATTAGTCTGCTGATGGGCATCTATGTTGCTTCCATGTCCTGGCAATTAAAAACAGTGTTGCAGTGAACATTGGGGAGCACGTGTCTCTTTCAGATATAGTTTCCTCGGTGTGTATGCATAGGAGTGGGATTGCTGGGTCATATGGCAGTTCTATTTCCAGGTTTTAAGGAATCTCCACACTGTTTTCCACAGTGGCTGTACTAGTTTGCATTCCCACAAACAGTGTAAGAGGGTTCCCTTTTCTCCACACCTTCTCCAGCATTTACTGCTTGTAGACATTTGGATAGCAGCCATCCTGACAGGCATGTAATGGTACCTCATTGTGGTTTTGATTTGCATTTCTCTGATAATGAGTGATGTTGAGCATCTTTTCATGTGTTTGTTAGACATCTCTATGTCTACTTTGGAGAAATGTCTGTTTAGTCCTTTGGCCCATTTTTTTGATTGGGTCATTTATTTTTCTGGAATTGAGCTGCAGGAGTTGCTTGTGTATTTTTGAGATTAATCGTTTGTTTGTTGCTTCATTTGCTATCATCTTCTCTCATTCTGAGGGCTGTCTTTTCACCTTGCTTATAGTTTCCTTTGCTGTGCAAAAGCTTTTAAGTTTCATTAGGTACAATTTCTTTATTTTTGCTTTTATTTCCATTACTCTGGGAGGTGGGTCATAGAGGATCCTGCTGTGATTTATATTAGAGAGGATTTTGCCTATGTTCTCCTCTAGCAGTTTTATAGTTTCTGGTCTTACGTTTAGATCTTTAATCAATGTTGAGTTTATTTTTGTGTATGGTGTTAGAAAGCATTCTAGTTTCATTCTTTTACAAGTAGTTGACCAGTTTTCCCAGCACCACCTGTTAAAGAGGTTGCCTTTTTTCCATTTTATATCCTTGCCTCCTTTGACAAAGATAAGGTGTCCATATGTTCATGGATTTACCTCTGTGCTTTCAATTCTGTTCCATTGATCTATATTTCTATCTTTGTGCCAGTACCATACTGTCTTGATGACTGTGGCTTTGTAGTATAGTCTGAAGTCAGGCAGGTTGATTCCTCCAGTTTCATTCTTCTTTCTCAAGATTGCTTTGGCTATTCGAGGTTTCTTCTATTTCCATACAAATTGTGAAATTATTTGTTCTAGTTATGTGAAGAATACCGTTGATTGCTTGATAGGGATTGCATTGAATCTATGGATTGCTTTGCGTTGTATAGCCATTTTGACAATATTGATTCTTCCAATCCATTAACACAGTATATTTCTCCATCTATTTGTGTCCTCTTTGATTTCTTTCATCAGTGTTTTATAGTTTTCTTTATAAAGGTCTTTCATTTCTTTAGGTAGATATACTCCTAAGTATTTTATTCTTTTTGTTGCAGTGGTTAATGGAATTGTTTCCTTAATTTCTCTTTCTCTTTTCTCATTTTTAACATATAGGAATGCAAGGGATTTCAATGTGTTAATTTTATATTCTGCAACATTACTTTATTCATTGATTAGCTATAATAATATTCTGGTAGAGTCTTTAGGGTTTTCTATGCAGAGGATCATGTCGTCTGCAAGAGTGACAGTTTTACCTCTTATTTTCCTATCTGGATACCATTTATTTCTTTTTCTACTCTGATTGCTGTGGCCAACACTTCCAAAACAATGTTGAATAGTAGTGGTGAGAGGGGCACCCTTTTCTTGTTCCTGATTTAAAGGAAATGTTTTCAATGTTTCACCATTGAGGATAATGTTTGCTGTGGGTTTGTCATATATAGCTTTTATTATGTTGAGGTATGTTCCTTCTATGCTTGCTTTCAGTAGATTTTTTATCATAAATGGATGTTGAATTTTGTCAAAGGCTTTTTCTGTATCTATTGAGATAATCATATGTTTTTTATCTTTCATTTTGTTAATGTGGTGTATTACATTGATTGATTTGTGAATATTATAGAATCCTTGCATTCTTGGGATAAAGCCCACTTGGTCATGATGTATGATCTTTTTAATATGTTGTTGGATTCTGTTTGCTAGAATTTTGTTAAGGATTTCTGCATCTATGTTCATCAGTGTTACTGGCTTGTAGTTTTCTTTCTTTTTGTGGCATCATTGTCTGGTTTTGGTATTATGGTGATGGTGGCCTCATAGAATGAGTTTGGAAGTTTGCCTTCTTCTGTAAGTTTCTGGACGTGTTTGAGTAAGATAGAATTTTTGGTAGAATTCAACTGTGAAGCCATGTGGTCCTGGGCTTTTGTTTACTGGAAGATTTCTGATTACAGTTTCAATTTCCGTGCTTGAGATGGGTCTGTTAAGATCTTCTATTTCTTCCTGGTTCAGTTTTGGAAAGTTATACTTTTCTAAGAATTTGTCCATTTCTTCCAAGTTGTCCATTTTATTGGCATAGAGCTGCTGGTAGTAGTTTCTTATCATCCTTTGTATTTCAGAGTTTTCTGCTGTGATCTTTCAATTTTTGTTTCTAATTTTGTTGATTGGTTCTTCTCTCTTTGTTTCTTGATGAGTCTGGCTAACGATTTCCCATTTTTTTTTTTACCTTTTCAAAAAACCAACTTTAAGCTTTGTCGATTTTTGCTATGGTCTCTTTTGTTTCTTTTGCATTTATTTCTGCCCTATTTTTTAAGATTTCTTTCCTTCTACTAACCATGGGGTTGTTCATTTCTTCCTTCTCTAGTTGCTTTAGGTGTAGAGTTAGGTTATTTATTTGACTTTTTTCTTGTTTCTTGAGGTAACCCTGTATTGCTATGAAGCTCCCCCTTAGCACTGCTTTTACAGTGTCCCATAGGTTTTAGGTTGTTGTGTTTTCATTTTCATTCATTTCTATGAATATTTTGATTTCTTTTTTGATTTTTCTATGATTTGTTGGTTATTCAGAAGCATTTTATTTAGCCTCCACATGTTGGAATTTTTAATAGTTTTTGTTTTTCCCATATTTGAGATCTAATCTTATTGCATTGTGGTCAGCGAAGATGACTGGACATTTTTTTGAATTTACCAAGGCTAGATCTATGGCCTATGATATAATCTATTCTGGAGAAATTTCTATGTGCACTTGAGAAAAAGGTGGAATTGATTGTTTTGGGGTGAAATGTCCTACAAATATCAATTAGGTCTAGCTGGACCATTGTGCCATTTAAAGTTTGCATTTCCTTGTTAATTTTCTGTTTAGTTGATCTGCCCGTAAGTGTGAGTGGGGTATTAAAATCCCCCAATATTATTGTGTTATTGTTAATTTCCCCCTTCATTCTTCTTAGCATTTGCCTTACATATTGTGGTGCTCCTATGTTGGGTGCATATATATTCATAATTGTTATGTTGTCTTTTTGGATTGATCCTTTGATCATTATGTAGTGTCCTTCTTTGTCTCTTTCCACAGTCTTTATTTTGAAGTCTATTTTATCTGATGTAAGTATTGCGACTCTTGCTTTCTTTTGGTCTCCATTTGCATGAAATATTTTTTTCCAGCCCTTCACTTTCAGTCTGTATAGGTCCCTTGTTTTTAGGTGGGTCTCTTGTAGACAGCATATATAGGGGTATTGCTTTTATGTCCATTCAGCCAGTCTTTGTCTTTTGGTTAGTGCATTCAACCCATTTACATTTAAGGTAATTATTGATAAGAATGGTCTTGTTGCCATTTATTTTATTGTTTTGGGTTCACTTTCATACAACCTTTCTGTGTTTCCTGTCTAGAGAAGATCCTTTATTATTTGTTGAAGAGCTGGTTTGGTGGTGTTGAATGCTCTCAGCTTTTGCTTGGCTGTAAAGCTTTTAAATTCTCCTTCATATCTGAATGAGATCCTTGCTGGGTATAGTAAACTGGGTTGTAGGTTATTCTCTTTCATTATTTCAAGTGTGTTCTGCCATTACCTTCTGGCCTGAAGAGTATCTATTGAAAGATCAGCTGTTATCCTTATGGGAATCCCCTTGTGTGTTATTTGTTGTTTCTCCCTTGATGCTTTTAATATTCATTCTTTGTATTTGATCTTTGTTAATTTGACTAATTTGTGACTTGGGGTGTTTCACCTTGGGTTTATCCTGTTTGGGACTCTTTGGGTTTCTTGAAGTTGGGTGGCTATTTCCTTCCCCGTTTTGGGGAAGTTTTCCACTATTATCTCCTTGAGTATCTTCTCATGGCCTTTCTTTTGGTCTTCTTCTTCTGTGACTCCTATGATTCAAATGTTGGGGCATTTCACATTGTCCCATAGGTCCCTGAGGTTGTCCTCATTTCTTTTAATTCTTCTTTCTTTTTTCCTCTCTGCTTCATTTATTTCCACCATTTTATCTTCTACCTCACTTATCCTATCTTCTGCCTCTGTTATTCTACTGTTGGTTCCCTCCAGAGTATTTTTGATCTCATTTATTACATTATTCTTTTTTAATTGACTCTTTTTTTTTTTCTTCTAGGTCCTTGTTAAACATTTCTTGCATCTTCTCAATTCTTTTCTCCAGGCTAGTTATCTCTAACTCCATTTTGTTTTCAAGATTTTGGATCATTATTATTATCATTATTCTAAATTCTTTTTCAGGTAGATTCCCTATGTCCTCATCTTTTGTTTGCCTTCGTGGGCATTTTTCATGTTCCTTTACCTGCTGGCTATTTATCTGCCTTTTCATCTCTTTTAGATTGTTGGGTTTGGGGTTGCCTTTTTGTATTCTGGTAGTCTGTGGTTCCTTTTTATTGTGGAGGTTTCTCCCAGTGGGTGAGGCTGGGTATTTGGCTTGTCAAGGTTAGCTGGTTAGAGAAGCTTGTGTCAGTGTTCTGGTGAGTGGAGCTGGATTTCTTCTCTCTGAAGTGCAATGGAGTGTCCAGTAGTGGGTTTTGAGATGGGTCTATGGGTTTGATGTGACTTTGGGCAGCCTATATATTGACGCTCAGGGCTATGTTCCTGTGTTGCTGGAGAATTTGTGTATTATGTCTTGCTCTAGAACTTATTGGCTCTTCGGTGGTGGTTGGCTAAAGTGTAGGTATGGAGGCTTTTGGCTGATCTCTTATTAATTAATGTTCCCTGTAGTCAGGAGTTCTCTGGTGTTCTCAGGTTTTGGGCTTAAGCCTCTTGCCTCTGGGTTTCAGTCTTATTCTTTCAGTAGCCTCAAGACTTCTTCCTCCATACAGCACTGATAATAAAACTTCTAGGTTAATGGTGAAAGGATTCTCCACAATGAGGGACACCCAGAGAGGTTCACAGAGTTACATTAAGAAGAGGAGAGGGAGGAAGGAGATAGAGGTGAACAGGAGGAGAAACAGGGTGATTCAAGAGAGGAGAGGCAGATTTAGGTTGTACTCTGTTCCCTACGTGTCCTCCACAGCCCAGAATACCCACAGAAATTCACAGAATTGTATTTAGAAGAGAAGGGGGAGGGAAGAAAAAAGGTGATCTGGGGGAGAAAAAGGAGAGTCAAAAGGGGGAGAGAGTGATCAAACCAGTAATCACACTCCTGAGTTAAAATGGATACTGAAGTTTGGATTCTTAAATGTCCAAAATTGATATCAAATACTGAAAAACAAAGATTAAAAATCTAGAGTAGCGTTTAGACTCTTAAAAATACAATATTAAAAAACCACAAAAACACAAAAAAATTAAGAAATATATATGAAGTTCACTTTAAAAATAGGGACCTTTATTCTTTTGGCCAGTATATAGTGGGTTATAAAAATGAAAATTAAGGAGTAATAGAGGAGTAAGAGAGGACTTTAAAAAAAAAGAAAAAAGAGAAAAAAATAATTAAAAGAAATAGTTCAAATATATCTAGGAATTTCTCTGGAGCTATTGCGGTCAGTGTGGGTTTGGTTCAGTTTCAGATAGATCCTTGTTCGAGCTTGCACTTCTCGATATCTGTAGGCCCTTTCCAGTGTAGTTCATGTTAACTACAAGGATTTTAATCTGTGGCACTGTCACTTCTGAAGAGATTCCCTTTGTTTCTTTGGCTTCTGTTTGCAGGTCTCTTCATTGTTTAATTTTCACCCTGACACAAGCCGGCGGAAGTTGTCTCTTGTTTAGGTTTGCTTGTTCAGTCGTGCTGTGAGGAGGGAGGGGCACTGCAGACAAATGTCACTGGCCTCTGTGTGGAGCACTTGCAGTGATCCGGCCACATTCGGTTTGCCCTTGCTTGCAGCGTGTGTGCTTCCCCCGTCTACACTGCTCAGGCTCCAGGCTGCTCTCCAGGGAGCAGGCTCTGAGTTGAGTGCACTTCCCAAGCCTAAGCCACTCAGATTTATGTTTTCAGGTACTCCACAAAGACACAGACTCGGTTGGGCCTGCGTTTTGTGCCTTTCCTGGTCAGAGCAGCTCAGGCAGCGAGGAGCTTGAGAAGCGCACTCTCCCCGGGTGCAGTGTACCTTATCCCATCTGAGGTCCCAGCCTCAGTTCTGGCCCGCCGGTTGGGTGCACTTTGTTTCTTTCTGAGGAGCTGGACTCTAGCTGTGACCCTCCAGGCAAATGTCGACCATCCAGAATCTCAGGTAGTCTTTAGTTAGAAGCTGGGAGCCTGTTTCCAGTTTGGTAGGGGATGCCATCTCCGGGGCCGAGCTTGCCCCTTTCCCCTCCCCCTCGCCTCTGGTGGGGGATGGGCCAGTCCACAGCCAGCTAGCTCTTCTCTGGTATTCCCTCAATCCTTCATTCTGGGAACCAGCGGGTAGTGCCTAAGTTTAGGGTTTTTCCCAAGTTAATTCTCTCTCTCCTCCTAGCCCACAGTTTAAGTTGCTATCACATGTTAGCTCCCTGCAATTGCCCTCAGGGCATTCAGGCCCAGTCCTTAACCTAAGCAATGCAACCTGCTTCTCTCTGTTCAGCCGCCACTTGCTAGTGGCTGATGCTAGCGTCTGGGGTATTTTTCTGCTGGGTGTTGGTTTTAGGCATGTAATCTGTGGGTTTTATTTATTTTTCCTCCCAGTTAGGGTGCCCTCCGAGATTCAAAACTTCACCCAGACCCACCAGTGAGAAGGTTTCCTGGTGTTTGGAAACCTCCTCTATTAAGACTCACTTCCCGGGATGGATCTCCATCCCTAACTCTATTGTCTCTCTTTTTATCTTTTACATTTTGTCCTACCTCGTTTTGAAGACAATGGGCTGCTTTTCTGGGTGTCTGATGTCCTCTGCTAGCGATCAGAAGTTGTTTTATGGAGTTTGCTCAGAGTTCAAATGGTCATTCAATGAAATTGTGGGGGAGAATGTCGTCTCTCTGTCCTATTCCTCCACCACCTTAGTTCCCTCCCAATATAGACTTCTTTTATTTTTCTGTTGGCCAATCATTATAGAATAGTATTCAGTGAGTAATTGTAACATAATCAAAATAGTAAAAGATGTTTATTGGTTTTTACAATCAAAGGGCAGTCAAGAAAAAAAGATAAGTTCAATTGCAAATGACTATGTAAAGAAGAACTATGGAGAGAGATTCACAACATTGTATAGGAGGTGGTAATCAAAATCATCCCCATGAAAAACAAATGTAAAATGGCAAAATAGTTGTCAGAGGAGGTCTTACAAATAGCTGAGAAAAGAAAGAGAAGTGAAAGTCAAAGGAGAAAAGGAAAGATATATCCATCTAAATGCAGAGTTCTAAAGAATTGTAAGGAGAGATAAGAACATCTTCATAAGTGATTTAGGTAAAGAAATAGAGGAAAACAATAGACTGGGAAAGACTAGAGATCTCTTCAAGGAAATTAGAGAAACCAAGGGAATATTTTATGAAAAATGGGTGCAATAAACATCAGAAATCTATGAACCTAACAGAAATAGAATATACTAAGAAGAGATGGCAAGAATACACAGAAGAACTACACAAAAAAGATCTTCATGACCCAAATCATCACAATGGTGTGATCACTCATCTAGAGCCAGATAACCTGGAATGAAAAGTCAAAAGGGCTTTACAAAGCATCATTATGAATAAAGCTAGTGGAGTTGATGGAATTTCAGCTGAGTTATTTTAAATCCTTAAAGATGATGCTATTTAAGTGCTGCACTCAATCTGCCAGCAAATTAGGAAAACTCAGCAGTGGCCACAGGACTGGAAAAGGTCAGATTTCATTCCAATCCAAAAGAAAGGCAATGCCAAAGAACGTCCAAACTACTGCACAATGGCACTCATCTCATATGCTAGCAAAATAATGCTCAAAATTCTCCAAGCTAGATTTCAACAGCACATGAAATGAAATTTCCCAGATGTTCAAGCTGGATTTAGAAATGGCAGAGGAAGCAGAGTTCAAATTGCCAACATCTGTTGGATCATAGGAAAAGCAACAGAATTCCAGAAAAAACACTTATGTTTGCTTCACTGACTTTGCTAAAGTCTTTGATTCTCTGGATCAGAGCAAACTGTGTAAAATTATTAAAGAGATGGGAATACTAGACCACCTTACATGACACCTGAGAAACCTATATGCAGGTTAAGAAGCAACAGTTAGAAGTGGACATGGAACAACTGGACTGGTTCCAAATTGTCAAAGGGTTACATCGAGGCTGTATATTGTCACTCTGGTTATTTAACTTATAAGCAGAATACATTATGCAAAATACCAAGCTGGATGAAGCACAAGCTGGAATCAAGACTGCCAAGAGAAATAACCTCTTGGTTATATCTGAAATAGCCTAAGATATACAGATGACACCACCCTTATGACAGGAAGTGAAGAGGAGCTAAAGAACCTCTTTTGGAAAGTGAAAGAGGAGAGTGAAAAGCTGATTTAAAAATTCAACATTAAACAAACTAAGATCATGGCATCCAGTCCCATAATTTCATGGCAAATAGATGGGGAAACAATGGAAACAGTGAGAGACTTTGTATTCTTGGGCAACAAAATCACTGCAGATGCTGACTGCAGCCATGAAATTAAAAGACACTTGCTCTTTGGAACAAAAGCTATAACAAACCTAGACAACATATTAAAAGGCAGACATTACTTTACAAACAAAAGTCCCCATAGTCAAAGGTATGTTTGACTTCTTCCCCCCCCACCCCCAGAATCCAAGTATGGATGTGAGGGTTGGACCATGAAGAAAGCTGAGTGCCGAACAACTGATGCTTTTGAACAGTGGTGTTGGAGATGACTCTTGAGAGTCCCTTGAACTGCAAGGAGATCAAGCATGTCAGTCCTAAAGGAAGGCAGTCCTGAATATTCATGGGAAGGGCTGATGCTGAAACTGAAGCTCCAATAGTTTGGCCACCTGATACGAAGAACTAACTCCTTATAAAAGACCCTGATACTGTGAAAGATTGAAGAAAGGAGGATAGCATAATTAACAGATGGTTGGATGGCAGAATTAACTCTATAGAAATGAGTTTGAATAAGATCCAGGAGTTGGTGATGGACAGGGATGCCTGGAGTGCTGCAGTCCATGGGCTTGCAGAGTCAGATATGACTGAGCAACTGAACTGAACTGTATTAAAACATGATTAACCTAATAACAAAAAATAATTACAATTAGGGGAGGACTTAAGTACAGTGATGTGGTAAGTGGGAGTGTTTGCATGTACATGTTCTCATCTGCCCAGTCAGTCTACATCTTTTGGTTGATGCAATTCATTTGTTTATATTTAAGGTGATTATTGATCTGTGTGAACTTATTACCATTTTCTTAATTGTTTTATATTTATTTTATGTAGGTCTTTTCCTTTTCTTATGTTTTCTGCCTAAAGAAGTTCCTTTAATATTTGTTTAAAGCTGGTTTGATGGTGCTGAATTCTCTTAACATACGCTTGTATGGAAAACTTTTGATTTCTCCATCAATTTGGAATGAGAGTCTTGCTGGGTAGACTATTAATGGCTGCACATTCTTCCCTTTCATCATGTTAAGTATATCTTGCCATTCCTTTCTAGCTTGTAGAGTTTCTGTTGAGAAAGCAGCTGTTATCTTTATGGGAGTTCTCTTGTGTATTATTTGTAATGTTCCTTTGTTGCTTTTAATATTTTATCTTTGTCTGTAACATTCATCATTTTGATTACTATGTGTCTTGGTGTGTCCTCCTGAGGTTTATTCTGCTTGGAACTGTCTGCACTTCCTGAACTTGGTTGACTATTTCCTTTCCCATGTTAGAAAAGTTTACGGCTATTATTTCTTTAAATATTTTCTCAGGCCCTTTCTCTTTTCTCCTTCTGGGAATCCTATAATGGAAATGTTGGTGTATTTAAAGTCAAAACAGTCTCTTAAGGTTGTCTTTATTATTATTTTTTCTCTATATTTTGTTTTGTGGCAGTTATTTCCACCATTCTGTCCTCCAGGTCACTTATCTGTACTTCTTCCTCAGTTATCCTGCTATTGATTCCTTCTAGTGTATCATTCATTTCTATTTGTTTGCTCTTTAATTATTTTAGGTCTTTGGTAAACATTTCTTGCATCTTCTCAGTTTTTGCCTCCATTGTTTTTCTGAGATCTTGCATCACCTTCACTATCATTATTCTGAGTTTCTTTTCTGGAAGATTGCCTATTTCCACTTCATTTAGCTGTTTTTCTTGCGTTTTATCTTTTCCCTTAATATGGGACAAAATCCTTTGCTTTTTCATTCTGACTAACATTCTGTAATGTGGTTTTAGTTACAGCTGCTACAGGATTGTGGTTCTTCTTTGCTTCTTCTCTCTGCAATCTGATGAATGAGGCTAAGAAGTTTGTATAAGCTTCCTGATGTGAGGGACTGGTCCTAGGGAAACCTAAGTCTTGCTCTGGTGGGCAAGGCTAATCCAATTATACACTGATGTGCTGCACTCCCTCCCTGTTAGTTGTTTGACCTTTGGAGCCCAGCTCTGTGGTCTATGAGGTCTATGGAAGTGTTAAATGGTGACTCCCAAGATGACTTACAACAAAGGGGCACCTTATAGGACTGCTGTTTTCAGTGACACTGTCCCCATGAAAGCCACTGCTGATCCACATCTTCACAGGAGACCCTCCAGCACTAGCGGGTAAGTCTGGTTCAGTCTCCTGTGGGGTCACTGCTCCTTTTCCCTAGGTCTTGGCATGCACAATATTTTGTTTGTGCCTTCCAAGAGTGGAGTCTCTGTTACCCTCAGTTCTGTGGAAGTCCTATAATCAAATCCCACTGTCCTTCAAAGTCAGAGTCCCTGGGAATTCCCAGTCTCTCTGCCAGATCCTAAGCTGGAAGCCTGAAATGAGGCTGAATCTTCACAACAGCAGAAGAACTTCTTTGGTATTATTCTCCAGATGGTGGGTCACCCAAACAGAGGGTATAAGACTTGATTTTATTGTGTTTGGATCCTTCCTCCTATCTTATTGCAACTTCTTTTTCTTTGGTGTGGGTTACTTTTTTTTTTTTTTTTTGATAGGTTCCCGTGTACTCCTGTCAATGATTGTTCAACAGCTAGTTGCAATTCTGGTGCTCTCATGTGAGGAGATGAGTGCACGTTTTTCTACTCCGCCATCTTGAACTGGAAGTGCTTTCACTCTTAACATTAAAACATGATTATGCACAAAGTTATTTTGGAAAAAATACAGCAAGATGAATCAATATTATCAGCTACCTTTCTTAATCCTTTATTATTCAAATTACTTTTTATAAAAATGCCTATTCTTCATTATTTTATTTGTAAAATAATATTTTAAATGCTGCATAGTATAACAGGTTCTAATTTCAATATATTTTGTATTATCAAAATGATATTTAAACAACACTTTTATAATCTTCATGAAATTATATACCTCTGAAGAGAAAAACACTTTAACTCCATCGTATCCACTTACTTGCAAAGATACTTATGTGATCACATGGGATAGATATTATTGCTAAACAAAGAGAACTGAATAAAAATAATTTTATAAGTGGCAAAGTTAATCATTGATATGTGAGGAGTTAGCACTCGTCCAAGGTAAGGAGCGATGACTGCACTTTGCTGGAGTAGACATGAAGAGATACCTCATGTCCAAGGTAAGAGAAACCCAAGTAAGACTGTGGGTCCTGCTAGAGGGCATCGGAGGGCAGGTAGACAGAAGCCATAATCACAGGAAACTAGTCAATCTGATCACACAGATCACAGCCATTTCTAACTCAATGAAACTAAGCCATGCTGTGTGGGCCCACCCAAGACAGATGGGGCATGGTGAAGAGGTCTGACAGAATATGGTCTACTGGAGAAGTTAATGGCAAACCACTTCAGTATTCTTGTCTTGAGAACCCCATGAGCAGTATGAAAAGGCAAAAAGATAGGACACTGAAACAGGAACTCCCCAGGTAGGTAGGTACCCAATATGCTACTGGAGATCAGTGGAGAAATAACTGTAGAAAGAATGAAGGGATGGAGCCAAAGCAAAAACAATACCCAGTTGTGGATGGGACTGGTGATAGAAGAAAGGTACGATGCTTTAAAGAGCAGTAATGCATAGGAACATGAAATGTTAGGTCCATGAATCAAGGTAAATTTGAAGCGGTCAAACAGGAGATGGCAGGAGTGAATGTTGACATTCCAGGACTCAGTGAACTGAAATGGACTGGAATGGGTGAATTTAACTCAGATGATGATTTTATCTACTACTGTGGGTAGAAATCCCTTAGAAGAAATGGAATAGCCATCATGGTCAACAAAAGAGTCCAAAAGCAGTACTTGGATACAATCTCAAAAATGCCAAAATGATCTCTGTTCACTTAAAAGGCAAACCATTTGATATCACAGTAATCCAACCCTATACCCCAACCAGTAACACTGAAGAAGCTGCAGCCGAACCATCCTATGAAGACCTACAAGACCTTTCCGAACTAACACCCAAAAAAGATGTCCTTTTCATTAAATGTGACTGAAATGCAAAAGTAGGAAATCAAGAAACACCTGGAGTAACAAACAAATTTGGCCTTGGAGTATGGAACAAAGCAGGGAAAAGGCTAGTAGAGTTTTCCAAGAGAACACACTAGTCATAGCAAACACCCTCTTCAAAAAACACAAGAGAAGACTCTACACATGGACATCACCAGATGGTCATCACTGAAAACAAACTGATGATATTCTTTGCAGCCAAAGATGGAGAAGCTCTATATAGTGAGAAAAACAAATGTGGGAGCTGACTGTGTCTAAGATCATGTACTCCTTATTGCCAAATTCAGATTTAAACTGAAGAAAGCAGGAAAAACCACTAGACCATTCAGGTATGACCTAAATCAAATCCCTTATGACTATACAGTGGAAGTGAGAAATAGATTTAAGGGACTATATCTGATAGACAGATTGCCTGAAGAACTATGGATGGAGGTTCGTGACATTGTTAAGGAGACAGGGATCAAGACCATCCCCATGGAAAAGAAATGCAAAAAGGCAAAATGATTGTTGGAGGAGGCCTTAAAAATAGCTGTAAAAAGAAGAGAAGTGAAAAGCAAAGGAGAAAAGGAAAATATTTCCACTTGAATGCAGAGTTCCAAAGAATAGACAGGAGAGATAAGAAAGCGGTCCTCAGTGATCAATGCAAAGAAATAGAGGAGAACAACAGAATGGGAAAAACTAGAGGTCTCTTCAGGAAAATTAGAGATATCAAAGGAATATTTCATGCAAAGATGGGCTCGAAAAAGGACAAAAATGGTATGGACCTAAAAGAAGCAGAAGATATTAAGAAGATGTGGAAAGAATACACAGAACTATACAAAAAAAAAAAAAAAAAAAAAAAAACTTCATGACCTAGATAATCACAATGGTTTGATCACTCACCTAAAGCCAGACATCCTGGAATGTGAAGTCAGGTGGGCCTTAGAAAACATCACTACAAACAAAGCTAGTGGAGGTGATGGAATACCAGTTGAACTATTTAAAATCTTGAAAGATGATGTTGTAAAAGTGCTGCACTCAACATGCCAGCAAATTTGGAAAACTCAGCAGTGGCCACAGGACTGGAAAAGGTAAGTTTTCATTCTAATCCCAAAGAGGCAATCACAAAAATTGCTCAAATTACCACACAGTTGCACTCATCTCACACGCTAGTAAAGTCATGCTCAAAATTCTCCAAACCAGGCTTCAGCAATATGTGAACCGTGAAATTCCACATGTTCAAGCTGCTTTTAGAAAAGGCAGAGGAACCAGAGATCAAATTGCCAACATCCGCTGGATCATCAAAAAAGCAAGAGAGTTCCAGAAAATCATCTATTTCTGTTTTCTTGACTACGCCAAAGCCTTCAACTGTGTGGATCACAATAAACTGTGGGAAATTCTGAAGTAGTTGGAAGTACCAGTCCACCTGACCTGCCTCTTGAGAAACCTGTATACAGGTCAGGAAGCAACAGTTAGAACTGGACATGGAACAACAGACTGGTTCCAAATAGGAAAAGGATTATGTCAAGGCTGTATATTGTCACCCTGCTTATGTAACTTATATGCAGAGTGCATCATGAGAAACCCTGGGCTGGAAGAAGCACAAGCTGGGATTAAGCACAAGTGGGAGAAATATCAGTAACCTCAGATATGCAGATGACACCACCTTATGGCAGAAAGTGAAGAGGAAAGAAAAGCTTCTTGATGAAAATGAAAGAGGAGAGTGAATATGTTGGCTTAAAGCTCAACATTCAGAAAACTAAGATCATGGCATCTGGTTCCCATCACCTCATGGGAAATAGATGGGGAGACAGTGGAAACAATGGCTGATATTATTTTTCTGGGCTCAAAAATCACTGCAGATGATGATTGAAGCCATGAAATTAAAAGACACTTACCCCTTGGAAGGTAAGTTATGACCAACCTAGATAGCATATTAAAAAGCAGAGGCATTGCCAACAAATGTCCATCTAGTTAAGTCGATGGTTTTTTCTAGTGGTCATGTATGGATGTGAGAGTTGGACTGTGAAGAAAGCTGAGAGCTGAAGAATTGATGTTTTTAAATTGTGATGTTGAAGAAGACTCTTGAGAGTCCCTTGGACTGCAAGGAGATCCAACCAGTCCATCCTAAATGAGATCAGCCCTGGGTATTCATTGGAAGCACTGATGCCAAGACTGAAATTCCAATATTTTGGCCACCTCATGCAAAGAGTTGACTCGTTGGAAAAGACCCTGATGCTGGGAGGGATTGGGGATAGGAGGAGAATGGGATGACAGAGGATGAGATGACTGGATGGCATCACTGACTCGATGGACATGAGTTTGATTAAACTCTGGGAGTCAATGATAGACATGGAGGCCTGGTGTGCTGTGATTCATGGGGTCGCAAAGAGTCGGACATGACTGAATGACTGAACTGAACTGAACTGAGCTGATACATACACATTGTATATCTCTATCTTTATTTCCATCTGTCTACTTATCTACCTATCTATTTACATATGTACAATAATTTGGTTATATCCATTTCCGTATAGCTGCCGGTACTTCAATAGTGCATTCATAAATAATAAGTCTTCCTTGTAGCTCCTTTCACTTAAATCTTGCTAGGAGTTTTTGTTTCTTTGATTTTTTTTTAATCTTTAGTTTGTGCCACACAGAATGTGGGATCTTAGTTCCCCAGAGGATTAAAATCCGTACCCCTTGTATTGCCAGTACAGAGTCTTAACCACTTGACAACCAGGGAAGTCTCTACAAATTTTTATTTATATAACTCATGAATGAGTTTTTAACTTAATCAAGTACTTTATGATATTTGAGACAATTATACTCTCCTTTATTTTCTATATGGTGAATTATGTCTGTAAATTATGTACTATATTTTTAAATATTCTGATGGATTCTGGTTTTTATCACTTAGAATTTCCCAATCTCTATTCTTGAGAAATGTTGGCCTCTATGTTATCTTTCTACATTTTTTCCTGATGTTTATTTTTATGTTTGTTTCTTTGACATTTTCATTCAATTTTAGTATTGGCGATCTTAATTATTCTGCCTGTCTTTTTGTGGGAATCTCATTCCCACATATGATTTAATTTATGATATTATGACTATTTTAAACTGATATTTTCAGTCCAGATAATTAAAATTTCTATTTCCACATCTAGCTACCTATTCGGCCTCTGTAATATCTCCACTGGATTACTGCAGTGGTATCCTATTTTTCCTGATTTTATTTTCATCATTTCAACTCATCTCCCAAACTACCATAGACATTTTTTCCCTTGAATTACAAACCTCGTTATGTTACATGCCTGCTTAAAATGCTTCAGTGCCTTCCCATCATGTCGATAAGATTAGTCTGCACACTTGCGATGAATTCCTCTCTCTGTTCTTACTATTGTCTGATATTCCTGTCTCAAATCTTATTGTTACTTGTCTTTACAAATATAGTAATCATTTTACTTCTTCTAAGGAGTCATCTTTTCTTTACCTTATTATTTTAAAATATGACTTCTTTCTTCTCTGCCCCTAAATCTTAACTAGATCTTCATAATTAAACTAGAGCATGACTTCTTTTTAGAAATGTTTTCTCATTTATCTTCCCTCATAACACTAAGGAAAGAACTCTGCCTTTATAGTCTTTCTTGGTGATCATCTAATATCCGTTACTAATTTCACATACTATGTCATGCTCAAAATTCTTCAAGTTAGTCTTCAGCAGTATGTGAACTGTGAACGTCTAGACATACAAGCTGGGTATCCAAGAGGCAAAGGAGCCAAAGATCTAATTGCCAAAATTTGTTGAATCATGGAGAAAGCAAGGAAGTTCCAGAAAAACGTCTACTTCTGTTTCATTGTTGAGGCTAAAACTTTTGATTATATGGATTACAACAAACTGGAAAATTCTAAAGAAATGGGAGGGCCAGACTACCTCACCTGTCTTCTGAGAAACCTATATGTGTGTCAAGAAGCAACAGTTAAAATGTGACATGGATAAACAACATGGTTCAAAATTGGGCAAGGAGTACAATACAAGTCTTTAACTTATTTGCAGAATACATCATACAAAATGCCAGGCTAGATGGATCACAAACTGGAATGAAGATTCCAGGAGAAATATCAACAACCTTAGATATGTAGGTGATACCACTCTAATAGCAGAAATTTAAGAGGAATTAAAGAGCTTCATAATGAGGGTGAAAGAGGAGAGTGAAAAAGCTGGCTTGAAACTCAACATTCACAAACTAAGATCATGGCATCTGGTCCCATCACTTCATGACAAATGGAAGGGGGGGAAATGGAGGTAATGGCAGATTTTGTTTTCTTGGTCTCCAACATCACTGTGGACAGTTACTGGAGCTATGAAATTAAAAGATACTTGCTCCTTGAAAGAAAACCTATGACAAACCAAGACAGTGTGTTAAAAAGCAGATGCATCATTATGCCGGCAAATTCCATATAGTCAAAATTATGTTTTTTCCAGTAGTTAGGTATGGATGTGAGAGTTGGACTGTAAAGAAGGCTGAGTACTGAAGAACTGATGCTTTCAAATTGTGGTGCTGGAGAAGAGTCTTGAGAGTCCCTGGGACTGCAGGGAGATCAAACCAGTCCATCCTAAAGGAAATCAACCCTGAATATTCATTGGAAGGACTGATGCTGAAGTTGAATGTTCAATACTTTGGCCACCTGTTGTGAAGTGCTGAGTCATTGGAAAAGACCCTGATGCTGGCAACAATTAAAGGCAAAGAGAGAAGGGAGTGGCAGAGGATGAACTAGTTAAATAGCATCACCAGTTCAATGTACATGAATTTGAGCAAAATCCAGGAGATGGTGGAGGACAGATGAGACTGACATGCTGTAATCTGTCGGGTCATAAATAGCTAGACATGACTTAGCAACTTAACAAGTACATCCATATCCAGTACACTTATAATGATCTCTTGAACTGATTAATTATCTTTGATTCTATTCTGTAACACATTAAGATATTTGAGGGCTCTTGCTGTACCTTTCTGTATGTTCAAATTTAGGACAGTTACAGGCACAAATTAGATAATAAATTAATTATCATTTAATAAATAAAATTCACAGAGCTACTGTGAAAGCTGAATAGTTGAGATAAGAAAGAAATTGTGCAATTATTAGACTCTACCCTGATCAAATTCTGAGTATAAGATTCAAACTTCAAAGTAGAATCTAGGACAGCATGAAAAATAACAGCTGACCCTTGAACAATGAAGGAATTAAGGAAATCTACCTTCCAGGAAATTGAAAATCTTCAAAGAAGTTTGCAGTTTGTACTTCATATCTGCAGTTCCACCTTGGTGGATTCAATAAAGCTGTGTGTACTCTATTGTGTACATTATTATTGAAAAAATCTGCATATAAGTGGACACAAATACATTTAAAAACCATGTTGTTCAAAGGTCAGCTGTAATTAAAATTGACCAAACTCTACTATATAAGTTCTGCAGTCAATTTAACTTTTGCCAAATTTCCATTGGAATGATAATTATAAAAATAAACACCATATAGTAATTAAAATATATTTAGCATTTACTATATTTCAGGCAATGTGTTAGACAATTCATATTAGTCATATTATCCTCATATTAATGTAAATAAAACTGTGCCTACAGAAAATCTGAGTTTGGAAAGATTAGCTTAAATGTTAAGGATTAGATTTGTCCCCAGGCTTATCTGTCATCTGACTTTTTCTTTTTACTAAAACCACATATTGTCTCCTGTTTCTTTATAGTTCTTGTCCAGTCATAATTGCTACTGTAACAGCAGAAAAAAAATATTGTTATATGATATTATCTATAGTGGTATATAATTTTAAATCTTATTTTTAGTACAGAATGCCAAATATTTTATGTTCAAGCTAATATATATTATTTTAAATGATTTTTTAGGAAAATTAATTGATATCATTCAATATTTTCCAGATTGAGACTTGAAAGTGGGTGTTAATTACCTAAATAGGTTTAATAATTCATGGTCCATGCTTGTGTCCATTATACTACTGAGATTTCTCACTCTATCTAAAGTGTTGGTTTAAAAATAAATTAGCCAGCTTTGATATTTCCCTTAATGCTTTTTAAGATAAAAATTTTTATAATGAGTCTAATGTGTGGTATTTTAAACAAACTTACAGATTCCCTGTTTATACATTACACAACTATCATTCTAGTGCCATTAGAAAGCAGGTTTTCTTCACAGATGTGTAGTTCCTTTTTAGAATACATACATGCTGTAATCATTTATGCATTAAGTCAGCACTTGGGTGAAACATTACATATCAGATACGATTTGAGAGTTTCTGAGAATAAGCCTCAATTTGAGGTAGAATCTGGATCTGGTTATTTCAGTAACTTTCCTCCATTGTAAAAAATGCTACCTGATGTGTACCTTCTGTCATTCTAATTAGTCTAGTTGTTTATTGTAAGCTCTTGTCTTTAGAATCTCTGCTAAAGAATAATGAGTATCAGAATTACTTAGAAACTAGAAATCACACAATTTTTAGCTATGGAAATAGATGGTTCCTTTGGGTTACAGCTCAACTTGTTTATGTACATTTAACTTGTGCATTTAACTGATTCTATCCCAAAGTATTTAATTCAATATATTTGGAAACAATATTGGCTCTAGAGTCTCCCTGCTTTTTAAATTAATTAATTAATTATGATAGTTATTTTTAATTGAGATAAAGTACTCATAACATCAAATCTAACATCTTAACAATTTTGTGTCCAGTTCATTGACATTAAATGCATTCATGCTGTTGTGAAACCATCACCATCATTCATCTCCAGAACTCTTTTTATATTTTAAAGCTAAAACTCTACCCATTAAACCATAACTCCTGTCCCCTCTCTCCCCAGTCCCTAGCAACAACATTTCTGTCTCCTGCCTTTATGTATCAATATTTGATTACTCTACGTAGTCTAAGTAAAATTCATATGTTGAAGCCTTAACCCCAAGTGTGATTGCATTTGGAGATAGGGCATAAAAGGAGGTAAAGTTGATGTGAGGTCATTATTGATGTGAAAAAAAAAAAATCAGAAAGTTGGGACAACTTGTCTCCTGAGAAACCTCTGTTCAAGTAAAGAAGCAATAGATAGAACCAGATATGGAGCAATGGAGTTGTCCCAAATTGAAAAGGAATACTTCAAGACTGTATATTGTCACCCCGCTTTTTTAATTTATATGCAGACTACATCATGCTAAATGCCAGGCTTGGATGAAGCAGAAACGGGAATTAAGATTGCCGGGGGAAATATCAAAAACCAAAGAGGAACTAAAGAACCTCTTGATGAAAGTGAAAGTGGAATGTGAAAAAGCTGGCTTAAAACTCAACGTTAAAAGAACTAAGATCATGGCATCCAGTCCCATCACTTCATGGCAAACAGATGGAGAAACAATGGAAACAGTGAAAGACTTTATTTTCTTGGGCTTCAAAATCACTGTAGATGGTGACTGCAGCCATGAAATAAAAAGATACTTGCTACTTGGATGGAAAGGTATGATCAACCTAGATAGCATATTAAAAAGCAGAGAGATTACTGTGCCGCCAAAGATTCGTTTAGTCAAAGCTATGATTTTTCCAGTAGACATGTATGGATGTGAGAGTTGGACCATAAAGAAAGCTGAGCACGGAATAATTGATGTTTTTGAACTGTGGTGTTGGAGAAGACTCTTGAGAGTCCCTTGGATTGCAAGGAGATCCGACCAGTCCACCCTAAAGGAAATCAGTCCTGAACATTCATTGTAAGGACGGATGCTGAAGCTGAAGCTCCATTACTTTGGCCACCTGATTCAAAGAACTGATTCATTTGAAAAGACCCTGATTCTGGGAAAGATTGAAGGCAGGAGGAGAAGGGGATGACAGAGGATAAGATGATTTGATGGCATCACTAACTCGATGCAAATGACTTTGAACAATCTCCAGGAATTTGTGATGGACAGAGAGGCCTGTTGTGCTGCAGTTCATGGGATTGCAAAGTGTCAGACATATCTGAGTGAACTGAACTGAACAACTAAAATATATATTTTTAGAATAATATTAATATCTATTGCAACTTTAGTTTTTCAGTCATGCCACCAATAAAAAATCAATTTAAGAATATCTCTAGTGTGTAAAATTAAAACCAACATGTGCTTTTATCTTAACTAACTGAATATTAGAGGTAACATCTTATTAAAATTAGTGTTGATGCAATACATAGTTGAAATACAAAGTTGTTCATGGCAGATGGCCCAGAAACTATGCTTTCCTTGTATGCTTAAAATGCATATATACCAGTATTTCAGTAATTTCTCTAGAGTTTCTAAATGAAATATGCATTCTGTGATTAAAAAAATGATGAATAATGTATATGTTCATTGTTAGATGAATTTCAGCTGAGCATCTACTGAATGACTCATGCTTCATTTGCACTATTAACTAGCAAACACCCTTTAACTCCCTTTAGGCTTTCCTATTTCAAATATTCCAAGTGCCTAAACTTACTCAAAATCTCATAGCAATTATCAGAACAAAAGAAGTAGGTACTCCTACAAGAAAAAGAACTAGAATACAAAATTATTATATGCACATTATACCTCCTTTTACCCTCTACTCTTGAAACCCTGGCCCAGTTCTGTTCAGTTCAGTTGGCCAGCTGTACCTGGCTTTTTGTGATCCCATTCACTGCAGCATTCCAGGCTTCTCTGTCCATCACCAACTCCCAGAGCTTGCTCAAACTCATGTCCTTGGAGCCAGGGTTTGAACCATGGTCTTCTGCAATGCAAGCAGATTCTTTATCATCTGAACAATGAGTCCCTCTAAAACACCAGCTATATGTTAGTAAAATTTTTAGATAGCAGTTGTACTTGTAGGTCTTACACATCTACATTTGAGTTTTAACAATGTATTTTCTGTAAATAAAATGTCACTACTAAAACCACTGGTTGACATACACTCTGGGAAATTTGATGACAGCTAAATAAAAATAAATAAATGGGAATGAGAAAATGTCCATATAAATATGGGAAATAGCTGCATTACCAGTCTCTCTCTTAAGTGGTATAAGATCAGATAGTGAGGGATAACACTTATGAGTTAACATTTTTAAAGAATGTCATTTTAGCAAATAGAAAGTATGTCCTTTAAAAAATAATAGTGACTATTTTTGCCTCTTAGATTTGTTGGATTTGTCCTGTTTTGAGCCACTAGTTTGTCCTACACTGTTAATAACACATTGAGGACCCCAGGTAACCAAGGAAATATTAATTCAAGTAACATGACGGGAAATGTATCTAAACTTGGCCACAATCCCTGACCACCCTAGAAATGTTTTTTGTCTGGAAATTAATATTTGATGGAAAAGTGCTACTTCAAAGGGCTTCCTTGGTGGTTCAGTGGTAAAGAATCAACCTGCCAGTGCAGGAGACATGGATTTGATCCCTGGGTCAGGAAGATCACCTGCAGAAGGAAATGACAACCCCCTCCAGTATTCTTGCCTGGAAGACCCCATGGACAGAGAAGCCTTGGTTGGCTACAGTCCATGGGGTTGCAAAGTGTTGCACTTGAGTGAGCATGCACACATGGCATGCTTACTTCAAATGTTCAAGGATAATTTATCTTAAAAGAAACAATATACTTAACACTGTGAAAAGATGTAACTCAATGACATTATGGTAAACTGATTTGTATTTAGGTTGTTGCACAAAATATTGGATGAAATGGCAAAGAATGCTAACAATTGTATAGTACTGCTTCAATGGCTTCTATTATATTTTCTGGGAAACAGCATCATTCTGAATGTTGTTGTTTCTGTATCAAGGACTAAGTCACAAGATGTACCAGCTCTGTGACCTTAGATAAATGATTAAACTGTACATGAATAGGTTTCCTGACAGAAATTGGCAATGTTAGATCCTTAATGTTCAAAATTTTTATGCAAATTAAATGTTAAAAGTATAGAGAATATAAGGTGTTTTCACTAAAATTAACCTGCTTTGCCTTTTATATTTCTTTCTTAAAATTAGATTATTAAATGATGTCTTAAATTTGTAAGTAATATATCCCTTTCAAAGCACACTTACACCTATAACTTCAGCGTATCCCCTCAAACTAAAACTGGGGAATTTGTAGACTTATAATAACCCTTGAGTTTCCTATAAAGGAATTGCAGAAAAAATACAGTACATGAAAAATATAGAAAAAGTATACAGAAAAAATAGGTGATGTTCCCATGGTCACATGATGACAGATTGGGCTTCCCAGGTTGTTGTTGCTGTTTTTCAGTCACTCAGTCATACCCGACTCTCTGTGACCTTCTGGACTGCAGCATCCTAGTCCCCCCTGTCCTTCACTATCTCCCAGAGTTTGCTCAAACTCATACCATCCAGTCTTCTCATCTTCTGTTGCCCCCTTCTCCTCTTGCCCTCAATCTTTCCCAGTATCAGGGTCTTTTCCAATGAGTCAGTTCTTCTCATCAAGGGTCCAAAGTATTGGAGCTTCAACATTAGTCTTTCCAATGAATATTCAGTGTTGATTTCCTTTAGGATTGACTGGTTTCATCTCCTTGCTGTCCAAGGGACTCTTGACAATGTTCTTCAGGAACACTGTTCAAAAACATCAGTTCTTCAGAACTCAGCCTTCTTCTTCTTCTTCTTTTTTTAAATTTATTTATTTTAATTGGAGGTTAATTACTTTACAGTATTGTAGTGGGTTTTGCCATACATTGATATGAATCAGCCATGGGTGTACATGTGTTCCCCATCCTGAACCCCCTCCCACCTCCTTCCCCATTCCATCCCTCAGGGTCATCCCAGTGCACCAACCCTGAGCACCTTGTCTCATGCATCAAAGCTAGGCTGGCAATATGTTTCACATATGATAATATACATGATTCAATGTTATTATCTCAAATCATTCCACCGTTGCCTTCTCCCACAGAGTCTAAGAGACTGTTCTATATATCTGTGTCTCTTTTGCTATCTTGCATATAGAGTCATCGTTACCATCTTTCTAAATTTCATATATATGTGTTAGGATACTGCATTGGTATTTTTCATTCTGACTTACTTCACTCTGTATAATAGGCTCCAGTTTCATTCACCTCATTAGAACTGTTTCAAATGTATTATTTTTAATGGCTGAGTAATATTCCATTGTGTATATGTACCACAGCTGCACTCAGCCTTCTTTATGGTCCAAATTTCACATCCATACATGACTATATGAAACTTTGTCAGCAAAGTGATGTCTGTGCTTTTTAATATGCTATCTAAGTTTGTCATAGCTTTTCTGCCAAGGAGCAAGCATCTTTTACTCTCATGGGTGCAGTCACTATCCACAGTGATTTTGGAGTCAAGAAAATAAAGTATGTCATTTTTTCCTCGTCTATTTGCCATAATCTTGGCTTTTTGAAGATTGAGTATTCTGAGGTTGTGCAGTAGTAAAGAACCTACCTGCCAATGCAGGATATACAGAAGATGTGGGTTCAATCTCTGGCTCAGGAAGATCCCCCGGAGAAGGAAATGGCAACTCACTCCAGTGTTCTTGCCTGGAAAATTCCATGGACAAAGGAGCCTGTAAATCTACAGTCCATGGTGTTGCAAAGATTTGGACATGACTGAGCACAAGCAGAGCAACCTCTACAACATATGATTTAAACCTAATCAGTTTTATAACTCTAAGATGGCTTCTTCTTGTATACTATTACACTGGTTTTCTAGAACATTTAAACACTACTAAGAAAGAACATATGCCATCCAAATGTAAGATCTGAAATATGAGAGAAACACTCACAACTATTGGGAAGAACTCTCAGAGGAAGCAAAAAGTTGAGACCTTATTTTCCATAGCTTCTTTTTATAGCTTTCAGAAAATAGATGAAATCTGTTATCTGTTGATCAACATACTAGATGAATGACAATGATATTATATTTCTTCCATATGGACTAAAAATCTTGTACTATCTTCTTTTTTTAATTTTTAAATATCAATGACATATAATTTGGGTATAAATAGTTTGAGTGTGGACCAGATAATATTTTAAAATTTAGCTTGTTTTTGTTTTTTTAGCTTCCTAAAATTAATGTTTACTAAGTTTATGAGCTGAGTTTATTATATATATATATTTTTTTCTTTCTGGGAAAGCAAGATCAAACTTGAAACAATTAGTAAACCATGATTTTTTTGTTGAGTTATTTTATCTGTCAGTTCTCTAATTCATTTTGTTAAATAATTATATTTAGCATTACCATGCTGGGAATTATGTTTATCCAATGGTGAGCAAGAAAATGCCAGGTCATACTCACATGGATTTAGGATGAAGACTGAAGATAATGTGAAATGAGGCAAAACTGGTATACAGGGATAAAAACATAAAGAGATTTAAAGGCCAAGTTAAATATGCTCATCTTTATTTTAAAAGCAACAAGAATGTTCTTAAAGGGTTTTAGGTAAGGGAATAAGGCTTTCAAGTGAGAAACAAAGGGAGACAAAATCCACATTGTGAAATGATCCTTTCTGAGGTGAGGGAAATACTGTATGCATTTCAAATATTTACTTCACAGTAAATAAATAGTAGAGGGAATATAGCATGTTTATTTTTTATTGTTAAAGTATCTCATAAATGTAGAAAAGTATATTAAAATATATTAGATCAATGAATTATCTTAGAATATTCATGTAACTCCCACATGGACGAAGAGGTAAGATATTATCAGCACCCCAAAATACCCCACAGGCTCCTTCTCAACCAATATCTCTTTCTTCTTCTAGAAAAGCAGCCAGATTCATTTATAACTTTTAAATAAACTGAGCATATTATGAATCATAAAACAAATCTAAATAAAGTTCAAAGTGATGAAATTATACAGAATGGATTCTCTTGCCACAGTGGAATTAAACCTGAAATAAGTAACACAATAAAAAAAAGGATCCAAATAAATATTTAGAAATTAAATAATGTATCCCAAAGCAATTCAAAGTCATCACAATGAAAAGTAGTTTTTTTTTTTATTTTTTAATTCAGAAGGAAAACAACATACAGCACATCAAAACATGTGGAACACAGCAAATCCGTTCAGACAAGATTTATATCAATAGCTTCATATATTAAAAAATGTAGCTTATTAATCAGTAACTATTAAATAACAATTGAAATAAATTATAAAGCAATTCATCTCGAATGAGTAAATGGATATATTATTACTTAATAAAAATGTATAAGGGAGAAAATAATAAATACATTAATGAAATGTACAATAAACACAACAGAAATAATTAAGGCCAAAAATGAACTACTTGGAAACTCATGTTTTATAGATATTGAACGAAACTGAGCAGGATCAAAATAAATAAATAGATTGATATATATATATAAGCAAATAAGTTGCCACAAATTTTAAATGCAAGGGATCAAAAAGTAGTATCACTGTATACTTTACAGATACTGTAAAGATTTTAAAAGAATATAATAAATAATTTAACAAAAGTACATGTAAACCTTTGCATAAAATTTATGAATTCCTAGAAGGACACAAGGTGAAAATGAAAAAAAAAAATGAACACTACCATGCTATTGAATAAGTAATTTAAAAATTTAAACTATTAAATTAAATTGACAAATAAAATCCTTCTCCTAAAGAAGCCTCTATTGCCAAACATAGTCACTACTGAAAATTCTTCCCTACTTTTAATTCAAAAATTGCAACAATTTTATAAAACTTTGTCTAGAATGACAAAAAATGTAGGAGAGGGAGAGAGAAAAGGAGAATATAAAAGAGAAAGACTGTAAGAGAGAGATAACTCATTTTATGGGGCCAGGATTACTCTATGAAGAACAAATAATAAGATAGGAAACTTAGGAGACTAATCACTTTTATAAACATAAATGCAAAAATCCTAAAGAAAATAAATCTAGTGATTTTTTTTTATTATTTGGAGGCTAACTACTTTACAATATTGTAGTGGTTTTTGTCATAACATTAATATATTATGAACAAGTTGGACTTATTTCACCATGCGATGTAGATTTAACATTTAAATAAAAGTCAGTGTGTTTCATCACATTAATATTGCGTTGGCCAAAAAGTTTGTTTGGGCTTTTGCATATGATGTTATCAGAAAACCCAACTGAACTTTTTGATCAATCCAATAGTATGAGGTACAAAACCATCTTCACAAATGCAATGTAGAATAAAGATTTGTACAGATTTTAAGATCATCTATGGTAAAGAACAAAACCTTTGTAAAAGAGGAATATAAGGACTTTCTTTAATCTAACAAAGTACCTACAAAAGGTAATTCAGATTAAGATATCAAATACTACTAAAAGTCATATACCTAAAAATAACAGCATCCACCATTGGTATTTATTGGTGTCCCTGTTTCCCAGAGTCAACTATATTCATCAAATGTAGTTATTTTCCTTGGTGTTTGCTTCCATATATCTAAATATCTTTATGCCACTATTTCTTGGTTTATCATTTATTGACTTCTCATTTTTTAGATGAATGTATTATTCTCAAGTGTGTCTTGAGAATATGCCTTCATCCTTCCAATATTGTGATATCACCCTTAAAATAAAAGTCAATATTTAGTGTTTAATTACTGAGCCAACTGTTTCCTAGTGAAGTTCTTTTTCTTGAACAAGATTTCACATTCCTTATGATTAAAATTCCCCCTGGTATTTTTTGCTTATCTTTATTTTCCACACGAACCTTCTGACATGATCAACTAACTCTTTTAGACATCGATCATGATTATGTTCCAAATAGTATTTCAATTGAAATTTATTTCATGGAAATATCATTCATTCAGTTCTTCATCTTTTCAACTTTCGTGTGTGTGTGTGTGTGTGTGTGTGTGAGCTTGTTACACAGCTTTTATTATGGTGTTATACTTTCCCTCTGAGGAATATTTCCCTGCTTTCTTTCTGAATGTTATGCCTTCTTTCTCCAAGATCTTCTCTCCTTCTTTCTTTCTCTATCATCTTCTTAAGGAAGAATCCATGAAAGGTACGTTTTATGTTTGACATTATCTTTACTCTTGCTTCACATTTAAGTGATGGTTTACTTGGTTATACAATTCTACATTAAAAACATTTCTCTCAGATTTTTTGAGGAGTGGCTCTGTACATTATTTTAATAAAGTTTGCTACTGAGAAATATGATATCTATGACTCAATCTTTTCTGTTGACATCAAATTTTAGTATTTGGAGATTCTAGGGTTTCTTTATTCATAATTCAGTAATTTCATGACCTTTATGTTTTGGTGTGTAGCTCCTCATTCCTTTATTGTGCTACATACTTTGTTGGGCACTTCCAATAGGGAGATTTAAACTGTTTCCTTTTCTTTATGCTACTATTAGTCATAATTTTGAATTTTTGTAGTGACTTCCTAAATATTTCATTTTCCTTCTCTCTCTCTCTCTCTTTGTTTCTTCTGGTCATACGACGCCGTTTGTGGTATCTTAGTTCCCCAACCAGGGATCTAATCAGGGACCACAGAAGTGAAATTGCCAACTCATAACCACTGGACTGCTCTTCCTTCTTTTTTGCTTTCATTTTATTATTGTTTTGTTCTATTTTCTGGGAAAATGTTAAACTGTATTTCCAAAACACTTATTAAAGTTTTATTTTGAGGTTAACATGTTTCACTCTCCAAGAGCTGTTTCTTATTTTGTTTTAATTTTTCTATATTATCCAGTAATTGATTTTTTGTATAAAATATTTTTTTCATTTCTCTGGATATTATTTTTATCATTTCTTCTGTTCCTTGAATTGATTCTAATGTTCCCTTTATTTCATATTTGTTTTGGCTCTCTCATCTTTTATGCCTCTCTCAAAAATCTGGTGTACTTGGCATGTCAACTCACATTCAAGAGTGAAGACTTAAAATCTTCAGAAGCACTCTGTCCAAACGATAGCCCTAATTCCAAGGCAAGCATATGAATAAACCACTGTTTCATTGATAAACTCAGAAATTAGTTTCTGGAGGTCTTTTCTCTGAAACTATTTAATTTTTCAGGAAAGTAATCCTACAAATCCCTGCTTGGGACTCTTATGTATGTCTTCCCTCATTCTGGAAGTAGGGTGAGGTACTAGGCTTGATGTCTCGCTAAGAATTATAAACCTTAATCCCTTGTATCTTCAGTATTCTAACTCATCCAATGTAAGCTATAATTTCTATTATTTTTAAACCAATGTCACTGGACCTTTTTCATTAATTTTATTCTCAAGATTTTAAAATATTCAACAAATTTACCTTTGGCTGGCAAACTTCCTAATGTAAACATTTTTGTTCTCAAAAGTTTAAGACATAAGATCCAGAAATTCTACTCCTGGGTTGAATTACTTATATGAAGAAATCATTAATTAGAAAAGACATATGCAAACTTTTTTCCTTGCTGCATTATTTATGATAGACAAAATATGGGAACAACCTAAATGTATATCAATAGTTGAATGGATAAAGCAGATGTGACATATATACACATACAGCAGAATAGAATCTTGCATTTTGGGACAACATGGATGGACATAAAGGGCATAATGCTAAGTGAAATAATTCAACAGAGAAAGATAAATACTGCATGATTTCTCTTATATCCACTATCTGAAAAAAATGAACATAAAGCAAAAACAGAGTTATAGATACAGAGAACATATGGCTGGCTCTGGGCAGAAGGAGAAATAGGTGAGGTAGATTAAGGGGTATAAACTTCAATTGTAAAATAAGTGACTCACGAATATGAGATACACAGTGTGGGGAACATAGTCAATAATTACACATGACATCACCAGATGGTTGACACAGAAATCAGATTGCTTATATTATTTGCAGCCAAAGATCAAGAAGCTCCATACAGTCAGCAAAAAAAAAGAACGGGAGCTGACTGTGGCTCAGATCATGAACTCCTTATTGGAAAATTCAGAGTTAAACTAAAGAAAGTAGGAAAAACCACTACACCATTCAGTTATGACCTAAATCAAATCCCTTATGACTATACAGCAGAAGTGAGAGATAGATTTAAGGGACTAGATCTGATAGACAGAAAGCCTGATGAACTATGGAAGGCGGTTCATGACATTGTACAGGGGACAGGGATCAAGACCATCCCCATGGAAAAGAAATGCAAAAAGGCAAAATGGCTGACTGAGAAGGCCTTACAAATAGCTGTGAAAAGAAGAGAAGTGAAAAGCAAAGGAGAAAAGGAAAGATATTCCCATTTGGATGCAGAGTTCCAAAGAAGAGCCAAGAGAGATAAGAAAGCCTTCCTCAGTGATCAATGCAAAGAAATGGAGGAAAACAACAGAATGGGAAAGACTAGAGACCTCTTCAAGAAAATCATAGATACCAGGGAACATTTCAAGCAAAGATGGGTTCGATAAAGGACAGAAATGGTATGGACCTAACAGAAGCAGAAGATATTAAGAAGACGTGGCAAAAAAAAAAAAAAAAAAAAAAAACACAGAAGAATTGTACACAAAAAGATCTTCATGACCCAGATAATCACAATGGTGTGATCACTCAACTAGCGCTAGACATCCTGGAATGTGAAGTCAGGTGGGACTTAGGAACAAAGCTAGTGGAGGTGATGGAATATCAGTTGAGCTATTTCAAATATTGAAAGATGACACTGTGAAAGTGCTGCACTCAATATGCCAGCAAATTTGGAAAACTCAACAGTGGCCACAGGACTGGAAAAGGTCAGTTTTCATTCCAATTCCTAAGAAAGGCAATCCCAAAGAATGCTCAAACTACTGCACAATTGCACTCATCTCACATGCTAGTAAAGTAATGCTCAAAATTCTCCAAGCCAAGCTTCAGCAATACGTGAACCATGAAGTTCCAGATGTTCAAGCAGGTTTTAGAAAAGGTAGAGGAACCAGAGATGAAATTGCTAACATCCACTGGGTCATCAAAAAAGCAAGAGGGTTCCAGAAAAGCATCTATTTCTGCTTTCTTGACTACGCCAAAGCATAGGCAGCATATTAAAAAGCAGAGACATTATTTTTGTCCACAAAGGTCTGTCTAGTCAAGGCTATGGTTTTTTCTAGTGGTTATGTATGGATGTGAGAGTTGGACTGTGAAGAAAGCTGAGTACGAAAAATTGATGCTTTTGAACTGTGGTGTTGGAGAAGACTCTTGAGAGTCCCTTACATTGCAAGGAGATTCAACCTGTCCATCCTAAAGGAGATTAGTCCTGCATATTCATTGGAAGGACTGATACTGAAGCTGAAACTCCAATACTTTGGCCACCTCATGTGTAGAGTTGACTCATTAGAGAATACCCTGATGCTGGGAGGGATTAGGGGCAGGAGGAGAAGGGGATGGCAGAGGATGAGATGACTGGATGGCATCACCAACTCGATGGGCATGAGTTTGCGTAATCTCCAGGAATTGGTAATGGACAGGGAGGCCTGGCGTGCTGCAATTCATGGGATCACAAAGAGTCAGACATGACTGAGCGACTGAACTGACCTGAATGTGACTTATTGTAACTAGTCATTGTGGTAATAATTTTGAAGTGTATAGAAATATCAAATCACTGTGCTGTGTAATAAGAATTAACATCATATTGTAGGTCAATTATTCTTCAAAAACAAACTCATAGAAAAAAAAAAAAAGGATGAGTTTGTTGTTACCAGAGGGAATGAGTGTGGAGAGGGGAAATTAGATTAAGGTAATCAAAACGTACAAACTTATAAAATAAGTGAGCACTAGGGATCAGATATACAACATGAATAAATAATTAACACTGATATATATTATATTTGAAGGTTGCTAATAGAATAAATCCTAAAAATTTTCATCAGGATACATATTTTTTTAATTTCTGTAATTTTATATCCATCTGAGAAAATGGATATTCACTAAAGTTCATGGTAATCATTTCATAGTGAATGTAAATCAGGTTGTTATTTTGTATGCTGTAAACTTGTACAGTACTGTATGCCAATATTATCTTAATAAAGCTGGAAGAAAAAAGCAAAAAAATATAAGGCAAGAAATCAAGGGAAGCATTCATTACAGAATAAGCAATATATATAGTTTTTTCTGTAATGAATGAGTATATAAAACCTTTAAAATACTTCTGTTCGATATAAGTAATCAAGAGTGAGTCTTATAGGGAAATTATTATAATTTATGTCTAAGAAATATGAAGCCAGAACCCAGATACACAGGTACAATAAAGGTCCTGCATAACATCACAGTTTGAAGCAAATGAATAGGAAATGAGCATTTGCAAAAATAGGATAAGTCTATTGGAGCAACTGCATTCAAAGTTATAGTGTAATCAATTGGATGAGTGCCAGGGCATTCATGAAAGTTGCACCCAGAGCTGATTTTTAAATTCGAGTTTTCAATTGCTCCTCTTATGCTGGCACAGTAAGAGCATGCAAATAAATTAGAGAAAAGTAAAGGAATTGAGATGTATACAATTAAATAATTCAAGTTTCTTTTTATTTTGTTTCAAACACTTCAAATAATATTTTTGTATTTTCTTAACAAGTATGACATTATTAAATCTTTTACATAAACTTCTTAATCAAATCTTTTCAATATATTTCCAAATACTACAAGCAATGCTACATCTAATCATCTTCTACAAGAGATACTTCTGTTTACCTTTATTTCTGAACTCACATAATTCATCTTAGATATATTTTAGTGTCATTTATCCATTACTTTGCTCATAATTAATCTTGAATAATGTAAGATAAAATTATATTTTCAAAGCTTGAGGAGGAAAACCGTGTATCCTAAACTGATAAGCTAAAGCCATTTTGAGATATTAGTCTTTGGGGAAGTAAAAACAAGTGCCTATGCAACAACATGTGCTTGACTAGGTAGGTGTTCCATAACATAACATATATGGATCATAGCATAACCATTAATGACCTTTGCCAGATGTTAGAGTTCTTGAAAGAGAGATTCTGTAACAGCCTATTAGAGAAAATTTGAGGTCCAGCCGTACAGTCCTATTCACTTATTACTCTCAAAATATGCCATGTATTGTACTATCCCATTTTCAAGTTTCTGCTCACACATTTCCAAATATATTGTAAAATTATTAAAATCTGAATAAGTTGTTGTACTTATTCAAGCATCAGCACCATACATAACAGGTTAATATAGCAAGTTTTTGATTTAATGATTGATTGGAATAGCCTGGCAGATGCTCAAAAAATATTTGCTGAAGAAATAATGACTAAGTACAAATGAATTAGACTTTTTCACTCAGTAACATTTAGCCAGTTGTAGGATATGAGTTTTTTATGTGTATTTGAATTAAGTTTCTATCAATATATCTTAATTTCTATAAATACAGAAAATACATATTTGCAGATCTTCATAGATGACATTTTTGACTAGCAAGAGGGACATTTGTAATGTTGGAAGAAAAGATTCAAATAGACATTTGAATGTGATTTCAATTAATGTTCAACAGCCTAAATTCTGGGGCTCACATACTTATTAGATTTGTGATTAGAATCCAGTGTCCCTGAGCAGGTTTATTAAGTTCGTTCAGATTTTCTGTTTGGTTCTACCTCTTTTATCTTCCCAACAAACCTTGAAAAGTAGTGCTTTGAAAAAAAAAAAAAGAAAGAAAGAAAGAAAAGTAGTGCTTTGGTGGTTTCTCTTTCAAAGGATTTAGAAAACTTTAAATCTTTATAGTGATTACTTAAATTTTGGAAACAATAAATGAGAAAAGAAAATTGAAGACTAAAATATGTCACTTACTTTTTTAAATTTTTATTTATTTTTTCTTTTTTGCTGAGGAAAAGAAAATAAAACACAAAAGCACAGTAACAATAACAACTTCCAGTTATTACGCTAACAGTAGCAATTGACATTTTGGCACCACAAAAATAGAAGGAAATAAATTCACAAAGTAGTGAAAGATAAAGTCACACTAATATAAATAACAACAAATGCATTATAAATTATATATATATATATATATATATATATGTATATATATATATATATAGGCTTCCCTGGTGGCTATCAACTCCAGCATTCAGAGGAGCCTGGCGGGCTACAGTCCATAGGGTAGCAAAGAGTCAGACACGATTGGGAGACTAATAGTTTCACTTTTAATATATATATATATGGACACTCGTATATACTTGTGGAAATATACAAAATAAATTTGGAAAAATTATTATGCCAAATTTCAGTTTGAGTTGCTGCATTGCTTTCTTGATACAAAAATGTTAGTCTGAAGATTATAGTCTATAGTGTAAAAAGATAACATAAATTTCAATGTATAATTTGCCCTCAAACTTTATTTTCATTAGAGTCATTATTGAAAACACGGATTTGCATAGATGCCTTGATGAAAAATCATTTATTTCCATAATTCAACTGCAGCTGCATATATCCCTCCATTTGGAGAACAGAAGTTATTATTAAGAATAAATGTAGTATTTTTCAGATATTATAATAAGTGTATGATCAAAAGAGTAAACCAAACATTGCTATTTGCTGCATTTTGCTTGAAACTCTAGAAAATTATACATGTTGTTACAAAGAAAAGAAGTCTTCAACTGAGAAATGCAATAACTCTGTGGGTATGTGGACACTTTCCAAGTAGGACAAAAAGTGGAAAATGAGCAAGATAATAGAAACACTGATAAATCTGTACACAAACTGAAAGAACATGATAGCCCATCTGACCAGATTCTCTGTCTCATTCAACATTGCAAATGTCAGCAAGTGAAAATGCAGTGTTGTCTTGCTGATCCTGCTCACAGTGCCAATTGTCTCAGTATTCACACTATTCACTGAACCCAGGGTAGGCAAGGCATGAGCTGAAAGGATGGAATGAGACTGGAGAAGCTGTAGGAACCGCAGACATGTTTATTCTCTCTTGGCTAGCACAACAGCCATAGCAGGATTCTCTCCTGGCTGACTCAGCAGCTGTAGCAGTAGACACACTATATTCTCTCCTCTCATGGTTGAACCAGCAAACACAGCTGTGAGGCAGCAGTAAATGCCTCAGCTCTTTAGGTGGAGCTCATATATCCCTACAGCACACAACCTGTGGCCAAGCAAGTACCTCCTGATGCGCATGCTCAGTGCTATAAATGCTCTCTGCCATTACATAGCCATGTAAAGTAATTGTTTACAGAACGAGGGCAAGAGGGTGTGAGAGCATGGGGTGAGAGAGCCTGACTGGCACCATCTTGTTAATTTTTCTATAAGTGTCTTGATAGGCACCCTTCAGATAGGGCTCTGAGCCCCGTAGCTTGTATAGAATATATAGGAGATACAGAAATCTCTATATATCCTGGTGGTGGAATATAAAGATGTTTGGAAAAATACGATTGAAAGAGAGGACACACAGAGATTACTGGAGAGTAGAAAGCTTTAAGAAAATAAGTTTCCTGGGAAGACCCAGAGGGATTGGGTGGAGAGGGAGGTGGGAGGGGAGATCGGGTGGGGAATACATGTAAATCCATGGCTGATTCATGTCAATGTATGACAAAAACCACTACAATATTGTAAAGTAATTAGCCTCCAACTAATAAAAAAATATTAAAAAAAAAGAAAATAAGTTTTCCTTTCCTCGACTTCTTTATATGATTTATTAAAACTTCTGCCAAACATCAAGCCTTTTTTCATTTCCTAGATTCTTTTTCATAGCAGCCTTTTTTTTAAAAAAAGGACTATTTTATACTCATTCTTACTATTTATTTGGCTTATTATTAATACTTCTGGTTTGGGAATAAGAATTCCTAAGGCAACAAAATAAAGAACAATTCTAAACATTGGTATCTGGGTTGCTTTTGGTAAAAATGAAGGGAGACCTAATGGAGATTCATAGATGATAGAACACTGCTATTTATTAAATAATTCAGAAGAGTGTCAAATAACTGAGTGACGTCTCTATAGCAAACCTCTCCTTTCCCATCAACTGTTTTATGTAAGCTTTTCTCCTTACCGCTATGTCTAAGAAAAATAAAATATAATGCCGAACTTTGTCTATAAGCCCTTGAAATAACTGTGTATATTCGTCTCAATAGACACAATTCCAATAAAAGTGTACTTTTTATATTTATTAATCATATATAAAATGTTATTTTTAATATTTATTTATTTTTAGTTGATTGTTGTTTGTTTTACAATATTGATTTGATTTCTGTCATACATTAACACAAATTAACCATAGGTGTACATATGTCTCCACCCTCTTGAATCTCCCTCCCACCTCCCACCTATTCCCACCCCTCTAGGTTATTACAGAGCTCCAGTTTGAGTTCCCTGAATCATACAGCAAATTCCCATTGGTTATCTATTTACATACATTAGTGTATATGTTTCCATGCTACTCTCTCCATTCATGTCATCCTCTTCTTCTAATGTTCCATGAACACTTGTAATGGAAATCAAGCCAGAATAAATGCTACCACTTTGAGCCATATAAAAGCAATATTTAAAAATGACAAATGTTTTATGTATATGTATATATACATATACATATACACACACATATATATACATAACTGTGAAGAATAATAACCCTAATATAGACTTTCAATATAAAAATCTATGAAAAACAGACAAAAAGAAGACTTTAAGAAAGGCAAAGATTCTTAATTTTCACAGAAGAATCTTGTTTTTATTTTTATAATAAATGATAGAGGATATTAAATTGCCATCATTATGGATTCCAAAAGTACATTTAAAAGTGTAATATGATAATTTTATTTGCAAATGTGAATATTTAGAATACACCAAGAATTACATTCTTTTCAAGTTTTTAAAATTATGATACAGTTTCCACACATCAAGCCAAAAGTAAGGCAGGTGTTCAGTTCAGTTCAGTTCAGTCCCTCAGTTGTGTCTGACTCTACGACACCATGAACCGCAGCATGCCAGGCCTCTCTATCCATCACCAACTCCTGGTGTTAACTTAAACTCATGTCCATTGAGTTGGTGATGCCATTCAACCATCTCATCCTTTGTCATCCCCTTATCCTCTTGCCCTCAATCTTTCCCACTATCAAGAATCTTTTCAAATGAGTCAGCTCTTTGGATCAGGTGGCCAAAGTATTGGAGTTTCAACTTCAACCTCAGTCCTTCCAATGAATATTCAGGACTGAACTCCTTTAGGATGGACTGGTTGGATCTCCTTGCAGTCCAAAGGACTCTCAAGAGTCTTCTTCAACACCACAGTTCAAAAGCATCAATTCTTCAGTGCTCAGCTTTTTTTATAGTCCAACTCTCACATCCATACATGACTACTCGAAAAAACCATTACCTTGACTAGCAAAGTAATGGTAACCTTGACTAGTAACCTTTGCTGGCAAAGTAATGTCTCTGCTTTATAATATGCTGTCTAGTTTGGCCATAACTTTCCTTCCAAAGAGTAAGGGTCTTTTAATGTCATGGCTGCAATCACCATCTGCAATGATGCATGCTTATTTGTTTTCAAAATTCTTTTAGATGTCATTCAAGCAAAATTAAACACCATTGACCAAGAATGGTTCTTGTATAAAATTAATTATTTATAACCAGTACTATTTTAATGCTTATTCGATGTCTAGAATCTATAATGTAGACAATAATTGTGGACAAAGACATAAATATATTGAATTAGAAATAGATCCTGATTCTAGCCCTACCTTGTGACCTTCAGCTTATCCTCTACACAGTTTAGTCTTTTTTTTAATCTCTAAATAAAAAAAAAGACCAATGTTTTGTGAAATATTGTGAGATAGTCAGTGTTTATAAACAATGTTTACAAAAAGGAGCACAGATTTTGTGAGCCAGACTCTGGTTTTAAGTATGACCTTCCTCAGCTCCACACAGAGGCTAGACTCCCTTCTTCAGTCTGAATATTTCCACCTCAAATTCATGTTAAAATCTTAACCTTCAAAGATGGCATTATTAGGAGGTGGAGTCTTTGAGAGATGCTTTATTTGTGAGGGTGTAGCCTTCATGAATGGGATTAGTGTTCTTATAAAAGAGACCTATCAGAGATCCCTTTCAACTTCCACTATACAAGAATACAATGAGAAGTCTATGACTAGAAAGGGCCCTCACCTAACCACGTTGGCACTCTGATCTCAGACTTCCAGCCTCCAGAACTGTGAGAAACAAATTTTTGTTGTTTATAAGTCACCCAGAGTGTGGGATTTTGTTATAGCATCCTGGATGGACTATGGCATTGTCTTAAAACTCGCTTGATATTCTTTAAAATTTTGTTACTGCTTCTAACTTAGAAACACATTTTATTAACAGAAAGAGTTGTCTAAGTACTTTCTTTTCATCAGCTCTCCTCATAAATGCCCCTAATGTAACATCTTGTAAAACAATTGATCAAAAATAAAAGTAATTTATATTAACTGTTATTTTCCTGTAGGAATTGGTGAATACTATAATTACAAAGAGGACTGCTGCAAGGGACCTTTCTTTCTCATGACACAATAATTAGATTGTCCTTTTCTAGGGAAAAGGGATGAGCATTGAAATTTGTTGTTTTGAAAAATCTTCATTTTTTTCCCCAAAAGTTTCCCATAACTTTCTCAGTATCAGTAAATATTCTTCCACATTTTTATATTATATATCACCTAAAACTAAACTATAAGACAGATACTAACTGACTCTGTAAAGTATGTCTAAAAGTGAAAGTTACTCAGTCGCGTCCAACTCTTTGAGACCTCATGGACTATACAGTCCATGGAATTCTCCAGACCAGAATACTAGAGTGGGAAGCCATTCTCTTCTCCAGGGGATCTTCCCAACCCCGGGATCAAACCCAGGTCTTCTGCATTGCAGGCAGATTCTTTACCAACTGAGCCTCTATGTCTTTTTAAAAACAAATGTTCCGTGTATTTTTCATCATAGCTTTGTTTTAATATTTGGTAGTAGTTATTGAGTATTTAGTATCTAAGGATTAGGATGTGTTGGTAAATTTTTCCCAATAATGAAGAAAAAGAGAATAGCCCACATACCTTAGTGCTCTGCTGCCAAACAGGAGGTCATTTTACCAAAGACAGGGAATTTCCTCAATGTCACTTATAATCTTATTTTCCAGTAATAACTCACCTACTAATCTAATCATGATGTAGGAAAATTCAATTTTATTATAGTTAGATGAGGCTTATTTTTGGTATATTTCTGGATTGCTTAAAGTTTGCCTGAGGAGAGTGACTACCTTTTCTTTATCCCATTCCCTCCAAATAATGTCCATTATTTTTAATTTCTTTGACAGCTAAGCCTTGAATAAAAGGTCTCTGCCTTGCACTCTATATTTCCTCAGTCTTCATGTCCTCATTAGCTCTCTACAAATCTGATTCCAACCTACCATTTCACATAAATTGTTTACTCCAAGCTCACCAGGGACCCCTTTCCAGTCAAATGCAATGATATTTGCTCAGATCCTTTTCAAACTCTGTTACTTGACATAATTGATTATCTTATACCTGAAATTCTTCCTTACCCTTAGGTACAATAACATATTACCTTGTTTTCCTCCTGCTTCCTTGCCAAAAGTTTTTTTTTTTCTTTCTTGTTGCTGTATTTCATATAGACATTCTTTAAAGAAATGTTTAGTAAACTCTAGAACATATTCTATGATAAGTAAAGCTGGGTAAACATCTAAGGATACAACTGGGAATATAAGATGAGTATATTTCTAGTTTCACATGGGGTTAGTAAAAAGCAAAACATTATACTTTTTACTTATTGCAAGTACTGTAAAGATAATAAATCTGAGGAATACAGATGAAAATGACTACCAGTATGGGAGGGATACTAGGCATGCATTGATGGTGAGGGTAGTTTCTTTTAGGTTTATTTATCAAGTAAGAACAATTTGAGGAGGTGATATTTCATTAGAGACCTGAATGATTCACAGGAGCTAGCGATTCTTACATATGATTGCATAAGAATGTGCCAACCAGACAGAATTATAATGCCAAGGTGAAAATAACTTGGGTTACAATAGGAATTGAAAAGTCAATTTGGCCGATTAAAGTAGACAATGAAAAAAAGAAGTAGAAAATGAGATCAGAGAGGGTGATAGCATGGTTCTGTAGACTAATGTTAGGACTGTGGATTTTCTTATAATAAAAGTCATCAAAGGTTTATAAGCAGGGAAATTATGTGATCTCATATGATCTGATTTCCATTATAAAAAGATCACTCTGGCCGCTGTATCAAAAATAGATCACTAACAGCATCAAGAGAAGAAATAGAGAAGTTAGGATATTGCAGTAGTCTAGGGTATAGATTATAATTTCTTAAGTGCACTGGTGTTAAAGGAAATGAATGAACTTGGGATATGATTTGGAGGTAAAGTTGACAGATATTGCTGACAGATTGTATGTAGTGAAGTGGTGAGGACAATTAAATGATCAGGGATGACTTCTGAGCTTTTAGCTTGAGGAAATGGGAGGATAATAGAGCCACTGACTGAAATATGCTGATATGAAGAGGCTTAAAGAGAAATTCTCATGCAGAGGAAAAAGTCCAGTCTTAATTTTTATATGTCCACAGGATCAGTCTGTGGCTTTTGTGTTATTTTCACATTCACCCACTGGGGTACTTCATTTTATCTCAAGGCTTTTATGATAATATTCAGAAACCTACATCTCTTTATCTAAATTATGTAAATTCTCTTGCTTTACATCAAATTTTTATTGTGATATCATAACATGGAAGTAGCATTTTATTAATATTTGAAAGAGAGAGAAAAAACAGAATGAGTTGTTAAACTTCTTACTATTGATGAAATGATCAGTTCTTACTATTGATGAAATGATCAGTTGTTACCTTAACATGTTCACTGTGATCTATTAATTCATACAAGAATATTTCAAGTTAAAAGAAAATGAAAGTGTTATTTTTATGATAAAAGAAACAAGTTAACAAACAGCCAAAAATGTCAATAAGCATTTTCTTCCAGAATTTCACTCAAGTATTGACAGAATATGTTATTTTAAATGTTGTTAAATATTCAGGCTTCCTAGACCCAATTCCAAAACCTGTTTGGAGGCTCCTCCACAGCAACAATCAATTATTGAATACAAGCAGAGTGTTTGAGGATTCAACTCAGTTCTGACACTATCTATCAAGAGAAAGAAATAGATTCCACAGTCTCAGTCTCACAAGACCACCATCTATTTAAGACACCTTTAGAAAACCCAGACTGTTACTTATATCTCTAATAACCAAGTTACAAATTGGAGAGTTTTATGACACCTTCAAACTCAGGATTCCAATTCCAAGTTCACGTTGTTACCTTGCACTTCTGATCAACTTCTGAAAACCAGAAGTTCACATGCCCCCAACACAAGTTAAACAAATTTGTTAGAGTAGTTCACAGAACTTAGGAATATATGTTTGCTCATTAGATTATAAATTTATTATAAAATATTATTAAAGAACACTGAACAGCAAGATAGAGATACATAGGGCAAGTTCCTGAACAAAAGAACTTCTCTCCTTATGAGTTTGGGGCCTGGCATGAAGGTATGCAGAAGCATATTATTGTTCCCTCATGTGAAATATTGACAAAAAAAAATCAAACAGCTGTCCTTCTGGGTTTTTATCCTCTTCGTGGATCACAGCCTTGTCAAAGGAAGGGGGCATGCATAACTCCATGAGGCTATGAGTCATGCCGTTCAGGGCCACCCAAGACAGATGGGTCATAGTGAAGAGTTCTGACAAAACCTGGTTTACTGGAGGAAGGATGGCAAATCGCTCTGCTGTTCTTGCTATTAGAAACCCATGAACAATAAGAAAAGTTAAAAATATATGACTCCAGAAGATAAACCCTCCAGGTTGGAAGATGTGTAATATGCTACTGGAGAACAGCAAAGGATGATAACTAATAGTTTCAGAAAAAATGAAGAGGCTGGGCCAAAGCAGAACTGACATTAAATTGTGGATGTGTCTAGTCGGAAAAGTAAAATCTGATGCTATAAAGAACAATACTGCATAGGAAAATGGAATGTTAAGTCCATGGATCAAAGTAAACTGGATGTGGCCAAGGAGGAGATGGTAGGAGTGAACACTGTTATCTTAGGAATCAGTGAACTAAATGGAAAAGAATGGGAGAATTTAACTCAGATGACCATTCTATCTACTGATGCAGGCTAAAAACCCTTAGAAGAAATGGAGTAGCCTTCATAGTCAACAAAAGAGTCCGAAATGTAGCCCTCATAGTCAACAAAAAAGTCCAAAATGCAGTACTTGGGTACAAGCTCAAAAAAGACAGAATGATCTTGGTTCGTTTCCAAGGCAAACCATTCAGGATCAAGTAATCCAAGTCTATTCCCCAATCACTGATGCAAAAGAAGCTGAAGTTGACCAGTTCTATGAAGACCTACAAGACCTTCTAGAACTAACACACACACACACACACACACACACACACACACACACACACACACATACGTAATTTTCATCATAGGAGAATGGAATGCAAAAGTAGGAAGTGAAGAGACAACTGGAGTAATAGGCAAGTTTGACCTTGGAGTACAAAATTAAGCAGGGCAAAGGCTAACAGCATTTTGTCAAGAAAACATGCTGGTCATAGCAAATATCTTTTTCCAACACAAGAGACAACTCTATACATGGACATCACCAGATGTTCAATACCAAAGTCAGGTTGATTGTATTATTTGCAGCCAAAGATGGAAAAGCTCAATACAGTCAGAAAAACAAGATCTGGAGCTGACTGTGGCTGAGATCATAAGCTCTTTATTTCAAAGTGAGTCGAAGTCACTTAGTCGTGTTCGACTGTTTGCAACCTCATGGTCTATATAGTCCACGGAATTCTCCAAGTAAGAATACAAGAGTGGGTAGTCTTTCCCTTATCCAGGGTATTTTCCCAACACAAGGATCAAACCCAGGTCTCCCACATAGGAGGCAGAGTCTTTATCAGCTGAGCCACAAGGGAAGCCCAAGAATACTGGAGTGGCTAGCCTATCCCTTCTCCAACAGGTCTTCCCAACCCAGGATTCAATCTGAGGCCTCTTGCATTACAGAATAGATTCTTTACCAACTGAGCATCCCTGATAGATTCCTCATCTTTCTGGGTCTAGAAGATCCACTGGAGAAAGGAAAGGTTACCCACTATAGTACTTCAGCCTGGAGAATTCCATGGACTCTAATAGTCCATGGGGTTGCAAAGAGTTGGAGATGACTGAGTGAGTTTCACTTTCACTTATTGCAAAATTCAGGCTTAAATTGAAGAAAGTAGGGAAAATCAGTAGGCCATTCAGGTATGAGCTAAATCAAATCCTTTATAATTATACAGTGGAGGTGATGAATAGATTCAAGGTATTAGATCTGATAGACAGAGTGCCTATAGAACTACTGGCAGAAATTTGTAATATTGTACAGGAGGTAGTGACCAAAACAATCCCAAAGAAAAAGAAATGCAAATAGGCAAAATGGTTGTTTGAGGAGGCTTTACAAATAGCTGAGGAAATAAGAGAAGTAAAAAAGGCAAGGGAAAGAAGGAAAGATATACCCAACTGAATGCAGAGTTCCAGAGAAGAGCAAGGAGAAATAAGAAGTCCTTTATAATGAACAGTGCAAAGAAGAAGAGGAAATTAATAGAATGGGAAAGAGTAGGGATCTCTTTAAGAAAGATGGAGATATCAAGGGAAGATTTCATGCAAGGATGGGCATGACAAAATCAGAAGTAGTAGGAACCTACCAGAAGCACAAGTAATTAAGAAGAGGTGTCAGTGATACACAAGAGCTATACAAAAAAGGTCTTAATGACCCAAATAACCAAAACGGTGTGGTCACTCGTAGCCAGACATCCTAGAGTGTGAAGTCAAGTGAGACTTAGGAACCATTACTACCAAAAATACTAGTGGAGGTGATGGATTTCCAGCTGAATTATTTAAAACATATATATGCATATGTATATGCATATATGCATATTTATAAATACAATTTAAATTAAATGCAATATTTATTTTAATCAATTTAATTAATATTGCAATTAATGTATATATAAATATAATGTAAATTAAATTTGAATTAAATATAAAATTTATAAATATGAATTTATATATATAAAACATGTATATATATATTATATATAATATATATATGAATGATGCTATTAAAGTGCTGCCCTCAATATGTCTCCAAATTTGGAAAACACAGAGGTTGCCACAGATCTGAAGTAGGTCATCTCTCATTCCAATCTCAAAGAAAGGAAATTTCAAAAAACGTTCAAACTACCATACAGCTGCACTCATTTTACATGCTAGAAAGGTAATACTCAAAATCCTTCATGTAGTCTTTGAGATGTACAAGCTATATTTAGAAAAATCAGGGGGACATTGGGGTGCAAGTGTCTCTTTCAGATCTGGTTTCCTCAGTGTGTATGCCCAGAAGTGGGTTTGCTGGGTCATACAGCACTTCTAATTCCAGTTTTTTAAGAAATCTCCACACTGTTCTCCATAGGGGCTGCACTACTTTGCATTCCCACCAACAGTGTAAGAAGGTATCCTTTTCTCCACACCTTCTCCAGCATTTATTGCTTGTAGACTTTTGGATAGCAGCCATTCTGACTGGCGTGTAATGGTACCTCATTGTGGTTTTGATTTGCATTCAGTGTTTATTACTGCACTGTTTATAATAGCCAGGACATGGAAGCAACCTAGATGCCCATCAGCAGATGAATGGATAAGGAAGCTGTGGTACATATATACACTATGGAATATTACTCAACCATTAAGAAGAACTCATTTGAATCAGTTCTAATGAGATGGATGAAACTGGAGCCCCTTATACAGAGTGAAGTAAGCCAGAAAGATAAAGACTAATACAGTAGACTAACACATATATATGAAATTTAAAAAGATGGTAATGATAACCCTATATGCAAAACAGAAAATGAGACACAGAAGTATGGAACAGACTTTTGGACTCTGTGGGAGAAGGCGAGGGTGGGATGTTTCAAGAGAACAGCATCAAAATATGTATATTATCTATGGTAAAACAGATCACCAGCAAAGGTTGGATGCATGAGACAAGTGCTCGGGCCTGGTGTACCGTGAAGACCATGGAATATTACTCAGACATTAAAAAGAGTTCGTTTGAATTAGTTCTAATCGGATGGATGAAACTGGAGCCCATCCAGTTTCCAAGTAAGCCAGAAAGATAAAGACCAATACAATATACTAACATATATATATATATATATATATATATATATATATATATATATGGAATTTAGAAAGATTGTAATGATAACTCTATATGCAAAACAGAAAAAGAGACACAATGTGCAGAACAAAATTTTGGACTCTGTGGGAGAAGGCAAGGGTGGAATGTTTCGACAGGACAGCATCAAAACATGTGTATTGTCTAGGGTGAAACAGATCACCAGCCTAGGTTGGATGCATGAGACAAGTGCTCGGGTCCAGTGCACTGGGGAGACCCAGAGGAATCGGGTGGAGTGGGAGGGGGGAGGGGGGATCGGGATGGGGAATACATGTAAATCCATGGCTGATTCATGTCAATGTATGACAAAACCCACTACAATATTGTAATTAGCCTCCAACTAATAAAAATAAATGGAAAAAAAAAAGTCAGAGGAACCAGGGATCAAATTGCCAACATTCGTTGTATCATAGTGAAAGCAAGGGGATTCCAGAAAAAATATCTACTTCTCTTTCATTGACTATGATAAAACTTTTGACTGTGTGGATGACAACAAACTGTAGAAAATTCCTAAAAAGATGGGAATACCAGACCACTTTACCTGGCTCTTGAGAAATCTGTATGTGAGTCAAGAAGCAATAGAATCTTACATGGAACAATGGACTGGTTCAAAATTTGGAAAGGAGAATGACAAGGTAGTATACTGTCATCCTGTTTATATAACTTATATGCAGAGTAAGTTCAGTCACTCGGTCATGTCTGACTCTTTTCAACCCCATGGACTGGAGGATGCAAAGCTTCCCTGTCCATCACCAACTCCCAAAGCTTTCTCAAACTCATGAGTCGGTGATGCCATCCAACCATCTCATACTCTGTCGTCCTCTTCTCCTCCTGCTTTCAGTATTACCCAGCATCAGAGTCTTTTCCAATGAGTAGTTTCTTCGAATCGGGTGGTCAAAGTATTGGAATTTCACCTTCAGCGTCAGTCTTTCCAATGAATATTCAGGACTGATTTCCTTTAAGATGGACTGGTTGGATCTCCTTGCAGTCTAACGAACTCTCAAGAGTCTTCTCAAACACCACGGTTCAAAAGCATCAATGCTTCAGTGCTCAGCTTTCTTTATGGTCCAATTCTCACCTCCATACATGACTACTGGAAAAACCATAGCTTTGACTAGACCGACCTTTGTTGGCAAAGTAATGTCTCTGCTTTTTAATATGCTGTCTAGGTTGGTCAGAGATTTTCTTTCAAGGAGCAAACATCTTTTAATGACTGTAGTTCCCATCTGTAGTGATTTTGGAGCCCAAGAAAATAAGGTCTGTCACTCTTTCCATTGTTTCTCCACCTATTTTACATAGAGTGATGGAACCAGATGCCACGATCTTAGTTGTCTGAATGTTGAGTTTTAAGCCAGTATTTTTTTTTTCACCCTCTTCTTTCACTGTATGCACAGTACTTCATGCAAAATCCTGGGAGACTCTTAATGAGGGTGAAGGAAGACAGTAAAAAAGCTGGCTGAAAACTCAACATTTAAAAAACTTAGAATATGGCATTGAGCCCCATCACTTCATGGCATATATATAGGGGAAAAAGTATAAACAGTGGCAGATTTTACTTTCATGGACTCCAAAATCACTGCAGATATTGGCTGCAGCCATGGAAATAAATGATGCTTGTTCTTTGAAAGAAAAGCTATGACAAACCTAGACAGCATATTAAAAAACAGAGACATCACTTTGCCAGCAAAGTTCCATAGAATCAAAGCTGTGGTTTTTATCAGGAGTCATAGTTTGATGAGAAAGTTGAACCATAAAGAAAGCTTAGCACCGAAGTATTGATGCTTTCAAATTGTCATGCTGGAGAAGTCTCTTGAGAGTCTTTTGGACAGCAAGGAAATCAAACCAGTCAATCCTAAAAGAAATCAACTCCAAATTGTCATTGGAAGGACTGATGCTGAAGTTGAAGCTGAAGCTCTAATGTTTTCACCACATGATGCAAAGAGCTGACTCACTGGGAAAGATCCTGATGCTAGGGAGGATTGAGGGCAAGAGGAGAAGAAGGCAAAAGAGAATGATATGGTTGGATATCATCGCCAACTCAATGGACATGAGTTTGAGCAAACTCCGGAAGACAGTGAAAGACAGAGAAGCCTGACATGCTATAGTCCATGGGGTAGCAAAGAATCAGACATGACTTAGCCACTGAACAACAACAAGCATGTATATAAACATAAATATAAATATATAATAAGTCACAATATAAAATGGCTGTCTGCTGTCTGCGGAGACCTTACAAATAGCTGTGAAAAGAAGAGAAGTGAAAAGCAAAGGAGAAAAGGAAAGATATACCCATTTGAATGCAGAGTTCTGAGGAATAGCAAGGAGAGATAAGAAAGGCTTCTTCCTAGAGAAGTGAGAGTTAAAAGAATATTAGTGTCAAATTTAGATTTTAAACCATAAGGAGAGTTCAGATTTTACATTCAGGAAACAGAAATTATTTAAGAGTACAGAAGTTATCAAAACTACCTAATGTTTTAAAAGTTAACATTGGTAAAATTGTGAGTAAAATAAATAGTCCCCAGAGTCTGAAGCCCAGAAGAATTGGGAGGTTGTGGCAATAATAACTGATGCATGATTGTCTAGACTTAAATGTAGAACTGATAGAATTTGGTGGCTAGGTGGATAATAGAATGTTTTTAGACAAAATAACTCAAGTAAATGATAATTACCATTAATCATGATGATAAACAACAGTACCACCCCTCACCCCCATGAAAGTGATAGATAGCTTATGGTGAAGGATGTCAGATTTATGATCTCTGAAGAAGATTTAGCTTCAGGACCAGGAATCAGGCTTGATCAGTCAAAAACTTTTGTGTAGCAGAGTTTTATTAAAGTATAAAAAGGGACAGAGAAAGCTTCTGATATGGACATCAGAAGGCAGACAGAGAGTACCCCTCTCGCTAGTTTTAGCAAGGGAGTTACATGCTTTTTCAATTGGTCGTTACAGTACATTAAAATAATGTCTCAAGATTGTAAGGTCTTTCCAGACCCACTCCCACTCTTTACATTTTTAAGATAATGGGATTAGAACTAACAATAGAAAGATTTTACCGGATCCACTCCCATAATATATTTTAAGAAGACAGGATTAGTCAGAAGGTTCTCAAGAAGGAGAAGCATGTTCCCAAACAGGCTACATTTCTATTACATAATAATTGGTACAGAGTTTAAACTGATCATCAGCTCTGTGCTTAAAGAAAAAAAAATGTCCTTTTCTCCACCTTGAGAGCTCCAGACCCCTATCTCCTCCTCGGGGACCCCAGACTTCTTATCAGTCTACCTAAGAATTGACTCTCTCAATAGTAAAAGTTACCCACGCCAAGAAGATAATAAAAAATTTATTTCATGGTTAAGGAGCTATGTAATACATTGTGCCTTTCACATTTCCTTGTTTAAGCCATAACATGAACAAATAGGCCTACAAACTTCAGCTAAAATTATAGAACATATGTCACAGAGCTCTGGTTTGAGTTCCCCAAGTCATATAGAAAATTCCCACTGGCTATCTTTTACACATGGTAGTATATATGTTTCCATACTAACTCTCTCCATTTGCCCCACCCTCTCCTTCCCTGCCCTCATGTCCATATGTTTGTTCTCTATGTTTGCATCTCTGTTGCTGCCCTGCACATATGTATGCATGAATGCGTGTCAAGTTGCTTCAGTCGTGTACAACTCTTTGTAACCTTGTGAACCATAGCCTACTAGGCTCCTCTGTCCATGGGATTCTCTAAGCAAGAATATTGGAGTATGTTGCCATTTCCTTCTCCAAGCAATCTTCCCAAATCAGGGATCGAACCCAAGTCTCTTACAAGACCTGCATTGGTAGGCGGGTTCTTTACCACTAACACTCATGTTGATGTATGGCAGAAACCAACACAACATTGTACAAGAATTATCCTTCAATTAAAAATAAATTAATAAAAAAAGAATGCAAAATTTGAGAGACGCTCTCAGTGGAGAAGAGAAATTGCTTGAAATATGCTTTGGCTAGATTAACATAAAATTTTAAAAAAGTATAATGCCAAGTATTAAAAAAAAGTTACAGTTCAATTTTTTGATGAGTTTGAAACCTGACTCTCCTGATATTTCCTATCTTAAATAACTTCTTCTTGTCTTTTATTGATTAATTATTTAGATTTCAACATTCTGGACACATTTAATCAACTCAATCAAGCTGCCAAATCCAGAATCCCCTGTTCTTTCATTTCTCCCTCAAGATTGGCCTCAGTCCAAACATTGGCTTGCATGTGGAAAGATGAAATAGTTAATATATGGACGGTGGTAATATAAAGTGCTCTAGTCATTCTGGAAAAAAATATATACTTGGTAGATTTTTAGACAACTAAACACATACCAGAAATAACTCCAGAAAGAATGAAGGGATGGAGCCCAAGCAAAAACAAAACCCAGTTGTGGATGTGACTGGTGATAGAAGCAAGGTTTGATGCTGTAAGAGCAATATTGCATAGAAACCTGGGATGTTAAGGCAATGAATCAAGGCAAATTGGAAGTGGTTAAACAGGAGATGGCAAGAGTGAATGTCAACATTCTAGGAATCAGTGAACTAAAATGGACTGGAATGGGTGAATTTAATGCAGATGACCATTATATCTACTACTGTGGGCAGGAATCCCTTAGAAGAAATGGAGTAGCCATCATGGTCAACAAAAGAGTCTGAAATGCAGTACTTCGATGCAATCCCCAAAATGACAGAATGATCTCTATTAATTTCCAAAGCAAACCATTTAATATCATGGTAATCCGAGTCTATGCCCCAAACAATAATGCTGAAGAAGCTGAAGTTGAGTGGTTCTATGAAGACTTACAAGACCTTTTAGAACTAACACCCAATAAAGATGTCTTTTTCACTATAGGGAACTGGAATGCAAAAGTAGGAAGTCAAGAAACACCTGGTGTAACAGGCAAATTTGGCCTTGGAGTACAGAAAGAAGCAAGGCAAAGGATAATAGAGTTTTGCTAAGAGAACGCACTGGTCATAGCAAACACCCTCTTCCAACAACACAAGAGAAGACTTTACACATGGACATCACCAGATGGCCAACACTGAAATCAGATTGATTATATTCTTTGCAGCCAAAGATGGAGAAGCTCTATACAGTCAGCAAAAAAAAAAAAAAAAAGACCGGGAAGTGACTGTGGCTCAGATCATGAACTCCTTATTGGCAAATTCAGACTGAAATTAAAGAGAGTAGGGATATCCAGTAGACCATTCAGGTATGACCCAAATCAAATCCCTTATAACTATACAGTGGAAGTGAGAAATAGATTTAAGGGACTATATCTGTTAGACAGAGTGTGTGATGGTCTGTGGATGGAGGTTTGTGACACTGTACAGAAGTCAGGGATCAAGACTATCCCCATGGAAAATAAATGTAAAAAGGCAACATAGTTGTCTGAGAGGCCTTACAAATAGCTGCGAAAAGAAGAGAGGTGAAAATCAGTGGAGAAAAGGAAAGATATTCCCAGTTGAATGCAGAGTTCCAGAGAATAGCCAGGAGAGATAAGAAAGCCTTCCTCAGTGATCAATGCAAACAAATAGAGGAAAATGACAGAATGGGAAAGATTAGAGATCTCGTCAAGAAAATTAAAGATACCAAGGGAACATTTCATGCAAAGATGGGTTCAATAAAAGACAGAAATGTTATGGACCTAACAGAAGCAGAAGACATTAAGAAGAGGTGGCAAGAATACACAGAAGAACTGTAAATAAATAAATAAATAAATAAATAAAAAGATCTTCACAACCCAGATAATCATGAGGGAGTGATCACTTACCTAGAGCCAGACATCCTGGAATGTGAAGTCAAGTGGGCTTTAGAAAGCATCACCTCGAGCAAAGCTAGTGGAGATGATGGTATTCCAGTTGAGCTATTTCAAATCTCGAAAGATAATACTGTGAAAGTGCTGCAATCAATATGCCAGCAAATTTGGAAAACTCAGCAGAGGCCACGAGACTGGAAAATGTCAGTTTTCATTCCAATCCCAAAGAAAGGCAATCCCAAAGAATGCTCAAACTACCACACAATTGCACTCATCTCACACGCTAGTAAAGTAATGCTCAAAATTCTCCAAGCCAGGCTTTAGCAGTACATGAACTCTGAACTTCCAGATGTTCAAGCTTTTTTTAGAAGAGGCAGAGGAACCAGAGATCAAATTGCCAACATCTACTGGATTGTCGAAAAAGCAAGAGAGTTCCAGAAAAACACCTATTTCTGCTTTATTGACTATGCCAAAGCCTTTGACTATATAGATCACAATAAACTGTGGAAAATTCTGAAAGAGATGGGCATATCAGACCACCTGACCTGCCTCTTGAGAAACCTATATGCAGGTCAGGAAGCAACATTTAGAACTGGACATGGACCAACAGACTGGTTCCAAATAGGAAAAGGAGTATGTCAAGGCTGTATATTGCCACCCTATTTATTAATTTATATGCCTAGTACATCATGAGAAATGCTGAGCTGGAAGAAGCACAAGCTGGAGTTAAGATTGCTAGGAGAAATATCAATAATCTCAGATATGCTGATGATGCTACCCTTATGGCAGAAAGTGAAGAGGAAGTAAAAAAAACCTCTTGATGAAAGTGAAAGAGGAGAGTGAAAAAGTTGGATTAAAGCTTAGCATTCAGAAACTGAAGATCATGGCATCTGGTCCCATAACTTCATGACAAATAGATGGGGACACAGTGGAAATAGTGTCAGACTTTCTTTTTTAGGGCTCCAAAATCATTGCAGTTCGTGACTACAGCCATGAATTTAAAAGACACTTACTCCTTGTAAGGAAAGCTATGACCAACTTAGATAGCATATTAGAAAGCAGAGACATTACATTGCCAACAAATGTCTGTCTAGTCAAGGCTATGGTTTTTCCAGTGGTCATGTATGGATGTGAGCGTTGGAATATGAAGAAAACTGAGCACTGGAAAATTGATGCTTCTGAAATGTGGTGTTGGAGAAGACTCTTGAGAGTCCCTTGGATTGCAAGGAGATCTAACCAGTCCATCCTAAAGGAGATCAGTCCTGGGTGTTCATTGGAAGGACTGAAGCTGAAACTCCAATACTTTGGCCACCTCATGTGAAAGTTGACTCATTGGAACAAACCCTGATGATGGGAGGGATTGATGGCAGGAGGTGAAGGGGACGACAGAGAATGAGATGGCTGGATGGCATCACCAACTCGATGGACATGACTCTGTGTAAACTCTGGGAGTTGGTGATGAACAGGGAGGCCTGGCGTGCTGCGATTCACGGGGTCGCAAAGAGTCAAACACGACCGAGCGACTGAAACGAACTGAACTGAAACATGTACTTAGCATATGAGACAGGTATCTTATTCTTGAGAACTTATTCTAGAGAAATAATAGTTTGTCTCTGCACAAAACTGTCTTTATAGATGCTTTGTTATAGCTCAAAACTGGGAAAAAAATCAGATATTCTCCAATGAACGAATATTTAAACAAACTTGGGAGGAATAACATGGAATATTATTCAGCAATAGGAATGAACAAAATATTGATATACACAACAATTTGGAAAACTCACCTGGGAATTGTGGCAAACAAAAATAGCAAGTTTCAAATTATCACATACTATGTAATTCCATCTATATAACATTTTAAATGATAAAGTTATGGAAATGGAGAACAAATTAATGGCTCCCTGGGGTTAGGAATGGTGTTGAGTAGGGAAGAGATGTGCCTATAACAGGGAGCACAAGCACAAGGGATATGCTTGTGGTGGTTGAATATTTCTATATTTTTATTTCAGTGGTGCTTATTTTAATCCACACATGTAATGAAGTGGCATAAAACTATATACACAAATTGTACTACTGTCAATTCCCTGGTCTTGATGGTTTCTTATAATTTTGTAAGATGTCATCTTTGGAGAAAAATAAGTGAAGAATGCATGGGACCTCTCTGTACTATCTTTGCAATTTTCTGTGAATCTATAATTACTTTAAAAAATAAAATCTTAAAAGAAGCAGTCTTTGTTAAGACTGATTTTTCCTGCAGGACTGACATCATGGGCATACAACCTGTGTATGTACATAGGGCCTCACAGAAGCGCCCTGAGCCTGCTTTAATGCTTTGCAGTTGCCATTTAAAATTCTTAGGTTTTTAAAAAAGGGCCTTCCACATGTTCATTTTGCACTGTGCTTCACAAATTAGGTATCTGGTACTGATTGCCCTAGTTTGCTCCTGGTATTTGTTTAAGGCAGCATCAAACTTTATTTTTCAAGTCACTCTTAGGGAACTTGACTCATAAGGTAGATTTTTACTATTTTAATCATCATTTAAGACAGAAAATTTCCCATTCATGTTCTTTCACTGTAAATATCAAAGGGAAGGATGTCATTCTGAGGAAGTGGTCACAGGCCTCAAAGAGAAAACGTCACTTAAAATTAAAGCATAATTTGATTTTTATTTAATTAAACAGAAGACAGATGATAAACATAAAGAAGTAACTTTAAGGGTATCTTCCCAAGATATGTCACTTTTCAGATGAAACAACAAAAAAGCAGCATATGTAAAGAACACTTTGATCAATGTATTTTTAAAATTTTACTATACTATTTTTCACTGTGTATCTTCATGCAACTCAGGACATCTATCATTTTAATTATAAATGTCCCACACTTTTTGAATTGGATCAAGGATACTGTCATCTTTCACTGGAAGAACCATTTTAAGTGACTATGTTAAAAAGAATAAGGAGAACAAAGTAAAGATTTTTTTTCAGGATAGCAAAGATAGTAAGGAATGGTCTCTTTCCTAGTGATGAAGGAAAGAGATAATCATGAGAAGTAGGAATGACAAAAATAAGAACCTTAAATCTTCTTGCCTGCTCAGTCCTTTCAGTTGTGTCCAACTCTTTGAGACCCTATGGACTGTAGTCCCCCAGGCTCCTCTGTCCATGGGATTCTCCAGGCAAGAATATTGAAGTGGGTTGCCATGGGGCTGCCATGCCCTCCTCCAGAGAATCTTCCCGACCCAGGGATCTTCTTTATGCTGACCTTACTTTGCTTGCTACAAATTAAGCATTTGCAAATTTGGTAATGCTTTTGCCTCCTTTTACTACTCCTTTCTCTGTTTTCTGGTTCTCTCCTTCTTCCTCCCACGCCACCACAGAGAGGCAGATTGTGGTTAATAATAAGTTAATAATAAGACTGCTATTCACATTCATGATCATCACATCAACTTCAAAATTAAGATAATCAGTCCTACTTTTGAAAGCTTCATTTCTTCCTCTGTATCTTATACCCAAGTTCTTTTTCTTCCACTTCTATATAATATTACTTTAAATGTAAGGTTGCTATATAATTAAGATGATCAATTTACATGAACACTGCAAAAGAAATAATTTATCACACATAAAACTGTTTGCTTTGCAGTTTAGGAGAAAGAGAACTTTTAGAATAATTTATATCCTTTTGAAATTTTTCTATTTAATTTAAATATGAACCGATACATGTAAGGATAAAAGATATAGGCAAAGCTTCTTCAAATGGTGGTAGAAATGCTTAATGATGATTTAAATTTCCTATATGTATGCATAATTGAATAAAGCTAAATTTTGCTATTGCTATTATAATCCAGTGTTTTCACAGTTTTTCTTAAGAATTAATATCTCATAACAATTGTATAATGCATTTCTGATATCAAAGCTTTCCAGAACATGAAAAAGAAAATTTCCCAAAGGAAATTTTGCCTACATATTTCCAATCATAATATGAACTTTTTAGTCATTAGGCAGATAAAATTTCTTCTAAGAAGCTAATTTCTGTGTATTTTATAGCTAAAAACAAGTTAAAAGTTGAACAATTCTTTCCATTAAAACAAAGAAGCAAACCAAAAATGAAAAACAAATACATGATCTAAACTTTTCAGTGCAATAGGTTAAAATTCTCTAGAGTGAAACTTGCTTTGGTATTGCCATTGATATTGTGCTCCGGAGGATTTGGTTGAAGATGGAATTTCTATCTGGAAATTGCTCATAATGATAATATTATATAGTTTTATTTTAATATTCTAGAGACAAGCAAATTCTCCATTTGACTCTTTAGGATACAGTTAAGTTGAACTCTTGCAGAGAATCTTTGTAATGAAGTCATGGATTGAATTTGACAAGTCTTGGAAATTATGATCAAGTAGAAATTCTACATATATAAGGAAAGATTCTATGATAATTTTTAAACCCACTTTTAATAGCATTTCCAGGCAGAGTATTATGCATCTCAGTGCTACAGTATGATGTGTCATAGAAAATCACTTTGCTTTAATTATGATCATATTTTAAGGGAATTCTATCAGTGAAAGTTTTTTTTTTTCTGTTCAACACTTGCATATATTTTTTTAAAAACCTGACTTTGTTTCTATTAAAATGAAAATGTAAGTCATTCCTCTATCACTTTATGTAGTGAAAAGGAAAGTAATTGCTCTGCAAGACGTCCGAGATTTAAAACTGTGACCCAAACTGACAGATCAATCAAAAAAGCAACTTTTTTGCAACTTTAAGGAAATCACTTCATTGTGAGAATCATTAGCAAAAGTTTGAAGAATTTTAATTTAGTGTCATATAGTAAATCAAGATATGGATGTGAGGCTAAACTTTTCTATATACACAATTGCATACAGATTTCTTGTAAAACACTCATTATGGTTTCTTTGACTTTCAAGCTGTCATTATATTTAAAGTAGGACATTTTTTTTAGTTTGGTCTAGAAAAGCAGAACAGAAAGTAGAAAATTTTCTTAATCACATAATTAGAAAAAACTGACAGTTAATTATTTTAAAGCCAGATCATTTAGTGGGAAAATGTTTATGAATAGCCAAATGAGTCATCATATTAATTAATATGTTGACTAAAAAATGTACAACGTGAAAATTGAGAGTTAAGTTTTATTTGGGGCAGTATGAGGACTACAGCCCAGGAGACAAAATCTCAGATAGCTCTGAGAAACTGGTCCAAAGAGGTAGCAGGGAAGGACAGCATATATGTGATTTTGGCAAAGAGGAGGTACATGCAATCAAGTACATGTGTTTTGTAGAAAATTTCTGCTGGGCTTATGAAGCTTCTGCTAGTTATGAGGGAAAAAAAAAATCACCATGAAGGATTTTAGTGCTTTTCTAGATATGAGGCTTTATCTAGAACTGGGCTCATAAAATTAATTCCTGAGAACACCTAACTAACTAAAATCCTGTTCTAAAAAATAATAATAATAAAATAAAATAAAATCCTGTTCTGCCAGTTTCCCAGAGTACAGAGTGCCTCATTCCTGCTTACCACCCTGAACTCCTTCAGAGGGTGTTGGAGGTCAGCAGCTGCAGTGGCGCATGATTTAATCCTTTGTAGAGGTAGAGGCAAGCACCATGGTGATTGTCAATTTGTGGTTGAAAATCTATATTTTTAATTTTAACAATAAAAGAAAAGCAGTTGAGTAAAAGTAAGCCAAACTATAACTATCGCTAAAATGATTGACTTTGAGTTATTAATTTGTATAAATTCCTAGGCTCTAGACATATTTTTGTCTAGACTATTTTGTGATGGTATTTACTTTTGACCTATTCCAACTTCTTCCAAAGAAGGAAGGCAGAGCATCAATAGTACAGAAAAAAAAAAATTCCCTTGTATGAAACTTCACTCTCTCTGTTTCTAAAATATAGTTGAATACATTATAAATAAACAATGAATGAGAACATCAATAACACATGAAAAAAATAAACTCAAAATGGACTAAAGATACAAATGCAAAACAGGAAACCATAAAAATGTTAGAAGAAAACATAGGAGGAGCATATTTATTTCTATTAGAAGAAACACACTTTGACATAAATTATAGCAATATTTTGGGGGATCTGTCTCCTAAAGCAAAGGAAATAAAAGCAAAAATAAATGCATGTGACCTAATTAAACTTAAAATATTTTGCACATACAAGGAAATCATTAAGAAAACTGAAAGACAACTTACCAAATGGGAGAAAATATCCATAAATGATATATCAAAAAAGGGGTTAATACCCAAAATACATAAACAGTTCATCAAACTCCACATCAAAAAAAAAAATACTGCCTTATTAAAAAATGGGCAGGAGACCTGAATAGACATTTTTCCAAAGATGACATACAGATGGTCAATAAGTACTTGAAAATATGCTCAAGCATTGTTAATCACCAGAGAAATGCAATTAAAACCATAATAAATTGTCACCTCACAGCTATCAGAAGTGCTATCATCAAAAGGACATAAATAACAAATGTTGGATAGTATGTGAAGAAAAGGGCTTCCTCCAACAATTTATATTTCCTGTTGGTAGAAATGTAAATTGGTGCAGCCACTGTAGAAAATAAAATGGAAATTTCTCAAGAAACTAAAGAGGCCTATCATATGGCTCACTATTTCCACTCCTGGATATACACATCTGAAAAAAATAAAAATAATAAAAAAACAAAAACAAAAACTGAAGCAGTAAGTTGAAAAGTTTAATTGGAAAATTAAAAATTCATGCATCCCAATGTTCCTAGCAGTGTTATCTACAATATCCTAAATATGGAGGCAACCTAAATGTCCACCAACAGATCAACAGATAAGGAAGAATTAGTACACATAGACACACAATGGAATATTGCTCAGCTATTAAAAAAGAAAAGAAGAAGAATGAAATTTTGCTATTTGCAACAACTTGGATGGCTTTGGAAGATCTGTTAGGTGAGATAAGTTGGGCAGAGAAAGACAGATGCTGCATAGTACACTTACATGTGGAATGTATGTAACAAAAAGAGACTCACAGATATAGAAAACAAACTACTGGTTATCATTGAAGAGAAGGAAGGGAGAAGAGACAATTTAAGGGTAGGGAATTAAGAGTTATATAATATATAATTATATATATAATTATATAATATATAACTAAGAGTTTCTATATCATCTATAAAAGAAATAAGCTACAAGGATATATTGCATAACCAGAAGAAGATGATCTATACTTTATAACAACTGCATATGGAATATAACCTTTAAAAATTACAAATCACTATGTTGTACATCTGTAATTTATATAATATTGTACATTGACTATACCTCAGTAAAAAATCATAAAATTTCTAGTAATAGAAACTAGTAATAGATAAAATTAGCCTATAATTCTTTTCAGTTTCATTTATACTCTTTTTATCTCAATAATATACACACATTAGTGTTGAAAATTTCGGAAGGGTGATAAAAAGTATGAAATCTCAACTACAAGTGGGGATTCTTCTTTTGAAGATGAAAGTAGTTAATTTTAAGACAAATCAAAGAGATAAAACTGCTGACAGTAATTTACCCCAAGTATACTAGTTTCTTTCCCCTCAAGGAATGAAACAAGATGAAGTTTCCAATATCAATAAGGTGTATAAAATTCATGAATGATAAATGCATAATAAATTATTATATAAACTTGATTAATTTATAAGATAAAACTTCTCCAAATTATAACAGCAATTAAATATCACTACTATGATAAAACTTTAAAAATTCAGAAAAGCATAGTACAGTAGAATATCTAGACATCATTCTGAAAAACAAAACTTATTTAATTTGTTATGATATATTCTTCCAGTTTATTTTGTGTTTTGTTTCTATTTATCAGTAAAAATGTTTATTGAGGATCTACCATGTGGACTTCCCTGGTAGCTCACTTGGTAAAGAACCTGCCTGCAATGCAGGAGACCAGGGTTTGATCCCTGGGTTGGGAAGATCCCCTGGAGAAGGAAATGGCAACCCACTCTAGTATTCTTGCCTGGAGAATCCCATGGACAGAGAAGCCTGAAGGGCTACAGTCAACAGGGTCGCAAGAGTTGGACACGACTTAGAGACTAAACCACCACCACTAACATGTGCCAGACTCTGAGACACAATACTGAGCAAAAATAGTGTCAGTTCCCTGCCTTCACTTATAGCTTAGTTGGAGATACTGATATCAATCAAATAACTAAAACAACAAAATTAAGGTAGTTTGTACTGGATAAAATATAAGGAAACCAACTAAGAGGCTGGTTGCTGTGACTATGATGAGAAATGGGTTTAGTTCATGGTCATAATGGGTCTTTCCAGGTGGCCCTAGTAGTAAAGAACCCCAGTGCCAATACAGGTAGATGTAGGAGATGCAGGTTCAATTCCTGAGTTGGGAAGATCTCCTGTAGAAGGAAATCACAACCCACTCAAGCATTCTTTCCTGGAGAATTTCATAGACAGAGGAGCCTGGAGATCCCACAGGGCTGCAAAGTGTCAGACACATCTGAAGCGACTTAGCATGCATGTTGAAATGCAAAGAGGTGCAGGAATCTATGAGCTTTGTGGTCAGTGTAGAGGTCCAGCCCTGGCAGGACCAGGAATACCCAAGGGTTGAGTGGGGTCAGCGAGGAAGAAGACAAGACACACACAGAAGTTTGGGTAGAAGAGGTAGCTTTTTTTTAATCTTTAGGATAGCTCAGTTTTTTTTTTATTTGTAGTGGATTTTGTCATACATTGAAATGAAACAGCCATGGGTTTACATGTGTTCCCCATCCCGATCCCCCCTCCCACTTCTCTCTCCACACGATCCCTCTAGGTCTTCCCTGTGCACCAGGTCCGAGCACTTGACCTGGGCTGGTGATATTTTTTTAATTTTTATTTGAATATAGTTGATTTACAATGTGTTTGTTTCAGATGTACAGTAAAATGAGTCATATATATATATATA
>CM035303.1:60012070-60038310 GCA_020226075.1 Hydropotes inermis | reverse complement strand
TATATATGGAATTTAGAAAGATGGTAACAATAACCCTATATGCAAAACAGAAAAAGAGACAGAGATGTACAGAACAGACTTTTGGACTCTGTGGGCGAAGGCGAGGGTGGGATGTTTCAAGAGAACAGCATTGAAACATGTATATTATCTAGGGTGAAACAGATCACCAGCCCAGGTTGGATGCATGAGATAAGTGCTCGGACCTCGTGCACTGGGAAGACCCAGAGAGATCGGGTGGAGAGGGAGGTGGGAGGGGGGATCGGGATGGGGAATACATGTAAATCAATGGCTGATTCATGTCAATGTATGACAAAAACCACTACAATATTGTAAAGTAATTAGTCTCCAACTAATTAAAAAAAAAAAAGACCCAGTGCAGCCAAAATAAATAAATAAATACAATTTTTTAAATGATGATGAAAGAAATCAAAGAAAACTTGAACATACATACTGTGTTCATTGTTTGGAAAAATAAACAAGCAAAGATATCAATCCTCCTCAAATTAACATATAGTTTAATGTAATTTCTAGCAAAATTCCAAAAAAGTTTCTTATAGGTAAGCTTATTGTAAAATTTACATGGAATGGGAAAGTCCCTAGCATAGCTTAAAATAAAATTTATCTTGATGAAAAAATAAAGTAGGAAGAAAGACTCTGATTTAGGCTTTCTATATTGTATAGCTACAGTAATCAAGACAGTGCCATATTGGCAGAGGGACAGACACATAACTCGATGGAACAAAACAGATACACAAATATGCCCAACTGATTTTGACAAAAGTGCAAAAGCAATTCAGTGGAGGAAGACCAGCCTTTTCAATAAACAAGGCTGAAGCAAGTGGACCTACATAGGCAAGAAAACAAATGAGCTTCAACCTAAATTTCGTATCTTATATAGAATCAACTCAATATGAATCACATACCTAAATGCAAATTTAAAAAAACTTTTAGGAAAAACATAGAACATCAAAGTGAAAGTGTCAGTTTTTAGTCATGTCCAACCCTTTGCAAACCCATAGACTATAGCCCACTGGGCTCCTCTGTCCAAGGAATTCTCCAGGCAAGAATACTGGAGTGAGTAGCCATTCCCTTCTTCAGGGGATCTTCCCAACCCATGGGTCGAACCAGGGTCTCCCATATTTCAGGCAGAATTTTTATTTTCTGAGCCACCAGGGAAGCCCTGAACAAATCAAGTTGATTTGAATAAACTACAAATATGCTAATTCAGAGAATGGGTAACTCATTAAGGCAGAAATGTCTTGATAGAGAAGATGGGCATTGAGGTGAACATCACAGAAAATAAATAGAAATTGGAAGTTCAGAAAGATATTCTGTTGCTGTGCTTTAGCCACTAAGTCATGTCCCACTCTTTTGTGACCTCCTGGACTATAGACACCAGGCTCCTCTGTCCATGGGATTTCCCATGCAAGAATACTGGAATGGGTTGCCAATTCCTGTCCAGGGATGAGTGTGTGTGTGTGTAACAAAGTAACAAAGATTATTGCTAATTAAGGAAAACCAGATATCCCAAGGAATTTGGCACTCTTCTATATATGGGAAGATGCAAGAGTCTGAGCTTATTGAAGTCATTCCTTTCATATGCATCTCAGTTATCTGGAGCCAGCATCCTGTTTTTTTGGTTTCTCACTCCCTCCTCCAGCTCCTCAGCCGCCTGGGGGATGGTGGCATCTGCTGGATCATAGGCATTGTTTCCCTTTCGGGAAACCTTCATTCACATTTAGAGATCTGAAATCACTGATGGCTGTTACATCCTTGTTTATTGATGTGGAAGGAGATATTCTATTTCACACAATATTCCATTTCATTCCTGAAACTAGTGACTTGTGTCTACTCTCTATTTTTGCCTCTGTTTTCAGAGATTTATCAACTTTATATTTTTTTCATCTTGTTTAATTAATTTTCACTATTGTTTTGTGATTTTCAATGCTATTTCCCTCAATGATAGAGTTACTTTTCTTGACTAGACTGCTTGTTATCTCTAGGAGGGTAATAGGAAACTCTGTCTCACACTGACAGACAGTGCTTCTATGGAACACTTCTTTTCTTAGGAGATTCTATTTAATAGCCTCTGTAAATTTACTGAAATACCCAGTGTCTCTTCATTGGGAAAGGGAGCCCCATACTGTAGTCATTCCATCAAACCATTTGTTCCTAGAGGAATTATCCTTCCTGTTACATCCACGTGCATAAAAAGACCCTTTAACCCATACAGATGGAGGGAACTTTGCCAGGATGGACCAAGCAGTTGGTATTTTTAGGTGGCTGAAAGGACTCTCTGACCCTTTGGGTTTGCATGTGTTCCGCATCCCGATCCCCCCTCCCACCTCCCCCTCCACCCGATCCCTCTAGGTCTTGACAGAAGCACCAAACAATATCTGATGTAATATGTGGTGACTTAAGGGGGAGGTAATGAACATTTGTAACAGCATTCATGGATTTGGAAGATATTATGCTAAGTGAAATAAGTCAGAGAAAGATAAATACTCTTTGATATCACTTATATGTGGAATCTAAAAACTACAACAAACTCCTGAATAAACTATAAAACGATTCCTGAGGAAATATGTGCCAGTCCTTTAGTGTAGTGAAAATTCATATTAATATATATTTCTTAATTTATAGATCTTGATACTTGTTTACATTTGTTATCAATGAAAGTTCACATACTATTATAATGATGCTATTATAGTGAAAAAAGATAAATTCCATGTTGAGAGTTTATTAAATAGGCAATGTTAGAATTAGGTCCTATAAATTACACCTGAAAGTAGTCACATGAAGTCTGTAGTTAGCCTAATCTCAGTATATCACACGTTTATTACTTTATGCAGCCATATTTTCCATATGATATTTATTTTATTATTTAACATTGTACTGCATAAGCAGTTTTTAAATCAGATATACAAATCCATTTACAAATGGTTGTAGCATTCTAATTAGCACATGCAGCAACAAGGAATAATAGGTATTTTTAATAGCTATGTTTGAGAGTTGATCTAAGATAAATAGGGACAAAAATCCCTCCCATTGGAAGATGGAGTTGGGATGAAAGTCAGGAAAGTCAATTCCCAAACTCCTCCTTAACCAGTGAATACTCATCCCCTTCATTTGTATGTCCCTGATAGTCTACTTTCCAAAGAGGTCTGGGGCAGCAGCTCTTCACCCTCTTTGTTTAAATAAGCTTTAAATAAGAAAGCACTCTTATTTATTCTTTATCTTATTACTGTACTTTAACAGAGACTAAGCATTGAGATTATTTAGCATAAAAAGAAGCACTATACCAGCAAGCAGTCTGCATTCATATATCTACATGTCTAAATATATGAAAAGTAAATCTTTGACCAGGGCAAGTTAGAATATAGCTGTTTATTGTCTTATCATCCCCCACCATTTGTTCACTATTTTAAAAATCAAATGGAATTTATACTTGTGATATATGAACTTTAGTAAAATTTACTTCTAAGCTTAATAAATATTATATTCTCTGTTACTTCTAAATAGAATTCATTATTTAATTGAACTTAGATGATTCCATTGTGTTTAGAAACACATACATCCCACTGGGTTTCCCAGATGGTGCTAGTGGTAAAGAATCTGCCTGCCAATGCAAGAGATGCAAGACACAAGTTCAATTCCAGTATCTGGAAGATCTCCTGGAGAAGGGAATAGCAACTCACCCCAATATTATTGCCTCGAAATTTCCATGGACATAGGAACCTGGTAGGCTACAATCCATAAGGTTGCAAACAGTCAGACACCACTGAGCAACTGAGCACGCACACACACACACACTCATTCCTGGACAGGGAATGGCAACCCATTCCAGTATTCTTGCATGGGGAATCCCATGGACAGAGCAGCCTAGTGTCTATAGTCCAGGGGGTCACAAAAGAGTTGGACATGACTTAGTGGCTAAAGAACAACAGCAGCATATCTTTCTGAACTTCCAGTTTCTATTTATTTTCTGTGATGCTCACCTCAATGCCCATCTTCTCTATCAAGATTTTTCTGCCTTAGTGAGTTACCCATTCTCTGAATTAGCAAATAGTTTATTCAAATCAACTTGATGACTATATATTATCAAAACTTTGGCTGATCTATAGTTTATTTCTTTTTATTGTAGTGGATTTTGTCATACATTGAAATGAGTCAGCCATGGGTTTACATGTGTTCCCCATCACTTTGATACTTTATACTAAAATCAGAGTTCACCACCTAAATAGTAACTTGCATAGGGGCAGAAGACATATTATTCATTTCAAGTAAAAAACAGTAACTGAACTATTACCTATTTGTCCAATATTCTTGTGTAGACTTGGAATTCTTAGTGAAATTTATGAGTAGTCAATAAGCAACAGATTAGTTGCCCAATACTATGAAATCTGTTATTACTCTCCAGGAAATGTATCAATTAAATCTGAAAGAAGCCTTAGTTGAAAGAAGGCAAGGCTTTGTTAGAAAAGAGGTGAATAATATGAGTAATTCCCCTTGAGAATGTATTTTCCATATCAATAATTAATAAAACAAAGACTTTGAGATCATCATGTGAAAGATTCAATGTGAGAGCAATATATCAATAAAGAGAATGATGATTTTATTTCTGAAGCATGAAAAACCTAATGCATGTTTCCCCTGGATTGATAATCAATAATAGCAACAATAATAATATTGAACACTTAGATCATTTTGGTAGTTGTTTGTTTTCCATACCCTCAAATATAAAAATCTGTTCTTGTTGGCTACATTTTTTTTTTATAATTTGGAGTTAAGAATATTTTAAAAATAAAATTTATAATGGCTAGAGATATCACTCATGTACCATATATCAAATTTGTGATAATAAAACAAAATTGTAATTTCCCTGATACTAAAATGCATAATGTAATATTTTACTTGCACAATATAGTATACTGTACAGGTTGCAATATTCCTTTTATTTTTATGGCCTGTTTTTGTAAATGAAATTAAGTTTTCATTAATGTGCTATGAATAAAGAAAGTATTACTGGAAATAAAGGTACAGAGAAAATAACCTTTGCTGGGAAGACTTTGCATTTTAACATTAAGGTAAAAAGTTACTTAGCCTTTTACATCCTTCCTAAAGTGTGTGGTTTTTAACTAGACAATGTAAATAACTTAAAAGCTGAGGTCAAAAGGCCTTTATGGGTTATGACATCATTATGAAAGAACATTTTTGAGAAACAATTTGAAGCTTTATGGTTTTCAGTTGAAGATATTCCTGTTATTAAATAGAAATGAAGCTCAGTGAAAATTTACAACTCAATACAAAGAAAAATGAAGTTTGATTGAAATATTCATTTGGACCACCCTTTCCTCAGAATAAAAGTGACATTTTCCCCATCACTTTTGAATAATCATACTTTCAAAATGACAATAGTAAAGAAAGAACCTCTTATAGTGTCTCACAAAAACATCAAAAATGCTAAAAATTTGAACACAACAAAAGTATATAGTGTCAACAGTTTAGAAATTAACATAATTGAGCAGTAAAAAGAATAATTATTTAAGACTAGGAAAAGCTTTATTCTCCATGTTAAGAACCAATTCACTTCACATATGGGTAATCTGAAAACCTGCAAAACTGAAAAATATTCTCCTAACTGTCAAATCTCTTATCTTTAGAAGAATACTAAGCTCTACTTATAAATATCGGGTTAGATAACTCCATCGAGCTGATGAATTTGAGACAGGAGATAGATGAGCCCCAGGCTGAAAAGTTGGAGTTTGTCCTCGGTGAATAGACATACTCTAAGATGAAGATAATAGCAGGAGGGAGGATAAGCTAAGTCCTGCACAGGTAAGAGATAAAGAGATCACATATTTCTCATTCTTGAAGTCAAGGAGACCTTCCTGACTGCACAGGAGCAAAAAAGCACCTCAAAGGTCAAAAAGGGAGGGGCACCATCATAGTAGATGATGTCAACCTACCCATAGACTTCTTTGCTAGAATCCATCTTGACTAAGAGACGCACATGAGCACATAAAGGAGGACCCTGAGGTAAACCGAATGCAGACTTAGTACCAAGCAAAGCAAGATGATTGGCTAGAGAAAGTCTGGAAGAAATTCTCCATGTTAGTGATTCAAACTGCCAGGAGGACATAACTCTCTCTCTGAGACCACCCGCATAAGTCTAATAACATACTCTTTTTCCTGCTAATAAACACATTACTTGTTTCATTATTTTCTCCTTGCAAAAATTCATTTCTACAAAGCTGATAGGCCAGGGCCATGACACTGGCTACTGTTTCTGGTGGTCTAGTAGCTAGAATTCAGTGTTCTCACTGCTGCAGTCTGACTTCAATCTCTGGCCAGGGAACCAAAATACTGCTTTAAGCCACTGCAGGCTGAAGCCACCTAAGATGAAGTTTGATTTAATTGAATCAACAGAGGTTTTATGAAAAGTTTATTTTTTCTTTACAACAAGATTTTCAAAAAGATATAATCGAAATAATGTTTTAGAAATATATACCAGAGCATAGAATATTTGACGAAAGAGAAAAAAAAATATATTGGGGTAGAGTAAACCATTTGGAAGTTATGTCTGTAACTCATTTGTGAAACAATGCAAGTAAGTGAAAAGATAACAACATATATTCTTATAAGCGGCCAACCTGACAAGTGAAGGAAACTGGAAATATGTCAATAGAAGTAACTGTGGGGAAAAAATAAAACAACAACACTCAAAGCCTAAATAGAAAATGAAGTTTTTCTGCCATTTTATAGTGACAAGACTTCAACTTTAAACCAAATCATTCTTATTTTCCACTAGAAAATGCATTATTTTCTCCTTTGAATGAGAGGGAGAATATTGGTACCATCTGCAGGAAGTTCTGGTAGTGATTAAGTTTCTGAAATGATCTAAGCCAGTTGTTTCCAAACTCATCTCATTATGATAACAATCTGACATACTTCTGTAGGAAAACAAATTTCCAAGTCTCACACCAAAGATGCCAAAAAGTAATATTACTGCTCCTTCTGGAAGGCTGATAAGCAATGTTTGTGAATCACTGGTGTAAGGAATATAATTATGTATAGACTTTAGAGCTTAACAATTGTTAGTAGTTCTTGTGTCCAAATCCCTGTTCTACTGCTCTATGTACTCTCTGGAAAGTAACTAAAGTTCTATGTGCTTCAGTTTATTTTTAATGAACATACATAATTGTCTTATGTAAGGATTATATCTGTTAACATAAAATAATTTTAACAGTGACAGTACAAGGAACAGACTAAAGAGTATCTGCCTTGATTTTATATATTTCACTGGCAATGACTCCCTTGCATGACTCCTGGACTTCAACAAAAATTAGACATATTGCTTACATTTGTTCAGGAAATATGTGTGAAATTAAGACTAAAGTGACCCCTATAATGTGAGTAGTTTCTATTTAAAATAATATAGCAATCTGAAACACAGGAAAATGTTTATTATATTGACCTCCAATTAACCCTGGGGTGAATTTTAGAGTGTTTGCTCTACTTGTTGAGTTTTCTTCCAAATCTTGATTCTTGAAGGATCAAGACACATAATAGAAAATTTTCAGTACACACATAGCCTCAAAAATTAAATACTACTTTTGAAATATATTAAAATAGTGATCTAAAGGCTATTTTAAGCAAGATTATAAAGATTAAATTGATTTTGAAAGTAAAACTACCCAGTGCACCAGGTCCAAGCACTTGTCTCATGCATCCAACCTGGGCTGGTGATCTGTTTCACCCTAGATAATATACATGTCTCGATGTTGTTCTCTTGAAACATCCCACCCTGGCCTTCTCCCACAGAATCCAAAAGTCTGTTCTATACATCTTTGTCTCTTTTTTCTGTTTTGCATAAAGGGTTATCGTTACCATCTTTCTAAATTCCATATAAATGTGTTAGTATACTGTAATGGTCTTTATCTTTCTGGCTTACTTCACTCTGTATAATGGGCTCCAGTTTCATCCATCTCATTAGAACTGATTCAAATAAATTCTTTTTAATGGCTAAGTAATATTCCATGGTGTATTTGTACCACAGCTTCCTTATCCATTCGTCATGGGAGAGGGGATCAGGATGGGGAATACATGTATACCCATGGCTGATTCACGTCAGTGTATGACAAAAACCACTACAATATTGTAAAGTAATTAGCCTCCAACTAATAAAAAATAAATAAATAAATAAAAGAAAGTAAAACTAATTGGTACTCAGAAATTTTAAAAGAATAGGATTACTTATTTTACCTTATGGAATGAATATAATACTGCCACAAATAAAATTTATTTATTTTCTCTCTATTTATTTCTTAAGTTTAACTTAGAAAGGAGGTAGTATTTAGTTGTGAGAAGGTACAGCGTACCTATTTTATATTATAAGTTTGCAGTTAGGTTTTCATTTTTATCTGTTTTTGACTGGTAATTTTAAAACTGAGATATAATTCACATATAATAAAATGTATAGTTTTATAAATTTTGACCACAGATTAAAAGTAGGAATATGTCCATTTCTAAACAGTCCGCTCCCAGAGGTAATCATTGCTCTTATTTGGTTCATCATAGTTTAATATAGCATATCCCAGAACTTCACATAAAAGAAATGACAGGATACACTCTTTTGTCTGGCTTGTATCCCACAATATAATATTTAATCCATGTTTAGTTAATCCATGTTAATTGTATTTTAATCAATAGTTTGCTCTTTTTTATTGTTGAGTTATTTTTTATTGTTGTTCATCATATAAATAAACCACACAAACTTGTTTCTCCATTCTCCAGTTGATTATTGTTTGGATGTTTCTGATTTGGTGTTATTACAAGTAAAATTGTTGTGAATATTCTTATATAGGCGTTTGTGTATGTGTGTATTTTGTTGGGAACATATGCACTCATATCCCTTCATTAAATACTTAGAAATGGTAATACTTGGTTATAAAATGGGTGCATATTTAACCTATATATTTAACTTTACAAGGAAATGCTAAATAGCTTTCCAATATTGCTGTACCATTTTGCACTTCATTCAGTATTGTACGTGAATATTGTTTCTCCACATTTTTCCAACACCTGGTGTTGTCAGCTTTTTAATTTGAACAATTCCAATACTTGTAAAAGATCATCTTATTCTGATTTTAATTTGCATTTTTGTTGTTGTTGTTCAGTTGCCAAGTCGTGTCTGACTCTTCATGACCACATGGACTGCAGCACACCAGGCTTTCATGTCTCTCACACCTCCTGGAGTTTGCCCAAGTTCGTGTCTGTTGAATCAGTGATGCCATCCAACCATGGATGATATTTGCATTTACCTGATGGCTAAAGATGTTGAACATTTTTAAATACGCTTAGTAGTGCATTACTGCTTATTAGCACATAACCACTTTTGTGGCATGACCAGTCAAGTTTCCCCCCCCCCCCTCTTTTTTTCCCCACATATTCACTTTTTCTCAGAAAGGACATTTAAGTTCTACTCTTTTAGCATATTTAAATATGCAACATAGTTATCAAGTGTAGTCACCATACAATTCACTGGAACCTCAGACCTATTTATGTTATATCTGAAATTCTGTATCCTTCCTCTTCCTATTTCCTCCACTTCCCAGCTCCTGGTAACTAATTATCCACTCTCTGTTTCTGTGATTAGAATCTTCTTTTCTTTCTTTCTTTTTTGCCTCTAGATATGAGACCATGCATCATTTGTCTTTCTCTTTCCACCTTATTTCACTTAGCGTAATGCCTTCCAGGTTTATTCATATTGTCACAAACGACAGGGTTTCCTTCTTTTTAAAGTATGGCAAAAACCACTACAATATTGTAAAGTAATTAGCCTCCAACTAATGAAAATAAATGGAAAACAAACAAACAAACAAAAAATAATAAAGTCTGAACAATATTCCATTCTCTCTCTCTCTCTCATATATCAGTTCAGTTCAGTTCAGTTCAATCGCTCAGACATGTCTGACTCTTTGCAACCCCATGAACCGCAGCACGCCGGGCCTCCCTGTCCATCACCAACTCCCGGAATCCACCCAAACCCATGTCCATTGTGTCAGTGATGCCATCCAACCAACTCATCCTCTGTTGTCCCCGTCTCCTCTGGACCTCAATCTTTCCCAGCATCAGGGTCTTTTCAAATGAGTCAGCTGCTTTTTGCATCAGGTGGCCAAAGTATTGGAGTTTCAGCTACAACATCACTCCCTCCAATGAACACCAAGGACTGATCCCCTTTAGAATGAAATGGTTCGATCTCCTTGCAGTCCAAGGGACTCCCAAGAGTCTTCTCTAACACCACAGTTCAAAAGCATCAATTCTTCAGCTCTCAGCTTTCTTTATAGTCCAACTCTCAGATCCATATATGACCACTGGAAAAACCACAGCCTTGACTAGACAGACCTTTGTTGGCAAAGTAATTCCTCTGTTTTTTAATATGATGTCTAGGTTGGTCATAGTTACCATCCAAGGAGCAGGCATCTTTTAATTTTATGGCTGCAGTCACCATCTGCAGTGATTTTGAAGCCCCCCCAAAGTAAAGTCAGCCACTATTTCCCCATCTATTTGCCATGAAGTGACGGGACCAGATGCTATGATTTTAGTTTTCTGAATGTTGAGCTCTAAGCCAACTTTTTCACTCTCTTCTTTCACTTTCATCCAGAGGCTCTTTAGTTCTTCTTCACTTTCTGCCATAAGGGTGGTGTCATCTGCATATCTGAGGTTATTGATATTTCTCCCGGCAATCTTGATTCCAGCTTGTGCTTCTTCCAGGGCAGCGTTTCTCATGATGTACTTTGCATATAAGTTAAATATTCAGGGTGACAATATACAGCCTTGACATACTCCTTTTCCTATTTAGAACCAGTCTGTTGTTCCATGTCCAGTTATAACTGTTGCTTCCTGACCTGCATACAGATTTCTCAAGAGGCAGGTCAGGTGCTCTGGTATTCCCATCTCCTTCAGAATTTTTCACAGTTTATTGTTATCCACACAGTCAAAGGTGGTGCCATCTGCATTATATATATATATATATCACATTTTCTTTATTCATTAATCTGTTGATGGATACTTGAGTTGATTCCATACTGTGGCCATTGTGAGTAATGCTGTTATGACTTGGGAGCACAGATATTTCTTTGAGATAATGATTTTGTTTCATTGTGCTGTTGACTTCATTTCCCTGATGATTAGTTATGTTGACACCTTCTCAAGTACCTGTTGGCCATTTGTATGTATGTCTTTAAAAGAAATGCCTATTCAGGGCTTTTGTCCATTTTTTGGTCCATTTTTGCTTGGGTTACTTTTGTTTTTCTTTTAAGTTGTATGAATTCCTTGTATATTGAGAAAACCAAATCCTCATTGGGCATGTGTTTGTAAATATTTTATCACATTCCGTATGTTGTGCTTTCATTTTGTTGATGCATTTCTTCACTGTCCAGAATTTGTTTAGTTTTCTGTAGTCTTACTTGTTTATTTTTGTTTTAGTTCTCTTTGCTTCTAAGGTCAAATCTAAAGTAATAATAATAATAATTCCCAATATCCATGTAAGAGTGTTAGTTATAGAAGGCTGTACAGCTCTTCATAGAACTTGTCAGCTTTAGCTATTTGGCATCAGTGGTTGGGGTATATATTTGAATTACTGTGATGTCAAATGGTTTGCCTTGGAAATGATCTCTGTTTGTTTCAGTTTTTGAGATTGCACCTAAGTACTGCATTTCAGACTTTTTTGTTGATTATAAGGGATACTTCATTTCTTCTAAGGGATTATTGCCCACAGTAGTAGATATAATGGTCATCTGAACTAAATTCACTCATTCACATCCATTTTAGTTCACTGATTCTTAAGATGTTGATGTTCACTCTTGCCACATCCTGCTTGACAATGTCCACTTTACCTTGATTTATGAACATACAATTCCAGGTTTCTATGCAGTATTGTTCTTTACAGCATCAGATTTTACTTTCACCACCAGACACATCCACAACTGAGTGTCATTTCTGCTTTGACTCAGCTACTTCATTCTTTTTGCAGCTATTAGTAATTGCCCTCTGCTCTTCCCCAGTAGTATAATGGATACCTTCTGACCCGAGGCTCATCTTCTGGTGTAATATCACCTAGAGCCAGACATACTAGAGTGTGAAGTCAAGTGGGCTTTAGGAAACATTGCTACCAATAAAGCTAGTGGAAGTGATGAAATTCCAGGTGAGCAATTGAAAATGCTAAGATGATGGCTTCAAATTTGGAAAACCCAGCAGTGGCCACAGGACTGGAAAAATTCTGTTTTCATCCCATTCCAAAGAAGGGCATTGCTAAAGAATGTTCAAACTACCAGACAATTGCACCCACTTCCCATTCTACTAAGGATGTGCTCAAAATCCTTCAAGCTAGGTTTTAGCAGTATGTGAACCTATAACTTCCAAATGTATAAGCTGGATTTAGAAAAGGCAGAAGAAACATGGATCAAATTGCCAACATCTGTTGGATCATGGAGAAAGCAAGGGGATTCCAGAAAAAAAATAAAAATAAAAAAACATCTACTTCTGCTTCATTGACTACATGAAAGCCTTTGTGAGGATCACAACAAACAGTGGAGAATTCTTTAAGAGATGGTAATACCAGGTCACCTTACCTGTCTCCTGAGAAACCTGTTTCCGGGTCAAAAAGTAACTGTTATAACCTTATATGGAACAACTGACTGGTTCAAAATTGAGAAAAGAGTACAACAATGCTGTATATTGTCACCCTGCTCATCTGTTCATTTAACTAACATGTAGAGTACATCATGTGAAATTCCGGGCTGGATGAGTTACTAGCTGGAATTAAGATTACTGTGAAAAATATCAACAACCTCAGATAGGCAGATGATACCCCTCAGAAAGCCAAGAACTGAAGAGTCTCTTGATGAGAGTGAAGACAGACAGTGAAAAATCTGACTTAAAACTAAATATTAAAACTAACATCATGGCATCTTGTCCCATCACTTCATGGCAAACAGAAAGGGAAAAAGTGGAAGCAGTGATCTATTTTTTTCTTCTTGGGCTCCAAAATCACTGTGGGTGGTGACAGCAGCCATAAAATTAGAAGATGCTTGCTTCTTGGAAAGAATACTAGGACAAACCTAGACAACATATTAAAAAATAAAGATAACACTTTGCTGGCAAAGGTCCATATAGTCAAAGTTCTGATCTTTCCAAGAGTCATGTATGGATGTGAGAGTTGACCCATAAAGAGGGCTGAGTGCCAAAGCATTGATGCTTTCAAATTGCTGTGCTGGAGAAAAATCTTGACAGTCCCTTGGAGAGCAAGGAGATCAAACCTGTTAACCCTAAGGGAAATCAACCCTAAATATTTATTGGAAGAACTGATGCTGAAGCTTCAAAATTTTGGCCACCTGTTCCAAAGGGTCAACTCATTGAAAAAAGGACCCTAATACTGGGAAAGATTGAAGGCAAAAGGAGAAGTGGGTGTAAGAGGATGAGATGGTTGGATGGCATCACTGATTCAATGGACATGAACTTAGGTGAACTATGGGAGATGGTGAGGGACATGGATGCCTGATGTTTTGCAATCCATGAGTTCACAAAGAGTCAGACATGACTAGTGACTGAAAAACAACAACAACTTGTGTAAGGGAGATTATTCCCCCATATTTTCTTCTAGAAGTTTTACAATTTTGAACTTTACATTCAAGTATTTAATCCATTTTGAGTTTAATTATGTTTACTGTGTAATACAGTGGTCCAGCTTTAATCCTTTGAGGGTGACTAGCCAGTTTCCCAACACCATTTCTTAAAAACACTAACCTTTCTGTTTTATGTATTCTTGGCATGGGTTTATTTCTGGCTTTCAATTCAGTTTCATTGATTTATTTTTCTGTTTTTATGTCAATAGAATGGAAATCTTTATATCATTATGCCAATAGAATTTGTCTGTTTTTATGCCAACAGAAGGATAATTTGCATAGAAATGCAAATAGAATGGGAGTTTGTATTTTTTATGCCAGTAGGATAAAAAAGGCTAGAGATCTCTTCAAGAAAATTAGAGATACCAAGGGAATATTTCATGCAAAGATGGACACAATAAAAGACAGAAACGGCATAGACTTAATAAAATCAGAAGATATTAAGAAGAGGTGGCAAGAATACACAGAACTATACAAAAGATCTTCATGACCCAGATAATGATAGTATAATCACACTCTTAGAGCCAGACATCCTGCAGTGTGAAATCAAGTGGGCCTTAGGAAGCATCACTATGAACAAAGCTAGTGGAGGTGATGGAACTGTAGATGAGCTATTTCAAATCGTAATAGATGATGCTGTGAAAGTGCTGCACTCAATATGGCATCAAATTTGGAAAACTCAGCAGTGGCCACAGGACTGGAAAAGTTCAGTATTCATTCCAATCCCTAAGAAAGGCAATGTCAAAAAAAAAAAAAAAAAGCTCAAACTACCGCACGATTGCACTCATCTCACACACTAGCAAAGTAATGCTCAAAATTCTCCAAGCTAGTCTACAGTAGTATGTGAACCAAGAAATTCCAGATGCTCCAGATAGAATTAGAAAAGGCAGAAGAACCAGAGATCAAATTGCCAACATCTGTTCGATCATAGAAAAAAACAAGAGAATTCCAGGAAAACACCTGTTTCTGCTTCATTGAATATGACAAAGCCTTTGATTTTGTGGGTCAGAACAAACTATGGAAAATTCTGAAAGAGATGGGAATACCAGGCTACCTGACCTGCCTCCTGAGAAATCTGTATGCAGGTCAAGAAGCAACAGTAAGAACCGGACATGGAATAATCGACTGGTTCCAAATTGGGAAAGGAGTACATCAGGGTTGTATGTTGTTATCTTGCTTATTTAACCTACATGCAGAGTACATCATGGGGAAAGTCAGATTGAATGAAGCACAAGCTACAATCAAGATTGCTGGGAGAAATATCAATAACTTCAAATATGCAGGCCACACTACCTTTATGGCAGAAAGTGAAGAGGAACTAAACAGTCTCTTGATGAAATTGAAAAAAAGTAAGTGAAATAGCTTGCTTAAAACTCCACATTCAACAAACGAAGATTATGGTGTCCAGTCCCATCACTTCATGGCAAACAGATGGGTAAACAGTGGAAACAGTAACAGACTTTATTTTCTTGGGATCCAAAATTACTGTAGATAGTAACTGCAGCCATGAAATTAAAAGACATTTGCTCCTTGGAAGAAAAGTTATGACCAACCTATACAGCATATTAAAAACCAGAGACATTAATTTGCCAATGAGGGTCTGTCTAGTCAAAGCTATGGTTTTTCCAGTAGTCATGTATGGATGAGAGAGTTGGACCATAAAGAAACCTGAGTGACAAAGAACTGATACTTTTGAACTGTGGTGTTGGAAAAGACTCTTTAAGAGTCACTTGGACTGCAAGGAGATCAGAACAGAGAGTCGATCCTAAAGGAAATTGTTCCTGAATATTCATTGGAAGGACTGATGCTGAATCTGAAGCTGGATTACTTTGGCCACCTGATGTGAAGGAATGACTCATTGGAAAAGACCCTGATGCTGGGAAAGATTGAATATGGGAGAAGAAGGGGACAGCAGAGGATCAGAGGTTGTATTGCATCACTGGCTCTATGGACATGAGTTTTAGCAAGCTCTGGGTGTTGGTGATGAACAGGGAACCCTGATATGCCATGGGGTTGCAAAGAATCAGACATTGCTGTGTGACTGAACTGACTAACCAATGCCAATATCATGTTGTTTTGAGTACTATTGCTTTTTAATTTGCTTTGAACGTACAAAGTAAGATGCCTCCAGATTTGTTCTTTCTCAAGATTGCTTTAACTCTCTTGGCTGTTTTGTTTTTCCATACAAATTTTAGGATTGATTTTCCTGTTGTTGTGAAAAATTACATTGGAATTATGACAGGCTTAATTTAATGTTGATTTTTTATCCTACAACTTTATTAAAATTATTTATTAGTTCTAGCATTTTTTTTGATAGAATCTTTAGGATTTTCCACACACTGTATCCTGTCATCTGCAAATGAGAGTTTTAGTTCTTCCTTTCCAATTTGCATGCCTTTTATCTATTTTTTCTTGCCTAATTCCTCTGGCTAAGATTTCTTGGAATAAGTTGAATAAATGTAGAAAGAGTGGGAATCCTTGTCTTGTTCCTAATTTTAGAGGAATTTTTTGTTTCACCATTGAGCATTGTGGATTCCACATATGAATGATAACATATAGAAGTTTTACATTTTTAGCTATATGTCAAAGTAATTTTGTATATGGCATGAGTTCAGCTTCAGGTGCACAATTTTGTATGTCTACATCTAGTTTTTCTAGCGTATTTATAAAAAGACCCTCTTTCTTCCAATGAGTTATCCCAACACCTTTTATTGACCACTGGATTACTTTGGCAAAGTTATTGAAATTTAAACAGCCATATAACTATGGATTTATATATAGATGGTATTCTGTCCCATTGATCTATTTATCCTGTGTAGCTACCACATTGGATATTGCCGCTTTATAATAAATATTAAAATATGTAGTATAAATACTTGAGTTTTATTATTTTTTCAGTAATTTTTGACTCATGAATTTCCATATATATTTTAAGGTCTTTCTGTCAGTTTCATTCACCCACTCCCATTCTTTTTACCATTTTTGTCATAGATATTACTTCTATTAATATGTTATAAAATCCATAATCCATTGCCTCTTTTTTTCTTTAAGGAATCAATTGAATGTTAGTGCTATTTTTTTTTTGAAAATAGGTGCTTTTTTTAGCCATATATTTATCATTCTCATGTTTCTCGTTACTTTTTATAATCTGAATTTCTCACACTATTTCCCTCCATTGTAAAGAATATCCTTTCCCATTCCTTGTTTTTGAGATTTGCTTGCAATGAATTATGTTGCTCTCATATTTTAAGAATAGGATTGTAGTTAGACAACTTTTCTTTGAAATTTTAAAAGTACTTCTGCTGTATTCAGATATATGTTTTTGATTAGAAGTCAGTCATAATTCTTATTGCTGTTTCCCTGTATGTGCTTAGTTGCTCAGTCATATCCAAATTTTTGTGACCCCATGGACTGTATGTAGCCTGCCAGTCTCCTCTGTCCATGGGGATTCTGCAGGCAAGAATACTGGAGTGGTTTGTCATACCTTCCTTCAAAGGATCTTCCCAAACCAGGGACTGAATCCAGGTCTCCCACACTGCAGGTGGATTCTTTACAGTCTAAGACAACAGTGAAGCTGGAAGTTTGTTTCCCTGTATACTATGTATATATTTTTTCTCTAGCTAATTTTAAGATTTGTTGTTTTCCAGCTATTGACTATGTTAAGTTTAAGTCATTTTTTCTTTTTTTTACTTATACTACTTGGATATTAGTGAATATATTGGAGCTGTGGTTGGCTAAGTTCCTTCCAATCCGGATATTTTCAACCAAAATTTGTTTTAAAATATTTTGCCATTTTGTTTTTCTTCTTTCCTTTTAGAACCCCATTGACACCTATGTTATGCCATTTGGTATTGTCCCACTGATCCTTGAATTCTATTTAGAATTATATATAAAACTTTATTTTTTTTAGGTCCTTATATTTTATTATTTCCACTTATTTTTATTAGTTGCAGGCTAATCACTTTACAATATTTTAGTGGTTTTCATCACACATTGACATGAATCAGCCATGGATTTACATGTGCTCCGCATCCCGAAGCCCCTCCCACCTCCCTCCCTATCCCATACCCCTGGGTCTTCCCAGTGCATCCTCTCACTTGTCTCGTGCATCCAACCTGGACTGGTGATCTGTTTCACACTTGATAATATACATGTTTCAATGCTGTTCTCTCAGATCATCTCACCCTCACCTTCTCCCATAGAGTCAAAATGTCTCTTTTTCTGTCTTGCATATAGGGTTATCATTACCATCTTTCTAAATTCTCTATATATGCGTTAGTATACTGTATTGGTGTTTATCTTTCTGGCTTACTTCACTCTGTATAATGGGCTCCAGTTTTATCCATCTCATTAGAACTGATTCAAATGTATTCTTTTTAATGGCTGAGTGGTATTCCATTGTGTATATGTACCACAGCTTTCTTATCCATTCATCTGCTGATGGGCATCTAGGTTGCTTCCATGTCCTGGCTATTATAAACAGTGCTGCAATGAACATTGGGGGTGCATGTGTCTCTTTCAGATCTGGTTTCCTCAGTGTGTATGCCCAGGAGTGAGATTGCTGGGTCATATGGAAGTTCTATTTCCAGTTTTTTAAGGAATCTCCACACTGTTCTTCATAGTGACTGTACTAGTTTGCATTCCCACCAACAGTGTAAGAGGGTTCCCTTTTCTCCACACCCTCTCCAGCATTTATTGCTTGTATGCTTTTGGCTAGCAGCCATTCTGACTGGCGTATAAAGGTATCATAAGCAAAACACTCTCCTACATAAATCAGAGCAAGATCCTCTATGACCCACCTCCCAGAATATTGGAAATAAAAGCAAAAACCACAAAAAAAGACCTAATTAAACTTGAATGCTTTTGCACAACAAAGGAAACTATAAGCAAGGTGAAAAGACAGCCTTCAGAATGGGAGAAAATAATAGCAAATGAAGAAACAGACAAAGGATTAATCTAAAAAAACATACAAGCAACTCTTGCAGCTCAATTCCAGAAAAATAAGTGACCCAATCAAAAAATGGGCCAAAGATCTAAACAGACATTTCTCCAAAGAAGACATACAGATGGCTAACAAACACATGAAAAGATGCTCAACATCACTCATTATCAGAGAAATAGAATTATATATAAAACTTTAATAGTCTTTATATTACAGTTTGGAAAACTTGCTCACCTGTCTTCTAGTGAACATTTCTTTCTTGTGTTTAATCTTCTATTAATCCCATCTAATGAATTTCATATTTCAGTTGTTACAGTTTTCAGAACTAAGATATTCCTTTGGTTCTGTTTTAGATATTCAAGGTCTCTCTTAATGTACTCCATCTTTTTATTCACTATAGTTAATTTATCTTGAGATTCTTTAATGTATTTATTATAATTGTTTTAATGTACATGTCTGATAACTAAAAGTGGTTACATCTGTGCATCTATTTCTGTTAACTCTTATTTGTTGCCTCTCGATTTTGTGTAAGATATTATTGCTTCTTCGATTGTCTAGTGCTTTGTGCTTATATACTGAACATTAAGAATGGCATGTTATAGAGACTACATTCTCTTATTTCCCTCTAAAGTTGATTAAGTTTTCTCCTTCCAGGTAGTTAAATTACTTATGAAATGCTTTGCTGCATTGAACATAAATGCTAAGCTTTGTTGGATTAGGTTTTTTTTAATCTTGCTCTTTATTTTAAGAGCTAGCCCACAATTTTGGGACGTGAGTCATTCTGTTACAGCATGACACTTCTGGGGTTTCAATAAAGAGCTTTAGGTGCTTACTAAGCCAATTTATATTGGTGGTTCTTGAATTCACCATTATCTTGTAGCTGCTGAAATATCTGCTCAGCTTCTACAGCTTCTTTTTTCAGTCTTGTTTCTTCTTGCTGGGTTTCTAAAGGTTTGCTTTTTTTTCTTGTCCCTTGAAAGAGGGTGTTTGCTATGACCAGTGCCTTCTCTTGGAAAAACTCTGTTAGCCTTTGTCTTGCTTCATTTTGTACTCTGAAGCCAAATTTGCCTGATACTTCCTACTTTTGCATTCTAGTCCCCTATAATATATTTTGTGGGTGTTAATTCTAGAAGATCTTGTAGGTATTCATAGAACCATTCAACTTCAGCTTCCTCAGCATTACTGGTCAGGGCATAGACTTAGATTACTGTGATATTGAATGGTTTGCCTTGGAAACTGTAAGGCGAGTGTATGCTCCTCAGTTCTGTCTCATCACAACAAAGAGTTGAAGTGATGGACATTAAAAACTTCAGTGCATCACAGCTCTCGGGCCTTGGACAGACCATGTTATAGCTCTTAGACAAATCAGTGTTACAGCTCTACTGTATTTAGAAAATGGCATGAGAATTCATCCTCCAGGCATGAGGCCATGCCAACTCAAAGATGTGAACCAGTGCATGGAGGAGAGAGAGAGAGCCCTTTGGCTCCTCTTTTTATGTTTTTTCCTCCCACCTGGGCCTGCCCTATGTAAATTGGGATAGCCAGGAGTGCTGTTGTTCTACCTGAGGTCCTCACTCAGATCCTTGGACTTCCTTTGACCTTCCTTTGTTCTATTTTTGCGTACTTTTCCTTTCCTTGTCTTTTAGCCACCGCCATTTTAGACTCCTGTTTCCTATTCTAGCTACCTAATATTCCCCTCTCAAGAAATGGGAGGCACAATTCTTTGGGAAAAGTGGCATTGAGATCTTTCTGGCTACTTCCCCCAGAAACCAGATATTGGGGGTGTTTGTTAAAATGGCACTCATTTGTAGTTCTGAATAGGTATCTGAGATCTCCTAAGGGCTCACAGGTGTATTGAGTGTCCTCTTCTTCTTTTTTCTTTCCATGGCTTGACTCATGAATAGTGAATCCAGGAGTCATGCACTGGTACCTTGACTGCTGTGTGGGTAGAAAGTATTACAGGGTAAGGGTCCTTTCATGTGGGCTGGAGTTGAGACTTTGAGGACCCATCTCTCCAGACTTTAATTAGGACTTGTTTCCTTGGAGCATACTTTGGTGACTCCTTAGAATCTTTTGGGTCCTGGTTCACAGCCCACAAGCATATATCCTGTTGGAATTGCCCAATGGCTATGGTAAAAGACTTGAGGGTCTGCACCTCTGGATCTAGGAAAAGGTCATTGAAATAAACAAAAGGTCTCCCATATAGCATCTCATAAGATATAAGACCAACCTGTTCCTTAGGGGCAATATGGGTGCAGAGGAGAGCTATTGGTAAAGCCACCTTCATCCCAGGGAGGTCTCCTGGGTTATTGTTTTTATCCCTGATTTTAAGAATTGGTTGACTCTTTCTACTTTTCCTGAAGACTGAGGCCTCCAGGCATAATGGAGATAATAAGTAATGCCCAATGCTTTAGAGACCCCTTGGATGACCTTAGAAGTAAATGAAGTCCCATTGTCACATTGCAATGACCTGGGCAGACCAAATCTTATAATGATTTCATGGAGCAGTTATTTTGCCATCTCCTCAGCCTTCACAGTCTGGGTGGGAAAGCCTTCAATACATCCTGTGAAAGTATCTATCATTACTGATAGGTATTTATACTCTTGAGAAACTGGCATCTGGGAGAAGTCCAACTACCAGTCCCCTCTTGGGTAGGCCCCACATCGTTGGATGGGCAGGGCCAGATGGGTTCTTTGAGCTCCTTGGGGGTTGTTTAATTGGCAAGTGGGAAAAAAGGAGACCACTTGCCTTATAGTCTTTTGGAGGCCTGTTCCTCTGAAGGACCTTTCTAGTAATCTTTGGAGGGCCTTTTTCCCCTAAATGAGTAGTGGCATGAGAGGAGTTAACCAACTTCCATTGGAGGTTTCCAGGAAGAAAAAGGAGCCCTTCCTTTTGCAACCACCATATATCACCTTCTTGAAAGCACTCACTCTTAGCTTTAAGAGTCTCACCTTCAGTATATGAAGGAGTTTCTAGCAAATTAGTCTATTGAATGAGGGTGGCAACCCCTATTAGGTCATTGTTCTGTAATGGTGCTCTTTTAGCTGCCTGATCAGTTACTTTGTTCCCTTGTGCCACTTCCATGCTTCCTTTTTGGTGTCCTTTACAGTGGGAGACTGAAACATCAGTGGGCTGGTGGAATGCCTCCAAGAGTCTAAGAATTTGATCACCATATCTGATTGTGGACACTCGGGTGTTCAAGTGGCCCCTTTATTTCCAAATAGCAGCATGAGCATGTAGTACCAGAAAAGTATACTTGGGGTCAGTGTAAATAGCTAGTATTTTTCCTTTTCCCAGCTCTAAAACTCAAGTCAGGGCTATGAGCTCAGCTAATTGGGCTGAAGTACCTGGTGGCAAAAGCTTAGCCTCTATGATCTCAAAATTGGAGACTACTGCATATCCAGCTCTTCTTTTTCCATCCAGGACAAAGCTGCTTCCATCAGTGAGCCAAATTTCCTCAGGATTGGTCAGAGGATCTTCCGACAGTCTCTCTCAGTGCTTTGTCCAGTGTTCCAAGGTTTCTAGACAAGAGTGAAAGGGGAGAGAGCCCTCGGGGGTAGGCAGGAGGGTGGCTGTGTTAAGAAACTCACAAGGGGGTATAGTGAAGACTGGATTTTCCATCGGCACTACTTGACATCTGCAGATTCTTTGATCCAATGTCCATAAATGGCCTCTCCCACTTAGGAGTTGTTTTACTTGGTGGCTGGTATAAATAGTTAGTTTGCCCCCAAAGGAGAGTTTTAAAGTATCTTCTATCATGACTGTGATAGCTGAAAGATTTCGAAGGCAGGAGGGCTAGACTTGGGTGGTCGGATTGAGCCTCTTCAATAAGTAAGCTACAGGCTGGGGTTCAGATCCCAACCTTTGAGTTAACAGTCCCAAGGCTATTCCCTCTCTTTCATGGACATAAAGTTGGAATGCTTTTTCTAGGTCTGGAAACCCCAAGGCAGGTGCCTGATTTAAGGCCTGTTTTAGTGAAGCCTCTGCCTTCTTTTGAGGAGTTCCTCACATCAGTGGGATTGAATCATCTGATCCCTTTAAGCTTTCATTTAAGGGTTGGGCAATTAGAACATAATTGGGTATCCAGATTCTACAATACCCAGTTAGCCCCAGAAAAGCTCACAATTGTTTTTGAGTCATGTGGGAGGGCAACTGGAGGATTCCCTGTAACCAATCAGTGGACAGCCTCATGGACCCATGTGTAATATGAACTCTCAGGTAAGTGACCTTTATCTTGACAATCTGCGCCTTAGCACGGGAGACTTTATATCCCCTTTCTGCCAAAAAGTATAGAACCTGAATTGCATGCTGTTGGGCATTTTTCTCATCAGGAGAGCAGATTAGTAGCTCATCTGCATAATGTAATATTTTCCCATTAGATCCCAGGTCCAGATCTAGGAGATCCTGGCTAAGGGCCTGTCCAAACAAGTGGGGTCTATCTCTGAATCCTTGAGGCAATACTGTCCAAGTCATCTGTTGCTGTTTTTCTCCTGGGGCTTCCCACTCAAAGGCAAAAATATATTGGGATTCTTTAGCCAGTGGTATGCCAAAAAATACATCTTTGAGATCCAGGACTGTAAACCATTTGTCACGACGTGAGATTTCTCCCAAGATTACATAGGGATTGGGTACTCTGGGATGGAGGGGGACTACAGCTTCATTTATGATCTGGAGATCTTGAACCATTTGTCAGGTTCCATCCTTTTTATTTACTGAGAGGATTGGGGTGTTACATGGTGAATTGGTGGGGACCAATAGCCCACAAATAAGGAATTTATTTATTAAAGGCTATAGTCCCTCCCAAGTCTCTCTTTTGAGGGAATATTGTTTCAGGTTAGGAAACCGAGTAGGATCTCGAAGAACATGATGACTGGTTCAGCTTGGTGGGCTCGTCCAGGAATACTCTGGCCCCACACCTGGGGGTTAATTTTACCTTCCCATAGTTTTTGCCCCCTCCCTATTGGAGAAGGTGTAATGGGTTCTACAGTAGTAACCAGGAGCTGTAGGGTTCTAGGGGCTGAAAAGTTTCCCATCACAAGGGTGGTCCCCAGTTTAGTGAGTATGTCTCTTCCCATTAAGGAAGTAGGAATCTCAGGGAGCACCAAAAACTGATGGGAAAATATTTGTCCATTCCAGCAACAAAGAAGTGCTCGGGTGAATCTTTTAGTAGTTATTTTTCCTGTAGCTCCCAAAATGGTACAGGTTTGAATGGAGAAGGCTCCAGAGTAGGAGATCAAGACAGAGTAGGTAGCTCCTGTTTCAAACAAGAAATTCTCAGACCTACCTGATATATCCAGTTGTACCCTTGGCTCCAGCCCCATGATGGTTATCTGTGACAGGTGGGCTGGCTGGAGCTGGCCGCTTCAATCCTCTTGAACCATCCTGAGGGAAGGCTTGGCGCTTGACCTTGAGGTTCTTGAGTCCAGAGGGCAGACTGCCACCCAATGTCCCAGCTTATGGCATTTGTAAAAAGCCATTTTAGGAGACTTGCCATGGTTTGGACACTCTATGGCCCAATGTCCCACCTGTCTACAGATTAGGCATTTGCCTCGTGCCTTGTTGCTCAAGGGCTCAGGGTTTGCTATAGGGCTTTCCTGGAGGGCAGCCAGCATCTGAGCATGCCTTGTCTCTTTCCCTTCTCTCCCTCTCCTGGGCCTTGGCCTCCTTCTCCTGTTCTCTGTTATAAAAGGTATTGGTGGCTCTCTGGACCATCTCATTTAAAGAGGAAGCAGGTCCTGCTGCTGTAGCTGTTGTAACTTAATTCTGATATCTGATGCACATTGAGACAGGAATTTGTCCTTTAAAATCACCTGTCCCTTGTAAGAGTCTAAGTCCAGATTGGTAAACTCTTGGAGGGCCTCTTTTAACCTTCCCATAAAGGCAATGGTGTTCTCATTGGGCTCCTGAGTTATTGCTGCAACTGGGCACAGTCCCACAAGTAATAGGCTCCCTTCTGTTTCCATGGGTGGCCTTCCTTAGGGGTGAGTCTTTCTGAAGCTTCTCCTTTTCAGTACAGTTGTAACCTGAGAGTCAGGCATCCCTGGGTCAGGGTGCAGATCCCCAGGAAGGCTGAGGCATGACAGCCTCCTAGAGATCAAATCCCCGGGCAGATTGTGGCATGACAGCCTCCCAAGAATTGGGTCCCTGGGCAGGCCGTGGCAGGTTGAGCTCCTGGGACCCCTGGACTGGAGTTGGGCATCCCCAAGCTCTCCAGCACAACCAGTGCTGGGTAGGATTAAGGGGTTGTAATTTTAACTCATTGCTGGTTTATCCAACATAGATGAGATTAGATATCATGATGTAAAGCAATCCAAGCCTGTGCCCTGAGACTGGGAAACAGTGTAACAGTCATAAGCCTTATCCTCTTAAGCTAAGCGATTACAAGTCACTGATTTCTTCCTAGTCCTCCTTAAGAGAAGGTTAGGGTGTCTCCAATGGTAAACATTTCATTGTCATAGACCCACTTTAGGTAATAACAGAAGTAGTGACAAAGGAGTGGGTTATGTGGCCCTGTTAGGGACATTAAGGTATTTTAATAATAGACCAGGTGGAGCAATGTTGCCTATAAGGGGGCAGGGTCATGATTGTAGGAGTTAGTAATTGGCTCAAGTACAAATTGCTAAGAAGCAACAGACCAGATGTTTCATAAAAGTGGAGTGGAGATTTGATCCGGGGGTATGTTTGTAACTTTAGGAGAAGGGTGGTAAGGGTTTGGGCCCAAACGGCCTGAAGGGCTAACTCCCAAAGTGGCAAAGATTATCCCTGGAAGCCAAATTGCCTTTGAATGGATGCCAAATGATGGAATTCTAGCAAGTATTGTGTGTCTATCCCCTCCCTAGTGGGTTCACTGAGAGACGCTGGTGTTGCACATGTTGTAGGAAACATGCAAGTTGAAGGGCTGAATATATCTAGAGGAGTTGGATATTATACAGTATTTCCTTCCCAAGGGACAGTTATTTTCTGGTTGTCCCTCCAGAAGATTGTAGAGGCGACATTGTGGGCCTGGCTGGGGCTTAGGAAAAGAACATGAAACAGGAGGGAAAGGGGCAGGGTACAACCTTTGAAAGAATGACAGAGCACAAGGGCATAATGTGAACTGATTAAAATCAATTGGGTCCAATATGAAAAGTCAAATTCAAGTAAACCTTATTAGGAGAAGGGTGGTAAGGGTTTGGGCCCAAACGGCCTGAAGGGCTAACTCCCAAAGTGGCAAAGATTATCCCTGGAAGCCAAATTGCCTTTGAATGGATGCCAAATGATGGAATTCTAGCAAGTATTGTGTGTCTATCCCCTCCCTAGTGGGTTCACTGAGAGACGCTGGTGTTGCACATGTTGTAGGAAACATGCAAGTTGAAGGGCTGAATATATCTAGAGGAGTTGGATATTATACAGTATTTCCTTCCCAAGGGACAGTTATTTTCTGGTTGTCCCTCCAGAAGATTGTAGAGGCGACATTGTGGGCCTGGCTGGGGCTTAGGAAAAGAACATGAAACAGGAGGGAAAGGGGCAGGGTACAACCTTTGAAAGAATGACAGAGCACAAGGGCATAATGTGAACTGATTAAAATCAATTGGGTCCAATATGAAAAGTCAAATTCAAGTAAACCTTA
>CM035303.1:59943589-60004806 GCA_020226075.1 Hydropotes inermis | reverse complement strand
ATATGCTCCAGGTTCATCCACCTCATTAGAACTGATTAAAATGCATTCTTTTGAATAGCTAAGCAATATTCCATTGTGTATATGTACCACAACGTTTTCCATTCATCTGCCACTGAACAACTAGGTTGCTTCCATAACCTAGCTATTTTAAACAATGCTGCAATGAACATCAGGGTACACGTGTCTCTTTCAATTCACATTTCTTCTGTGTATATGCCTATTGGGGGGGATTGCTGGGTAGTATGGCAGTTCTATTTCCAGTTTTTTAAAGAATCTCCACATTGTTCTCCATAGTGGCTGCACTACTTTGCATTCCCACCAACAGTGTAAGAGCGTTCCTTTTTCTCCACACTGTAGCACTTATAGTTTGTAGACTTTTTGATAGCAGCCATTCTGACCAGCATGAGATGGTACATAATTAGGGTTTTGATATGAATTTATCTGATAATGACTGATGTTGAGCATATCTTCATGTGTTAGTTAGCCATCTGTATGTCTTCTTAGGAGAAATGTCTGTTTAGTTCTTTGGCCCATTTTTTGATTAGGTTGTTTAATTTTCTAGTATTGAAATGTATGAGCTACTTGTATAGTTTTGAGATTATTTGTCAGTTGCTTCGTTTGCTATTATTTTCTCCCATTCTGAAGGCTGTATTTTTTCCTTGCTTATAATTTCCTCCATTGTGCAAAAGTTTTTAAGTTTATTTATGTCCCATTTGTTTATTTTTGCTTTTATTTCCATTAATCTGAGATGTGGGACATAGAGGATCCTGCTATCATTTATGTTAGAGAGAGTTTTTCCTATCTTTTACACTAGGAATTTTATAGTTTCCAGGCTTACATTTAGATTTTTAATCCATTTTGAGCTTATCTTTGTGTATGATGTTAGAAAGTATTCTAGGTTCATTCTTTTACAAGTGGTTGACCAGCTTTCCCAACACCACTTGATTAAACGATTGTCTTTCTCCATTGTATATTCTTGCCTCTTTTGTCAAAGATAAGGTGTCCATAGGTGTGTGGATTTATCTCTGGGCTTTCTATTCTGTTCCATTGATCTATATTTCTGTCTTTGTTCCAGTACAGTACTGTCTTGATGACTGTGGCTTTGTAGTAGAGCCTAAAGTCAGGCAGGTTGATTCCTCCAGTTCCATTATTCTTTCTCAAGATTGCTTTGGCTATTCGAGGTTTTTTGATTTCCATACAAATTGTGAAATTATTTATTCTAGTTCTCTGAAAAATACTGTTGGTAGCTTGATAGGGATTGCACTGAATCTGTAGATTGCTTTGAGTAGTATTTCGATCCATGAACACGTTATATTTCTCCATCTATTTGTGTCATGTTTGATTTCTTTTGTCAGTGTTTCATAGTTTTCTATATATAGGTATTTTGTTTCTTTAGGTAGATGTAAGTATTTTATTCTTTGTGTTGCAATGGTGAATGGAATTGTTTCCTTAATTTCTCTTTCTGTTTACTCATTGTTAGTGTATAGCAATGCAAGGGATTTATGTGTCTTAATTTTATATCCTGAAACTTTACTATATTCCTTGATTCAGTTCAGTTCACTTGCTCAGTGGTATCTGACTCTTTGCAACCCCATGAACCTCAGCACGCCGAGCCTCCCTGTCCATCACCAACTCCCGGTCTTCCCAAAACCATGCCCTTTGTCTCAGTGATGCCCTCCAATCATCTCATCCTCTGTTGCCTCCTTCTCCTCCTACCCTCAATCTCTCCCAAAGGTCTTTTCAAATGAGTCAGCACTTCGCATCAGATGGCCAAAGTATTGGAATTTCAGCTTCAACATCAGTCCTTCAAGTGATCACCCAGGACTGATCTCCCTTAGGATGGACTGGTTGGATTTCCTTGCAGTCCAAGGGACTCTCAAGACTCTTCTCCAACACCACAGTTTAAAAGCATCAACTCATCAGCACACAGCTTTCTTTATGGTCCAACTCTCACATCCATACATGACCACTGGAAAAAAGATAGCCTTGAATAGATGGAACTTTGTTAACAAAGTAATGTCTCTGTTTTTATTTTTTTTATTTTTCCTATTTATTTTTATTAGTTTCAGGCTAATTAATGTATAATATTGTAGTGGTTTTTGCCTTTTTAATATGCTATCTAGGTTGTTCATAACTTTCCTTTCAAGGAGTAGCATCTTTTATTTTATTTTTCATTTATTTTTATTAGTTGGAGGCTAATTACTTTACAATATTGTAGTGGTTTTTGCCATACATTGACATGAAACAGCCATGGATTTACATGTATTCTCCATCCCGATCCCCCTCCTGTCTCACTCCCCATCCCATTCCTCTGGGTCTTCCCAGTGCACCAGCCCTGAGCACTTGTCTCATGCATCCAACCTGGACTGGTGTTCGGTTTCACCCTTGATAGTATACTTGCTTCAGTGCTATTCTCTCAGAACATCCCACCCTCGCCTTCTCCCACTGAGTCCCAAAGTCTGTTCTGTACATCTGTTTCTCTTTTTCTGTTTTGAATATTGGGTTATCATTACCATCTTTTTAAATTCCATATATATGCATTATTGTACTGTATTGGTCTTTATCTTTCTGGCTTACTTCACTCTGTATAATGGGCTCCAGTTTCATCCATCTCATTAGAACTGATTCAAATGAATTATTTTTAATGGTGGAGTAATATTCCATTGTGTATATTTACTATAGCTTCCTGATCCATTCGTCTGCTGATGGGCATTTAGGTTGCTTCCATGTCCTGGCAATTATAAACAGTTCTGTGATGAACATTGGGGTACACGTGTCTCTTTCAGGTCTAGTTTCCTCAGTGTGTATGCCCAGGAGTGGGATTGCTGGGTCATATGGCAGTTCTATTTCCAGTTTTTAAAGGAATCTCCATACTGTTCTCCATAGTGGCTGTACTAGCTTGCATTCCCACCAACAGTGTAAGAGGGTTCCCTTTTCTCCACACCCTCTCTGGCATTTATTGCTTGTAGACTTTTGGATATGGTGTCAGAATAGCCATTTTCACAATATTGAGTCTTCCAATCCATGAACACAGTATATTTCTCCATCTATTTGTGTACTCTTTCATTTCTTTCATCAGTGTTTTATAGTTTTCTATGTATAGGTCTTTTGTTTCTTTAGGTAGATATAATCCTAAGTATTTTATTCTTCTTGTTGCAATGGTGAATGATATTGTTTCCTTAATTTCTCTTTCTGTTTTCTCATTGTTAGCATATAGGAATGCAAGTGATTTCTGTGTGTTAATTTTATATCCTGCAACACTACTGTATTCATTGATTAGCTGTAGTAATTTTCTGGTAGAGTCTTTAGGGTTTTCTATGTAGAGGATCATGTTGTCTGCAAACAGTGAGAGTTTTACTTCTTTTCCTATCTGAATTCCTTTTATTTCTTTTTCTGCTCTGATTGCTGTAGCCAACACTTCCAAAACTATGTTGAATAGTAGCGGTGAAAGTGGACACCCTTGTCTTGTTCCTGACTTTAAGGGAAATGCTTTCAATTTTTCACCATTGAGGATAATGTTTGTTGTGGGTTTGTCATATACAGCTTTCATTATGCTGAGGTATGTTTCTCCTATGCCTGCTTTCTGGGGAGTTTTTATCATAAATGGATGTTGAATTTTGTCAAAGGCTTTTTCTGCATCTATTGAGATAATCATATGGTTTTTATCTTTCAATTTGTTAATGTGGTGTATTACCTTGATTGATTTGTGAATATTAAAGAATCCTTGCATTCCTGGGATAAAGCCCACTTGGCCATGATGTATGATATTTTTAATATGTTGTTGGATTTTGTTTGCTAGAATTTTGTTAAGGCTTTTTGCATCTATGTTCTTTAGTGATATTAGCCTGCAGTTTTCTCTCTTTGTGGCATCCTTGTCTGGTTTTGTTATTAGGGTGATGGTGGCCTCATAGAATGAGTTTGGAAGTTTGCCTTCTTCTGCAATTTTCTGGAAGACTTTGAGTAAGATAGGTGTTATCTCTTCTCTAAATTTTTGGTAGAATTCAGCTGTGAAGCCATCTGGTCCTGGCCTTTTATTTGCTGGAATATTTCTGATTACAGTTTCGATTTCCATGCTTGTGATGGGTCTGTTAAAATCTATTTCTTCCTGGTTCAGTTTTGGAAAGTTATACTTTTCTAAGAATTTGTCCATTTCTTCCAAGTTGTCCATTTCTTCCAAGTTGTCCATGTTATTGGCCTAGAGCTGCTGGTAGTAGTCTCTTATGATCCTTTGTATTTCAGAGATGTCTGTTGTGACCTCTCCATTTTCGTTTCTAATTTTGTTGATTTGGTTCTTCTCCCTTTGTTTTTTGATGTGTCTGGCTAATGGCTTGTCAATTTTATTTACCTTTTCAAAACACCAACTTTTAGCTTTGTCGACTTTTTCTATGGTCTCTTTTCTTTCTTTTGCATTTATTTCTGCCCTAATTTTTAAGATTTTTTTACTTCTACTCACCCTGTGGTTCATCATTTCTTCCTTTTCTAGTTGCTTCAGGTGTAGAGTTAGGTTATTGATTTGATTGTTTTCTTGTTTCTTGATGTAAGCCTGTATTGCTACGAGCCTTCCCTTTAGCACTGATTTTACAGTGTCCCATAGGTTTTGAGTCGTTTTGTTTTCATTTTCATTTGTTTCTATGCATATTTTGATTTCTTTTTTGATTTCTTCTATGATTTGTTTGTTATTCACAAACATGTTGGAATAATTTTTTTTCCTGTGTTTGAGATCTAATCTTACTGTATTGTGGTCAGGAAAGATGACTGGAATGATTTCAATTTTTTTGAATTTACCAAGGATAGATTTATGGGCCAGGATGTGATCTATGCTGGAGAAGGTTCCCTTTGCACTTGAGAAAAAGGTGAAATTGATTATTTTGGGGTGAAATGTCCTACAGATATCAATTAGGCCTAGCTGGTCCATTGTGTCATTTAAAGTTTGTGTTTCTTTGTTAATTTTCTGTTTAGTTGATCTGTCTACAGGTGTGAGTGGGGTATTAAATACTTTCACTATTATTGTGTTTTTGTTAACCACCCCCCTTCATTCTTGTTAGCATTTGCCTTACATATTGCAGTGCTCCTGTCTTGAGTGCATATATATTTATAATTGTTATATCTTCTTCTTGGATTGATCCTTTGATCATTATGTAGTGTCTTTCTTTGTCTCTTTTCACAGCCTTTATTTTGAAGTATATTTCACCTGATATAAGTATTGTGACTCCTGCTTTCTTCTGGTCTCCATTTGTGTGAAATAATTTTTTCCAGCCCTTCACTTTCAGTTTGTATGTGTCCCTTGCTTTGAACTTTGTCTCTTGTAGACAGCATATATAGGGGTCTTGCTTTTGTATCCATTCAGCCAGACTTTGTCTTTTGGTTGGGGCATTCAACCCATTTACATTTAAGGTAATTATTTATAAGAATGGTCCCATTGCCATTTGCTTTGTGGTTTTGGGTTCACAATCGTACAACCTTTCTGTGTTTCCTATCTAGAGAAGATCCTTCTCATTTGTTGAAGAGCTTGTTTGATAGTGCTGGATCATCTCAGGTTTTGCTTGGCTGTAAAGCTTTTAAATTCTCCTTCATATCTGAATAACATCCTTACTGGGTATAATAATCTTGGTTGTAGGTTATTCTCTTTCATAACTTTAAGTATGTCCTGCCATTCTCTTCTGGCCTGAAGAGTTTCTATAGAAAGATCAGCTGTTATCCTTATCAGCTGTTATCCTTATCAGCTGTTATCCTTATCAGCTGGAATCCCCTTGTGTGTTATTTGTTGTTTCTCCCTTGCTGCTTTTAATATTTGTTCTTTGTGTGTGATCTTCATTATTTTGACTAATATGTGTCTTGGGGTGTTTCGCCTTGGGTTTATCCTTTTTGGGACTCTCTGGGTTTCTTGGACTTGGGTTTCTATTTCCTTCCTCATTTTGGGGAAGTTTCCAGCTATCATCTCCTCGAGTATCTTCTCATTGCCTTTCTTTGTGTCTTCTTCTTCTGGCATTCCTATGATTCGAATGTTGGAATGTTTCACATTGTCCCAGAGGTCCCTGAGATTGTCTTCATTTCTTTTAATTCTTTTTTTCTTTTTTCCTTTCTGCTTCATTTATTTCCACCATTTTATCTTCTACCTTACTTATCCTATCTTCTGCCTCCGTTATTCTACTTTGGGTTCCCTCCAGAGTGTTTTTGATCTCATTTATTGCATTATTCATATTTAATTGACTCTTTTTTATTTCTTCTAGGTCCTTGTTAAACATTTGTTGCATCTTCTCAATCCTTGCCTCCAGGTTATTTATCTGTAACTCCATTTTGTTTTCAAGATTTTGGATCATTTTTATTATCATTATTCTGAATTCTTTTTCAGGTAGATTCCCTATCTCCTCCTCTTTTGTTTGGCTTGGTGGGCATTTTTCATGTTCCTTTACCTTCTGGCTATTTATCTGCCTTTTCATCTTATTTAGATTGCTGGGTTTGGGGTGGCCTTTTTGTATTCTGGTAGTCTGTGGTTCCTTTTTATTGTGGAGGTTTCTCCCAGTGGGTGAGGCTGGGTGTTTGACTTGTCGAGGTTTGCTGGTTAGAGAAGCTTGTGTCGGTGTTCTGGTGAGTGGAGCTGGATTTCTTCTCTCTGGAGTTCACTGGAGTGTCCAGTAGTGAGTTTTGAGATGGGTCTATGGGTTTGGTGTGACTTTGGCCAGCCTGTATGTTGACACTCAGGGCTATATTCCTGTGTTGCTGGAGAATTTGTGTGGTATGTCTTGCTCTGGAACTTATTGGCTCTTGGGTGGTGGTTGGTTTCAGTGTAGGTATGGAGGCTTTTGGATGATCTCTTATTAATTAATGTTCCCTGTAGTCAGGAGTTCTCTGGTGTTCTCAGGTTTTGGGCTTAAGCCTCTTGCCTCTGGATTTCAGTCTTATTCTTTCAGTAGCCTCAAGACTTCTCCCTCCATACAGCACTGATAATAAAACTTCTGGGTTAATGGTGAAAGGATTCTACACAGTGTGGGACACCCGGAGAGTTTCACAGAGTTACATGAAGAAGAGGAGAGGGAGGAAGGAGATAGAGGTGAGCAGGAGGAGAAAAAGGGAGATTCAAGAGAGGAGAGAGATCTAGGTTGTACTCTGTTCCCTAAGTGTTCTCCACAGCCCAGAATACCCACAGAGATTCACAGAATTGGACTGAGAAAAGAAGGGGGAGGGAGGAAAGAGAAGTGATCTGGGGGAGAAAAAGGAGAGTCAAAAGGGGGAGAGAGTGATCAAACCAGTAACCACACTCCTGAGTAAAAATGGGTACTGAAGGTTGGATTCTTAAATGTCCAAAATTGATATCAAATACTGAAAAACAAAGATCAAAAATCTAGAGTAGAGGTTAGATTCTTAAAAATACAATAGTAAAAAACCACAAAAAAAAAACAAAAAAAAATTAAGAAATATATATGGAGTTCACTTTAAAAATAGGGTACTATTTTCTTTGGTCAGGTTATAGTGGGTTATAAAAATGAAAATTAAGGAGTAATAGAGGAGTAATAGAGGACTTTAAAAAAAAGAAAAAGTAAAGAAAAGAGAAAAAGAATTTTAATTAAAAAAAAATAGTAGTAAAAATATATCTAGGAATTTCTCTGGAGCTGTTGTGGGCAGTGTGGGTTCAGTTCAGTTTCAGATAGCTCCTTGTTCAAACTTACACTTCCCGCTATCTATAGGCCTCTTCCAGTGTAGTTGATGTTAACTACAGGGATTTTAATCTGTTGCACCGGTCACTTCTGAAGTGGTTCCCTTTGTTTCTTTGTCTTTTGTTTGCAGGTCTCTTCAGTGTCTAATTTCCACCCTGACACACTCGGGTGGAGGTGGTCTCTTGTTTAGGTTCACTTGTTCAGTCGTGCTGTGGGGAGGGAGGGGCATTGCAGACAAGTGTCACTGGTGTGTGTGGGGAGCACTTGCGGTTTTCTGGCCACACTGGTTTTGCCCCTGCTCAGGGCGTGTGTGTGCGTTTTGCCTGTCTACACTGCTCAGGCTCTAGGCTGCTCTCCAGGGAGCGGGCCCTGCGTTGCATGGACTTTCCAGGCCTATGCTGCTCGGATTCAGGTTTTCGGGTATTCCACAAAAGCACAGACTCGGTTGGGCCTGCATTTTGTGCCTCCTCTTGTTAGAGCAGCTCAGGCAGCCAGGAGCTTGATGGGCACACTCTCCCCAGGTGCAGTCCCAGCCTCAGTTTCCATATGCACTGGTCGGGTGCACCTTGTGTCAGTTCTGAGGAGCTGGACTCCAGCTGTGACCCTCCCGGTGGATGTCGACCATCCAGAATCTCAAGGAAGTCTTTGGTTAGAAGCTGGAAGCCTGTTTGTGGTTTGGTAGGGGATGCCATCTCTGGGGCCGAGTTTGTCCCTTTCCCCTCCTCCCCTGCCTCCTGCCTCCGGTGGGGGGTGGGCTGGTCTGCTGCCAGATAGCTCTTCTCTGGTATTTGCTCAGTCCTTCGTTCTGGGAACCGGCAGGTAGTGCCTAAGTTTAGGGCTTTTCCCTACGTAATTCTCTCTCTCTCTTGCTATCCCACAGTTTAAGTTGCTGTCTCAAGTTGGCTCCCTCCGATTGCCCTCAGGGCATTCAGGCCTGGTTCTTACCCTAAGCTCTGCCGCCGGCTCCTCTCTGTTCCACCCCAACTTGCTGGTGGCGGATGTGAGCGTCTGGGGTGCTTTTCTGCTGGGAGTTGCTTTTAGGCATGTAATCTGTGAGTTTTATCTAGTTTTCCTCCCAGTTAGGTTGCCCTCCGAAATTCAAAACCTTCTCCCAGACCCGCCAGTGAGAGGGTTTCCTGGTGTTTGGAAACTTCCTCTATTAAGACTCCCTTCCCGGGATGGATCTCCATCCCTAACTATTGTCTCTCTTTTTATCTTTTATGTTTTGTCCTACCTCCTTTCGAAGACAATGGGCTGCTTTTCTGGGTGTCTGATGTCCTCTACTGGTGATCAGAAGTTGTTTTGTGGAGTTTGCTCAGCATTCATATGTTCGTTCGATGAATTTGTAGGGGAGAAAGTGGTCTTCCCATCCTATTCCTCTGCCATCTTAGTTCCCTCTCTGAGTAGTGTCTTTCAATTTCATGGCTACAATCACCATCTGCACTGATTTTGGAGCCCAGAAGAAAAAAAAAAGTCAGCCATTGTTACCACTGTTTCTCCATTTATTTGCCATTAAGTAATGGAACCAGATTCCATGATCTTAGTTTTCTAAATGTTGAGCTTTAAGCCAACTTTTGCACCCTCCTCTTTCACTTTCATCAAGAGGCTCTTTAGTTCTTCTTCACTTTCTGCCATAAAGGTGGTGTCATCTGTGTATCTGAAGTTACCAAGCAATCTTGATTCCAGCTTGTGCTTCCTCCAGCCCAGCATTTCTCATGATGCACTCTGCATATAAGTTAAATATGCAGGGTGACAATATATAGCCTTGATGTGCTCCTTTACCTATTTGGAACCAGTCTGTTGTTCCATTTCCAGTTCTAACTGTTGCTTCCTGACCTGCATTCATTCATTAGCTCTAGTGCTTTTCTAGTGGTGTCTTTAGAGTTTTCTACGCAGAGTATCATGTCATCTGCAAAGAGTGAGAGGTTTATTTCTTCTTTTCCAATCTGGATTCCTTTTATCTCTTTTTCTTCTGTGATTGCTGTAGCTAAAACTTCCAAAACTATGTTGCATAGTAACAGTGAGTGGGCAGGCTTGTCTTGTTCCTGACTTTAGGGGACATACTCTCAATTTTTCACCTTTGAGGATAATGTTTGCTGTGGGTTTATCATATATGGATTTTATTATGTTGAGTTATATTTTCTTCTGTGCCTGCTTTCTGGAGGTTATATATATATATATATATTTATATATATATATATATATATATATATATAAATATATATATAATAAATGGATGTTGAATATTGTCAAAGTCTTTCTCTGCATCTATTGAGATAATCATATCATTTTTTTTTCAATTTGTTAGTGTGGTGTATCACATTGATTGATTTGCAAATATTGAAAAATGCTTGCACCCCTGAGATAAAGTCCACTTGGTCATGATGTATGATCTTTTTAATATGCTGTTGGATTTTGTTTGCTAGAATTTTGGTGAAGATTTTTGCATCTATGTTCATCAGTGATATTGGTCTGTAGTTTTCTTTTCTTTGTGTCATCATCATGCGGTTTTGGTATTAGGGTGATGATGGCTTTGTATAATGAGTTTAGGAGTTTTCATTCCTCTGCAATTTTCTGGAAGAGTTTGAGTAGGATAGATGTTACTCTTCTCTAAATTTTTGGTAGAATTCAAATGTGAAGCCATCTGGTCCCAGTCTTTTGTTTGTTGGAAGATTTTTGATTAAAGTTTCAATTTCCTTGCTTGTGATGTGTCTGTTAAAATTTTCTTTTTCTTCCTGACACAGCTTTGGAAGGTTATTACTTTACTAAGAATTTCTCCATTTCTTCCAAGTTGTCCATTTTATTGGCATATAGTTGTTGATAGTTATCTCTTATGAACCTTTGTATTTCTGTGTTGTCTGTTGTGATTTCTCCATTTTCATTTCTAAATATGTTGATTCAATTCTTCTCTCTTTTTTTTTCTTGATTAGTCTGGCTAATGCTTTGTCTATTTTATTTATCTTCTCAAAGAACCAGCTTTTAGTTTTGTCAATTTTTGCTATGGTCTCCTTTGTTTCTTTTTCATTTATTTCTGCCCCAATTTTTATGATTTTTTTTTCCTTCTACTAACCCTGGGATTCTTCGTTTTCTTCTTTTTCTAGTTTCTTTAGGTGTAAAGTTAGGATACTTATTTGATTTTTATTTTGTTTCTTGAATTAAGTTTGTATTCCTATGAGCCTTCCCCTTAGCACTGCTTTTACTGTATCCCATAGGTTTTGGGCTATTCTGTTTTCATTTTCATTTGTTTTTATACATATTTTGATTTATTTCTTGATTTATTCTGTGATCTGTTGGTTATTCAGTGGTGTGCTGCTTACCCTCCATATATTTGCTTTTTTAATCTATTTTTTTCCTGAAGTTGACATCTAATTTTACCACATCATGATCAAAAAACATGCTTGAAATGATTTCTTTCTTTCTTTTTTTTTTTTTTTTAATTTACAAAGGCTAGATTTATAACCCAGGATGTCATCTATCCTGGAGAATGCTCCATGTGCACTTGAAATAAGGGTGAAATTCATTGCTTTGGAGTGAAATGTCCTATAGATATCAAGTAGGTCTAACTGGTCCACTGTATCATTTAAAGCTTGTGGTTCTTTGCTAATTTTCTGTTTGGTTGATTTATCTGTAGATGTGAGTGTGGTACTAAATTCTCCCACTATTATTGTGTTACTGCTAATTTCCCCTTTCATACTTGTTAGCATTTGCCTTATATATTGTGGTTGAGTGCATATATATTTATAATTGTTATAACTTCTTCTTTGATCCTTTGATCGTTATGTAGTTTTCTTCTTTGTCTTTTTTCATGCCCTTTATTTCTAAATCTATTTTATCTTATATGAGTATTGCTACTCCTGCTTCGTTTGGTCTCTATTTGCATGATATATATATTTTATTACCCTTCACTTTCAGTCTGTATGTGTCCCTTGTTTTGTGGAGAGTCTCTTGGAGACAGCATATATAGGGGTCTTGTCTTTGTATCCATTCAGACAATCTTTGTCTTTTGGTTCGGGCATTCAGCCCATTTACATTTAAGGTAATTATTAATAAGTATGATCCCATTGCCTCTACCTCTGTGCCTCTAGCAGGGGCAGAGGCCAGCCCAAAGCCTTTGGTATTCACTCAATCCTTTGTTCTGTGAGCTCTCCAGGGTGCATCTTAGGTTAGAACTTTTTGTGGGAAACTTGTCTCTCTCTCTCTCTCTCTCTCTCTCTCTCTCTCTCTCTCTCTCTTTTCCTCTCACTCTCTGGCTACACTAGAGTTTGGGTTGCTGTCTCAAGTTAGCTCCCTCAGATTGTCCTCAGGCCATTCAGGCCTGGTCTTTAACCTAAGCATGCAACCCTCGCCTCCCTGTCCAGCCCCAAGTCACTTGTGGCAGACTCTTGAGCATCTGGGCTCCTTCTCTGTTGGGTGTTGCAGTTAGGCAAGTACTCTGTGGGTTTTCTTTTTTTTTAAATCCTCCTAGTTATGTTACCCTCTGAGGTTCCAAAACTCCTAAATGACCTGCTGGTGAAAGGGTTTCCTGCTGTTTGGAAATTTCTCCTCCTTCACGACTCCCTCTCCAGGATGGATATCCATCTCTAACCCTTTTGTCTCTCTTTTTGTCTTTTATATTTTGTGTTACCTCCTTTTTAAGATAATGGGCTGCCTTCATGGGTGCCTGGTTTACTCTGCCAGCTTTCAGAAGTTGTTTTGTGAAAGTTGCTCAGCATTCAAATGACCTTTTGATGAATTTGTAAGGGAGAAAGCAGTCTCCCCATCCTATTCATCTGCCATCATGGGATCGTTCCCCTGGAAATATATTTTTATTTCTCTTGGGTATGTACAAAGGGGCGGAATGGCTGGAACATTTAGTAGGTCCAAGTGAAATTTTTTAAAATCTGCCAAACTTTTTCCAAAATAGTTGCATTGTCTGAATTGTCCACACCTTTGCTGACACTTGCTATTTTCTCTTTGATTGTAGCCATTTTAGTGGTTTAAATTTGCATTTATTAAATGATAAATGATTTTGATCATTTTCCCTTTGTTTATTGGCTTTTTTATATATTTTGGGGGAAAATATCTATTCAGATTTTCTATACATTTTTATTTATTTGTTTTTTAATGTTGACTTTTTAAAGTATTATTTATATATTCTGGATATATGTCTTTTTTCCTCTGAAAAGGATTTTATTATATTATCAAAATTGAATGATAATTTGAATTGACATATAAATTTAGATTGAATGAAAAATTTACTCTCTATATATTGAATGAAATATACACTCTATATATATTGAATGAAACATATACTCTATATATATTGAATAAAGTTTTTGCTTTATTGTTTTAAAGTCATTGCTCTGTTGCTCTCAAGTTTCTATTTTTACCTTTAATAATAAGTCTATCATCTCATTACTTTTGATATATCTTATGACATGAAGATTCATATTCCTTTAAGAATGATATTTTCTGTGGGTTTGTCATATATGGCCTTTTTTATGTTGAAGTAGGTTCCCTCTACTCCCACTTTGCATCAAGAAAATGCAAATTAAAATGACAATCAGATATTTTTCTACAGTTGTCAATATAGCTAAAAGTAAAAACTGTGATAACACCAAATTCTTGTAAAGATGTGAAAGGGTTGAACTTCTAGTATGTTTCTTGGAGAATGTGAAATGCAAAAAATACTCTTGTAAAACAGATTGCCAGTTTATTTTAAAACTAAACATGAAACTATCATATGATATGTAATCTATTCTTATACATTGAGTGAATGAGTGAATATCCATGTGATTGTCCAGGCAAGTATATGGGAGTGGGTTGCCATGACCTTCTCCAGGGGATTTTCTGGACTGAGGGAATGAAACTATGTCTCTTACATCTTCTGCACTGGCAGGTTCTTTACCACTAGCACCATCTGGGAATCCCTAAAGACATCATATTTAATATATATTATTTGTTCATTGACATTGAAAAAACATGTCTGAATGAACCTTATCCAGCACACATGTTTTCTGGGTTAGGTATATTTCCACATCTGTAATCTTAGGAACAATGGACTGGACTTCAGCACTAAACTTAGGGGTCATTTTAAATATTGAAATAACCAACAAAAAAAGCACAACATTTTGAAAAAAAAAAGCACTAAATATATGACAAAAAGTACATGTTTACCTTATGAGTGCTGAAACAAGAAGCAAAGCATGCCTTATCTGACTTGAACTATGAACATGTGCTTCATGCACCTCAAATGTTTTGTCGTTCTGCACAAGTCTGTAAATGACCTTGAAAATGTTGTTTGTATTGATTTTGGCATTTCAGATAAATTTTTGTTAGTAAGATGATTTTTCTTTTTGTTTCTTTTCTCTGTGGAGATAGATTCAAACAATATTGCTACACTTTATGTCAAATAAATCACAGGCTATATTTTCTTCTAGGAGTTTTATGGTTTCAGGTCTTACTCTTAAAGAGTTTATTTTGAATTAATTTGTGTGTATGGTGTAAGACAGTAGTTTAATTTTATCTTTTGGCAGTCTCTTACCTCCATTTGTTGAAAAGGCTGTCTTTTCTTTATTTATATTATTTCCTCCTTTATTGTAGATTAATTGACCATCTATTTATATTATTTCCTCCTTTATTGTTGATTAATTGACCATATGTATATGGGTATATTTCTGAGCTCTCTGTTCTGCTCCATTGACAGGAATTGTATTAAATGTGTAGATTGCTTTAAGTAGTATGGACATTTTAACAACAATAATTCTTCCAATCAAGATATTTTTTCTATTTATTTGTGTCTTATTCAATTTCTTTCAATAAGATCTTATAGTTTGACTAAACTCAACATTCAGAAAACTAAGATCATGGCATCTGGTCTATCACTTCATGGCGAATAGGTGAGAAACAATGGTAAAAGTTACAGACTTTATTTTTGGAGGGTTCCAAAATCACTGCAGATGGTGACTGCAGCCATGAAATTAAAAGACGCTTGCTCCTTGGAAGAAGAGCTATGACCAACTTAGACAACACATTAAAAAACAGAGACATAACTTTTACCAACAAGGTCCATCTGGTCAAAGCCATGGCTTTTCCAGTAGTCATGTGTGGATGTGACAGTTGGACTATAAAGAAAGCTGAATGCCAAAGAATTGATGCTTTTGAACTGTGGTATTGGAGAAGACTCTTGAGAGTCACTTGGAATGCAAGGAGACCAAACCAGCCAATCCTAAAGGAAATCAGTACTGAATATTCACTGGAAGGCCTGATGCCAAAGTGGAAACTCCAATACTTTGGACACCTGATGTGAAGAACTGACTCATTGGAAAAGACCCTAATGCTGGGAAAGATTGAAGGAAGGAGAAGAGGATGCCAGAAAATGAGATGGTTGGATGGCATCATTGATTCAATGGACATGAGTTTGAGCAACTGCTGGGAGTGAGTGATGGACAGGGAAGCCTGGCATGCTGTAGTCTACAGGGTCTAAAAGAATCAGACATGACTGAGTGACTGAACTGAACTGAGTGACTGAACTGAACTGATAGATATTTTATTCTTTTTGAAGCAATTGTAAGTGGAGTTTTTTTTTTTTTTAATTTTCTTTTTTGGGTCACATATTATTAGTTTATAAAATACATCAGATTTCTGTATATTGATTTTATAAAATACATCAGATTTCTGTATATTGATTTTGTATCCTATGACTTTACTGGGTTCACCTATCAGTTCTAACTGTGTGTTGTGTGTGTTATTTTTAGGACTTTCTATATATACTATCATGTCATCTGAAAGTAGTGGCTAATTTACTTGTTCCTTTCCCATTTTAATTACATTTATTTATTTTTCTTGCTTAATTTCTCTTGTTGAAACTATTTATATTGAATATATGTGGCAACAGTGGGTATTCGTGTTTTGTTCTTAATCTTAGAAGGAATGCTTTCAACTGTCACCATTGAGTATGATGTTTGCTGCAAGGTTGTCATGCAAGGTATTTATTATGTTGGAGGTACACTGCCTCTATACCCCTTTGCTGGCAGTTTTTATTGTAAGCGTATGTTGAAATTAGCCAAATGTTTTTCTCCATCTATTGAAATGATCATAGGTTTTGTATCCTTTACCTCGTTAATTTGGTGTATCCTGTTGATTGATTTGTAGGTGTTGAACCATTCTTGCATCCCTGGAAATAATCCTGCTTGACTGTAATGATCAATTATAGTGATCAATGATCCTTTTAATATATTGCTGGAATAGGTTTGACAGTATTTTATTAAAGACTTTTTATCTATGTCCATCAAAGACACTGGTCTGTAATTTTCTTTTGTGTGTGGGGTCCTTTTTTGGTTTTATTATCAGAGTAATTCTGGTCTCATAAATGAGTTTGGATGCACTCCTTACTCTTCAGGTTTTTAGAAGAGCTTGAGAAGTATAGTTTTTTTTTTTTTCTTGAATGTTTGGTAAAATTAACTTGTATACATGTAAATCCATGGCTGATTCATGTCAATGTATGACAAAAAAAACCACTATAATATTGTAAAGTAATTAGCCTCCAACTAATAAAAATAAAATAAAAATGTTTCATGTGAATTTCAAAATATATATTCTGTGGCTTTTTATTGCAACATTTTGCATATATATTTATTAAGTTCATTAAGTCTGCTGTGGTGTTTAAGGCCAAAATTTCTATAACAATTTTCTGTCCCAGTGACCTATCCATTGATGGAAGTGGAATGTTAAAGTATTATTATTGTTGCATTAGTTTTGATTTTTTTTTTACTTTAAATATGTTAAAATTTGCTTTCTGTATTGTGGTGTTCCTATGTTAGATGTATATATATACATTTATAAATACTATATTTTCTTGCTAGATTGACCTCTTTATTATTATGTTATGCGTTTCTTTGTCTTTTAATGTAGTCTTTTTTTAAGTACTATTATGTCTGATGTTAGTATAGCTACACCATGTTTCTTTTCATTTCCATTTGCAGAAAACATCTATCTACATCCTTCTCTTTCAATCTCTCTGTTTTTACATCTAATATGGGTTTCTCATAAGCCACACATAGATGGGTCTTGGTTCTATTATCCAGTTAGCGACTCTATATCTTTTGATTGGAGAACTATTTACATTGCAATATAATTATTGATAGTTGGCTCAGATGGTATACTGTCTGCCTGCAATGCACCCAGCAGACATCCCTGGGTGGGGAAGATCCCCTTGGAGAAGGAAATGGAAGCCTGCTCCAGTACACTTGCCTGGAAAATTCCACTGATGGAGTAGTCTGATAGGTTACAGTACATGGGGTTGCAAAGAGTTGTACATGACTGAGCAACTTCACATCACTGACAAATGTACTTATTGCGACATTATTCACTGTTTTCTGGCTGTTTTTGTAGCTCCTTTCTGTTTCTTTGTTCTTCTTCTTCCCATATGATTTGATTATTTTCTTTAGTATTATGTGTAAATGTTTTCTCATTTTATTTTGTGTATTGACTGTTAGCTTTTACTTTCTGTGAGTTTCATATATAACACCATATGAATTTATAAACACACTATATCTGTTTTAAGTTGATAGCAATTTACATTAAAACACATTTCAAAACTTTATATTTTTTCTATTCATCCTTCAATTTGTTTTGAATGTCACATTTTGTATCTTTCTATTTCATGCATTTCTCAATTTTAACTATTGTAATCTTAATTTTACTGCATTTGCCTTTTATCCTTCATACTTGCATATTAAATGATTGATTTGCTATCTTTGCTATAAACAACCTTTTCCAGTGACATTTTTACTTTTTTAATTTTCTTGTTATTAATGTGTCATTTATCTTTTTTTTTTTTTTACTTTTTTGGTTTGATTATAGTTGATTTATAATGTAGTGTTAGTTTCAGGTGTAGAGCTAAGTGACTGAGTTTTTCATATAAATATATCTACTTTTTTCATATTATTTTCCATGAAAGTTATTACAGATGTATCCCCCCCTTTACTCTTTGATAACCAAAAGATTTTAAGTCTGTGAATTTGTTTCAGTTTTGTAAATAAATTCACTAGTATCCTCTTTTTTAGATTTCTTATATAAGTATTATCACATGGTATTTGTCTTTCTCTGTCTTACTTATTTTATCCATCCTTGTTGCTGCAAACAACATTATTTCATTCGTTTTATGCTTGAGTACATTGTATGTATGTACCACATCTTCCTTATTCATTCATCTGTCAATGAACACTTAAGTTCCTTCCATGTCCTTGCTTTTGTAAATCTTGCTGCAATGGACATTGAGGTGCAGGTATCTTTTGCACCATGATTTTCTCCAGATATATACCCAGGATTGAGATTGCTGGATCATATGGAAGCTCTATTTTTAATTTTTAAAGGAACCTCCACACTGTTCTCTATAGTCATTGTATCAATATACATTCTTACCAAAAGTGTAGGAGTTTCCTTTTCTCCACACGCTCTCCAGGATTTATTGTTTATTAACTTTTTGATGACGAGCATTCTGAATGAGTAATGTGATACCTGATTGCAGTTTCCCATTTGCATTTCTCTAATCAGTGCTGTTTAAAATCTTTAAATGTACCTTTTGACTTTAATATGACTTCTTCAGAGAAATGGCGATATAGATCTTCTGCCCATTTTCTGATTGGGGAGTTTGATTTTTTGATATGGACCTGTTTGGGCTGTTTGTATATTTTAAAGATTAATATCTTGATGCTTGCTTCATTTCCAAATGATTTCTATCATTCTGCAGGCTCTCTTTTCAATCTGTTTATGATTTCTTTGCTCATGCAAAAGTTTAAAAGTTTAATTAGATCCCTTTATTTCCATTACTCTAGCAAGTGAATCCAGAAAGTTATTGCTGCAATTTATGTCAGAGAGTGTTCTGAGTTTTCCTCTAAGAGTATCATAGTATCTGGCGCTACATTAAGGTCTTAACCCAGCTTGAGTTTATATAAGTGTATGGTGTTAGAGAAAGCTGTAACTTAATTTGTTTCCATGTATTCATCCAGTGTATCCAGCACCACTTATTGAAGAGACTGCCTTTTCTTCATTCCATATTCTTGCTTCCTTTGTAATAAATTATATGACCATAGGTGCTTGGGTTTATTTCTGGGCTTTCTATCCTGTACCTTTGTTCTATTAGTCTGTCTTTGTGTCAATACCATACTGTTTTTATTACCATAGCTTTATAGTATACTCTGAAGTCAGGTAATCTGATTACTCCAGCTCTGATTTTCTTTCTCAAAGTTGCTTTGGCCATTCAGAGTCTTTTCTGTCTCCTATATATATATATATATATATATATATATATATATATATTCAATTATAGATCTACAAAAATATACTATTTATAATTTAGTAGGGATTTTAATGTTTTAAAACTTATTTGTTTTGTTGTCTGCCTTTTAACTAATTCTAGACAATGCTCTATATGCAAATGAGAAAAAAGTGCATCCTGCTATGACTTGGTGGAATATTCTGTACATGTCTGTGATTTACAACTGACCTATAGTATTGTTCACATCTTAACAAAGAGAATTTTTGTGTTTCATTTTAATTAAAACAAATAGTTCATATGTCTTACTTTCTACAAAATTTTATTATAATGCTATATATGTGTGTGCTTGAAAATTTTTTTTCATCCTGTCACTCTAAGAAATATAAGTCAATTTTTAAAAATAAGACCCAGTTTAAAAACTCCTTTAGAAGAGAAAATAATATTGATCTACTATAAATTATGATAATGATTACAGATAAGCTATATTTTCAGAAGTAAATGCCACTAATTAAACAAATGAGAGCTTTTTATATTATTTATTGTGTTTACAAAAAAATCCTGTTAATTGTTAGAATTATTTGCTATATTTTACCATACTACTGCTGCATTAACAACCCAACAGGATAAAAAAAATTGTCTTTCTTCACATGTCCATAAGTTGGCAAATATCCATAAAAAATAAATTAAATAAAATTATGTTTAAGTTAAAAATGGTCACTCTCCAAGCCTAAACAATTTTTTTCCAGTGTGATATGTTTACTTAGCTTAACTAAAGTATAGGTAAGTCAGACATGAACTCCAGCTGGATAAGATATTTTTAGTGTTGGAACAAGTGTGTCCATGTGACAGATGTAACAATTTTACATAGACTACAAAAGGATATATGATTGAAAAGTATAACTGATAAAATGTCTACCAAGTTTTAATTGTTTACCATTTATTACATCATATTTATTTGTGTTTTTCTTAAAGATATTCAGTTTCAAATGCATTTTTCTAAATGGTATGTAAAACCATAGTATGTAGGTCAAACAGTTGCAAGGATGTCAGTAATTGCATAAAGAATTTGTGTGTCATCACTTCAGCTAATATTTGTACACATGAGATTTGTCTTTGCTGCTTAAACTTGTTGGATCAATTCATCAATTTCTACTCTACTTCTAAACAAAAATCACTTCTTAAAAGTATTCCCCTTCAGTGTTGCTGATATTCCACCAAAATCTGTCATAAGAAAATGTAATATACTTCTAATTATTTTGAAATAACTGCCTATTGAGAAACCTGTATGCAGTTCAGGAAGCAACAGTTAGAACTGGACATGGAACAACAGACTGGTTCCAAATAGGAAAAGGAGTAGTTCAAGGCTGGATATTGTCACCCTGCTTATTTAACATATATGCAGAGTATATCATAAGAAACGCTGGGCTGGAAGAAGCACAAGCTGGAATAAAGATTGCTGGGAGAAATATCAATAACCTCAGATATGCAGATGACACCACCCTTAAGGCAGAAAGTGAAGAGGATCCAAAAAGCCTCTTGATGAAAGTGAAAGAGGAGAGTGAAAAAGTTGGCTTAAAGCTCAACATTCATAAAACTAAGATCATGGCATCTGGTCCCATCAGCTCATGGGAAATATATGGGGAAACAGTGGAAACAATGTCAGACTTTATTTTGGGGGGCTCCAAAATCACTGCAGATGGTGACTGCAGCCAGGAAATTAAAAGACGCTTACTCCTTGGTAGGGAAGTTATGACCAACCTAGATAGCATATTAAAAAAACAGAGATATTACTTTGCCAACAAAGTTCCGTCTGGTCAAGGTTATGGTTTTTCAGTGGTCATGTATGGATGTGAGAGTTGGACTGTGAAGAAAGCTGAATGCTGAAAAATTAATGCATTTGAACTGTGATGTTGGAGAAGACTCTTGAGAGTCCCTTGGACTGTAAGGCCATCCAACCAGTCCATCCTAAAGGAGATCAGCCCTGGGTGTTCATTGGAATGGCTGATGCTGAAGCTGAAATCTCATGCGAAGAGTTGACTCATTGGAAAAGACCCTGGTGCTGGGAGGGATTGGGGACAGGAAGAGAAGGGGATGACAGAGGATGAGATGGCTGGATGGCATCACCAACTCGATGAGCATGAGTTTGAGTAAACTCTGGGAGTTGGTGATGGACAAGGAAGCCTGGTGTGCTGCAATTCATGGGGTCGCAAAGAGTCAGACATGACTGAGGGACTGACTGAACTGAACAGAACTGAAATACTGTATGCTTATATATTAAGAATTAATCTTTTAAAGGGGGAGGTGTCAATGTAACATTACAAAACTTGTTGACAGAGTAGAGGAATTTGCCTTTTGCCTTTTTTGTTGAGGGAAAACATTTCTTTACAAAATGAAAGGTATTCATTGAAGGAAAAATAAAAACAGTAAAATAAGAAAAAAAAATACAATAAGAAATTAGGGATCACTGTTACTAAAGAAATTACTCTTACAGAAGTAATGCTCTTAAGGGGATTCATTTATCTATTTAGAATTCTCCAGTCCTGGGCTATCAGAACTCTGCTATTTTCACAGACTATTTGAAAATTCAAAGAGATATATCCATTTAATCTCTTCCCTATTTTTCTATATTTTCCCTTTGCATCTTCATATTTTCTTTCATTTGGTTCATTGAGCAATTGTTAATCAACTTTAGGCTCCTTTACACTCAAAAAAAAAAAAAATACTGGCTCATTTTATGCAGCCAGTGTACCCTGATGCTAAAATCAGACTCTCTCTCTCTCTCTCTCTCTCTCTCTCTCTCTCTCTATATATATATATATATATATATATATATATATATATATATATATATATATATATATAAAACTGCAGACCAATATATGTCTTAAATTTGACCCTAAAATCCTCAAGAAAATATCACCAAATAAAACAGTAATATAAAAAGTAATTATATACTACAATCAATCAAGTGGGGTTTATTTAAAGAAGGCAAGACATTCAATATTCATTAATAAATCAGCATAATTCATCATATCACCAGGCTAAAAAAGCTAAAACTAATATCATGTTAGTGGTAAAAATCTTCATGCTCTCATTCTAAGACTGAGAACAAGGCAAGGATACCTGCTTTCACCATTCATGTTAAACATAGTAATGGAAGTTTAGCCTGTGCAATAAGGAAAGAAAAGAAAAGGCATGCAGTTTGGAAAGGAAGAAATATAATAAAAGTCCCCATCTTTAAAAATTGCACTACCATTTACACAGAATGTACTAGTGATTTTTTTTCCTTTTTTTTTAATCTTTTTTATTAGTTGGAGGCTAATTACTTTACAGTATTGTAGTGGTTTTTGTCATACATTGACATGAATCAGCCATGGATATACATGTATTCCCCATCCTGATCCTCCTTCCCATCTCCCTCTCCACCCGATCCCTCTCCTCCTGGCATTAATAAGTGAGTTCAAACATACTGTGGGACAGGAGTAAAATTCCAGAATCAATCATATATTTCAGTATGAGTTCAGTCTCTCAGTCATGTCCGACTCTTTGCAACCCCATGGACTGCAGCACACCAGGCTTTCCTGTCCATCATCAACTCCTGGAGCTTGCTCAAACTCATGTCCATTGTGCCAGTGATGCCATCCAACCACCTCATCCTCTGTCATCCCCTTCTCCTCCTGCCTTCAATCTTTCCCAGCATCAGGGTCTTTTCCGATGAGTCAGTTCTTTGCATCAGGTGGCCAAAATATTGGAGCTTCAGCTTCAGCATCAGTTCTTCCAATGAATATCCAAGACTGATTTCCTTTAGGATTGACTGGTTTAATCTCCTTGCAGTCAAAGGGACTCTCAAGAGTCTTATCCAACATCATGGCTCAAAAACATCTGCATATATGTTAAATATGCAGGGTGACAATATATAGCCTTGATGTACTCCTTTCCCAATTCTGAGCCAGTCCATTGTCCCATGTCCAATTCTAACGGTTCCTTCTTGACCTGCATACAGATTTCTCAGGAGGCAGGTAAGGTCTCCTGTTATTCCCATTTCTTGAAGAATTTTAAACAGTTTGTTGTGATCTACACAGTCAAAGGCTTTGGTGTAATTGATAAAGCAGAAATAGATGCTTTTTTTTCTGTAATTCTTTGCTTTTTCTATGATCCAACAGGTGTTGACAATTTGATTTCTGTTTCCTCTGCCTTTTCTAAATCGAGTTTGAACATCTGGAAGTTCAAAGTTCACCTACTGTTGAAGCCTGGCTTGGAGAATTTTGAGCATACTTTGCTAGCATGTGAAATGAGTGCAATTGTGCAGTAGTTCGAATATTTTTTGGCATTGTCTCTCTTTGAGATTGGAATGAAAACTGACCTTTTCACTTGGAGGAGATTGCCATTAACCCCACCATAGAGCTGTGTAACAGAGGACCCACAAATTGCAGAACAATTACGTATTTAAATACTAGCAAGGAACACATGGAAACAAAAACATAGCACTGGGAGCCCCTAGCCCCAAGCAGGCACAGGAAAGGTGGGTGGTCACGCTGGAGGGTTGCTGGAGCCCCTTGCAAGTCGCGGGCTCTAGGAAGTTTCCCTGGCGTGCCCCGTGTGTCCCCGCTCCCCAAGCGCCCCCGCCCCATCCCCGTCCCCAAGAGATGTAGCTTGGCCTAGGCACATGGCTGGCTGGCTGCCTCCTAGGCAGCAGTGGCGGTCCTATCAACAGAGCCTTTCCCTGTGACTGGCCTCGCCCAGGAAGCTGGAGACCGACGATGAATAACTGATGTGTGGAGTGGGGTTGCCTGCCGGAAGGCGGCTGCAGTGACTGGCAGCAGGGAGTGTGAGCGCCAGTGCACAGTAGCCAAAAGTGCTCTCAGAGCTGGCAGCGCAGAACTAGCTCTCAGAGCTACCCGGGTCCCTGCTCCGCCGCCATCACCCTGGCCCCTGATGCCTGTGCGCAGCCTTTGTTCCCCGCAGGCTGCAGCCGACCTGGGTCTGGCCCCAACCCACTGTGGGTGCAACTTCCAGCCCTACTGTCCTCCTGCTGAAAGGAGCTTGGCTGCCTGTTGCTTCTCTGACATCAGAAGAGTTGCCAGAGTGATCCCCTCAAAGCAAACTCCCCATGCAGCAACATGGGAAGTGACCAACATATCCCAGAGCCAGGTCCTCAGGAACCCTATGGCCAATGCCAACAACCCCATGAATCCAGGCTGCAACTCCATGGCATTGGGCATGGCCACCAGCAACCCTGGGCTCAATTCCCCACAGTTTGCAGGGCAGCAGCAGCAGTTCTTGGCCAAGGTCGGCCCCACTCAGTCCTATATCCCACAGAGAACATATACTCGGTCCTACTACACCGGCAGTGGGGCCGGTGCACTTTGGGGCCAGTTCCTCAGCTGGCAACTGCTGCAGTGGTGGCAGTAGCAGCCACAGAAGCAGCCACAGTTAAAATGCCACTGTGACAACCTCGCAAGAAACACAGAAAAAGGGTAAAAACCAGTATGGACTGATGGGTCCCACCCACGTGTTTAACAACCAATTCATGAACTACCCCGGGGCTGGGGGATCTGCCTCCATGGGGTGGGGGGGTGGCAACATGAATCCCACGGGCATGCCAGCTGCCTTGACACCCTCGGGAATGAGTGGCTCTCCCATGGGCATGAACAAACCCCACTGTCCAGTATCAGCCCCTTTGGCACACATGGGTAGTGGATGCCCCAGCAAACCTACCAGGGCCCTGGCCCCAGTCCCTTCCCATTCAGAGTATAAAAAGGCCATACGCTGGAGAGCCCAACTATGGCAACGAGCAGTATGGACCAAATAGCCAGTTCCCCACCCCAACCATCTGAGGCCATTCATCTCTTCCAACTACCCTAGGCAGCAGCCAATGCCCAGCCAGCTGAGCACGGAGCAGTACCTGCCCCCCACCCCCACTCCCCACCCCCACCCACCCCCGCCCCGGTAAACATGGGTCAGTGTTACAATCCAGAACAGTTTACTAGACAAAGTAATACCTTCTCTGGAAGCAGCTACAGCAACTACAGACAAGGAAATGTCAATAGGCCTCCCAGGCCTCTCACCTGTTCTAGGAAATCCCATGCCCCCAACGACCTATGGAAGCAGCATCCTCCCATATCTGTCCCTCATTCAAGACTTTAAACCACCCTTCCCACCTGCCATCAGGCCAAATCAAGCTAAATGTGAATACTCTGATGCTGCCCCCAGCCAACCACAATGATGAGCTCCGGCTCACATTCCCCGTGCAGGACAGTGTGATGCTGAGCCCTTCTGCCTGAAACACAACCTGGCCATCAGTAACCACATGTTTCACCTGCAGCCCATGGTCCACCACCTGATGTTGGTGTGGAGGTCTGACCTGGAGCTGCCAGTCCAGTGCTACCACCTTGAGGACTGGCAGATGAACATTAAATGGCCGGCCAGGAAGGACTCTGAGTCAGAATGACTGGCTAAAGACAACCGGAAACTAATCCCATCACCAAAAAACCCAAGACTTTGAGCCACAAGGCAGAGCTGTTCTCCTGTATTCCCTTACCCTACTACTGCTCTCCATCTATGTGCCCTTTCCCAATAAAATCTCTTGCTCTGCCAGCACATGTGTCTCCTCAGACAATTCATTTCCAAGTGTTATACAAGAGCCCACTTTTCAGCTCTGGAAGGGGTCCCCCCCCTCAACAATTGCAGCCCTAGGCCCCAGCCCATCCCCCTATCCACTCCCATCTCTGTCCAGTAGCACCACCTCCAGTGACTACAACAGCCAAGGCAACAACTATGAGGGCCACGGCAATTTTTACTTCCTCCTGAGAACCCCAGCAGGAAGCCCATGAACAGCTTCATGCATAGGCTCCCCAGCTCTCCCAACCCTTGGACACGCCCAACAATATGGCCACCCTGGAAGAGCCCCTCAGTCACCACCCCACACAGAAGACTATGCCACACACTGGCAGTTATGATCAGCCCCATTCCTCCATACAATGGTTTGCACCTCCAACACCCCCAAATGTCGCTCAGGGCCTTTATTACATCACAGTAGGGCTTTTCCTCCTTCCCAACTTTCCCAGCAACTGCCACAAGCTGCTCCCAGGAACCATCCATACAGCAACTTGACCTTTAACCCCTCCTCAGCCTTAGAGGGTCAGGCCAGAGAGCAGGGAGCTTCCAACATCCCACAGCCTTTGATGGATCCCCTTCCAGAACTCATAAACCCTGACAAGCACCTCTCATATCTGGATCCCCATCCAACCTACCTATCAAAAATAATAATGATCTCCTGAATCCCTTTGAGAACAACTGAGGCACAGCCCTCCATTGGAGCAACCCCTCCCCACTTGGCCTCCTTCCCCATCTGCCCCCCACACTTCCCCACTGGGAACCTATGCCCTTGAACCACCTCTGCCACAGCTTTCAGAGCTGAGGGGCAGAAGGGTGCACTGTGAAGGCAGTGCTGGTCTGGACCCCATGCCCAGAGCAGGCCCTGCAGATGACCCTCGAGATGCGGCACCAGCCCATGGAGGGGGCACACACTGATGGTGGCTTCCAGATGACCCTCCAGTGGACCCCAGATTCGTCCAGCTTCTAAACTGTAACCCAGTCTCTCTGCTTCCTGGCACAGAACCTTCTCCAAGTGACTCTGAACATGAGAGAGGGTGTCCCAGACCCTGGCAGCCCTGACCCTTGGAAGAGAAGTGGTGGTTGGTGGTGATGAGAATGGCCTGTCCAGCCTTATCCCCCTCCCCTTAGCAAACCCCACCACAGAAAAGCACAAACCTCTGGGCAAGAGAACTCTTCAGGGGCCAAGGTTATCTCTTTGGCCCCAGACTGCTAAGCCAGGATAGCCTGTAGAAACTCTCAGAAAGTGAAGGAAAAGGACAAGATTCTGTGTTTGGGAGCAGATGAGCCATTCACCCTCTTCCTTAGGGACTGGTGGAAATGGGAGTCAGGGCCTCCTCCAAGCCAGGATGGCTCAAGAACCACTGACTAAGGCCAGGGCCCAGCCTCGGTAGTGGGTGGGTTGAGGGGGAAGAGAAAGACCCCAGCTGACACTATTATGACCTTACATGGGTGTGAGAAACCACACAGAGAGAGGGGAAAATGGCCCATAAAAGGGAAATTTGAGAACATGCAGGAGAATCTCATCCTGGGTGTAATCAATCAGGTGAATGCTGCTACCACTCCCTATGGGAAGGCAAAATGACAGGATACTGAAAGAGAAACTCCCCAGGTCGGTAGGTGCCCAATATGCTACTGGAGATCAGTGGAGAAATAACTCCAGAAAGAATGAAGGGATGGAGCCAAAGCAAAAACAATGGCCAGTTGTGAATGGGACTGGTGATAGAAGCAGGGTCCGATGCTGTAAAGAGCAATACTACACAGGAATCTGGAATGTTAGGTCCATGAATCAAGACAAATTGGAAGTGGTCAAACAGGAGATGGCAAGAGTGAATGTTGACATTCTAGGAATCAGTGAACGAAAATGGACTGGAATGGGTGAATTTAACTCAGATGATCATTATATCTACTACTGTGGGCAGGAATCCCTTAGAAGAAATGGAGTAGCCATCATAGTCAACAAGAGAGTCTGAAATGCAGTACTTGGATGAAATCTCACAAACGACAGAATGATCTCTGTTTGTTTCCAAGGCAAATCATTCAATATCATGGTAATCCAAGCCAATGCCCCAACCAGTAACACTAAAGAAGCTGAAGTTGAACGGTTCTATGAAGACTTACAAGACCTTTTAGAACTAACTCCAAAAAAAAAAAAAAAAAAAAAAAAAAGATGTCCTTTTCATTATAGGGGACTGGAATGCAAAAGTTGGAAGTCAAGAAACACCTGGAGTAACAGGCAAATTTGCCTTTGGAGTAACAGGCAAATTTGCCTTTGGAGTATTGAATGAAGCAGGGCAAAGGCTAGTAGAGTTTTGTCAAGAGAACGCACTGGTCATAGCAAACACCCTATCCCAACAACACAAGAGAAGACTCTACACATGGACATCACCAGATGGCCAACACTGAAATCAGATTGATTATATTCTTTGCAGCCAGAGATGAAGAAGCTTTATACAGTCAGCAAAAACAAGACCTGGAACTGGCTGTGGCTCAGATCAGCAACTCCTTATTGCCAAATTCAGACTTAAACTGAAGAGAGTAGGGATAACCATTAGACCATTCAGGTATAACCTAAATCAAATCCCTTATGACTATACAGTGGAAGTGAGTAATAGATTTAAGGGACTAGATCTGATAGAGAGCCGGGTGAACTATGGACAGAGGTTCATGACACTATACAGGAGACAGGGATCAAGACCACCCCCATGGAAAATAAATGCAAAAAGACAAAATGGTTATCTGAGAAGGCCTTACAAATAGCTGTGAAAAGAAGAGAAGTGAAAAGTAAAGGAGAAAAGGAAAGATATTCCCATTTGAATGCAGAGTTCCAAAGAATATCCAGGAGAGATAAGAAAGCCTTCCTCAGCAATAAATGCAAAGAAATAGAGGAAAACAACAGAATGGGAAAGACTAGAGATCTCTTCAAAAAAATAGAGATACAAAGGGAACATTTCATGCAAAGATGGGCTCAATAAATTACAGAAATGGTATGGGCCTAACAGAAGCAGAAGATATTAAGAAGAGGTCACAAGAATACACAGAAGAACTGTACAAAAAAGATCTTGATGACCCAGAAAATCACAATGGTGTAATCACTTACCTAGAGCCAGATATCTTGGAATGTGAAGTCAAGTGGGCTTTAGAAAGCATTGCTATGAACAAAGCTAGTGGATGTGATGGAATTCCAGTTGAGCTATTTTAAATCCTGAAAGATGATGCTGTGAAAGTCCTGCACTCAATATGCCAGCAAATTTGGAAAACTCAGCAGTGGCGACAGGACTGAAAAAGGTCAGTTTTCATTCCAATCCCTAAGAAATGCAATTCCAAACAATGCTCAAACTACCGCACAACTGCACTCATCTCACACACTAGTAAAGTAATGCTCAAAATTCTCCAAGCCAGGCTTCAGTAATACATGAACCGAGAACTTCCAGATGTTCAAGTTGTTTTTAGAAAAGGCAGAGGAACCAGAGATCAAATTGGCATTATCCACTGGATCATTGAAAAAGCAAGAGAACTCCAGAAAAACATCTACTTCTGCTTTATTGACTATGCCAAAACCTTCAACTGTGTGGTTCACAATAAACTGTGGAAAATTCTGACCTGCCTCTTGAGAAACCTGTATGCAGGTCAGGAAGCAACTGGACATGGGACAACAGACAGGTTCCAAATAAGAAAAGGAGTATGTCAAGGCTGTGTATTGTCACCCTGCTTATTTAACTTATATGCAGAGTACATCATGAGAAACACTGGGCTGGAAGAAGCACAAGCTGGAATCAAGATCGCCAGGAAAAATAACAATAACCTCAGATATGCAGATGACACCACACTTATGGCAGAAAGTGAAGAGGAACTAAAAAGCCTCTGATGAAAGTGAAAGATGAGAATGAAAAAGTTGGCTTAAAGTTCAACATTCAGAAAACTAAGATCATGGCATCTGGTTCCCAATACCTCATGGGAAATAGATGGGGAGGCAGTGGAAACAGTGTCAGACTTTATTTTGGGGGGCTCCAGAATCACTGTGGATGGTGACTGCAGCCAGGAAATTAAAAGACTCCTTGGAAGGAAAGTTATGAACCACCTAGATAGCATATTAAAAAGCAGAGACAGTCCTTTGCCAACAAATGTCCATCCGGTCAAAGCTTTGATTTTTCCAGTGGTCATGTATGGATGTGAGAGTAAAACTGTGAAGAAAGCTGAGCACCTAAAAATTTATGCTTTTGAACTGTGGTGTTGGAGAAGACTCAGAGAGTCCCTTGGACTGCAAGGACATCCAACCAGTCCATCCTGAAGGAAATAAGTCCTGGGTGTTCATTGGAAGGACTAAAGCTGAAGCTGAAACTCCAATACTTTGTCCACCTGATGTTAAGAGTTGACTCATTGGAAAAGACCCTGATGCTGGGAGGGATTGGGGGCAGGAGGAGAAGGGGATGACAGAGGATGACATGGCTGGATGGCCTCACCGACTCAATGGGCATGAGTTTGAGTAAACTCCGGGAGTTTGTGATGGACTGGGAGGCCTGGTGTGCTGCGATTCATGGTTTCGCAGAGTCGGACACGACTGAGCGACTGAACTGAACTGAACCTGAGAAAACACACCCTCATCCCTGGTTGGTCCTGAGTGTAACCAATCAGGCACACGCTTTTACCATCACCTATTTTGTGTAGAGCATAACCAATCAGGTCCCCCATTAGGGGAGACGGGGGAGAGGAGGGGGGAGGAAACAAAAAGTATAAAAAGGGAAGCCCAGAGTGTCTTTGACGGTCTGCCTGCAATTGTCTGTTGGATGTTCACTTGTTGCATGCTTTATTCCTGTGGTGTAATTATTTTGACATTAGGAATTCTGCCTGCTTAATACAATCTTGCCTGTTTGAGGTAGAAGTAGCCCGTCGTTCTCACGAGACAAGAACTGAGGGGAAGAAGTATACCAATTGGAGTTTTCCATCCAGCCAACTGCTTGCTCTTGGAATTTTTAGGGTAACTTTTTGTGGGTCTGTTTTGCTGCAGACTTCCTATGCTGTCAAAGCCACGTGGCCTTTGATGCTGAGCCATCAGGTCACTGGGGTCTCATCTGTAAATTCGTTGTGCTCCTCCACTGCTACTGCCCGGGGCTCTCTCCTGCTCCCCCATGCACTGTCTGTTTTTGGTCTCCCTCTCTGTTGCAGCATTCCTCTGGATTTGACTGGAATATTGGCCCAAGCTGTTGACTTCTGGCCATGTACCAGATGACCCAGCATACAGTTTTCTGTTATAAAGTTGCCATCATGCCTTCCCCACCCCTTTTCCTTTTTCCTGTTGTCAAGGTATTTTTCAAACAGCTAGGTGTTCCATATGCAAACCAATTATTTCAAGAATTGCTTTTGTAAATATCTTTGTGAATATTTTAGTATTGTCTTTGATAAAATCATCGTTTTTATTATGTGGTTGTAGCCTTTCCTGGTGTTTTTAAAATACCTTGACTCAACAACAAAGATCGAAAAAAACAAAACAAGCAAGGAGGACCATTTGTGCAGATGTAGAGACGATGAGCATGGGTGGCTATAAGTGAGGTAAGTTAGATCAAGACCATGCCACTCACTGTTGGGAACCAACACCAGTTAGCTGCTAGGGACACACACTACCAGGTAACACGTGACCGTCTTTGAGCAGTGAGTGGTAGCCCAAGCTGTGTCAGGCTATTTGTATGCTTCACTTACAGGTGCTATCCTTATAAGTTCCTGCTTCCTGCCAGGCAAAGCTGTCTCATAAAGCTCTGGGTGTGTTCTGGTTGTTATCAGGGTGTCCCCATTCTGCTCACCGACCTACCCATAGCTTTCTAGCACAGAGGGTTGATCTGGTCCCCACAACCCAGGCTCTGGGCACTTCCCTCAACCATCTCTGAGGAAGCCATGGGCTTGGCACCCGAGGTGGACTCCCTGGGTCCCCTCCCAAGCAAACCTCCACCAGCAAGTTCAGCAAAGAGCTTTCCAGACCTGTGTTGCCTGAAGCCCATGCTCTGAGCACATACTCATCCAGACCGATTTTGGAGCAGAAATTGGAGAGAGGGGGCGGGGCATCAAGGCTTCTGGGGTTGGAACCAGCCCCAGTTGGTGGCACTTAGGTGACAATGGCTTCCCCAAGTAGGGGCGATTTTGAACTCTGGGGAGATGCTTCCTTGACCCTTTCAGATGACTACTTGGAGCCATAAGTAACCTCAGCAAAAATGATGCCTCAGCAAGCCACTTCTCCATGACAAGCATCCACCCAGCCCACAGGCGTGTTTCTGCCTCCACTCCATGGGACGGACAGAGCACAAGGGGGCAGGCTGGAAGGCCTAAGCACAAGAAATCACCCCATCTTCCTGGTTTGAAGCTTTAGCCATGTATCATGTTCCTGTAGCCATTTTTGAAGTAACTAATACTTTCTCCCTAAGGGAAGCTCTGAACCTTCAGAGCGCTCCACGTCTGCTCTCTAGGCCTAACCAATCCAGACAGTGACGTGGGCAGTAGCCACTCAACGGACATGTATATATGTAAATAAGAAATAGAGACATGTTAACACATATATTCATTTCCCTCAATTCAGAGGGAGGGGACTGTATATTGTTTTTATTTTGCATAACAAAACAAACAAAAAGTGGCTTAGAACTGCATCTTAATGTGGGAAAACTAGATCCTGTCTTAGCGTGTGTTAGGTATCTACATGTGGCTCATCATGTAATATACCCTTGACTCTGTGTGGAAAGGAATTTTTTGTTCTGCTTTTGTTTTTATTTTACCTACATGTACAGTTTAGCTTCAGTGTATTACTTCTGCCATCTGTGTACTAGTCTTGCCACCATTGTATTTTTATGATGCTATGAAAGGGGTGAAAAGAAGCAGGAATTAAGAAGAAACTTGTAACCAAATTCATACTTTGTATAATTTTTTATATCATGATTGCAGGTGATTCACAAGTACACACATGAACATACCCACTGTGAAGCCTGAAGTAACCCCCACGGTGACAGTTATTGGCTTTGTACATGTCTGTACAAAGCAATCATTTCATACTTTAAAGTGGTCAGAAAACTGTGATTTCTAGTGTTATAAAGCTATATGTATTTAGATGTGACAACTTGTAATGGTTATCTAATAAATATATATTCAACTTAAACCAGTATTTTAGATGTTCATGTGGCTATTTTATACTTAAAGATTAAAATTTTTGACTATTGATAGACATTTATTTACTCTGTCATAACACTGAGGTATCTCATTTGCCCATAATTTTGTCTAAATAAATGGACAGAAACAAAACAACAAGAAAGCACGAAATAAAATTGTTCCCCAGAAATTAAATGCTCAAGCATAAATCTGGTAAAAATTAACAGTTTCTGCATGATAAACATTACAAAATATTAATAAAAGAAAAAAATGGAAAAGCTGAATAAACTGAGAGATAACTAATTCCATAGATCCAATGATTGCATAGTGAAGATATCATGCATGTGTGCATGGTAAGACAATTCAGTTTTATCCAACTCTTTAAGAACCTATGGATCATAGCCCACCAGACTCCTCTGTTCTTTGGATTCTACAGGAAAGACTATCAGAGTGGGTTGCCATGCCTTCCTCTGGGGGATAACCCAGGAATTGAACCCGTGACTCTTAAACCTCCTGCATTCGCAAGTTTTGCTTTTTTTTAACCACTAGCATTACCTGAGAAGCCCTAGTGAAGGTATCAGTTTTCCACAAATAGACCTATAGGTTTAATATAATTTCTAACAATCTCAGAAAAACTTTTATATATACACAAATATAGACAAGTTTATTTTAAAATGTCTGTATAAAAAGCAAAGAAACAGAACAGATTTTTTTTTAATGTGGAAGAAATTTTGAGCAACTACAGTACCTGTTATTAAGATGACCTAAATACATAGTGTTGACAAAATGATAGGCCCCTACATTGATGGAATAGAATAATGTTCCTATTCATAGGCTCACAGGCCAATGTATACAGAAAAGACACAAAGGCTATTCAGTGGAGGAAGGATAGTCTTTTAATAAAGTGTTGAAAAAATTTTAATGGTGTTGAAAAAATTGAACTTTGATATGCAAAATAATGAATACTGACTTGCAACTCAGATACTGGACAAAGATTAATTCAAAATTGATCATAAATCTAAACATGAAATGTGAAGCTTAATTCTTTTAGAAGAAGTAAGTGAAAAGCTCCAAGACCCATGATTAAGCAAAAAATTTTTAGACATGACACCAAAGTCATGAACCATAGAAAAGAAATATGATTGATTTCACATAACAAAATTCTTTAAATTTTACTCTAAGAAATATCCTGACAATAGAATTAAAAATCAATTTTACAGATGGGGAGAAATTAGTAGCACAGTACATATCTGATAAAGGACTTATATCTAGAATATATGGAGAACTCTCAAAACTTAATAGTTTAAAACAAAACAACAGAGTAATGGAAATTAAAACAAAAATAAACAAATGGGACCTAAATAAACCTAAAAGCTTTTGCACAACAAAAGAAACTATAGGCAATGTGAAAAGCCAGCCTTCAGAATGGGAGAATATAAGAGCAAATGAAACAATTGACAAAGAATCTCCAAAATATGCAAGCAGTTCATGCAGTTCAATGCCAGAAAAATAAATGACCCAATCAAAAAGTGGGACAAAAAACTAAACAGACATTTATCCAAAGAAGAAATACAGATGGCTAACAAATATATGAAAAAATGCTTAATACCAATAATTATCAGAGACCTGCAAATCAAAACCACAATGAGGTACCATCTCATGCTGCACAGAATGGCTACTATCAGAAAGTCTACAAAAAATAAATGCTGGAGAAGATGTGGATAAAGGGGAACCCTCTTACACTGTTGGTGGGAATGCAAACTAGTACAGTCACTATGGAGAACAGCATGGAGATTCCTTAAAAAATGCGAAACAGAACTGTCATATGACCCAGCAATTCCACTTCTGGGTATATGCACCAAAGAAACCAGAATTGAAAGAGATACATGTACCCCAATATTCACTGCAACACTGTCTACAATAGCTAGGACATGGAAACAACCTAGATGTCCATTGGCAGACAAATGGATAAGGAAATCATATTACATATACACAATGGAATATTACTCAGCCACAGAAAATAACACATTTGAATCAGTTCTAATGAGGTTGATGAAACTGGAGCTTATTATACAGAGTGAAGTGAGTCAGAAACAGAAACACCAATACAGTATATTAATGCACATATGTGAAATTTAGAAAAATGGTAATGGCAACAGAAAAAGAGACAGATATAAAGAACAGACTTTTGTACTATGTGGGAGAAGGTGAATGTGGGATAGGTTGAGAGAACAGCATTGAAACATATATATTACAATATGTAAAATAGATGACCAGTGAAAGTTCAATGCATGAAGCAGGGCACTAAAAACCAGTGCTCCAAGACAACTCAGAGGGATAGGTGGGGAGGGAGATAGGAGGGGAGTTCAGAATGGGGGGAATACATGTACACTTGTGGCTGATTCATATTGATGTATGGAAAAAACCATCACAATAGTGTAATTAGCCTCCAATTAAAATAAATAAATTAATTTAAAAATATCCAACTCAAAAGTGTATAAAATACAGGAACAGCTGTTCTAACCAAGAAGATTTAACAGATGGCAAACTAAGTACATGAAAAGATACTTAATATCATTAGCCATTAGAGTAATGCAAATTAAAATCACCATAAGATATTAAGGCACACTTATCTGACTACCTAAAATTAAAGATCAGAAACAGCACCCAGAGCATATGAGAGTGCAGAGAATCAGAATAATTTATACATTGCTGGTAGGAATGCATAATGGTTTGAACAGTGTTTTTGAAATCCATTTGATAGTTACATTTAAAATTAAACATGCAACATATGACCTAGACATCATATTCTTGGACATTTAAATGAAATGGACAGATAAATGAAAACTTCCATTTACAGAAATTCTGTGCATGAATGTTTATATCTGCTTCATTCATAACAGCCCAAATTGAAAGCATTCTATGCATCCTTTAAATGGTGAATGTTTAGACAAATTGTGGTAAATATTTAGCATGGACTGCTACTTAGCAATAAAAAGAAGTGAGCTGTTGATACACACAAGTTGAATGAATCTCAAGGGAAGTATGATGGGTTAAAAAGTCAATCCCAACAGTTTGTATACTGCACAATTCCATTAATATAACGTTCTTGAAATTAACAAAAATATAGTGATAGATCGAGGGCAGATTTTTCATCACCAAACATTGGAAAGGGGAAAAGAAAGGAGGTGACTGTGGTTATAAAAGAGAAAAAAAAATGAGATTCTTGAGCTATTGGAATTTTCCTATATCTTTACCGGTTGTGGTTACACAAATCTACACATTTTATGAAACTACATAGAACTACATATACACAAATACAAATGAGTGAATGTAAAATTCATGACATCTGAATGTTTGGTGCATTTTACTAATGTCAATTTCCTGATTTTGATGATTTATTCAACATGTTACCATTGAGGGAAACAGATGGCTACATAGAAATTCTGTGCTATACATGTATCTTCCTGTGAATTTATAATTATTTTGAAACAAATAGTTAAGAAATATAGGACTTAAAAAAATCATAGCAACAATACCATTGTCATACCTAAAAATTAACAATAATCCCTTACTCTCGTCAAATACAGTAAGCCCCCTACATATGAATGAGTTCCATTCAGAGAGCATGTTTGTAAATCCACTTTGTTCATAAATCCGACAAAGTTAGCCTAGGTATCCAACAAACACAATGGGTTATATACTACTGTACTCTAATAGGTTTATATAAAAATAATTTTCACACAAATAATGCATAAAAAACAAACACAAAAATTAAATAAAACAGTTTTAATCTTAAAGTTAGTACCTTGAAAAGTACAGAGTAATATAGTACAACAACTGGCATACAAAGGCTGGCATTGAGTGAACAAGCAAGAAGAGTTACTCACTGGAGAAAGAAGAGGAAGTGGGAGATGGTAGAGCTGAAGGATCGCAAGCAATGAGAGACACAGGGCAAGATGCAATTTCACTCATGCCTAATGTTGATGGCACAAGTTCTGGTTCCTTGTTGGATTCATTTGTATCTACCTTCTTAAAAAAATGATCAGTGGTATCTGAGTAATAGCTCTTCTTTTTATCTCATCATAGATGCCATAGTAGCACTGGGTTGTATTCTGAATGGCTGCTGCAAACTTCATGTACCATTATACATTCAGGTCCTGTGCCTCAGAACTAACAGTGCCTCCTCAAATGCAGAAAACCTCCTTGCAGTTTCCTGCATTATGAATTTCTTCAGTTACGTCTTCCTGTTGTCTCTCTTTATCCTTTCTCTGGGCCTCCAATTTCATCTTTTTACTTTGTTCCACTCTCTCAATTGTTTTCACTTTTGTTTACATTGTTATCAGTTGGTGCTTCTTAACAGTACCAGCTACAACACCATTGATTTTACCCTTGCTTTCAGACATTCTGGGCTTGAAATAAAGATACTGTACTTCTGAACTATATACAGTACTGCACATTAAAGTGAAGAAAAGCACAACCACTTGTAGAGGATATACCAATGTGACAGTGCACATGAGAATCAGGAACTAAGTTACATGTTTGGACCTGCAAATGCATGTTTGCATCTTTGAAAGTTCACAATTTGAAGGTTTGTATGTAGGGGACTTATTATATTCAGTCAGTGTTCTAATTTCTAGCTCTCCTCAAAATATCTCATTCTCTATCTTTCTGAACACACACACACATGCACACACACACACACAACACTTCAGTGTATATTTTGAGTCATGATCAAAATTATGTAGATACAATGTAGTTGGTTTTGGTTTTATGTTTCTTAAATCTCTTTTAACCCATTGATTCTCTATATTTTTGCCATGATACTTTATTTGTTGAAGAATATATATCATATATGTATTAGAATTTCCCATGGTGTGATTTTTGCCAATTGAATCCTTGTGATGTTGTTTAACATGTTACTCTGTCCTCTGTTCACTTCAGTTCAGTTGCTCAGTCACATCCAACTCTTTGCTACCCCATGGACTGCAGCATTCAAGGCCTCCCTGTTCATCACCAACTCGGGTAGTTAACCCAAACTCATGTCCATTGAGTCAGTGATGCCATCCAACAATTTCATCCTCTGTCATCCCCTTCTCCTCCTGCCCCCAATCCCTCCCAGCATCAGGGTCTTTTCCAATGATTCAACTTTTCACATGAGGTGGCCAAAGTATTGGAGTTTCAGCTTCAGGATCAATCCTTCCAATAAACACCCAGGACTGATCTCCTTTAGGATGGACTGCTTAGATGTCCTTTCAGTCCAAAGGACTCTCAAGAGTCTTCTCCAACACCACAGTTCAGAAGCATCAATTCTTCGGCATTCACCTTTCTTTATGGTCCAATTCTCACACCCATACGTGACTCCTGGAAAAAACATAGCCTTGAGTAGACAGACCTTTATTGGCAAAGTAATATCTCTGCTTTTTAATATGCTGTCTAGGTTTGTCATAACTTTCCTTCCAAGGAGTAAGCGTTTTTTGTTTTTTCTTTTTTCTTTTCTTGGCTACAGTCACCATCTGCAATCATTTTGGAGCCCCCAAAAATAAAGTCAGCCACTGTTTCCACTGTTTCTCCATCTATTTGCCATGAAATGATGGAACCGGATGCCATGATCTTTTTTTTTTTTCTGAATGTTGAGCTTTAAGCCAACTTTTTCGCTCTCCTCCCTCACTTTCATCAAGAGGCTCTTTAGTTTTTCTTCACTTTTTGTCATAATGGTGGTGTCATTTGTATATCTGAGGTCATTAATATTTCTCCCGGCAATCTTGATTCCAGCTTGTGCTTCTTTCAGTCCAGCATTTCTCATGATGTACTCTGCATATAAGTTAAATAACCATGGTGACAATATACAGTCTTGACATACTCCTTCTCCTATTTGGAACAAGTCTGTTGTTCCATGTCTGCTTGTAACTGTTGCTTCCTGACGTGCATGCAGATTTCTCAAGAGGCAGGTCAGGGGGTCTGGTATTCCCATCTCTTCCTCTGGTATTCCATCTCTTCCCATTTCTGTCCTCTGTAGTTCCTTTAAATTGGTAATTGGATCCAGAGTCTTGATAAGATTTAGATTATTTTGTGGGGGCTTGAAGAGTGGCAGGAATACACTATAGATTGTGTTGTTATCAAGAGTTTTCTTCTGTCTGGTTGGTTGTCTTGCTTTGCCTAAGTCTATTAGTACACTATAAAACAAACATGATTGGATTTCAAGATTTTCAATTAACAACTGTGCATTTTGAAACTATGTTTGCTTATAGAAACTCAGTATTTGTGTCAGAATACATCCATCACATGCCTAATCAACTTCTTGCTAATTGCATAATTACCATAACTGTGTGCCTAATTGCCAATTACCTAATTATTTATTATAAGCTGTTCTAATGTGAAAAATGGTGAATTGAAAATTAGAGGTCAATTCCTAGGAAGCTAAAAAAAATATTTACAATAACTGTAATCAGCAATCAATACACATACAGAAGTGTTCAGAATCTTGCCTTATATTCACATGGCTCTGTTTCATTGGTGAGATATTTTACATCTAATATGTTGGTTCAAATGGTAATGAAATTTAGGACTATGTTTAATAAACTATGACACCAATAATCAGTGCCTAGTCCTTGAATTTAAAAAAGGACTTTCTTCTGTTTGCCCCTCAGGATAACCCTCACAATGGATAAGTACATTGTATAAAACTTCATTTAGAGGGGCTTCCCTGGTGGCTCAGTGGCCCTGCCAATGCAGGAGACATGAGTTCAATCCCTGGCCCAAGAAGATCCCACATGGTGTGGATCATCTAAGCCCATGTGCCACAGCTATTGAACCTGTGCTCTAGAGCCCAGGAGCTGAAACTTTTGAAACCCATGTACCCTAGAGCCTGTATTCCACAAGAAGCCACTGCAATAAGAAGCCTGCACACTAAAACTGGAGAGCAGCCCCTGCTGTGTGTAACCAGAGGAGCCTGAGAAACAATGAAGACTCAGAACAGTCAAAAATCAGTAATTCAAAAAATCATAACAATTTTATCTAGAGATATATTTCTTCTTATTTGCTCTATTATTTTCTACCACTATTCACAAACAAAGAAATGTTAATTATATTAAAATATTTTAAATTGATTGTCAGATATGAAATTACCAATATGTTGACTGACAAAAGACAGACACTGTTTGAATTGGAGTTTTGGTTAATGTCCTGTAATGCAGTAGAAGAACAAAATTGTTTCCTTATTTGTATCCACTTAAACTCAAGAGAATGAGAACAATGCAGGGGAAATTCACAGGATAAATAATTTAGTGATTTGATTTTTACATATTTCAAGTTACCTAGGATATTAGGAGAAAGTCTTCAGAATCTAATGAATTATTCAACTTTGTTCCCTGTTAGACTCTGGTCCACACTTTCCATTTTACCAAATTTGAGATTTCTATTTTACCTTGAAACACTCACACCCTTTTCTACCTTACTGCCTTTTCACCTGGAAATCCCTAGGATTGCAATGACCCACATTTTACCTCTTCTAGGAAAACAATCATTCTTTCTACAAAATCCAAAACTTCAATAAAATATTCTTTACAACCCCATCCTCATCACAGTTAATCACTTTTCTATTCTTGTCCTCATCTGAATTGTCATATGTACCATAGTGCACTGTACTTGTCTTTTACTTGACTTTTGTTCCCTTCAACAGATCCTTAAGGGCAGCAATTATTTTTTGATCATGTGTGTATCCAGTTTATAATACAGTGCCTAGCACATGGAGACACTTAGTGAAATCTTAATTAGGTGCTCTGAAGTTGGACTTCCTAGATATGGTAACAAATTAGATCATATTGAAGATATTAATGGATCGCCTGCCTGTCTCTCTTATCCATGGAATTTTCTAGGCAAAAAATACTAGAGTGGACAGTCATTCCTTTCTCCAGGGGATCTTCCCGACCTAGGGATCAAACCCCGGTCACTTGCATGCAGTCAGATTCTCTACCATCTGAGTCAATATGAAAGTCTGGGATGTGAAATTTAAGAAAACTATTTTTTATGTGACTTTGAAATAAAAAATGACAGCAAAAGAGAAAAGAAAATGATCATAAAGTATTAGAATTTGACCAGAAAAAACTTTGTAAAATTTTTCAGTTCAGCTCAATCACTCATTCATGTCCAACTCTTTGCGACCCGATGAATCACAGCATGCCAGGCCTCCCTGTCCATCACAAACTCCCGGAGTTTACTCAAACTCATGCCCATTGAGTCGGTGATGCCATCCAGCCATCTCATCCTTTGTCGTCCCCTTGTCCTTCTGCCTCCAATCCCTCCCAGCATCAGGGTCTTTTCCAATGAGACAACTCTTCTCATAAGATGGCCGAAGTATTGGAGTTTCAGCTTCAGCATCAGTCCTTCCAATGAACACCCAGGATGGATCTCCTTTAGGATGGACTGGTTGGATCTCCTTGCAGTCCAAGGGACTCTCAAGAGTCTTCTCCAACACCACAGTTCAAAAGCATCAATTCTTTGGCACTCAGCCTTTTTTGTAGTCCAACTCTCACATCCATACATGTCCAAATGAAAAATCATAGCCTTGACTAGACGGACCTTTGTTGGCAAAGTAATGTCTCTGCTTTTTAATATGCTATCTAGGTCGGTCATAACTTTCCTTCCAAGGAGTAAGTATCTTTTAATTTCATGGATGCAATCACCATCTGCAGTGACTTTGGAGCCCAAAAAATAAAGTCTGACACTGTTTCCACTGTTTCCCCATCTATTTCCCATAAGGTGATGGGACCAGATGCCATGATCTTCGTTTTCTGATTGTAGAGCTTTAAGCCAACATTTTCACTTTGCTCTTTCATTTTCATCAGGAGGCTTTTTAGTTCCTCTTCACTTTGTGCCATAAGTGTGTTGTCATCTGCATATCTGAGGTTATTGATATTTCTTGCGGCAATCTTGATTCCGGCTTGTGCTTCTTCCAGCCCAGCATTACTCATGATATACTCTGTATATAAGTTAAATAAGCAGGGTGACAATATACAACCTTGACGTACTCCTTCTCCTATTTGGAACCAGTCTCTTGTTCCATGTCCAGTTCTAACTGTTTATTCCTGACATGCATGTAGGTTTCTCAAGAGGCAGATCAGGTGGTCTGGTATTCCCATCTCTTTCAGAATTTTCTGCAGTTTACTGTGATCCACACAGTCAAAGGCTTTGGCATAGTCAATAAAGCAGAAATATATGTTTTTCTAGAACTCTCTTGCTTTTTTGATGATCCAGTAGATGTTGGAAATTTGATCTCTGGTTCCTCTGCCTTTTCTAAAATCAGCTTGAGCATCTGGAAGTTCACAGTTCACGTATTGCTGAAGCCTGGCTTGGAGAATTTTGAGCATTATTTTACTAGCATGTGAGATGAGAATAATTGTGAGGTAGTTTGAGCATTCTTTGGGATTGCCTTTCTTAGGGATTGGAATGAAAACTGACCTTTTCTAGTCCTGTGGCTACTGCTGAGTTTTCCAAATTTGCTGGCATATTGAATGCAGCACTTTCACAACGTCATCTTTCAGGATTTGAAATAGCTCAACTGGAATTCTATCACATCCACTAGCTTTGTTCGTAATGATACTTTCTAAGGCCCACTTGACTTCACATTCCAGTATATCTGGCTCTAGGTGAGTGATCACACCATCATGATTATCTGGGTCATGAAGTTTTCTTTTTTTTTTTTTTTTTTTACCGTTCTTCTGAGTATTCCCACCTCTTAATATTTTCTGCTTCTGTTAGGTCCATGCCATTTCTGTCCTTTATCAAACCCATCTTTTCATGAAATATTCTCTTGGTATCTCTAATTCTTTTGAAGAGATCTCTGGTCTTTCCCATTTCGTTGTTTTCCCCTATTTCTTTCCATTTGTTGCTGAGGAAGGCTTTCTTATCTCTCCTTGCTATTCTTTGTAATTCTGTTGTCAGTTAAAAGTAGTGTTTCCTTTTATAACAATGATAAACACATGCCTGTTTTTCACACATTGCAGAATTTGAGGATTATGCCAACCTTGTAAAACAAAGCACTGACACTGAGTTGACAGTTCTGTTAGATCTGTCACATCTGACTGTGGATGAAGATCCAATTTTGACTAATGTGAATAAAATTGTTCAATTTAATTTCAATTGTTGCTACTATATATTATACTTGTGTGTGTGTTAGTCACTCAGTCGTATCTGACTCTTTGCGGCCCCATGGACTGTATCACTCCAGGCTCCTCAGTCCACAGAATTCTCCAGGCAAGAATACTGCAGTGGGTAGCCATTCCCTCCTTCCGGGGATCTCCTGACACAGGGATCAAACTCAAGTATCTTATGTCTCCTACATTGGCAGGTGGGTTATTCACTGTCTGAGCCACCAGGGAAGTCTACTGTGTTTTAGAGATAGACACAAATATGGCACTATGGTTAGATAAATGCTCTTAAACTATGCATTTTAAATGTGTAATTTTATTCTTACATATACCCAAAGAAAATTAGTCATTCCCCTTTGGTAAAAAGAAAAAAAAAAATTAAGAGGAATCCTTAACTTTAAAATGTACATAAAAAACACTCATTTTTAGATACAAACTAGAAAAATAGCTGTGAGAGGCCAGTGAGACTAGTCAAAAAAGGTAATCTCCCTGCAAATTACCTTCCTATCTTAGACCTTGTCTATCTCATTCAATCTTTTCATGATTTGAAAATAAAAACTAAATATCTTCAATGAGTTTTGTGTTTATCTGTGTCAACAGTTGTACAACTTGGGCCTAATTAACAGTTTATCATCTTTTATGAGTGTTATGACATTGCAAATGTAGCTCTCAACCAATTAGTAAGGTTTATTATTTTCCAGTTTATATAGTCTTTGAAATATTATTTTTCTCCAAAACTACTACCACTTTTGTTTTCCACTTTTAAAATTGGTTTGTAAGTCGTTGCTTTTCTTTCTTTTTTTTTTTTTTTTGAGAAATATGTGTCTAAAGGATCAATGATAATTAATAATGGAAACAGTCTTAGGAAAACTTCAGAATTTAGATTAAATGTAATGATCTTGAGTTTAGTATTTTCATATAGTAAAAAGAAATAGATGAAACAAAATAGAAGGAAAGGAAGTATGTAATGATTACAAGGAATATTTAGATATGGGATTAACCACTGACAATTCTAGTTTGTTTTTATAGCTGTATTAAAAGAACCACAATGATTGTTTAGTAAAATTTAACACCTTACAACTATCACAGACCCCAGGGAATGAATGAAAGTGAAGGGTCTTATGCATAAGATTTAGAAGCTCACACTGAATTCTGTTCAACACTGTAGTCATAAAGTGATCAACTTTCCTATTTAATGTGATATTTTATTATTTGATCTAATGCCAAAATTAGGAAAAATATATTTCAATAACTTAACTTTTTCAAAAGAATCTTCAGCCAAGAGATATCACCAGCACATTTTAATGATGATAAAGATCTTAGATTAAACAAATTCCTTTCTATTTACAAGACATGTTGTGAAACCTCAAGTGATTGTGATTATTATCGCATGCAAATAGATTCTATTTGGTAGAGAATAGCAGCGTGGTACTATTAATAATTTATCTGTAATGGTTACTGAAACTGCATATGAGGAGATAATATTTAATTAAGACTTGAATGACGGGAAGGAAGCAGCAAAACAAAGATATGGGGTAAGGGTTTTCCAAGAAGACTTAATACTAAATTTCTTGATATTAGATTCAGCTTGGATTATTTAAGTAGAAGAAAGAGGTCAGTGAGGTTGAATATAATGACTGGTGGCAAGAATGGAAGGAGGTATAGCAGGGAGCTATTCAGATGTCTAATAGTTTATGATAAACTGATTCATATTCTGGGTATTGTGGGGAGCCATTGAAGTTTAAGTAAGGGTCTGACACAATTTTATTTACACTTAAGAATTTTTAATATGCTTGTTATATGGAATAGGTTATGACCAGAATAGAGGCAGAGAGACAAAATACAGTTTTCTTTAGTAATCCATACAAGAAATGATGGTTTGAATTAGGTAGCAGAAGAGGAGCCAGGCAGGCTGCAGTCTGTGAGGTCACAAAGAGTCGGACATGACTGAATGACTTTCACTACTATGTTAGTAGTAGAATTATTGGGATAGGTTTCCCTGGTGGCTAAAATGGGTTAAGAAAAGTTTATGTCTAGTGGGGTCTATAGAATGCATTGCTTGATTAAATTTATAATATGAAGAAAGAGAGGAATCAGGGATATTCCTTGGTCTGGGGCCCAAAAAGGTAGATGAAGTATGGTACAATTTATTGAAATGGGGAAGCCTGGAGGGAGCAGATTAAGAGGTGAATAGTTTTAATATTATTTTTTTAGGTTGGATGCTACTGTTGGAGATTCAGTTTGAAATGTCTAGTCAGTGGTTAAATATTGATGATGTTAAAGTTATGATATTGGATCAAATGGTTTAAGGAAAACTACTAATATATATTGAAAAGAGAAGGAACAAAATAAAGTTTGACTTGCTTCCAACACTTAAATAACAAGCAAGTTAAGAGGAAAATGAAATACTGCAGAGGCCCAGAGACCAAAAATGTTTTCAGAATTAGGGAATGTTCAGTTGTATCAAATATTTAGAGAATAAATAAGAGGTAGACAAAGGATTCACCATTAACTTTAGCAAATATATGTCATTGGTAAACTTGAAAGGATCATTCTTATTGAAGTGATGTGAGTGAAGATCTAGCTGAGGAAATAATGAGGAGTCATTTAAAGGACAACAAGTACAAAACGAATACTTTTTCTAAGGAACTTTCTTATGAAGGGTAGTAGTATTAATATAATTAGACTGTATTTGGCATATGAGGTATGTTCATGAAAATGTCTAGTAGGGAAATGCATATATGCATATATTCCCTGGTGGCTCAGAGGGTATACATACATATTATATATTTTATGATATAGAGAAAAAGGAGTAAATGTCATTGCAGGAACGAGGTAATATTCATCCTTGACAGCAACTTTAAGAATCCTCTTAAAATTTCCTTTGTGTATATAAATACATTTTGACTTTTAGATTTGTCACTGTCAGGAATATAAGAGCTCTTAGGAGGTAAATTTCATTTACCTGAGTCACTACTGTTTAGATCATCATTTCAATAGATCTATAGATTGATACTCATATGAAATTTTCTTTTATATTTTTAATTTCCAAATCATACAAACACTACAGCAAACAACAGCAATATGTTTTTCTTTAGTAAAAAACATAATCTCAATTACAGTGTTATAGTCATCAATCATTAGTTTATTTAGGAACACCATGACCTAGTAAATACAAAAATGGCAGTCCTTACATAGGAAATTCCAACAAATATGTTCATAAAACAATTGGTGCTCTATTTATAAAAATATCATTGGAGTTAACAAATTATCTATCTATGATGGTGGCTTGAGCTAGATAATAAACACATACACATGTACCCTCTGTGGTCTGATTTCTATTATTTCAAATGGCATGTTTACTGACAATGTGCTGGGCAGGTAATTTTTGATATGAATATCAGATTAAAAATTCAAAAGGATCTACACTGATTTAACAAAGGTAATGCAAGTAGAAGAGGATTACTGTAGGACACAAGTCTCAGATTGGCAAACTAGAACTTTCTCTAATCCCAAGAACTTTAAGTTGCTCAGAAGATTAAAGGCTCATCATTCTTAAACATTCAGCTTTTTACTCAGACTCAATTCCTTTCTTTTTGGGTAAAATAAAAGATTTTCCTCATAAAGAGAAGTTGCTCAGTCGTGTCTGACTCTTTTTGACCATAGCCCACTAGCCTCCTCCTTCCATGGGGTTTTCCAAGCAAGAATACTGGAGTGGGTTGCCATTTCCTTCTCCAGGGGATCTTCCTAACCCAGGGATTGAACCCAGGTCTTCCGCTTTGTAGGCAGACGCTTTACCGTCTGAGACACCAAGGAAGTCCTCAGTGGAATTCTAGCACTGGGTATCTATCTCTAAAGCCCTGTATTATACATTATATCTATGTCTATATCTATATCTATATCTATATCTATATCTATATATATTATATATCCTTTCAAAATCTATATGAAAGACCTTCATCCTTTGACTAAGTACAAATATTTTCAGTCACTCACTCATGTCTGACTCTTTGCGACGCCCATAAACTAGTCCGCCAGGTTCCTCTGCCCATGGAATTTTCCAGGCATGAATACTGGAGTGAGCTGCTATTTCAATACTGCAGGGGATCTTCTCCACCCAAGGGAAGGTGTCTCTCTTGCAACTCCTGAATTGTTAGAAGGATTCTTTACCACAAGCGCAACCTGGGAATCCCACATACATATTTAGAAAAATGCTCTGTAGATTGACTCAAGTAATGATTCTTGTATTTGTTAAGCATCTGTCAACTTAACTTGCTGGCTGAAACAGCTATATTGCTGTTTTAAGCCAAATGGCAGCGTTGGTCCAATTAAGAACTAACTGCGACTTCATTTTTTTTTTAGTTCAACAGTTCAAACTGATACAAATTTCACATGAAAATATTATTGTATTACCATATTAATACATTTTATACCATTCTGATCTCTTCTTCTCTATCATTTTTGGAGAAATATATTAGCATATAAGATAAATTATTAAATTTATAAATTAAATATGCTATCTTATAGCATATTAAAAATATGCTATAAGAAGATATTCCCTCCTTTTTTCCCCTTCGTTATTCACAGAAATATTTTATTAGAAGAACATACTCTTATAATTCCTACTATTCAGTGATTCATGCTTTTATTTTAATTAGATGGAAAATGTCACATTCTAAATTGTAACAATTGCAATAAAAGTGGGTGAATTGATAGAGTATCTTCTACATGAATGGATAGAGTACAAAGTCAGAGCAAAAAAAAAAAAAGGAAAGCAGACTAAGAAGCTATTGTGAGTATCAGAACTAATTAAAAGACTGAAGAGCAACATTTTGAATTGCAGCTTGTTTGAATAATGAATCAATTATAAGAGGTAAATAACATTGACAAGACTTCTAGTAACTGCTGAATGAAGTAATATCAATTAAACATAAAAGTAGCATTTAAAAAGCCACAGAGATAGTTCAAAGGATAACATACTTCATAAAACAGAGATGGAAGAGTAAAATATTAAGGATGACATGGACAAGTATGACATTATGCACCTTTGTTGTGCTGTGAAATATTCACTTTGTTAACCCAGTTTAATGAAATAATACAGATACTTTTGATATCACCTCGCCTTCTTGATTATAATAAGAAAATATACTAAATAAAAGTGCTTTTAATGAGAAAAAGTAAAAGCAATTAGGCAAAAATTAGGGTTATAAAATCCTATTTAATACTAGTGTCTTATTAATCGCTGTGGTAGTAATAGTTATTTTAGCTCAAAAGGAAAAATGACTCACTATTTTAACTTTCTAGGATTAAATTTTGCAGTTTATTTTAAGTGAAAGACTAACTGAACTGACATGCAATTGCTTTGCAGATGCCAACTGATTTAAAATCTTTTACAATGATGTAAGAGAGGAGAGCAAATTATCAAACATATAAAACAGAAAATAACTCCTGGCTTCCCTGATAGCTCAGCTGGTAAAGATTCTGCCTGCAATGTGGGAGACCTGGGGTTGATCCCTGCTTTGGGAAGATCCCCTAGAAAAGGGAAAGGCCACCCACTCCTGTAGTCTGGCCTAGAGAATTCCATGGACTGTATAGCCCATGAACTGTATAGTCACAAAGAAAATAACTCCAAACTCCAGTATACTGGGGAAAAACAAATAATAAGGTACAGAACCTTTGAATTAATAATTGCTGATTCTAATACCAGTATACCATGTTTGTCACATATAAAGATTTTTAAAGATACTTGGTACTCTGATCGATTATTCATATTCTAAAGACTGCTAGTGGACTTTGTAAGCGGGGATTTATATATTTAGATTGATCCTTATCTAAACGCATTGTATTTGGACAATGTTTTTTCTTCTTTTATCATTTTTTACCCAAGTGGGGGGAAGGATGAAAGAAGGAACTTCTTGGAACTACACAGTAGATACTCTCTGGGAAACAACTAAAACTATCTTTTATAACCTATTTTACACCGTGTAATTTTTGCATTCTAACTGGTTGAGAAAGGGAGATTACTCTATTCTTACTCTGGTAGATATTTTGAAAATAATAATAAAAAAATTGTTTCTCTTACCCTCCAGATTTAGATATTTTGGTAAAAAATTATAATTTCTTTTGAAACAACATGACCTACTGTTTATATTTACCAGGTTAAAAGTATAAACATAAAATTTATATCATTAAATCATTTTAAACTCTGGTTCTTCTTAACTTCCTTTCCTATTTTTAAAAAATATTCTTTAACTAATTTTACATGATTTCCAACATAATTCAAATACTCTATGGGCAGCCATTTAAGTTTTCATGAATAGTGAAATATAGAAATATTGTATAAAATACAAGGGGAGGGTGAGAATCTCTCTTAATGTTACCTAACCTTGAAAATGAAGTAAGAATTGAAACAGTTAACTGATTCCTCTTTCAAAAAATTGAAAATGTTGACTACTATGCAATCAAATATTAGTTGTTTACTTGCTCATGGATAATAAATATAAAATTGGGAGGAAAATATTGATATACAATTATAATTTTAAAAAATCATTAATTCGAAACCTTTTTCAGATGTTTTACTTTGACATTCAAGAGGCTTTGCAATATACATGAAGGACCCACTGTCTACTTTTAAAAACATCATATAAATTCTTTCTGTTTCATACAGCTTTTTAATCTATTCATTGCTTCTCTAAAAGGCCACGATTTGTTTTAAACATTCCCCCTTTTATTATTGTCTCTCATTTTGGAAGATTATATATTATACATGCGCACTATTTGAAAAAAATGTGTAATTATATTAGATCATGTCATCAATTATTGTCTGCTATGCCCATATCTCCATTTTATGGAAGTGCTACCATTTCAAATCCCTGATGCCTAGGAAGCAATTTTCACACCATGGGACTATTCTCTCAGCAGTAGTGAACTGTCTCCTCAGATGAGTCATCTATGGATTGTCCAGCAAGCCAAGATATATCTTGACTGAAAGAGTTATTCCTATACAGACAAAATACTTATAAATGGGTAAATACTCTCTCAGGATTAGAACTAGAAGTACAAAAAATGTTGGCATTCTAAAGTGGGACTGAAAGAAACAAACACACATAGTTTCTATAGTAATGGTCTGCCATTTACCATGTATTAAACCAGGCTTTCCTGGTGGCTCAATGGTACAGAATCTGCCTGCAATGCAAGAGACACAGGAGATGCAGATTCTATTCCTGGGTTTGGAAAATCACCTGGAAGAGGGCATGGCAACCCACTTCAGTATTGTTGCTGAGAAAATCCCATGGATGGAAGAGCCTAAGGGGCTTTGCTACACTCTTTGCCGTAGTGTAGCAGAGTTGAACATGACTGAAGTGACTGAGCACATGCACATAAATCTATCATGAATAGAGTTTAGCAATGTGAATAATCTCACCTATATCTCAACATCTCTACAGGTTGGTTATTATCATCCTCTTTTCAAAAATGAAATAAAAAAAAACAGGCTTTAAAATAATTTGCCTAAAGTTAAACTCCTAATGAGTAATAGAGCTTACAATTAGCTCTAAGAAATTTTTATCCAGAACCTTTCTTTGTAACAACATTCCTAATTTACAGGTCTTATGAATAGCCTTAAGACAGGATGAGATGATCTTTCTAAAATTTTTGGATGTACATGAAATTCTGTAAATATTTTTGCTCTACTGTCATGTCACAATAAGGTTGTCTTTACCTAAATCTTTTTTTTAAATTAAATAAACATCTCTTTAGAAAAGTGACTTTGTGGATGAATATTAAATTGAATTAAAAACAGGTTTCCTGCTTTTAGAATCCATGTATGCAGGTCATAAAATCATCAACATCTTGACCGGTATCTTTTCTTTTACCTTCTTAGTGGACTAGCGTTAGGATGGACAAAATGGTTTACTTTTCATGTGCACATAGACTAGAGAGATAAAAATTGTAATACTATAGAAATTTGATTCAGTTGAAAAAGAAAGAACATTTCCAAGATGACAGAGGAATAAGTAGACATGGGTGCATCTCTCTCTTTGGATGCATCAAAGATACATCTACAGATGCAACAGTTCTCACAGGAGACTGGCTGAACACTAGCAGAAGACCTTGGTCACCACAAAGGAGTATAAGAATTCATGACTGGGTAAAACAAAAGAAAGAGACGGGGGAAGAAAGGAGGTAGAAAAGAAGGGAGAAGGGGGAGGAAAGGAAGCAGGGCTGGAACTGCACCCTGGGGTGGAAGAGCTAAAGCAGAGGAGAGATTTCCACACCTGAGGAAGCCCTCTCACTGACAGAGAAATTGGTTGGCACAGAAGGGAACAATTTGAAGCTGTCGGAGAAAGGTAAAGCAGGAAATCTATGATTGGATACAAGGAGAAGCACACATACAATCCGTGCTGCAGCTCTAGTGCCTTAGACTGGGACGTGTATCCAACAGTGCACACAGTTTCTGGGATCAAGAGCATGGGGATTGGAGAGCAATCCTGGGGCAAGGACTGCTGTTGACCTTGGGAGATACTCTGAGGGAATGGGAGGGAGGAAATCTGTAAAAGAAAACATCTCTGGGGGAAACCTAGACTGCCATGGCAGCAGTGCACTATTGCTGAATCACATGGAGGGGTGGAGACACTACTCTTGCTTCTCTCTCCTCATATTCAGGCACTTGCCACCAAGCAACAAAGAATGCCCAGCCAGAGCTAGACCTTGCAGGCCTGCCACTGGTCATTGCAGACAATCTTAACAAGACTGGCCCTCCTATGCCTGCTGCTGGAAGCTAAAAGAAGGCTCCCAGTAGGAACATATAAACTGTGCACATGGCCATCAGATTCTTGGCACACTGGACTCCCAAGACCCAAGCAGCCATGCCAACTCTATGCCGTGTCCTCATCTCAGTTCAGTTCAGTTCAGTTCAGTTCAGTACAGTTGCTCACTCGTATCTGCAACACCATGGACTGCAGCACGCCAGGCCTCCCTGTCCGTCACAAACTCCTGGAGATTACCCAAACTCAAGGTGATTGAATCGGTGATTCCATCCAACCATATCATCCTCTGTTGTCTGCTTCTCCTCCCGCCTTCAATCTTTCCCAGTGTTAGGATCTTTCCAATGAGTCAGCTCTTTGCATCAGGTGGCCACAGTATTGGAGTTTCAACTTCAACATCAGTCCTTCCAATGAATATTCAGGACTGATCTCCTTTAGGATGGACTGGTTGGATCTCCTTGCAGCCCAATGGACTCTCAACAGTCTTCTCCAACACCATGGTTCAAAAGCATCAATTCTTTCATGCTCAGCTTTCTTTGTAGTCCTACTCTCACATCCATACATGACTACTGGAGAAACCATAGCCTTTAGTGGACAGACCTTTGTTGGCAAAGTAATGTCTCTGCTTTTTAATATGCTATATAGGTTGGTCATAACTTTCCTTCCAAGGAGTAAGCATCTTTTAATTTTATGGCTGCAGTCACCATCTTCAGTGATTCTGGAGCCCCCAAAAATAAAGTCTGTCACTGTTTCCACTGTTTCCCTGTCTATTTGCCATGAAGTGATGGGACCATATGCCATGATCTTAGTTTTCTGAATGTTGAACTTTAATCCAACGTTTTCACTCTCCTCTTTCATTTTCATCAAGAGCCTCTTTAGTCCTTCTTCACTTTCTGTCATAAGGGTGGTGTCATCTGCTTATCTGAGGTTATTGATATTTCTCCCAGCACTCCTGATCCCAGCTTGTGCTTCCTCAAGCCCAGCGTTTCTCATGATGTACTCTGCATATAAGTTAAATAAGCAGGGTGACAATATTCAACCTTGATGTACTCATTTTCCTACTTGGAACCAGTCTGTTGTTACATGTCCAGTTCTACCTGCTGCTTCCTGACTTGCATACAGGTTTCTCAAGAGGCAGGTCAGGTGGTCTGGGATGCCCATCACTTTCAGAATTTTTCAGTTTATTGTGACCCACACAGTCAAAGACTTTGGCATAGTCAATCAAGCAGAAGTAGATGTTTCTCTTTAACTCCTGCTTTTTTGATGATCCAACAGATGTTGAAAATTTTATCTCTGGTTTCTCTGCCTTTTTTAAAAACAGCTTGAACCTCTGGATATTTATGGTTCATGTATTGTTGAAGTCTGGCTTGGAAAATTTTGAGCATTACTTTGATAGCATGTGAGATAAATACAATTGTGTGGTAGTTTGAGCATTTTTTGGCATTGCTTTTCTTAGTGATTGGAATGAAAATTGAATTTTTCCAGTCTTTTAGCCACTGCTAAGTTTTCCAAATTTGCTTTCATATTGAGTGCAACACTTTCACAGCATCATCTTTCAGGATTTGAAATAGCTCAACTGGAATTCCATCACCTCCACTAGCTTTGTTCATAGTGATGCTTCCTAAGGCCCACGTGACTTCACATTCCAGGATGTCTGGCTCTAGGTGAGTGATCACACCATCATGATTTTCTGGGTCATGATGATCTTTTTTGTACAGTTCTATGTATTCTTGCAACCTTTACTTAATATCTTCTGCTTCTATTTGTTTCATACCATTTCTGTCCTTTATTGAGCCCATCTTTGCATGACATGTTCTCTTGGTATCTCTAATTTTCTTGAAGAGTTCTCTAGTCTTTCCCATTCTATTGTTATCCTCTATTTCTTTGCATTGATCACTGAAGAACACTTTCTTATCTCTCTTTGTTCTTCTTTGAAACTCTGCATTCAAACAACTATATCTTTCCTTTTCTCCTTTGCTTTCGGCTTCTCTTATTTTCACAGCTATTTGTATAGCTTCCTCAAACAGCCATTTTGCTTCTTTGCATTTCTTTTTCTTGGGAATAGTCTTGCTCCCTGTCTCCTGTACAATGTCAGGAACCTCCGGCCATAGTTCATCAGGCATTCTGTCTATCAGATCTAGTCCTTACATCTATTTCTCATTTCCAATATATACTCTTTAGGGATTTGATTTAGGTCATACCTGAGTGGTCTAGTGGTTTTCCCTACTTTCTTCAATTTAAGTCTGAATTTGGCAATAAGGATTTCATGTCCTCGGCAGATCCAAGACCTCCATGGTAGCCTGGAGAACTAACTTCTGTGGGTGGACCACATGCAGGTGTGGGGATAAAATCACAAAAGAGCCCTAGGGTCAGAATAACAAGAAAGAGGATCAAAAATCTTTCCATCCGCTGGACAAACTGGAGAATTAAATCACCACAATCAGCAAATTAGACTCTGTATCTATGGAACATATGACAGGACAATGAGTTTTTCCACAAATGAAAATGATCTAACACTGGAAGCTGTGGATGATGGAAGCAAGCACACATAGGAATAGAACCTGATTAAAGTCTGCGCTATGTAGACAAACCTAGACAGAGCATAGTATGATATGCACCATATAGTATGTCATACAGCACCATATAATATAACAAACCTAGATAACATATTAAAAAGCAGAGACATTACTTTGCCCACAGAGGTCTGTAAAGTCAAAACTACTGTTTTCCCAGTAGTCATGTATAGATGTGAGAGTTGAATCATAAAGAAGGCTGAGTGCTGAAGAATTGATGATTTTGAACCATGATAATGGAGAATACATTTGAGAGTCCCTTGGACTTCAAGGAAATCAAACCAGTCAATCCTAAAGGAAACCAATCTTGAATGTTCATTGGAAGGACTGATGGAGAAGCTGAAGCTTTAATACTTTGACCACTTGATTCAAAGAGCTGACTCAGTAAAAAAGACCCTGAGGCTGGGAAAGATTGAAGGCAGGAGGAGAAGGGGATGACAGAGGATGAGATGGTCAGATGGCATGACCAAATCAATGGACATGAGTTTGTGCAAGCTCCAGGAGATGGTGAAGGCCAGGGAAGCCTGGCTTGCTGCAGTCCATGGGGTCACAAAGATTCACACACGACTGAATGTCTGAACAACAGAGTCTGAGTGGTTCCATAGGGCCCACAGAAAGTCCAAAGACCAGCCTAGAGGTACCAGAGGACCTCGTGAGGAAGCAGAGGTGAGATGTGGCTCATAGTAGGCAGAATGAAACTGATAAGAGACCCAAGGATACATGCACTATTATTTTTTTGTTTGTTTGTTTTTCTGTTTTTTTCTCTCTTTTTTTCTTCTCTTCTCTGTGCCTGTAGTTGTTGTTTTCATTATTATTATTTTTGTTTTTCTTTCCTCTTTGGTGATTTTTTTCTCATACTTTTTGATTTTAATATATTTCTACTTTTACTTGAGTTTTCCAGTGTTCTGTGTTTTTCTACAGCATTTTTTTGTTTTGTTTTCTTTTTTTTTCTTAATATCAATATTGTTCTGCCCATAGTCTGAGTCCCTGGTCAGGAAAGAAGACTCCTCGAAACAATGCAACTTGCAATAGGGGAACTTATTACTGACTCAAGCCAGGGCCTCCCGCCCTCACCAAGGGTGTGAGGATGAAAGGCCCCGAGCCCCAGTTCTCTCAGGTATTTATTAAGTCAAAAAAAAGCAGTAGGTAGTTGGCACAAGTGGATTGGTTACGCAGTGGGTAGTTGGTGCAAGTGGATTGGTTACACAGTTGCAAGGCAATTTTTGTTGGTCCAACGTGGGGCTTTCAGCTTTCCCCTGAGAGATTCCCTTCTTCTTGTTAGGCATATGTTGATTGGCTAGCTCCAGGAGGCCTGATAATTATGTTACCCAGGAAACCAGGCCTACTCCTAACCTAGGCTGCCTGTCATGGCGTTAGCTGTGATAGCCTCACATTTCCCCCCTGTCTTTGTACTTTTGTAGGGGAATCTTTCTCTTCACCCTGTGAAATTGATGATATTGTTGTCTCAATACCATAATTTGGATGGTATTTAGGCACTCTCTAATAAATGAGACCAGACGGTGTAAAATGCATGGGCCAAAGGTCAGTAACAATGTTAATACTATGAGTGGACCCAGGAGGGTGGAATTCAAAGTGGTCAACCAGGGGGAGCGCTGAGACCAATATTCAAACTAGCCTTGTTGGGCTTCTAGTTCTCTCTTCCACTAGGCTAGTCCCTCTCTTACTTTCTGGAGAAATTTTTGTAAAAGAGTCAACTCCCCCACATTTTTCAATTTGGTTCTGATCCTTTCTTCCCCCCGGGCAGACACAGACAGGCACCTGTTCGTAGTACTGTGGGCCAGTTTGCTCACAGTTACAGGTGAACAGACTGAAAGAGCTGTGGGCAAAGAACTTGGTCAGTTGGTGGTGACCAAACCCATTACTGTCAGCCCCCAGCACGCACAAATCAAAGGTCAGTACTGGCCACCATGTCCCCTTGGGGGCCACGTTGGAGCTCGAATTAAGCACTTCTCCAGTCTCAGGATTGTAGATCACCCAAGTCAGGTTAGCTGGCTGATGGGTTTGTGGCTGGTTGCTCCTGGGAAAATGAAAACTGTTATCAGCAGGAGAGTTAAGAGGGCTCCCATCGTACGAGTTTCAGTTTCAAAGGTTTTGACAGGTGAGGTCTTGCCTCCCATTCTGCTTGTGCCTTTTCCTGTTCTTCCGGGGTGGCTTGCCGCACGTGATTGCAGTGAACCCAGGGCCCGATCCCGTTGACCTTAACAGCAGTAGGAGTGGTAAGGAGAATAACATAAGGGCCTTTCCATCTAGGTTCTAATGCTTTAGATTGGTGTCATTTTACCCAAACCCAATCACCCGGGCCAATATTATGTGAGGGGATGGTCCCCATGCTTGTTTCCTCATGTATCTCTCAAATTAATTTCTAAACATGGCTATGCACCTTACTTAATGTCATCAGTGTTTGCTGGAATTGTCCCACGGTAGGGGGTGGTAGGCTTTTTTTTTTCTCAAATATAGAACACACAGGAGGGGGTCTTTTATACAGAATCTCAAAAGGGGTAAGATTCAGCTTATAAGGGGTGTTACATGCTCAAAAGAGCACAAAGGGAAGGAGGGTCACCCAGTCCCAGCCAGTCTCTATTGCCAACTTTGTCAAAGTTTCTTTTAGGGTCCAATTTATTCTTTTAACCTGTCCTGAGCTCTGGGGATTCTATTCACAATGTAACTTCCATTTTGTCCCCAGAGCTTGGGCCAGCCCTTGTACAATCTGGCTCACAAAGACAGGTCCATTATCAGAGCCCATAGTCACTGGCAGCCCGTACCTAGGCACTATCTCCTGTAAGATCTTTTTAGCAACCACTGTTGCTGTCTCTCCCTTAGTGGGGAAGGCTTCTACCCACCACAAGAAGGTATCTACCAGAACCAACAGATAGTGATACCCGTACTTGCCTGGTCTTACCTCAGTGAAATCTGTCTCCCAGCGTTGCCTTGGCTCTTCCCCTAGGTACCTTGTTCCAGGGTGCTGCCTTTCCCCTGTATTCATCAGCTGGCACACTTTGCAAGCCTGGATTATTTCTCGTACAGTTGCATTTTGTCGAGGGAACATCAGGCAGGCTGTAGTTGTGTGCAGGTGTTCACATAGGTGACGACCCAGGATGGCAGGCAATATCCTTCATGGCCTGAGTTAGCCACCTTTGCCCCTGCCTGATCTTTTACCCCAAATAGGTGACCTTTTGCTGGGATATTTGCACCTTCTTTGCACTAGCATGATATCCCCAGGTGCCTAGAGTCTGTAAGAGGTCACCGATGGCATGGCTGCATGTCTTCTCTGTGGTTCCAGCAAACATAAGGTCATCCACATATTGCAGCAGGATGACCTCTGGGTGGCGAATCCAATATTCATAGAGGTCCTCACTCAAAGCCTCATTAAACAAGGTAGGGGAGTTTTTGAACCCTTGTGGGAGGCGGGTCCAAGTTAGTTGTACTACCAGTTGGCCTTCCCCCTCAGTCCACTCAAAGGCAAATATCTCTTGGCTCTGGGCTGCCAGGGATAGGCTGAAAAAAAGCATCTTTCAAGTCCTATACAGTGTACCAAGTGTACTCAGGCAGCAGACTGCTTAGGAGGGTATACGGGCTGGGGACAGTAGGGTGCATGTCACTCACCCACTTGTTGACTTCTCATAGGTCTTGGACAGGTCTATAATCCATACTCCCTGGTTTCTTCACCGGTAGTAAGGGGGTGTTCAAAGGGGATTGGCACCGCTTGAGAATTCTGGCATCCATGAGCCATCGAATGTGGGGAGTGATCCCCCACCGAGCCTCCTGGCTCATAGGGTATTGCCTCACCCTCACAGGAATCACCTCGGCTTTTAGTTCAATGACGACCAGATGTCTCTGTTTAGCCAGTCCCATTCCTGCTGTTTCTGCCCATGCCAACATGTATTTGTGGACCCACGGTTGTATATCTGCTGCTATAACCTCTGAGGGCTTAGGCACAAAAGTCTGTATTTATCTCTTAAAGCTAGAGACAAGACATGTATCGGCTGTCCAAGTCCATCCATGACTGACATTCCCCCAGGGTCAAAATTGATTTGAGCATTAACGTTAGTCAACAAGTCCCATCCAAGTAGAGGGGCTGGGCATTCTGGTATCACCAAAAATGAATGGGATACCTGATGGGTCCCCAGATTTACTTTCCATTCTGTGGTCCAACAATATCTTTTTGTCCCCGTGGCTCACTGCACCAACCTGGTTTTCTTAGACATTGGTCCCAGTTTTTGATTTAAAAGAGTGTTGGGCGCCAGTGTCCACCATGAAGCCAACAGGTTTCTCCTCCACATGTATGGTTACCCAGGACTCTGGGAGGGGTGCCGAGTCTTGACTCCCTTAATCACTGTCTTTCCCCACATATAGAACTCAAGTTCCAGGGGAAATTCTCTCTCTCTGGGTTGTTCCTCTCTTTGAGTCCCTCTTAGGGCATTCATTTTTCTAGTGCCCCCATTCTTTGCAGTAACCTTTTCAGCTGCTTTCAGTAAGTCTTGTATTGTCTGTTCTCCTAACCCCTCTATCTTTTGTAATTTCCTCCTAATATCTGGGGCTGCCTGATTCACAAACACTAACAGAACTGCAGCGCATTAATTCCTCAGCCTGGGGGTCCATAGGTGTATATTGTCTAAAGGCTTCCATTAGCCTTTCTAGGAAGGCTGATGGGCTCTCAGTGGGCTCTTGCCTTACTAAATTTACCTTCGCCAAATTTGTCGGCTCCCTAGCTATGGCCCGCAGGCCAGCCATTAGAGTCTGGCAGTACACTCGGAGACGCTCCCTACCTTCCATTTGCTCAAAATCCAAGTTAGGCCGCAACAGAGGAAACCCCTCGTCCATGAGATGAGGCTGGGTGGTTGGTCTCCCATCGACCCTGGGGACCCGTTTCCGTGCCTCTGCCAGGATTCACTCCCATTCTTCCGTGGTGAAGAGCACCTGCAACAGCTGCTGACAATCATCCCAGGTGGGAAAAGGGCCAGTATTGATAGGTTCGCTCTCCGTCTGGGTTAGCTGGTCCCACTCAGACAGGGAGTGCCTGTACAGTAGATGAAGGTAACTCTGGGTCCCCAAGATCCTGCTCACCCCTATTTCTTCTATTCCTTCTCCGGGGTCGGGGTTCCCTTATCCCTTCTGATTCATCGGGGTGGCGCTCTTCCCCCTGGGGGAACCTGCAATGGAGGAGGGGCCTATGGCAGGGCCTAATTTCCGTCTCCATGTCAATCAGGTTCCGGTGCGAGGATTCCTGCAAGACCCGTTTTGGGCCCTTATTCTTCTCAGGTTCCTCTGGGGGAGTGGGGCTTTCCATAACCAGGGCTTGTACATTAGGAGAATCAGGGAGTTTGTGAACAAAAGGTTTTAACCATTTGGGCGGATCTTCTATTAGATCTTGCCAGACCATAACATATGGGACTTGGCTTGGGTGGCCCCAGGGATCAGGAGCCATAACTTTCTCTTTCACCGCCTGAATAATAGAAGGTTGAAAAGTTCCCTCTGGAGGCCATCCAACTTGGAAGGTGGGCCACTCTGCAAAGCAAAAGGTTATTAATTTACTCTTTGTAACCAGTAGCGACAGATCATACACTCTAGCCCTGACATCCGAGAAATGATCAGTCATGAGAGAGAGTGGGGTAGATTTTCTTGCCCCATAGCGAGAGTCAGAAGAAGGTCATTGAGAATTACCACCAAAAAATCCTATCGGGAGTGGCGGCCAGCCAGGAGGTTGGGCTTGTGGTATACTTCGTGGAACTATTTGAGTGCCTTAGTCGTTGCACGGAAGTTTTCTTGTTGGGGGCGGGCACCCTAAGGGTTTCTAGCCGGTTCCATGACCCCCTTATCCTTTCACGGGAGTCTTCCAGTGGCAGGCGCCCTATCGGCTCTTAAGTGCCTGTCCCATGCCCACACAGACGGGTTTTTATTTGGCCAGATTCTCGGTTTAGAATACAAGAAAAAAGAAAAGAGTTTCACCCTCTCAGGCTCCCGTTACTGGGGCTGACTTGTTGGGAGGCCTTCAGAATCTGCCAGGGACTGCCCCAACAACTGTCTGCCTGTTCACTGAAACTCTCTGAAACAGAAACGAGACTCCAAGGCTTTATAGGAGGAAGTAGACAATGACACACCAGAGAACAATGAGACAGGAGACAATGCCGGCAGTTATACAGACGAGAAAGGGCGTAGAAAAACAAATAGACAGACACACATTGGCCAACAACACAGAAATGGGGGGGCGGGACCCCCTGAGTTTTCTCACCAGATGGAAAGCTTTCTCCTGCGCCAGGCCCCTTCCTGCTTCACAGCAGGGCCCCGGATTTACACTGGACTTCCTGTGCCAGACACCTTCCTGCTTCACAGCAGGGCCCCAGATTTACACTGGACTTCCTGCACCAGACAACTTCCTGCTTCACAGCAGGGCCCCAAATTTACAATGGAGTTTTCTAGACCTGCCTGAGCACCGGTGCTATTACCTGTCCTTTTCCCCTTTGTTCCAAAGAGCGTTCTTCCCCAGTCAAGGGATACTGGACGAGCCCCCAAAAGTTCTGCCCATAGGCCGAGTCCCCGGTCGGGAAAGAAGACTCCTCGAAACAATGCAACTTGCGATAGGGCAATTTATTACTGACTCGAGCCTCCCGAAAGGCCCTGGCTCGAGTCAGTAATAAATTCCCCTATTGCAAATTTCATTGTTTCGAGGAGTCTTCTTTCCCGACCGGGGACTCGGACTACGGGCAGAACAAATATAGCTTTTTTATATATTTCTATTTTAATTTTTAATTGCTACTATTCTGTGGGCTTTTTAAAATCTTTTTTAAGTTTTTTTTTTTAATTAGTTGGAGGCAAAACCCTCCACAAGATTGTAGTGGCCCTTGTCATACATTGATAAGAACCAGCCATGGATTTACATGTATTCCCCATCCCAATCCACACTCCCAACTCCCTCTCCACCCAATCCCTCTGGGTCTTCCCAGTGCACCAGCCCTGAGCACTTGTCTCATGCATCCAACCTGGGCTGGTGATCTGTTTCACCCTAGATAATATACATGTTTTGATGCTGTTCTCTTCAAACATCCCACCCTCGCCTT
>CM035303.1:59911967-59943189 GCA_020226075.1 Hydropotes inermis | reverse complement strand
CATTTCTTCTTTTCCTATCTGGATTCCTTTTACTTCTTTTTCTGCCCTGATTGCTGTGGCCAACACTTCCAAAACTATGTTGAATAGTAGTGGTGAGAGTGGACACCCTTGTCTTTTTCCTGATTTTAGGGGAAATACTTTCAATTTTTCACCATTGAGGGTAATGCTTGCTGTGGGTTTGTCATATATAGCTTTTATTATGTTGAGGTATGTTCCTTCTATTCCTGCTTTCTGGAGAGTTTTAATCATAAATGGATGTTGAATTTTGTCAAAGGCTTTTTCTGCATCAATTGAGATAATCATATGGATTTTATCTTTCAATTTGTTAATGTGGTGTATCACAATGATTGATTTTCAGATATTAAGGAATCCTTGCATTCCTGGGATAAAGCCCACTTGGTCATGGTGTATGATTTTTTTAATATGTTGTTGGATTCTGTTTGCTAGAATTTTGTTAAGGCTTTTTGCATCTATGTTCATCAGTGATATTTGCCTGTAGTTTTCTTTTTTTGTGGCATCTTTGTCTGGTTTTGGAATTAGGGTGATGGTGGCCTCATAGAATGAGTTTGGAAGTTTAACTTCTGCAATTTTCTTGAAGAGTTTGAGTCAGATAGGTGTTAGCTCTTCTCTAAATTTTTGGTAGAATTCAGCTGTGAATCCATCTGGTCCTGGGCTTTTGTTTGCTGGAAGATTTCTGATTACAGCTTCTATTTCCTTGCTTGTGATGGGTTTGTTAAGGTCTTCTATTTCTTCCTGGTTCAGTTTTGGAAAGTTATACTTCTCTAAGAATTTGTCCATTTCTTCCAAGTTGTCCATTTTATTGGCATAGAGCTGCTGATAGTAGTCTCTTATGATCCTTTGTATTTCAGTGTTTTCTGTGGTGATCTCTCCATTTTCGTTTCTAATTTTGTTAATTTGGTTCTGCTCCCTTTGTTTCTTAATGAGTCTTGATAATCGTTTGTCGATTTTGTTTATTTTTTTCAAAAAACCAACTTTTAGGTTTGTTGATTCTTGCTATGGTCTTTTCAGTTTCTTTTGCATTTATTTCTGCCCTAATTTTTAAAATCTCTTTCCTTCTACTAACCCTGGGGTTCTTCATTTCTTCCTTCTCTAGTTGCTTTAGGTGTAGAGTTAGGTTATTTGTTTGAGTTTTTTCTTGTTTCTTGAGGTAGGCCTGTAATGCTATGAATCTTTCCCTCAGCACTGCTTTTCCAGTGTCCCATAGGTTTTTGGTTGTTGTGTTTTTATTTTCATTCATTTCTATGCATATTTTGATTTCTTTTTTTAATTTCTTCTATGATTTGTTGGTTATTCAGAAGCGTGTTGTTTAGCCTCCATATGTTTGAATTTTTAATAATTTTTTCCTGTAATTGAGATCTAATCTTACTGCACTGTGGTCAGAAAAGATGACTGGAATGATTTAAATTTTTTTGAACTTACAAGACTAGATTTATGGCCCAGGATGTGATCTATTCTGGAGAACGTTCCGTGTGCACTTGAGAAAAAGGTGAAGTTGATTGTTTTGGGGTGAAACGTCTTATAACTGTCAATTAGGTATAGCTGGTCCATTGTGTCCTTTAAAGTTTGCGTTTCCTTGTTAGTTTTCTGTTTAGTTGATCTATCCATAGTTGTGAGTGGGGTATTAAAGTCTCTCACTATCATTGTGTTACTATTAGTTTCCTCTTTCATACTCGTTAGTGTTTGCCTTATATATTGCGGTGCTCCTATGTTGGGTTCATATATATTTATAACTATAATATCTTCTTCTTGGATTGATCCTTTGATCATTATGTAGTGTCCTTCTTTGTCTCTTTTCACAGCCTTTATTTGAAAGTCTATTTTATCTGATATGAGTATTGCGACTCCTGCTTTCTTTTGGTTTCCATTTGTGTGAAATATTTTTTTCCAGCCCTTCACTATTAGTCTGTGTGTATCCCTTGTTTTGAAGTAGGTCTTTTGTAGACAGCATATATAGGGGTCTTGTTTTTGTATCTATTCAGCCAGTCTTTGTCTTTTGGTTGGGGCATAGGTATGGTCCCATTGCCATTTACTTTGTTGTTTGGGCTTTGCGTTTATACAACCTTTCTGTGTTTCCTGTCTAGAGAAGATCCTTTAGCATTTGTTGAAGAGCTGGTTTGGTGGTGCTGAATTCTCTCAGCATTTGCTTGTCTGTAAAGCTTTTGAGTTCTCCTTCATATCTGAATGAGATCCTTGCTGGGTACAGTAATCTAGGTTGTAGGATATTCTCTTTCATTACTCTGAGTATGTCCTGCCATTCCCTTCTGGCCTGAAGCGTTTCTATTGATAGATCAGCTGTTATCCGTATGGGAATCTCTTTGTGTGCTCTTTGTTGTTTCTCCCTTGCTGCTTTTAATATTTTTTCTTTGTGTTTGATCTTTGTTAATTTGATTAATATGTGTCTTGGGGTGTTTTGCCTTAGGTTTATCCTGTTTGGGACTCTCTGGGTTTCTTGGACTTGGGTGTCTATTTCCTTCCCCATTTTAGGGAAGTTTTCAGCTATTATCTCCTTGAGTAACTTCTCATGGTCTTTCTTTTTGTCTTCTTCTGGGACTCCTATTATTCGAATGTTGGGGCATTTCACATTGTCCCAGAGGTCTCTGAGGTTGTCCTCATTTCTTTTGATTCTTTTTTCTTTTTTCCTCTCTGCTTCATTTATTTCCACCGTTTTATCTTCTACCTCACTTATCCTATCTTCTGTCTCCATTATTCTACTCATGATTCCCTCCAGAGTGTTTTGATCTCATTTATTGCGTTATTCATTTTTAATTGACTCTTTTTTAATTCTTCTAGGTCCTTGTTAAACATTTCTTGCATCTTCTCAATCTTTGTGTCCAGGTATTTATTTGTAACTCCATTTTGTTTTCAAGATTTTGGATAATTTTTATTATCATTATTCTAAATTCTTTTTCAGGTAGATTCCCTATCTCCTCCTCTTTTGTTTGATTTGGTGGGCATTTTTCATGTTCCTTTACTTGTTGGGTGTTTCTCTGCCTTTTCATCTTGTTTAGATTGCTGTGGCTGGAGTGGGCTTTCTGTATTCTGGTGGTCTTTGGTTCCTTTTTATTGTGGAGATTTTACCCAGTGGGTGGAGTTGGATGATTGGCTTGTCAAGGTTTCCTGGTTAGGGAAGCTTGTGTCAGTGTTCTGGTGCGTGGATATGGATTTCTTCTCTCTGGAGTGCAATGGCATGCCCAGTAATGAGTTTTGTGCTGGATCTATGTGTTAGGTGTGACTTTGGGCAACCTGTATGTTGACATTTTGGTCTATTTTCTTGCGTTGCTAAAGAATTTGCATGGCATGTCTTGTTCTGGAGCTTATTGGCTCTTGGGTGGTGGTTGGTTTTGGTGTAGGTATGGAGGCTTTTGTATGGTCTCTTATTCCTTGATGTTCTGTGTAGTCAGGAGTTTTCTGGTTTTCTCAGGTTTTGGGCTTAAATCTCCCACTTCTGGATTTCAGTTTTATTCTTCCAATAGTCTCAAGACTTCAGCTATACAGCACTGATAATAAAACTTCCAGGTTAATGGTGAAAAGATTCTCCACTGTGAGGGACAACCAGAGAAGTTCACAGAGTTACTTGAAGAATATGAGTGGGAGGAAGGAGATAGGGGTGAGCAGGAGAGAAGGGGGGACTCAAGAGGAGACAGACAGATCTACGCAGTTATCTGTTCCCAAAGTGTTCTCTGTAGTCTAGACACCAACAAAAATTCACAGAATTGGATTGGGAAGAGAAGGGTAAAGGAGGAAATAGAGGTGTTCTGAGGTAGAAAACAGAGAGTTAAAAGTGAGAGAGAGTACTCAACACACTCCTGAATAGAAATGGGAACTGAATATTGGACTCTTAAATATCCAAAATTTATATCACATACTGAAAAATGAAGATTAAAAATCTAGCATAGACGTTAGACTCTTTGAAATACAATATTTAAAAACGAAAACACACAAAAAAATTTAGAAGTATATATGAAGTTCAGTTTAAAAATAGGGCTCCTTTCTCTTTTTTCATTTTTTTGCAAAGTTATAGTGAAATGAAAATGAAAATTAATAAATAATAGAGGAGTATTAGAGGACTTTATAAAGAAATAGGAGAGAAAAACAAAAAAGAAAAAAAGAAAAAAAAAGAAAAAAATTTTTCCCTAATTAAAAAATTCATAAAAAAAATATGAAGATGAAAGTTGAGGAGTAATGGGGGAGTAATAGGTAATTTTAAAAGAAAGTAAAAGAGAAAAAATAAAAAATAAAAAAAAGGAAAGAAAAAAGTTTTTTTTTAATTTAACAAAATATACATATATATCTAGGAATTTCTCTGGAGCTGTTGCGGTCAGTGTAGGTTCAGTTCAGTTTCAGATAGCTCCTCTTTCCAGCTTACACTTCTCGATATCTATAGGCCCCTTCCTTTGTAGTTGGTGTTGCCTTCAGGGATTTTAATCTGTTGCACAGGTCCTTTCTGAAGTGGTTCCCTTTGTTTATTTGGCTTCTGTTTGCTGTCTCTTCAGTGTCTAATTTCTGCCCTGACACAGGTGGGCAGAGGTGATCTCTTATTTAGGTTCTCTAGTTCAGTTCAGTCCTGCTACGGGGAGGGCGGGGCGCTGCAGACAGATATCGCTGTGTGTGGATAGCACTCACCGTGTACTGGCCACACTGGGTTTGCCCCATACAGGGGTGTCTGTGCTTTTCCATCTACACTGCTCAGGGTCCCAGCTGCTCTATATGGAATGGGCCCTGCATTGAGTGCGGTTCCAGTTTTCGGGTACTCCACAAAAGCGCAGATTCGGTTGCACCTGCGTTTTGTGCCTTCCCCGGCCTGAGCGGTTCAGGCAGCCAGGGGCTTGGGCCTTCTCTCCCAGGATGCAGCTCACCTTTTCCATCCACAGCCCCAGCGCACGGCGCTGGTCGGGAGCCTGTGGCTTGCGTCTGTTCAGAGGAGCTGGCCTCTAGCCTCGACCCTCCCGGCATCGGATGTCAACCATCCAGAATCTCAGGAATTCTTTAGATAGGAACCAGGGGCCTGTTTGCAGTGTGGGAGGGGGTGGCTTCTCTGGGGCTGAGTTTTCCCCTCCCCCCTCCCCCCCCCCCCCGCCACCTCCTACCTCCAGCGGGGATGGGCGGGGGGGCGCTGGCTCTTCTCTGGAGTTTCTCAGTCCCTTTGTTTTGTGAACCGCTGGCAGTGTCTTTGGACCGGTTAGTTTTCTCCCTTGCTATCCCACAGTTTAAAAGAGCTCCCTCCAATTGCTCTCAGGGCCTTCGGGCCGGTCCTTACCCTAAGCAATGCCGCCCGCTCCTCTCCGTTCCGCTCCTACTTGTTGGTGGCGGGTGTGGGCGTCTGGGGTACTTTTTTGCTGGGGGTTGCTTTTAGGCACATAATCTGTAGGCCTTATTTAATTTTTCCTCCCAGTTAGGTTTCCCTCTGAGATTTGAAAACTTCCCCCAGACCCGCCAGTTCAAGGTTTTCCTGGTGATAGGAAACTTCCTCTATTAAGACTCCCTTCCTGGGACGGGTCTCCGTCCCTATCTCTTTTGTCTCCCTTTTTATCTTTTATATTTTGTCCTACCTCCCTTCGAAGACAATGGGTTGCTTTTCTGGGTGCCAGATGTCCTCTGCTAGCGACCAGAAGTTGTTTTGTGAAATTTGTTCAGCGTTCAATTGTTCTTTCGATGAATTTGTAGGAGAGAAAGTGGTCTCCCCATCCTAGTCCTCTGCCATCTTGGCTCCTCCCTTTTTTTTAAGGTTTTGTTTTCTTTGGTTCAGTTTTTGCTTCTTTTGTGTTTGGGTGTATATATGTTGCTTTGTTCTTGTTTCCTTTTGTTTGAGTTTGTTTCTATCATTGGTTTGTTTTTGTTTTTCTTTCACGCCCTTAATTGACATGGCGAGCATCTTTCTGGGTCCTGGTTCCATGACCAGAAGCCATGCCTGAGCCTCTTGGGTGGAAGAGTTGTATCTAAAACAGGGGGTCACCAGATAATCCCTGGCCACTGGAAATATCAATTGCTGAGAAGTTTGAAAAGGAATTTATCAGAACTCAAGGCTCAGCTCCACCAGACTGCCTGCACACCAAACAATAAGACAGGCACACAGACCGAAACTTCAGCAGACAACATTCCTAAAATCATATGAAGTCCATTGATGTCCCAAAACACACCACCTGAAACAGCCTTGCCCATCAGAAGGAAAAAATAAAAATAAAAAAGTCAACTCTCAACTCCTCCCACCAGAATTCAGGCACCAGTCCCTTCCTCCATGAAAACCCACACTCCAAATAAACAAAGAAGAACTAGGCAATCTACTTGAAATATAGTTCAGAGTAATGATAGCAAAGAAGAAACAAAATTTTGGAAAAAGAATGAAGAAAATGCAAGAAATGTTTAACAAGGACCAAGAATAGCTAAAGAAGAAACAAATGGTGAGGAATAACAAAATAACTGAAATTAAAAACACACTAGAAAGAATCACTAGCAAAATAACAGAGGCAAAAGAATAGATAGGTGAGCTGGAAGATAGGATAGAGGAAATAACTGCTAAGGAACAGAATAAAGAAAAAAGAATGAAAAGAATCGATGAAAGTCTCAAAGATATCTGGGTAAACATACACACCAACATTAGAATTATTGAGGTTCCAGAAAAAGAGAAAGTGTACCAGAAAACAAGGAGAAATGACTTCCCAAGTGGCACTTGTGGTAAAGAATCTGCCTGCCAATGCAGGAGATGTAAGAGATACAGTTTCAATCCCTGGGTTGAGAAGATCCCTTGGAAGAGGGCATGGTAATACAATTCAATATTTTTGCTGGGGAATCCCATGGACAGAGGAGCCTAGCAGGCTACAGTCCATAGAATCAAAAATAGTCAGACACGACTGAAGCAACATAGCATGCATGGACACACAAAGAAAAATACACAAAGACACATATTAATCAAACTAAGAAAAGTTAAACACAAAGAAAAAAATTAGAACAAGTAAAGGAAAAGCAACAAATAATATACAAGAGAATTCTCATAAGGTTAACAGCTGATCTTTCAGAAGAAACTCTGCAGGCCAAAAAGGAGTGGCATGATATATTTAAAGTAATGAAAGGAGAAAAGTTACAACCAAGGTTATTCTAAATTGCAAGTATCTCATTCAGATTCTATGGAGAAATCAAAAGCTTTGATGATGGCAGAGTACAGGGACATGCATACATCTCCCCCTGCAAGAGCACCAAAATCACAACTAGTTACTGAACAACCACTGACAAGAGAACACTGCAATTAATCAAAAAAAAAAAAAAAGATACCCCAAATCCAAAGACAAGGAAGGAAATATACGATGGTATGAGTGGTAGACCCAAAATAAATTCAAATATCATACACACCAGGTGGCTTACTCACAAACTGGAGAACAATAATATCAAAGAAGTTCTCCCACTATTGTGAAGGTTCTGAATCCCATGTCAGGCTTCCCAGCCTGGGGATCATGCAAAAGGACTGGGAATCCTCACGGAATCTGACTTTGAAGGCTAGAGGGATTTGTTTACAGAACTTCCACAGGACTGAAGGAAACAGACTCCACTCTTGGAGAACAAAAACAAAATCTTGTGCACATCAAGAAATAATAGGAATGAGCAGTGACCCCACAGGAGACTGAGCTAAACATATTTGCTAATGCTGGAGGGTATCCTATGGAGGTGTGGATTGGCAGTAGCCTGCCATGGGAATGGGTGCATTGGCAGCAGCAGTCCTAGAAGATGTCACTTGGCATAGGCCCTCTTGAAGTTCTCCATTAACCATATCATAGGACTGTTAGACCCAAATGCTGGAACCCATCAGGTCAAACAACTGACAAGGAGGGAGCACAAGCACATCTATTAGAAGATAATTGATTTCATTGAGCATGGCGCCACCCACCAGAGCAAGACCCAGATTTTCCCACCAGTACCTCCAATCAGGAAGCTTGCACAAGCATTTACCCTCAACTACCAGAGAACAGACAGAAAAACCCAGAAGAACCACAATTCTTCAATGGTTAGAAAGAAAACCACATCACAGGAAGTCAACCAGAATGAAAAACAGAGAGTTATGTCCCAGAGGAAGGGACAAGATAAAACCCAAGAAAATAACTAAACAAAGTGAAGATAGACAACCATCTAGAATAATGATAGTGAAGATGATGCAGGATTTCTGGAAAATAATGGAGAAGACACAAAAAATGTTTGCCAAAGACCAAGAAGAACCAGGAGTTCTGCAGCCTGGTGTACTGCAGTATGTGGGGTCGCAAAGAGTGGGACATCACTGAACAACAAAAATGTTTAGATATACACCCAGGAGTGAAATATCTGGATCAGACTGTAACTATGGTCTTAGTTTTTAAAGAGTCTTCCATGTGTTTTCCATGGTGGCTGTATCACTTTACATTTCCACCAACAGTGTAGGAGGGTTCCCCTTTCTCAACACCTACATCAGCATTTATTATTTATAGAATTTTTAATGATGGTCATTCTGACTGGTGTGAGTTCAGTTCAGCTCAGTCACTCAGTTGCATTTGACTCTTTGAAACCCCATGGACTGCAGCACACCAGGCTTCCCTGTCCAGTACCAACTCCTGGAGCCTGCTCAAACTCATGTCCATCTAGTTGGTGATATCATCCAACCATCTCATCCTCTGTCATCCCCTTCTCCTCCCACCTTCAATCTTCCCCAGCATCAGGGTCTTTTCCAATGAGCCAGGAGTTTCAGCTTCAACATCAGTCATTCCAGGGAATATTCAGGACTGATATCCTTTAGAATTGACTGGTTTCATCCACTTGCAGTCCAAGACACTCTCAAGAATCTTCTCCAGCATGACAGTTCTAAAGCATAAATTCTTTAGCACTCAGCTTTCTTTATAGCCCAGCTCTCACATTCATACATGACTACTGGAAAAACCAGAGCTTTTACTAGATGGATCTTTGATGGAAAAGTAGTGTCTCTGCTTTTTAATATGCTGTCTAAGTCCGTCATAGCTTTTCTTCCAAGGAGAAAGTGTCTTTTAATTTCATGGCTGCAGTCACCATCCTCAGTGATTTTGGAATCCAAGAAAGTAAAGTCCATCAATGTTTCCACTGTTTCCCCCTCTATTTGTCATGAAGGGATGGGGCTGGATATCATGATCTTTGTTTTTTGAATGTTGAGTTTTAAGCCAACATTTTCATGCTCCTTATTCACTTTCATCAGGAGGCTCTTTAGTTCCTCTTCACTTTCTGCCAAAAGGATGGTGTCATCTGCATATGTGAGGTTACTGATATTTATCCCAGCAATATTGATTCCAGCTTGTGCTTCATCCAGCCCGGCATTTTGCATGATGTACTCTGCAGATAAGTTAAAAAAGCAGGCTGACAATATAAAGCCTTGACATATTCCTTTCCCAATTTGGAACCAATCTGTAGTTCCATGTCTGTTTTAACTGTTGTTTCTTGACCTATATACATATTTTTCAGGAGGCAGGTAAGGTTGTCTGGTATTCCCATCTCTTGAAGAATTTTTCACAGTTTGCTGTGATCCACACAGTCAAAAGCTTTTGTGTATTCAATAAAGCAGAAGTAGATGTATTTCTGAAATTATCTTGCTTTTCCTATGATCCAATGGATGTTGGCAGTTTAATCTCTAGTTCCTCTGTATTTACTAAATCGAGTTTGAACATCTGGAAATTCTCAGTTCAAGTACTGTTGAAGGATAGCTTGGAGAATTTTGAACATTACTTTGCTAGCATGTGAGATAAGTCCAATTGTGTGGTAGTTTGAGCATTCTTTGATATTGCCTTTCTTAGGGCTTGGAATAAAAACTGACCTTTTCCAGTCCTGTGGCCACTGCTGAGTTTTCCAAATTTGCTGGTATACTGAGTCAATCTCTTTCACAGCATCAGCTTCTACGACTTGTATTAGCTCAGCTAGAATTCCATCACCTAAACTAACTTTGTTCATTGTGATGCTTTCAAAGGCCCACTTGACTTCACATTCCAGGATATCTGGCTCTAGGTGAGTCGTGGTTATCTGGGTCATTACATTCTTTTTTGTATAGTTCTTCCATGTGTTTTGGTCGCCTTTTCTTAATATCTTCTGCTTCTGTTATGTCCATACCATTTCGGTCCTTTATTGAGCCTATCTTTGCATGAAATGTTTCCTTAGTATCTCTAATTTTCTTGAAGAGATCTCTAGTCTTTCCCATTCTATTGTTTTCCTCTATTTCTTTGCATTGATCACTTAGGAAAGCTTTCTTATCACTCCTTGCTATTCTTTAGAACTCTGAATGCTCAGATGTGTATATCTTTCCTTTTCTCCTTTGCTTTTAGTTTCTTTTCTTTTCACAGCTATTTGTAAGGCCTCCTCAGACAACCATTTCACCTTTTTGCTTTTCTTTTTCTTGGGGATGGTCTTGAAAAATGCCTTTATGACATGATGTGACTGATGTGAGGTGATACTTAATTCTAGTTTTGGTTTGTTATTACTCTAATAACTAATAATGTTAAGCATATTTTCATGTGTCTTTTGCCATTAGCTTGTCTTCTTTGGGGAACTGTCTATTTAAATTGTCTCCCAATTTTTGACTGGATTATTTGTTTTTTCATATTAAATTGTATGATCTGTTTGTATAGTTTGAAGACTAACCCCTCATTAGTTGCATTGCTTGCAAATAGTTTCTTCCTTTCTGTAAATTGCTGTTTCATTTTGTCTTTTTAATTTTGCTCTGCAAAAGCTATTATGTTTACTGAGGTCCTGTTTGTTTATTTTCTATTTCATTTTCTTTATTCTGGAGATGGATCCAAAAATACTGTTGTGACTTAAAGTGTGTTTTGTCTATGTTTTTATGGGCTTCATAATTTTCTGCCTTGTATTTATGTCTTTATCTAGAGTTTATTTTTGTGTTTGCTCATAGAAAATATTCTAATTTCATTATTTTACATGTGATTATCCAGTTTTCCCAGCACCACTTATCAAAAAGACTGTCTTAGAGGAAATTATTTCAGCTTTTCATCATTGAGTACAAAATTAGCTGTGCATTTGTCATATATAACTTTTATTATGCTTGGATATATTACCTTAATACCCACTTTGTTGAGCTTTCATCATAAAAGGATTTTGAATTGTGTCAAAGTTTTTCTGCATTTATTGAGATGATCACATGATTTTTATTCTTTAATTTGTTAATGTGGTGCTCCTGGGCTTCCCTTGTAGCTCAGCTAGTAAAGAATACCCCTGTAATGAGAGAGACCTGGGTTCAATCTCTGGGCTGGGAAGAATACCTGGAGAAGGGAAAGGTTACCCATTCCCATATTCTGGTCTGGAGAATTCCATGGACTGCTTGGTCCTTGGGGTTGTGACGAGTTGAACATGACTGAGTGACTTTCACTTTCACTTCCTGACTATATAGCAGGAGAAAATCATAATTTAAAATGATATATGCACCATAATGTCCATTGTAGCACTATGCACAATAGCCAAGATGTGAAAGCAACCTAAGTATCCACTGAAAGATTAATGGATAAAGAAGATGTAGTCTATATATACAATGGAATACTACTCAGTCATAAAAAAGGATGAGGTAATGCCATTTGTAGCAACATGGATGGACTTAGAGATCACCATACCAGGTTAACTAAGTCAGAGAGAGAAAGACAAATATCATATGATATCACTTATATGTGCCATCTAAAAAATGAAACAAAAGAACCTATTTACAAAACAAACAAACACAGACTTAGAATACAAAAACTTACAGTAACTAAACGGTTAAGTTTTGAGGCAGGATAAATTAAGAGATTGGGATCAACACATACACATTGTTATATACAAAGCAGATAGTCAACAAGATCTACTGTATAGCACAGATAATTCTACTCAATACTTATTAAATAATCAATATGAAGAAAGTATGAAAAAGAATTGATACATATATAAGTGTAACTAAATCATTGTTGTATACCTGAAATTAACACAATATTGTAAATCAACTATACTTCAATAGAAAATAAAAGTTTAAAAAATTAAAAAGCAAATAATATAAAAGAATAGCCAAAAATATTTGACCTATTGTGGTTCTTTTTTACCATAATACAAAAATATGTTTTTTTAAAACCTTGAAAACAGATTTTATTCAATAGCTAATGGCAGTAGAAGGGCTTCCAGGTGTCTCAGTGGCAAAACACCCTCCTGCCAATGCAGGAGCTGCAGGAGATATGGGTTCGATCCCTGGTTGGGAAGATCCTCCAGAGGAGGAAATCGCATCCTTTTCCAGTATTCTTTCTTTCTTCTTTCTTTTTTTTTGTCTTACTGAATTTTTTTTGTTTTAAATTAATTTATTTTTTAATTGGATGCTAATTGCTTTACAATAAAAAATTGATGATCAAATTACATCAACTCTTATTGAGCATTTGCTATATAAAGGATAATGGCTGTAAGTGAGATGCAAAATGTATCCAGTTACAGATCATGCTTTCAAATAGCTGAAGAAAATGTAAGGGAAGAAGACATACTCACATGGATATTATTTTAAAAAATAATTATAGTAACTGAGCAATATCAGAAAAGAAACAACTCCGTCTTTAAACAATTGATATTTTAATGCTATTACATTGACTGCTATGAATTCAAAAGACTAAGCTCTTGCTGTGGACTAGAAGAAATACTGTTATAAAACTTAATGAAAGGAAAAATCACAGCCTATCTTTTATAGTACAGCTTATTAAGGAGGAACAAAGTGAAAATGAATGAAGGAACAGAGAGAAAGTAGAAGTGAAAAACCACAAATGTATTATATAAAAGAGGATTGGTTTGTTTAGAATACAAGATTTTTTAATAACATGAATGTTTTTATTATAAATCTCACCAATTTTTTTTTGGTTTCTATATGTTATAAATTATTCACATTCAGAAGAATTGATAGCATAGTTTAAAGGGTTTTAAATTTTTATTTAGCATTTGATTCTTTTTTTCCTTCTAAAAAACACAACTTAAAACCTGGTATGACACAATAAAAAATACAATAGTAGCATTCTTTAGATAATTTCATGGGAAATATGTTCTTAATGAATCCTTGCAATGCCAACATAAAGACTTGGGGTTACACTGAGAAAATATGGCAACCACTCTTTTATAATAATAATTGGATTGCTTTCATGTCCTAGCTACTGTAAATAATGCTGCAGTGTACCCTGGGATACATATATCTTCAGTTTTAGCTTCCTCAGGGTATATTCCTAGAAGTGATATTGCTGGATCATATGTTGGTTTTAAACCTAGTTTTGTCCATCGATAGATGAAGGGATAAAGAAGCTGTGGTACATATACATAATGGAATACTACTCAGCCATAAAATGGAATGCATTTGAGTCAGTTCTATTTAGGTAGATGAACCTAGAGTAAGTAAGAAAGAGAAAAAACTATAGATGCATATATGTGGAATCTAGAAAGATGGCACTGACGGACCTATTGCAGGGCAATAATGGAGATGCAGACATAGAGAATAGACTTATGAACAAGAAGGGGGGGAAGGAAAGGTTGAGATGAATGGAGTTCCATGGAAGCATATACAGTACTATATATAAAATATATAGCCAATAGAAATTTGATGTATGACAGAGGAAACTCAGACTGGGGCTCTGTAACAACCTAGAGGGATGGGAAAGGGTGAGAGGTAGAAGCAAATTTCAAGATGGAGGGGACATAGGTACACCTATGGCTAATTCATTTTGATGTTTGACAGAAATAAAACCAATATTGTAAAGCAATTATCCTTCAATTAAAATTAGACAACAACAAAAAAGAATATTTGGAGAAGCTATTTATAATTTAATTTCCTACAGAAAACCTAAGATATTGTATAGCTTCACACAGCAGGAGTGATGTATAAATTCTAATTTAAGGTTTTGTAGTGGAGATTACTGAATATATCCCTATAGATAATGGAAAAGCATTGCAGAAATATGAAGGGCTTGTGATTCAATCAATATTCTAGGAATATTAGGCATATTTTGAACAATATGTGTCACAATGTTGTGACACATTGTCTGAATGGTAGCTTCGTAAAATGCAAACCAATTATCTTCATTCAAACACAGTTTATTTCTATGTCAGTTCAGTTCAGTTCAGTCTCTCAGTCGTGCCTGACTCTGCATCTCACTCTTGGCAACACCATGGACTGCAGCACACCAGGCTTCCCTGTCCATCACAAATCCTGGAGCCTTCTCAAACTAATGTTCATCGAGTTGGTGACACCATCCAAACATATTATCCTCTGTCATCCCCTTCTCCTCATGCCTTCAAACTTTCCCAGCATAAGGGTCTTTTCCAATGAGTCAGTCATTTTCATCAGACGGCCAAAGTATTGGAGCTTCAGTTTCAACACCAGTCCTTCCAATGAGTACTCAGGGTAGATTTCCTTTAGGATTGACTGGTTTGATCTCCTTGCAGTCCAAGGGACTCTCAAGTCTCCAAAACCACAGTTCAAAAGCATTGATTATTCTGTGTTCAGCTTTCTTTATGGTCCAAGTCTCACATCCATACATGACCATTGGAAAAACCAGAGCTTTAACTAGATGGACCTTTGTAGGGAAAGTAATATCTCTGTTTTTTAATGTTTGTCTAGTTCTGTCATAGCTTTTCTTCCAAGGAGCAAGTGTCTTTTAATTTCATGGCTGCAGTCACCATCCTCAGTAATTTTGGAGCCTAAGAAAATAAAGCCTGTTAATGTTTCCATTGTTTCCCCATCTATTGGCCATAAAGGGATGGGACAAGATGCCATGATGTTCGTTTTTTGAATATTGAGTTTTAAGCTAGCTTTTTCACTCTCCTCTTTCATTTTCATCAAAAGGCTCTTTAGTTCCTCTTCATTTTCTGCCATAAGTTTGGTGTCATCTGTATATCTTAGGTTATTGATCTTTCTCCCAGAAATATTGACTCCAGCTTGTGCTTCATCCAGCCTGGCATTTTGCACGATGTACCCTGCATATAAGTTAAATAAGTAGGGTGACAATATACAGGCTTGACATACTCCCTTTCCTATTTGGAACCAGTCTATTGTTCCATGTCAGGCTCTACTTGTTGCTTCTTGACCTGCATAAACATTTCTCAGAAGGCAGGTAAGGTAATCTGGTATGTCCACAGTTTGTTGTGATCTGCAAAATCAAAGGCTTTTGTGACGTCAATAAAGCAGAAGTTGATGCTTTTCGGGAACTCTCTTGCCTTTTCTATGATCCATCAGATGTTGTCAATTTGATCTCTTTTTCCTCTGCCTTTTCTAAATCCAGCTTGAATATCTGGAAGTTCACAGTTCATGTACTGTTGAATGTTCACATGGAGAATTTTGAGCATTCCTTTGCTAGCATGTCATATGAGTGCAATTGTATGGTAGTTTGAACATTCTTAGGCATTGCTTTTCTTTGGGATTAGAATGAAAACTAAACTTTTACAGTCCTGTGGTCACTGCTGAGTTTTCCAAATTTGCTGTCATATTGAGTGTAACATTTTCATAGCATCATCTTTTAGGATTTGAAATAACTCAGCTGGAATTCCACCATCTCCACTAACTTTATTCATAGTGATACTTCCTAAGTCCCACTTGACTTCGCCTTCCAGGATGCCTGGCTCTAGGTGATTTCTATTATATCCATATAATATTTGTCAGAATTAATATTTGACTTCAAAGTATATCCCCCTAGTAAAAAAAAATCAGAACCACAGAAGTCAAATTCAATATAATAAATAATATATAGATAATATATTTTCAAATAATTACATAAAAGTAAACACCTGATTCAATATTGTCTAATATTTAAAACAGTGTTTTAAAAACTACATAGTGTCCCCTTGTTAGGGACAATATGCTAATCCATCAAAAAGCATATTAACATTTTATGAAACATGACTATGAAAATAGAAATATATCACCATGAAAGCCAGGAGGTGGCTTGGAAACTGAGTTTTAGATCAAGGAGAGGGAAATGCAGATCTGAGTGAAGCCCTGCTAGAAGAAATCCGGGGCACTTCTGTTGGACCCTGGACCATGGACTTGCTCATCCACTGAGAAACACTGAAGTGGCTAAGAGTGTGGAAATTTCACAATTTTGTTGGAAGTCAGCTTTTTGGAAATATCCCAAGAATGGTATTTTGCTATAAGAAAAGGAGTAACTGTTTTATGTATCTTTTTATCCCTAACACTTTGCATAGATATTAGATCAAAAACTTTGTTAGAGTTACAATCCCCAACACCTTTTGTCTTGGTGCAGGCTTTCAGAATGACTCCTTCCATAGGGGTAGAAGGGAATAAAATATCTAACATATTAGGAAAAAAACACTATGTTTTGGGCTATAATCCAAGGCATATTTATTCCAAGGCTTTAGATGATTTTTCCCTAATTTCAAATTCAGTGTTTCTATGAAAATACATCATTTACTACATTATTATTTATGTGTTGTTGAACTTTCACAGGTAAGTTGCACATTATAACAACAACATCTTCTCATTATACAAAATGTTAGCTTACTTATATAGAAGAGACACAAGGCACAAAAAAATACTTTACAATTTACTAGAAAGAGTAGTTTCTTATTCAACACTTATTCAACTTCAGTGTATTTTATATTCTTACTGTACCTATCTTTGAAAATATTATATATTATATTTATAGTAAATAGTCAAGATGTAATAAGACAAAGTGATAGTAATATAATAATAAGACAAAGTATTAGTTTTATGTTTACTTTAATCTACATTTCATGAGCTAGTTCCTGTTAAATAAACCTGTGGATGTTCTGTAATCATATCTCACTGACCTTCAAAGTCAGATTCCCTGAGGATTTGCAGTCCCTTTGTTGGATCCCCATTATTGGATGTCTGATTTGGAGCCTAGAACCTTCACAACAGTGGGAGAAATTCTTTGGTAAAATTAAAGAAAACAGGAAAAACCACTAGACCATTCAGGTATGACCTAAAGCAAATCTCTTATGGTTATACAATGGAAGTGAAAAATAGATTCAAATGGTTATATGATAGCCATAGTGCCTGAAGAACTATGAAAGAAGGTTCGTAACATTGTTTAGGAGGTAGTGACTCAAATCATTCTCAGGAAACAGAAATGTAAAAAGGCAAAATGGTTGTGTGAGGAGGCCTTACAAATATCAAAGAAAAGAAGAGATGTGAAGGGAAAGGGGGAAAGGGAAAGATACAGCCCCACTGAATGCAGAGTTCCAAGGAATACCAAAAAAGATAAGAAAACTTTATATGAACAATGCAAAGAAATAGAGGAAAACAATATCTCTTTAAGAAAATTAGAGATGCCAAGGGAACATTTCATGCAGAGATGGGCACAATAAAGAATAGAAACAATAAGTACCTAAAGGAAGCAGAAGATATTAAAAAGAGGTGGGAGAAATACACAGAGTAACTGTAGAAAAAAAATAGGTCTTAATGACCCGGATAACGATGACCCGGATAACGACGATCACCAACCTAGAGCCAGACATCATGGAATGAGAAGTCAAGTGCACCTTAAAAGCATCACTACAAACAAAGCTAGTTGGGGTGATGGAATTCCAGTTGAGTTATTTCAAATCCTAAAAGATGATGCTGTGAAAGTACTTCTTTCAATATGCCAGCAAATTTGGAAAACTCATCAAAGGCCCCAGAACTGGAAAAGGTCAGTTTTCACTCCAATTCCAAAGAAGGACAACACCAAAAATGTCCAAACTACCACAGATTTTACACTCATTTCACACGCTAGTAAGGTAAGGCTCAAAATTTTTCAAGCTAGGCTTCAGTAGTACATGAACTGAGAACTTCCAGATGTTCAAGCTGGATTTAGAAAAGGCAAAGAAACCAGAGATCCAATTGCCAACATCAATTGGATCATAGAAAAATGAAAATAAATGCAGAAAAACATCTATTTCTGCTTCATTGACTATGCTAAAGCCTTTGACTGTGTGGATCACAACAAACTGTGGTAAATACTTAAAGAGATTGAAATACCAGACCACCTTATCTGTCTCCAGAGAAACCTGTATACAGGTCAATAAATAACAGTTAGAATCAAACATGGAACAACAGACTGTTTCAAAATTGGTAAAGGAGTACATTAAGACTATATATTGTCACTCTGCTTATTTAACTTATATGCAGAGTACATCAAACAAAAATACCGGGCTGGATGAGGCACAAGCAGCAATCAAGAATGCCAGGAGAAATATCAGTAACCTCAAATATGCAGATAACACTACCCTAATGGTAGAAAGTTTAGAGGAACTAAAGGGCCTCTTGATGAAAGTGAAAGAAGAGACTGAAAAAGCTGTCTTGAAACTCAACATTCAAAAATCTAAGATCATATACACCATGGAATATTACTCAGCCATTAAAAAGAATTCATTTGAATCATTTCTAATGAGATGGATGAAACTGGAGCCCATTATACAGAGTGAAGTAAGCCAGAAAGATAAAGAACATTACAGCATACTAACACATATATATTGAATTTAGAAAGATGGTAATGATAACCTTATATGCAAAACAGAAAAAGAGACACAGATGTACAAAACAGACTTTTGGACTCTGTGGGAGAAGGCGAGGGTGGGATGTTTCGAAAGAACAGCATGTATATTATCTATAGTGAAACAGATCACCACCCCAGGTAGGGTGCATGAGACAAGTGCTCAGGCCTGGTGCACTGGAAAGACCCAGAGGAATCGGGTGGAGAGGGAGGGGGGAGGGGGGATCAGGATGGGGAATACATGTAACTCCATGGCTGATTCATGTCAGTGTATGACAAAACCCACTGAAATGTTGTGAAGTAATTAGCCTCCAACTAATAAAAATAAATGAAAAAAAAATAAAGAGAAAGATACAGAAAAACAAACAAACAAACAACTAAGATCATGGCATCAAGTTCCATCATTTCATGGCAAATAGATGGGGAAAAAATGGTGACAGTGACAGATTTTATTTTCTTGGGCTCCAAAATTACTGCAGATGTTGACTGCAGCCATGAAATTAAAAGACACTTGCTACTTGAAAGAAAATCTATGACAAACTTGACAGCATACTAAAATGAAGAAAGATTACTTTGCCTACAAAGGTCCATATAGTCAAAACTATGATTTTTCCAGTAGTCATGTATGGATGTGAGGGTTGGACCATAAAAAAGGCTGAACGCTGAAGAATTGATGCTGTCAAACTGTGGTGCTGAAGACTCTTCAGAGTCTCTTGGACACCAAGAATATCAAACCAGTTAATCCTAAAGGAAATCAACTCTGAACATTCATTGGAAGTGCTGATGCTGTGGCTGAAGCTCCAATCCTTTGGTCATCTGATGCAAAGAACTGACTCATTGGAAAAACCCTGATGCTGGTAAAGATTGAGGGCATGAGGAGAAAGGGGCAATAGAGGATGAAACGGTTGGATGGCCTCATCAGCTCAATGGACATGAGTTTGAACAAACTCTGAGAGATAGTGAAAGACAGGGAAACCTGAAGTTCTGCAGTCCATGGGGTCACAAAGCACTGGACATGACTGAGGGTCTGAACAACAACAAGAAATGTGGAACACACATGCACACACACATACATATGCATGTATAAATGTATAATAGCAATTGCTTATCAATATATTATATTATGCAGAATAAATGAAAAGCAGCTTAAGGCCTTTCTTTATACTTCCACATTGTCAAAAATATACACTCGTTCTCTGTATTCAAATAATTTAGGATATTTTATAACTTAGATTACTGTATTCTTTCAGGTTGGTACTATCTTCTTTTCAAAATTAAGAAACTTACTTTTTGTTGTGCCATTCTTAGTAAGAAAGAAAGTAGAAATTCATCAAGATTATTAGAATATTTTAAAACAAATTATTGGCTCATGAATTAGTGAAGATTTTCATAAACTAATCTTTATGTAGTCAGAAACTTGGTTGGCAGCCCAAAACAAAAGTTTATTGAGTTATTTCAATAAGGACAATTTCTGTGTTTCTGCTCCTCTGTGGAGATAGGCTGCTTTATTTCCAAATCTCACTTTGACAGTCTTAAAGTATTTTAGAAAAGAAGCATAAAGAATATTTAGAGAACTATAAGAAAGGATTAAAGATATTTGTCAGGATGCTTTTTAAAGGTTCTTATTTTAAAATATTCTATAAATAGCAATGTTTTAGGTACACAAAAAATTAAAGAAATAATTATAGCTTTAAAGCTTGTTTGTAATTTTAGCTCTGAGGAAAAAATCAATTCCTATGAGCAGTAACATCAAAAACTTTTATGTACATTATAAAAAACAGAATATACATACATGTGTAAATATATGTATATATATATATACACACACACATACATAGTGCCACCAGTTTTGCTCATAAATAACTTTCAGTTCGGTCAGTTCAGAACAGTCATTCAGTCGGGTCTGACTCTTTGTGACCCCATGAATCACAGCATGCCAGACCTCCCTGTCCATCACCCACTACCAGAGTTTACTCAAACTCATGTCCATCCAGTCGGTAATGCCATCCAGCCATCTCATCCTCTGTCATCCCCTTCTCCCCCTGCCCCCAATCCCTCCTGCATCAGGGTCTTTTCCAATGAGTCAACTCTTTGCATGAAGTGGCCAAAGTATTGGAGTTTCAGCTTCAGCATCAGTCTTTCCGATGAACACCCAGGACTGATCTCCTTCAGGATGGACTGGTTGGATCTCCTTGCAGTTCAAGGGACTCTCAAGAGTCTTCCCCAACACGACAGTTCAAAAGCATCAATTTTTTGGTGCTCAGCTTTCTTCAAAGTCCAACTCTCGTATCCATACATGACCACTGGAAAAACCATATCCTTGACCAGACGGACCTTTGTTGGCAAAATAATGTCTCTGATTTTTAATATGCTATCCAGGTTGGTCATAATTTTCCTTCCAAGGAGTAAGTGTCTTTTAATTTCATGGCTGCAGTCACCATGTGCTGTGATTTTGGAGTTCAAAAAAATAAAGTCTGACACTGTTTCCACTGTCTCTCCATCTATTTCCCATGAGGTGATGGGAACAGATGCCATGATCTTAGTTTTCTGAATGTTAAGTTTTAAGCCAACTTTTTCACTCTCATCTTTCACTTTCATCAAGAGTCTTTTTAGTTCCTCTTCCCTTTACTGAACCAATAATTGTGTTTCTCAGCTGATATAAATACCTTTAATTTCAAAGCAATGAAACATGGAAAAACTCATTTACAAAATAATTTTTCATAATATAAATCTCAGCTACAGTCTTACAAATAACTTTAACAAATATGGTTCTCTATAAACCTGTAATTGCCTGATACTGTGCAATTCAAAAGATTTTGTACCATTACTGTTGATATTAAAATGGCCTGTCTTCATTTGTTCAACATGAAAAAACAAAATGTGGTAAGTGTTTATAACTGAACATCTTATTATACTTCACTAAAGTGACAATAATATATGTATTATAACATCAATAGAGCTAAAAGAAAAACGATGTACAGGGACTTTGCTCTTACCTATTGGATAATACACAATGGAATATTTATTTATTCAATACAAATTCATAAATATATTAATTATATTTCAAGTTTACAAATGTTAGTACATTAATTCTGCTCTGTACTATTTAGCTGTTCACATTTAGTTATGCTACTGATAATTTTGTGGTCTTAGTTTTTCCAACTATAAAATTATTTCATTTTCTTTATAAAAGTATGATCTGTGGTAAACATTCATAGCTTTTCTTTTTTTTTCAATTAAACCACAGACTATATTTGAGTATCATCATTTCCCCCCTAATGTTCCATTTGTGTCCCAGGATATGACTCAAAATCCCACGTTGCATTCAGTTTCTGTGTCTTCCTAGTCTTCTCCACTCTGGACGAGTGCCTTAGTCTTTCCTTGCCTCCCATGGACTCTCTTTATTCTTTTTTTTTTTAATATAAATACATTTATTTTAATTGGAGGCTAATTGCTTTACAATATTGTATTGGTTTTGCATACATTGACATGAATCCACCACGTGTGTACTTGTGTTCCCCATCCTGAGCCCACTCCTACCTCGCTCCCCATCCATCCCTCTGGGTCATCCCAGTGCACCAGCTCCGAGCACCCTGTCATGCATTGAACCTACACTGACGATTCATTTCACATATGAAAATACACGTTTCAATGCAATTCTCCCAAATCATCCCCCCCTCGCCCTCTCCCACAGAATCCAAAAGACTGTTCTACGCATCTCTGTCTCTTTTGCTGTCTCACATATGGGGTTATCATTACCATCTTTCTAAATTCCATATATATGTGTTCATATACTGTATTGGTGTTTTTCTGTCTGACTTACTTCAGTCTGTATAATAGGCTCCAGTTTCATCCATCTCATTAAAACTGATTCAAATGTATTCTTTTTAATGGCTGAGTAATATTCCATTGTGTATATCTACCATAGCTATCTTATCCATTCATCTGCTGATGGACATCTAGGTTATTTCCATGCCCTGGCTATTATAAACACTGCTGCAATGAACATTGAGGTACATGTGTCTCTTTGAATTCTCGTTTCCTCAGTGTGTATGACCAGCAGTGGGATTGCTGAGTCATATGGCAGTTCTATTTCCAGTTTTTTAAGGAATCTCCACACTGTTCTCCATAGTGGCTGTACTAGTTTGCATTTGCACCAACAGTGTAAGAGGGTTCCCTTTTCTCCACACCTTCTCCAGTGTTTATTCTTTGTAGACTTTTTGATAGCAGCCCTTCTGATTGGCATGAAATGGTACCTCACTGTGGTTTTGATTTTCATTTTTCTGATAATGAGTGATGTTGAGCAACTTTTCATGTATTTGTTAGTCATCTGTATGTCTTCTTTGGAGAAATGTCTATTTAGTCCTTTGGCCCATTTTTTTCATTGGGTCATTTATTTTTTCTGAAACTTAGCTGCAGTAATTGCTTGTATATTTTTGAGTTTAATTCTTTGTCAGTTCACTATTATTTTCTCTCATTCTGAAGGCTGCCTTTTCACCCTGTTTATAGTTTCCTTTCTTGTGCAGAAGATTTTAATTTTAATTAAGTCCCATTTGTTTATTTTTGCCTTTGTTTCCAATATTCTGGGAGGTGAGTCATAGAGGATCCTGCTGTGATTTACGTCAGAGAGTGTTTTGCCTATGTTTTCTTCTAGGAGTTTTATAGCTTCTTGTCTTACATTTATATGTTTAATCCATTTTGAGTTTATTTTTGTGGATTGTGTTAGAAAGTGTTTTAGTTTCATTTTTTTTTGCAAGTGGTTGACCAGTTTTCCCAGCACCACTTTTTAAAGAGATCGTCTTTTTTCCATTGTATATTCTTGCCTCCTTTGTCGAAGATAAGGTGTCCATAGGTATGTGGATTTATTTCTGGGCCTTCTATTTTGTTTCATTTATCCATATTTCTCTCTTTGTTCCAGTACCATACTGTCTTGATGACTGTGGCTTTGTACTAGAGACTGAAGTCAGGCAGGTTGATTCCTCTAGTTCCATTCTTCTTTCTCAAGATTGCTTTGGCTATTCCAGTTTTTTTTTTTTTTCCATACATATTGTGAAATTATTTGTTCTAGTTCTCTGAAAAATACCGTTGGTTGGTTGATAGAGATTGCACTGAATCTATTGATTGCTTTGGAGAGTATACTTATTTTCACCATATTGCTTCTTCCAATCCATGGACATGGTATATGTCTCCATCTATTTGTGTCCTCTTTGATTTCTTTCACCAGTGCTTTATACTTTTCTATATATTTGTCTTTTGTTTCTTAAGGTAGATATATTCCTTAAGTATTTTATTCTTTTTATTGCAATGGTGAATGGAATTGTTTCCTTAATTTCTGTTTCCTCATTGTTAGTGTAGAGGAATGCAAGGGATTTCTGTGTTAATTTTATATCCTGCAACTTTATTATATTCATTGATTAGCTCTAGTAATTTTCTGACGGAGCCTTTAGGGTTTTCTTTGTAGAGGATCATGTCATCTGCAAACAGTGAGAGTTTTACTTCTTCTTTTCCAATTTGGGTTGCTTTTATTTCTTTTTCTGCTCTGATTGCTGTGGCCAAAACTTCAAAAACTATGTTGAATAGTAGTAGTGACAGTGAACACCCCTCATTTGTTCCTGACTTTAGGGGAAAAATTTCAATTTTTCACCATTGAGGATAATGTTTACTATGGGTTTGTCTTATATAGATTTTATTATGTTGACATATGGTCCTTTCATTCCTGCTTTCTGGAGGATTTTATTATAAATGGATTTGAATTTTGTCAAATGCTTCATCTGCATCTATTGAGATAATCATATAGTTTTTTTCTTCTTCAATTTGTTAAAGTAGTATATTACATTGATTTATTTGCTGATATTGAAGAATTCTTGCATCCCTCGGGTAAAGCCCACTTGGTCATGATATATGATCTTTTTAATACATTGTTGGATTCAGTTTGCTAGAATTTTGTTAAGGATTTTGCATCTATGTTCATCAGTGATACTGGCCTGTAGCTTGTTTTTTTTTTTTTGGGGGGGGGCATTTCTGTCAGGTTTTGGTATTAGGGTGATGGTGGCCTCATAGAATAAGTTTGGATATTTACCTCTTCTGCCATTTTCTGGAAGAGTTTGAATAGGATAGGCATTATCTCTTCTCTAAATTTTTGTGTAGAATTCAGCTGTGAAGAATTCTGGTCCTAGGCTTTTGTTTGCTGGAAGATTTCTGATTACAGTTTCAATTTCTGTGATTCTGATAGGTCTGTGAAAATTTTCTATTTCTTCCTGGTTCAGTTTTGGAAAGTTGTACTTTTCTAAGAATTTATCCATTTCTTCCAAGTTTTCCATTTTATTTGCATATAGTTGCTGCTAGTAGTCTCTTATGATCCTTTATATTTCTGTGTTGTCTGTAATGATCTCTCCACTTTCATTTCTAATTTTGTTCATTTGGTTCTTCTCCCTTTGTTTCTTGATGAGTCTGGCTAATGGTTTATCAATTTTATCTTTTCAAAGAACCATCTTTTGGCTTTGTTGATTTTTGCTGTGTGTGGTCTCTTTTATTTCTTTTGCATTTATTTCTGCCATAATTTTTAAGATTTCTTTCCTTCTACTAACCCTGGGGTTCTTCTTTTCTAATTGCTTTAGGTGGCAAATTAGGTTATTTATTTCACTTTTTTCTTGTTTCTTGAGGTAAGCCTGTAATGTTATGAACCTTCACCTTAGCCCTGTTTTTGCAGTGTCCCATAGGTTTTGGGTTGTTGTGTTTCATTTCATTCATTTCTATGCATATTTTGATTTTGTTTTTGATTTCTTCTGTGATTTGTTGGTTATTAAACAATGTGTTGTTCATCCACCATATGTTTGTATTTTTTAATAGCTTTTTTCCTATAATTGACTTCTAATTCTACTGCATTGTGTACAGAATAGATGCTTGGAATGATATAATTTTTGTGAATTTACCAAGGCTAGATTTATGGCCCAGGATGTGACCTATCCTGGAGAAGGTTCCGTGGGCACTTGATAAAAAGGTGTAATTCATTGTTTTGGGGTGAAACGTCCTATAGATATCAAATAGGTCTAACTGGTCTATTGTATCAATTAAAGTTTGTGTTTCCTTGTTACTTTTCTGTTTAGTTGATATATCCATAGGTGTGAGTGGGGTATTAAAGTCTCCCACTCTTACTGCATTATTGTTAATTTCACCTTTCATACTTGTTAGCATTTGTCTTTCATATTATGGTGCTCCTATGTTGGGTGCATATATATTTATAATTGTTATTTCTTCTTGGATTGATTCTTTGATTACTGTGTAGTGCCCTTCTTTGTCTCTCTTCACAGCCTTTGTTTTAAAGTCTATTTTATCTGAAATGAGTATTGCTATTCCTGCTTTGTTTTCATCTCTATTTGCGTGGAATATCTTTTTCCAGCTCTTCATTTTCAGTCTGTATGTGCCCCTTGTTTCAAGGTGAGTCTCTTGTAGACAGCAAGAATGAAGAATTGTTTTTGTATTCAAAAACGAGTCTTGTTTTTGTATTCATTCCACCAGTCTTTGTCTTTTGGTTGGGGCACTCAACCTATTTACAAATAAGGTAATTATTGATAAATATGATCCCGTTGCCATTTACTTTATTATTTTGCATTCAAGTTTATACAACCTTTCTATGTTTCCTGTCTAGAGAAGATCCTTTAGCATTTGTTGAAGAGCTGGTTTTGTGGTGGTGAATTCTCCCAGCTTTTGCTTGTCTGTAAAGTTTTTGATTTGTCCTTCATATTTGAATGAGATCCTGGCTGGATACAGTAATCTGGGCTGTAGGTTATCTTCTTTCATCACTTTAAGTATGTCCTGCCATTCTCTTCTTGCATGAAGAATTTCTATTGATAGGTCATCTGTTATCCTTATGGGAATCCCCTTGTGTGTTATTTGTTGCTTTTCCCTTGCTGCTTCTAGTATTTGTTCTTTGTGTTTGATCTTTGTTAATTTGATTAATATGTGTTTTGGGTTGTTTCACCTTGGGTTTATCCTGTTTGGGACTCTCTGGGTTTCTGGGACTTGGGTGATTATTTCCTTCCCCATTTTAGGGAAGTTTTCTACTATTATCTCCTCAAGTATTTTCTCATGGTGTTTCTTCTTCTGAGACTCTTATGATTTGAATGTTGGGGCATTTCCCATTGTCCTAGAGGTCTCTGAGGTTGTCCTCATTTCTTTTGATTCTTTTTTCTTTTTTCCTCTCTGTTTCATTTATTTCTACCATTCTATCTTCTACCTGACTTATCCTATTTTCTGCCTCCATTATTCTATTGTTGGCTCCCTCTAGAGTGTTTTTTATTTCATTATTGTATTATTCATAAGATATTGACTCTTTTTTATTTCTTCTAGGTCCTTGTTAGACCTTTCTTGCATCTTCTTGATCCTTGTATCCAGGATACTTATCTGTAACTCCATTTTGTTTTCAAGATTTTGGATCATTTTCACTATCATTATTTGGAATTCTTTATCAGGTATATTCCCTATGTTTTCCTTTTTTTTTTTTTTTTTTTGTTTGGTGGGCATTTATCCTGTTCCTTTACCTGCTGGGTATTTCTCTCCCTTTTCATCTTATTTATATTGCTGTGTTTGGGTTGGCCTTTCTTTATGCTGGAAGTTTTTGGTTCCTCTTTATTGCAGAGGTTCCTCACTGTGGGTGGAGTTAGATGGGTGGCTTGTCAATGTTTTCTGGTTAGGGAAGACTGTGTCGGTGTTCTGGTGGATGGAGCTGGATTTCTTCTCTCTGGACTGCTATGAAGTGTCCAGTAATGAGTTCTCAGATGTCAGTGGGCTTAGTGTGACTTTTGGCAGTGGAAGTTCAGGGCTATGTTCCCGTGTTGCTGGAGAATTTGCATGGTTTGTCTTGCTCTGGAACTTGTTGTCCCTTGGGTGGTGCTTGGTTTCAGTGTAGGTATGGAAGCATTTGATAAGTACCTATCTATTAATGTTCCCTGGAGTCAGGAATTCTCTGGTGTTTTCAGGATTTGGACTCAAGCCTCCTGCCTCTGGTTTTCAGTCTTATTCTTACAGTAGCCTCAAGAGTTCTCCATCTGCACACCACCAATGGTAAAACACCTAGGTTAATGATGAAAAGTTTCTCCACAGCAAGGGATGCCCAGAGAGTCACAAAGAGTTACACGGAGAAGAGAAGATGTAGGAGGGAGATAGAGATGACCAGAAGGAGAAGAGGAGGAATCAAAAGGGGGGAGAGCAAGCTAGCCAGTAATCACTTCCTTATGTGCTCTCCACAGTCTGGATCCCTCAGAGATGTTTACGGAATTACACAGAGAAGAGAAGAGGAATGAAGGAGACAGAAGTGGCCAGGAGCAGAAAAGGGGGAATGAAAAGGAGATAGACACATCCAGCCAGTAATCAGTTGCCTAAGTGTTCTCCACAGCCCAGAACACACAAAGAGATTCACAGAGTTGTGTAGAGAAAAGAAGGGGGAGGGAGGAGACAGAGGCGACCTAGTGGAGAAAAGGGAGAGTCCAAAGAGGGAAAGAACAATCAAGCCAGTAATCTCACTCCCAAGTAAAAATGGATACTGAAGATTGGGTTCTTAAAGGTACAAATTGATAACAAATACAAAAAATTAAATCTAGAGTAGAGGTTATATCCTCAAAAATAAAATATTAGAGAAAAAAACAAAGTCACAAAAATTATAAAACATATATATATATATATATATATATATATATATGAAGTTTGTTTTAAAAATAGGGTCCCTTTTTTTTGCAAAGTAATAGTAGGCTATAAAATGAAAATTAAAGGAGTAATAGAGGACTTAAAATGACAAATTCATTTTTTAAAAATTAAAAAAATGTTAATAGTTAAAATATATCTAGGAATTTCTCTGGTGTTGTTGTGGACAGTGTGGGATCAGTTCATTTTCAGATAGTTCCTTGATCCAGCTTATACTTCTCAAGATCTATGGGTCCCTTCCTATGTAGTCAGTGCTAACTGCAGGGTTTTACTCTACTGTACCTGTCACTTCCAAAGTGGTTCCCTGTTTATTTTAGCTTCTTCTGTTTGCTGGTCTCTTCAGTGTTGAATTTCCACCCTGACACAAGGGGGCGGTGGTGGTCACTTTTTTAGGCTTCCTTGTTCAATCGTGCTGTGGGGAGATAGGAACAGTGCAAACAAATATCACTGGCATGTGTGGCGAGTGCTTGCAGTTTCTTCGCCACACTGGATTTGTCCCATCTCACAGCATGTGTTTTTTCCCAGTCAACACTGTTCAGGCTCTAGGTTGCTCTGTCAGGAACTGTCTGAGGTGGGTCGCTGGGTTGCATGTACTTCCCAGGTCTAAGCTGCTCAGGTTCAGGTTCTTGGGTACTCCACAAAGGCACAGACTTGGTTGGGCATGCGTTTTGTGCCCTTCCTAGGTCTGAGCAGCTCAAGTGATTAGGTGTTTGGCGAGCACAGTCGCCACCAGTTGGGGGCTGCATCTTTTCGCCTCCCCCATCCCAGCCACTCAGTTTTCCTGGTGTACAACCGGTGCACCTTCTCAGGTGTGCTGTGTGTGTCTTCTGGGGAGCTGCTCTCTGGTTGTGACCCTCCTGATGGATGTTGACCATCCAGAATTCCAAGAAGTCTTGGTTAGCAATGAAGCCTGCTTGCAGTTTGGTAGATGATGCCTCTCTGAGGCCGCAATTGCCCCCTTCTGGCTCTGGCTGCCCTCGCCTGCCTGTCTCTGGTAGGAGATGGGCTGGTCCACAGCTCTGCTCAGTCCCTTGTTCTGTGAGCGGACCTGGCAGGGTCTTAGGTGTGGGCTTTATGCAAGATAGGTATCTCACAGTCTGGGTTGTTATCTCAAGTTAGTTCCCTCAGATTGTCCTCAGAGCATTCAGGCGCTGTCCTTACCCTAAGCAATACATCCACGCCTCACTGTCCAGTCACCACTTGCTAGTGGTGGATGCGAGTGTCTGCACTTCTTCTCTGCTGGGAGTTGCCATTAGGCGCGTAATCTGTGGGGTTTATTTATTTTTCCCCCCAGTTATGTTGCCCTCTGAGTTTCCAAGGCTGGCCACAGACCCACAAGTGAGAGTGTTTCTTGGCTTTTGGAAACTTCTCTCTTTTTTAAGACTCCCATCCCAGGACAAATATCTGTCCCTACCTCTTTTGATTCTCTTTTTATCTTTTATATTTTTTTCCTACCTCCTTTTGAAGACAATGGGCTGCCTTTCTGGGTGCCTGATGTCTTCTGCCAGCATTCAGAATTTGTTTTGTGGAATTTACTCAGCGTTCAAATGTTCTTTAGATGAATTTGTGGGGAAGAAACTGGTCTCCCAGTCCTATTCCTCCGCCATCTTAAGACCGCTCCCTATAGGTAAAATTTTAAGTAAAACAAAATTTTGGGCTTTTTTTTTTTTTTTTTTAACTTTCGAAACATTCTCCCGTGAAGTTGTTTGCCATTTGATAAACTTATCAAATTTTAATTTACAAAAAAGAAAAAGAAAAGTCTTACAAAACTGAATAGTTCCTCTTCAATGTTTTTGCTTGAGTTTTAAATGGTTGTCATAAAGAGCTGGCTGAATTTGTAGTTTTCAGTAATTTTATGGATTTTTCTCGATAACATAAGACATTTCAAGAATACCTAAGATTACCACAATAGGTAGTTCCATATTTTTTATTAAAATTAGTCTTTGCTAAAATATTATGTTTTAAATATGGATTCAAACACAAAGAGAAAGAAGGTGAAGGCCATATGTACTTCTTGAATAAAAGTTAACTTTAAATACATTTTATGTGTTAGTTGTCATAGTCTAATGATATCTGTCTTTCATTAGAGGTTGACTCATTCCAGTTATAGGGGTAAAAGTTTTGCTGTGTCTGTGTAAAATCTTAGTTCAAAATACAAAAAATTCTTTGTTTGTCTCACTAGCTGATCTTTAACCTTATTCATCCAATAATTTGATTCTTTAAAATTCACTGCACTAAAAGTCACAGAATCTACATTGATTCCACACACAAAAACTTAATAAATTTAGTCCAGAAGAAAATGTTCTCATTCAATTTTATAGGTGTAAATTTGTGTTTATCGGTTTTTGAAAACAGGTACAGCATCATAAAAATAGTACATTATCTTAATACATATTTGATATTGTAAAGGACCCTTGATATTAAGGACCATTAAGCATTTTTTTTTAAGTTGAAAATTTAAATAGAATAGAGCCAGAGAAAAACATAATATTTTTCTCCAAATTTCATTAAAACTCTTCCTGGAAAATCATAAGCATTTCTAAAATAAATTTATTTATTTTTTTTGTTTATTTTTATCTTTTTTTTTTTATTTGTGGTGGAATTTGTCATACATAGAAATGAAACAGCCAAGGGTTTACATGTGTTCCCCATCCCAATCCCCCTTCCCACCTCCCTCTCCACCCATTCCCTCTAGGTTTTCCCAGTGCACCAGGTCCGCACACTTGTCTCATGCATCCAACCTGGGCTGGTGATCTGTTTCACCCTAGATAATATACATGTTTCAGTGCTGTTCTCTTGAAACATCCCACCCTCGCCTTCTCCCACAGAGTCTAAAAGACTGTTCTATAAATCTGTGTCTTCTTTTTTTTTTTTTTTTCTGTTCTGCATATAGGGTTATCATTAACATCTTTCTAAATTCTATATATATGTGTTAGTATATTGTAATGTTCTTTATCTTTCTGGCTTACTTCACTCTGTATAATGGGCTCCAGTTTTATCCATCTCATTAGAACTGATTCAAT
>CM035303.1:59623000-59911867 GCA_020226075.1 Hydropotes inermis | reverse complement strand
TTCTGTTCTGCATATAGGGTTATCATTAACATCTTTCTAAATTCTATATATATGTGTTAGTATATTGTAATGTTCTTTATCTTTCTGGCTTACTTCACTCTGTATAATGGGCTCCAGTTTTATCCATCTCATTAGAACTGATTCAAATGAATTCTTTTTAATGGCTGAGTAATATTCCATGGTGTATATGTACCACAGCTTCCTTATATTTGAAATAATAGAAGGCTAGAATTAACTTGCAATTATGAGATATAAAAGGAGAGTTGAAAAATAAGTAGTACAAAAGGAATGTTAAATAAGTTTGAGAGGTGTGAATTGCAAATTAACAGAAAATAAACTTAGATTGAGGGACATATCACCTACCTCTTTTTTTTTTTTTTAATCAAGTTCTACAGCTTAAAATCACAGAGATAGAGCCCTCTGGGTATTTCCTAAGAAATAACAGTTCAAATTTAAAACATAGCAAAATTGCTGCACCCTTTTAAAATTATTGTGTTATTCTTACCATAATGAAAAATCTCAGCTCTAATATTCCCTGTAATTGAAGGAAATTTCAAAGTGAGTTTGGAATTTTTTCCTTATGCTTGAACACTTTAAAATTTTGTTGTCAAATTGTCAGGGCAGCACAGATTCTTCGCAGCATTCATATAGGACTTCTGGTTTTGATGTGCAGATTGCAGTCAGTCGTCTAAATGGCAGGTTACTGGTAATGATCTACGTTTTTCTCATCCATAATGGTAGACTGCTTTCAAAAGAAAATAAATACTTTGACCCATGAAAACGTGAGCTTGCCATTCCAAACTCTGTCTTGAAGATAAGTAAAGTTAAATCAGAGGTCTTTGTTAGTGATGAAAATAAAATTGAACCATTTATTGTATCTTTTGTGTTTCATTATGTTTTCAATGTATTTCAATTGTTCAGCATTTTAATGACCTCTAAAGCCTTTTAACGACCTCTACCTCATGAAATAGTTTATCTGAAATTTATAGTGATATTACCTTCTCCTTTTAAGAAATGTAATGTGTTATTTTAGTTCCAAATTTGAATTGACTGTGTATGCTGCTCTTGATCTGCATATTTAAGCACCATTAATGAAATAGTACAAAAGAAGTTGTATACTTCACTGTTCTTAACACTTAAAGTGCATGGAGAGGCTGATGCTATAACAACTCAAGTTGCTCATTTTGATCTCAAGAGAAAAGTTACAACAATCCTATTAATGTTGATTTCACTTGAAGGGACTTGAAACATAATGCAGTATATGCAGTATTAACTTGCCTTTTTAAAAAATGAAACTATTAAAGTAAGAACAATGATTTTAAAAGAAACTTCATGCAAAGAATAATTGCAGGGCAGATTATATTTACAGAACAGAGTGATTGCTGTTATAGTCTAAGTACCAAACAATGTATAAATGTGTCACTTAAAAGAGATGTAAGTAGAAATTTATACCAAGAGACTAGATAAGGAAATAATTGTTTGCCATTGCATCTTCTGTGGCATTGTACCTGCTTTCTCATCATTAAATCACTTATAGTGTCAATAATACTTTTGTTGAACTCTAGCATGCCATTGTTACTATATTGAGAAGGTTGTACTCTATTCCCTTTATCATAATAGTGTTACACACTAAGAAGATTCTTACAGACATGTAAATTTATATATCTTTTAAAGTAGGTCAATTTTACAGAGCTTTAAAAAATATATATTTTCTTCCAGTTAAAACTACTGCTCTCTGCCCCATTCCAGCAGGTTGAATATAATTATATCCTTAAAATTTTGACATAAAATATTTCTGGACTATTTCTGTAGCATAATGTGAGTTATACCTCTATCCAGAAAAGAATTTGTCTACTATATGCTGGAGGTATTAATGAAGGTCAAATCATTTTGCTAGCTATAAATAACTTGAGCAATAACATATTTGATATAGGTGAAATAGTTACAAATGTATATATAAAGGTGTAACAGTCAATATATATTACAGGAGAAATAGTATTGAATTTGGAGTCAAGAACACCTGAATTTGAGACCCCATATAACCATTTACAGGACTTCCCCAGTGGCTCAGTGGTAAAAAATCCACCTGTCAGTGTAGGAGATGCAAGAGACTTAGGTTGTATCCCTGGGTTGGGAAGATCCCCTGGAGTAGGAAATGGCAATCCACTCCAGTATTCTTGCCTGGAGAATCCCGTGGAAAGAAGAACCTGGTGGGCTACACTTCATAGGGTCACAAAGAGTTGGACACGACTGAGGGGAATTTGCATGCATGCATTCACATAACCATTTATAAACAGTGGTGTAAAACTGTGCAAGTGAATTCATCCTTCTCTCATATTCATTTAAATCATATATAAAATACTCTGCCTGAATTAGAAGACATCTGACAGTTTTAAAGCTGATAAAGTTGATGAAACTGTCTAGCACTGACTCTGTCACATAGAGCAACTCAGCCACTTAAAAGTTTGGTCTTATAAAGAATTCAACATACAATTTAATAATACCATATCTATGAAGTTTGGTCACATTGTAGGCCAGTTTCCAAAATTATTTGATAATGCTGAACAAGTATTAGCTAATAGGTAATTTATTTTTGTTAAAAGCATACTAAAACATATGTTTGCTAGTGTAAATTGTATGATCTGCTATTTTCTAGATATTTACATTACCATTAAGTAGTTTAGATCTGTTAATTCAAGATGCTAAAAAATCTTGGATCAAATACAAAGTACTCTTTAATTATTTTTGATATAGGAAAATATTTATTAGACATATAATTAGGAATTGAGCTTGAAGTTTTTTGTTTTGTTTTTGTTTTTGTTTTTACAGATGCTCAAGGGATCATTTGAAGTTATATACTTGGATATGTGAGAGTTATTGGATGAGTCATTGATTCTTTGGATATACTTAGCTGTAAGTATTTAATGTATAGATTTTTAAAAAGTGATTTCACTGTCATGTTTCTGGAAAAACATCTCCAATCATAAATCCTCTGTAGGCAGAAATCATGTTTTATTTATGTATGTCTTGACCACATAGCACAGTTTCTGACACAAAGTCAGCGTCAGTATGTTTTTATTGGTTGACTGAAATAATAGAACATATCATCATTAATTACTTAAGAATAAGTGATGCTAATTCCTGGATGTAGTTATCATAAACAACATCATAATAATGTTGGGATGAATTTCCCAAAAGAATGACTGTGGAGAAAAAGGGAGGTTGGTAATGAGTGTGTGTGTGTGTGTGTGTGTGTGTGTTTATGTTGTAATTTACTTGTGTAATATGAAAATTGGAAAAGGAAAGGAAGGACACATAGAGCTGTATATTAGAAGACAATGCAGAAGAGATTTTCAGAATGGAACTTTTTACTAGTTACAATCTGCTTTATAAAACAATGGGTGCATTAAGCATCTGCATTGTTTTGATTTGAAGACTGCTTCTGAACTGATAAAATGTGTATATGTGATATGCCGCTTAGTAGGAAAGAAAGTTTCTTTTAGCTACTATGTGGTATTGTCTGAATTGGGATACTGAAATAAATAAGCTTAATGAATTGATTCAAATAAAGAAGATAAAAGCTTATATTGAAGATGCATAAAGCTTTCCTCAGAGGATTTCTATAATGTTCCTTTTTTTTATATGTTTCATTTTCTCTTTTTCAAAATACTGAGGTAGAGTTGATACACAATATTATAGTTTCGGGTATACAATATATTGCGTGCCTGCATGCTAAGTTGCTTCAATTATGTCTGACTCTTTGTGATCCTATGGACTGTAGCCTGCCAGTCTCCTCTGGTCACAGGATTCTCCTGGTAAGAATATTGGAGTGAGTTGCTATGCCCTTCTCCAGGGTATCTTCCCGACCTAGGGATTGAACTTGAGTCTTTTACATCTGCTGCCTTGTCAGGCAAGTTCTTTACCACTAGGGCCACCTGGGAAGCCCATTTGAACATTTTCTGTGTCTTATGAATTAAACACCATGATAAATCCAGTGACTATTTTCAGCCACACAAATTATCATGCTGTTACTGAATACAGTTTCTATGCTGTTTATCATATCCCTGGGACTTGTGAGTTTTATAAGTGGAAGTTTGTATCTCTTAATTTGCTGTAACTATCACAGCAAACACTCCCTCCACTTTGCTCACCATCAGTTTGATTTTCCATATCTATGAGTCTGTATAATCTGAAGTTAGGGAGCTTGCTATCTCCAGCTTTGTTCTTCTTTCTTAAGATTGTTTTGGCTATTCAAAGTCATTTGGGATTCTACACAAATACGGGTATTATTTATTCCAGTTTTGTGAAAAATGCCATTGATATTTTGATAAGGATTGCATTGAATCTGTAGATTGCTTTGGGTAGTATGAACATTTTAGCAATATAAATGTTTTCAATCAATGAATATGTTATATATATTTTTTTCATTTATTTGTCTTATCTTCAATATCAGTAGCTCAGAGTTTTCTAAATACAGGTATTTAACTTCCCTGGTTAAATTTATTCCTAGTAATTTTATTATTTTTGATGCAATTGTAAGTGCAATTGTTTCCTTATTTTCTTTTTTTATAGTTTGTTATTAATGTATATAAAGGCAACAGATTTCTATATATTAATTTGTATCTTACAAATGTCTGAATTCATTTAGTAGTTCTAATTTTTGTGTGTGTATTCTTCAGGGTTTTCTTTAAATATTATCATGTTTTCTGCAAATACTGACAGCTTTATTTCACCATTTTCCAATTCAGATGACATTTATTTATTTTCACTTTCTGATTTCTTTGGCTAGATCTTCCAATATTATGATGAATAAAAGTGGTGAGAGTGGATATTGTTGTCTTGTTCCTAACCTTAGGGGAAAAAAGCCAGCTCTTCACTCTTAAGTATAATGTTAGCTGTTAGCTTCTCATATATGGCTTATCTGATGTTAAGGTATGTTTCCTCTATAAGCAGTTTATTAAGACTTTTTAACATAAATGGACGTTGAATTGTGTTAAGTGATGTTTCTTCATTTAATTAGGTTATCATATGATTTTTCCTTTGTTTTGTTAAAATGGTGTAGATTTTACTTCTTTGAAAAATGCTTCAAGTCTCCAATTTTGAATGATAATTTTGCCAGGTAATATATTCATGGTTTTATATATATACATATTCATTTCAGGACTTTGAATGTATATTGTACTAGTTCCTTCTGTCAAGTAAAGTTTCTGCTAAAAATCAGCTTATAGTCTTATGAATGTTCCTTTGTGCATAACTGTTAATAGTTGGTTGTTCCTTGCTGCCTTTTTGTGTCTTGGTGTGAGTTTTATTTTCCAGGTCGGGGAATTGTTCAGACAGTATTTCTTCAGGCAAATTTTTTTATTCTTTTCTCTTCTTCTCCTTCTTCTGGGAGTCCACCAATGTGAATGTTAGTATGCTTTATTTTGTCCCAGAAATCCCTTAAACTGCCCTCATTTAAAAAATACTTATTGTTAATTGGAAGATAATTGCTTTACAGTATTGTGTTGCTCTCTACCATACATCATGGGCCCAGTGGGGCAATTCTCTTTGGTGATCACAGCTGGGTACTACAGTTTGTTGTTGTTCAGTTGCTCAGTAGTGTCCAACTCTTTGGGATCTCATGGACTGCAGCAGAACAGACTTCCCTGTCCTTAACCATCTTCCAGAACTTGTTCAAACTCATGTCCATTGAGTCGCTGATGCCATCCAACCATCTCTTACTCTGTCATCCCCTTCTCCTCCTGCCTTTAATTTTTCCAAGCATCAGGGTGTTTTCCAATGAGTCAGTTCTTTGCATCAGGTGGCCAAAGCATTGGAGTTTCAGCTTCAGCATCAGTCCCTCTAGTGAATATTCAGGGTTGATTTCCCTTAGGATTGACTGGTTTGGTCTCCTTGCAGTCCAAAAGAAGGGACTCACAACAGTCTTCTCCAGCACCACAGTTCAAAAGCATCAATTCTTCAGCCTCAGGCTACTTTATAGTCCATCTCTGACATCCATACATGACTACTCGAAAAACCATAGCTTTGACTAGACGGACATTTGTTGGCAAAGTAATGTCTCTTTTTAATATGCTGTCCAGGTTTGTCACAGCTTTTCTTCCAAGAAGCAAGCGTCTTTTCATTTCATGGCTACAGTCACCATCTGCAATAATCTTGGAGCCCAAGGAAATAAAATCTGCCATGTTCCCACTGTTCCTCTTTCTATTTATCATAAAATGATAAGACTGGATGTCATGATCTTAACTTTCTTAATGTTTAGTTTTAAGCCAGTTTTTCCATTCTCCTTTCACCCTCATCAAGAGTCTCTTTAGTTCTTCTTCACTTTCTGCCTTTAGGGTAGTATCATGTACATATCTCAAGTTGTTGATATTACTGTTCTTAGCATTTACTGTTGATATACCAACAGACATAAAATGCCTTGCTAAAAACTAGCAATGGGACAATCTTTCTGTCCCCTTCTGATGTCAAATGCTTTCTCTATCTCTGTCATACTTTAATGAAACTTTGCTATACAAAAATCTCCGAGTAGTCAAACCTTGTCTCTGACTCCAGATCAAATTCCTCTCCTCTGGAGGTGACGAATCCAAGAATAACACATGGCCCGCAGCAGCAACCTTTCAGAGTTATTGATTGGAGTGCAGAGGTTAGATGGGCCTCACTCTAGTGAACGTGAAGATGAGGTACATTGTGTTAGCTAAGTTGATGGAAAGTGGCAGAAATGATGCCTGCCAGCACTAGGTGTCAGGAGAGTTAATAAAAAAAAAAAAAAAAAAAAAAAAAAAAAAGGCACTCACTGTTATGCCCGATGTCCAAATCCCCGAGCGGGAAGAGAGAAGACCTCCAAGACAATGCAACTCGCAAAAAGGGAAGTTTATTGCTGACTCGAATCAGGGCTCCCACCGCATCTAATGCAGTGGTGTGGGTCAGAGAGCCTTGAGCCCAAGCTTTTACACAAATTTATAGGGTGAGCACATGCCGTTGGTAGTTGGTTTAAGTGGATTGGTTACAAGTTTGCAAAGCAATTTCATTGGTCAAATCTTTCGAGTGCGCGGGACTTTCCTGGGAGTTTCCACCCCATTCCTAATTTCCTAATTGGCAAACAGTGGTCAGTGTTAAGCGAAAGCTAATTGGTTGTATCCTGGTGGCCTGATAATCTTACCACCCAGAAGTAGGAAGGCCTACTCCTAATCTAAGCTGCCTGCCATGACGTTACTTCTGCTTGACTCACACTCACTAGTGTTTCTGTTCCTGGAGAATGTTCCATCAACTTCCTGGTTCTTTGGCACACATCTAAAAATTGGTCAAATCAGAAGGGAATGGCAGGGCATACTTAAAGTAAAGAAAGATAACAACCTACAACCAGATTACTGTACCCAGCAAGGATCTCATTCAGATATGAAGGAGAATTCAAAAGCTTTACAGAAAAGCAAATCTGAGAGAATTCAGCACCACCAATCCAGCTCTTAAACAAATGCTAAAGGATCTTCTCTAAACAGGAAACACAGAAAGGTTGTACCAATGTGAACCCAAAACAACAAAGCAAATGGCAATGATAACATTCTTATTAATAATTAGCTTAAATGTAAACGGGTTGAATGCCCCAACCAAAAGACAAAGACTGGCTGAATGGATACAAAAGCAAGATCCTTATATATGCTGTCTACAAGAGACCCACCTCAAAACAAGGGACACACCTCAGAACAAGGGACACATACAGACTGAAAGTGAAGGCCTGGGAAATAAAAAAAGCATTTTACATAAACAGAGACCAAAAGAAAGCAGGAGTTGCAATACTCATATCAGATAAAATAAACTTTAAAAAATAGGCTGTGTAAAGAGACAAAGAAGGACACTACATAATGATCAAAGGATCAATACAAGAAGAAGACATAACAATTATAAATACATATGCATCTAACATAGGAGCACCGCAATATGTAAGGTGAATGCTAACAAGAATGAAAGGGGAAATCAACAATAACACAATAATAGTGGGAGCTTTTAATACCCCACGCACACCTATGGATAGATCAACTAAACAGAAAATTAACAAGGAAACACAAACTTTAAATGACACAATGGTACAGCTAGACCTAACTGATATCTATAGGACATTGCAACACAAAGCAATCAATTTCACCTTTTTCTCAAGTGCATATGGAAACTTCTCCAGAATAGAACACATCCTGGGCCATAAATCTAGCCTTGGTAAATTAAAAAAAAAAAAAAATGAAATCATTCCAGTCATCTTTTCTGACCATAATGCAATAAGATTAGATCTCAATTACAGGGAAAAAAAAAAACTATTAAAAATTCAAACATATGGCGGCTAAATAACATGCTTCTAAATAACCGAAAAATCATAGAAAAAAAATAAATAAATAAATAAAAATATGCATAGAAATGAATGAAACTGAAAACAGAACAACTCAAAACCTATGGGACACTGTAAAAGCAGTGTTAAGAGGAAGGTTCATAGCAATACAGGCTTACCTCAAGAAACAAGAAAAAAGTCAAATAAATAACCTAAATCTACACCAAAGGCAACTAGAAAAGGAAGAAATGAAGAACCCTAGGGTTAGTATAAGGAAATAAATATTAAAAGTCAGGGCAGAAATAAATGTGAAAGAAACAAAAGAGACCATAGCAAAAATCAACAAAGCTAAAAGCTGGTTGTTTGAAAAGGTAAATAAAATTGACAAACCAAGAGCCAGACTCTTCAAGAAACAATCAACCAAATTAGAAATGAAAATGGAGAGATCACAACAGACAACACTGAAGCACAAAGAATCATAAGAGACTTCTACCAGTACCTCTATGCCAATAAATTGGACAACTTGGAAGAAATGGACAAATTCTTAGAGAAGTATAACTTTCCAAAACTGAACCAGGAATAAATAGAACATCTTAACAGACCCATCACAAGAACAGATATCAAAACTATTATCAGAAATCTTCCAGCAAACAAAAGCCCAGGAACAGATGGTTTCACAGCCGATTCTACCAAAAATTTAGAGGAGAGCTAACACCTACCTGACTCAAACTCTTCCAGAAAATTGCAGAAGAAGGTAAACTTCCAAACTCATACTATGAGGCCACCATCACCCTAATAACAAAACCAGACAAAGATGCCACAAAAAAGAAAACTACAGGCCAATTTCACTGATGAACATAGATGCAAAAATCCTTAACAAAATTCTAGCAAACAAAATCCAACAACATATTAAAAAGATCAAACAACATCACCAAGTGGGCTTTATCCCAGGGATGCAAGGATTCTTTAATATCCACAAATCATATCAATGTAATACTCCACATTAACAAATCAAAAGATAAAAACCATATGATTATTTCAATAGATGCAGAAAAAGCCTTTGACAAAACTCAACATTCATTTGTGATAAAATCTCTCCAGAAAGCAGGAATAGAAGAAACATACTTCAACATAATAAAAGCTATATATGACAAACCCACAGCAAACATTATCCTCAATGGGGAAAAACTGAAAGCATTTCCCTTAAAGTCAGGAACAAGACAAGGGTGCCCACTCTCACCACTACTATTCAGCATAGTTTTGGAAGTGTTGGCCCCAGCAATCAGAGCAGAAAAAGAAATAAAAGGAATCCAGATTGGAAAAGAAGAAGTAAAACTCTCACTGTTTGCAGATGGCATGATCCTCTACATAGAAAACCCTAAAGATTCCCCCAGAAAATTACTAGAGCTAATCAATGGATATTGTAAAGTTTCAGGATATAAAATTAACACAAAAATCCATTGCATTCCTATACACTAACAATGAGAAACTGGAAAGAGAAATTAAGGAAACAATACCATTCACCATTGCAACGAAAATAATAAAATACTTCGGAGTATATCTACCTAAATAAACAATAGACCTATGCACAGAAAATTATAAAACACTGACGAAAGAAATCAAAGAAGACACAAATAGATGGAGAAATATACCGTGTTCCTGGATTGGAAAAATCAATATAGTGAAAATGAGTATACAATCCAAGGCAAACTATGCAATCCCTATGAGGCTACCAACGGTATTTTTCATAGAACTAGAACAAATAATTTCACAATTTGTATGGAAATACAAAAGAAAACCTTAAATAGCCAAAGTAGTCTTGAGAAAGAAGAATGGAACTGGAGGAATCAACCTGCCTGACTTCAGTCTCTACTACAAAGCCACAGTAAAGTCAGTATGGTACTGGCACAAAGACAGACATATAGATCAATGGAGCAGAATAGAAAGCCCAGAGATAAATCCACGTACCTATGGACATCTTATCTTTGACAAAGAGACAAGGATATACAATGGAAAAAAGACAACCTCTTTAACAAGTGGTGCTGGGAAAACTGGTCAACCACTTGTAAAAGAATGAAACTAGAACACCTTCTAGCACCATACACAAAAATAAACTCAAAATGGATTAAAGATCTACATGTAAGATCAGAAACTATAAAACTCCTAGAGGAGAACATAGGCAAAACACTCTCCTACATAAATCACAGCAGGATCCTCTATGACCCACCTCCCAGAATATTGGAAATAAAAGCAAAAATAAACAAACGGGACCTAATGAAACTTAAAAGCTTTTGCACAACAAAGTAAACTATAAGTAAGGTTAAAAGACAGCCTTCAGAATGGGAGAAAATAATAGCAAATGAAGCAACAGACAAAGTATTAAGCTCGAAAATATACAAGCAACTCCTGCAGCTCAATTCCAGAAAAATAAATGACCCAATCAAAAACTGGGCCAAAGAACTAAATAGATATTTCTCCAAGGAAGACATACAGATGGATAAAAAACACATGAAAAGATGCTCAATATCACTCATTATCAGAGAAATGCAAATCAAAACCACAATGAGGAACCATTACACACCAATCAGGATGGCTGCTATCCAAAAGTCTACAAGCAATAAATGCTGGAGAAGGTGCGGAGAAAAGGGCACCCTTTTACACTGTTGGTGGGAATGCAAACGAGTACAGCCACTTTGGAGAACAGTGTGGAGATTGCTTTAAAAACTGGAAATAGAAATGCCATATGACCCAGCAATCCCAGTCCTGAGCATACAAACCGAGGAAACCAGATCTGAATGAGACACATGCACCCCAATGTTCATCACAGCACTGTTTATAATAGCCAGGACATGGAAGCAACCTAAATGCCCATCAGCAGATGAATAGATAAGGAAGCTATGGCACGTATACACAATGGGATATTACTCAGCCATTAAAAAGACTATGTTTGCATCAATTCTAATGGGATGGATGAAACTGGAGCCCATTATACAGAGTGAAGTAAACCAGAAAGAAAAACACCAATACAGTATACTAATGCATATATATGGATTTTAAAAATATAATAATGATAACCTTATATGCAAAACAGAGAAAGAGACACTGATGTACAGAACAGACATTTGGACTCTGTGGGACAAGGTGAGGGTGGGATGTTCTGAGAGAATGGCATTGAAACAGGTATACTATCAGGTGTGAAACAGATCACCAGCCAAGTTGGATGCATGAGACAAGTACTCAGGGCTGGTGCATTGGGAAGACTCAGAGGGATGGGATGGGGAGAGAGGTGGGAGAGGGGAATCTGTATGGGGAACACATGTAAATCCATGGGTGATTCATGTCAGTGTATGGCAAAAAACACTACAATATTGTAAAGTAATTAGCCTCCAACTAATAAAAAGAAATGAAAAAATAATTTAAAATAAAATCATCTGTCACAATTAAAAAAATAAAAATTAAAATTGGTCAAATCAGTCTTCTGATATGACCCAAGAGTTTTTCAAGCTGCTACTTCTACACTAGGATTCAGAGTATGGGTATGTGAGCTCAGTCATCTCCGACTCTTTGCAACTCCATGGACTGTAGCCTGCCATGTTCCTTAGTCCATTGAATTTTTCAGGCGAGAATACTGGAGCGGGTTACCATTTCCTTCTCCACAGGATCTTCCCAACCCAAGGATAGAACCAGCATCTGTTTGCCTCTCCTGCATTGGCAGGCAGGTTCTATAGGAGCTGAGCCACCAGGGAAGCCCCTAAGACTCAGAATGAGTGAGTTTTTACATGAGCACTTCAAGAGCAGAGTTTGTTTTCCACAGCCTTCATGCTCTTCTGGCTGTCAGCCTCACTGGTTTCAAAGCCAGAAATTACAGAATCTGCCCTTCTTAGTACAAGACCCTTGGACTGGTGATTCTGAACTGGGGCTTGGATCCATCACTCCTTAGGGAGATTCCCATGGTTGTGATTATCACTCCCACTTCTGTGCCACCATACCAGTGGTGTTTCTGACTGGACTGACTGCATCTCTGCCCTCTTACCCATCTCAATGTGGCTTTTTCTTTACATCCTTAGTTGTAGAAAATCTGTTCTACTAGTTTACAGGTTGTTCTCATAGACAGTTGTTCAATATATAGGGATAGCTTTGATGTGTTTTTGGGAAATGGTGAGCGCAGGATCTTTTACTCCACCATCTTGATCTAGACCTTCTCTTTTGCATTTTAATTAGAAGTTTCAAAAATACAAATCTGAATTTGAAATTTTGCATGATAGAATTGCAAATTATGAAATTATTTTTCAATTGTTTTTGATAATAATAATTATAATGAGGAAAATATTCCAGTCATACATAGAATTTGAGAGGGTAATTGAGCAATTTCAACCTTATAGCATAAATTAAATGTTTCACTGCTTTTGGTAATAGAAATACTCTACATGAAACTTTAATGCTGTTGAGTTTCCCATTTTTTTCCAATATGCTATAAAGTCATTTTCCTCAATAAGTCTCTTTTATGGCAACCTTTATGAGACCAAAAAATATAGCTTATTGGCTTTCTGTTTCTGTGATATCACACTTACCAACAGAATAGTCTTTAAAGTGCCTGAAAAAATACTTTTCATGAATGTATCAAACTATCTTGAAAAATAACCAGCATATGAAACAAAGAAAGATAACCATGAGAAAAGCTCTTTGAAACAGCTGGCATAAATATAATATGATGTTTATAAGCAGAAGTTTTGCAATCAGGCTTCCTGGGCTCAGATTCCAGCTATATTACAAGCTAACTCTCTGATGTGAGGCAATGTAAGTCTCTTTTCCTCATCTGCACATTCAGGTATAATAAGACTGTCTCCTAAGGTTGCTACGGTAATTAAATGACTAAACTACCGTAAGTTTATTAAGCACTTTGTGTTAGCTATTTTATTAGTACTAATAGTATTAGTATTTCTTATAAGGTCCATACTAATGATCTAAATTTCCATAAGGTTAATTTTGTTAACTAATATAATACAAAATGCATAAATTAACTACTAATATTTTAATTGCCTTTTTAAGGTAAAAGATAAATTATTATTTTAGATTATTTTGGATATTTGGAGATCAAACTTACAGAAATTTGTTCTCTTTGAGTTCCTCTCCATTTTAAATAAATTCAGCTCTATTAATGTGATAGTTAAAATGAATCTTGGCAATTTACACATGGGTAACTCTACCATGCTCATTTGTCTAATCCTCTAAATTTTATCAGTCCTATTATTCTGGGGCTTTAATCAAACAAAAATTAATTTGCTTTGAAGGTTTCCTTTCTAGCATTTGGAACAATTATTCCACAGTATTCTTCTCATATCCATTCAAGATATATTATACCCTCAGAAATTACATTGGCAAAAATAGAGTCTTAGGAGAATCTGTTTAATTTAACAGCACTTATCAGAAGGTAAAGTAGAATAACTGAGACCTTACCTTTTTATAGGTAATTAGGAAAATGTAGATCAGAACAAAATATTTGGTAATGATAATTGATGGCAAAAAAATGAGGGAAGCAAAAATTTTGTGCTCTTTCTATGGTGCTATAAATGTGTCATAACCACCTTAGATTATACTTTGTCATAACTACTTTTTAGATTTGTCATAACCACTTTTTATATTATAATTTGCTATACCATTTCTAAATATATATTGTATATTGAAAAGCAGAGACATTACTTTGCCAACAAAAGTTCATCTACTCAAAGCTATGGTTTTTCCAGTAGTCATGTATGGATGTGAGAGTTGGACTATAAAGAAAGCTGAGTGCAAAAGAATTTATGCTTTTTAACTGTAGTGTTGGAGAAGACTCTCGAGAGTCCCTTGGACAGCAAGGATATCCAACCAGTCCATCCTAAAAGAAATCAGTCCTGAATATTCATTGGAAGGACTGTTGCTGAACCTGAAACTCCAATTCTTTGGCCACCTGATGTGAAGAACTGACTCATTGAAAAAGACCCTAATGTTGAGAAAGATAAAAGGCAGGAGAACGGGACTATAGAGGATGAGATGGTTGGATATCACTGAGTCAATGGACATGAGTTTAAGCAAGCTCAGGGAGTTGGTGATGGACAGGGAAGCCTGGTATGCTGGAATCCATGCAGTCGCAAACAGTCGGACATGATTGACTGAATTGAACTGAACTGAAATGTATATTGTAAAAATAATATTCTGTGTGCATAAGGAGAGATAAACAGGGCTTGTCACTGCATCAGTGTTTAAAATAGAAAAAACTGGGAAATAACCTAAATGAACAATATGAATTTTAAAATAAAAATTTATTTATTCAATTTAATAAAATTAAAAATAAAAGTGAAATCTATGTATCAGTGTAGTCTAAAAAACATTAAGGAGAAAAAGAAGTGCTTAAAAATATATAAAACATACAATCCACAAACAAGTGTCTATATTAATTTCTAGTTTTAGTCACTGTGTGGGGTGGGGAAACAACATGCTACTTTGGATGTGGTCCTGTTCAATCTTACAAAAATGTATGTGAAACATAAACTCTAAAAATATGGATATGAAAAATTTATGTTAACTTCATGGTCATGATTTTTTTGGTAGTTGAATAGGGATAGGAGTGCCTTGAAAAAGGATAATTAGGCAACTTTGACTGTATCATTAGTCTTTTTTATTTTCTTATATTCATAATTGAAGTTATATTTTTAATTAATTTTGCATGATGAGTTGTGAATTTTTGCTACCATTTTCTTTAATCATTTACAACTTTTCAATTAAAAAACGAGTTAAAATAAAGCAAATGAAGAAAGATAATGTAAAGCAGATAATGTATAGTTCTTATATAAAACTTTTAAAATAGTCAAGATTCTTTGCCTTTTAAAAAGATCTCCAAAATGATCACAATGTTTATTGACTTGCTAATACATTTGTGATTTCCTTTATAAGTTGCTATAGTATTACCAGATAGATTCAATTGACCTCAGGCATTTTCATTTAATTATCTTCTATTGTGATTTGATTACTACCTTTATGGTTATCTTTGGATTCCTTTCTTTTTATTTCACTTGTATCTATTATAGATTTTAGGCTTATGGTTACCATTTTATATATATATATATATATATATACACACATATATAGTTTGTTCTAAGTTTCTGACCTTTTACTATCAAATATATTTGTGCTCTACCTCTCTCATGATTAATATTTTGTCATTATATTTTTTATCTAGTTGTTTGTGTACCCATTAACTGCTTACTGTGGATATAGTTGATATTACTGCTTTTGCCTTTAGATTTCCTGTTGCTTTGTGTATGGTAAGTTTCATATCTTTAGTTTATGTTTTGCCTTTACCAATGATATTTATCCTTTGGTGATTTTCATGTTTGTCCTTCTGGCCTTTTTTGTTTCAAAAGGTTCCTTAAATTTGTTTTTGTAAAACTGATTTAGTGGTACTGAACTCTTTCAGCTTTGGCTTGTCTCTAAAGCTTTTGATTTCTCCTTTAAATATGAACAAGAGTCATTCTGGGAAAAGTATATTTCATTCTATGCTTTTCCTTTTCATCACTATATATTGTGCCACTCTCTTCTGGTCTGCAGAGTTCCTGCTTATCAGCTGATGGCTTTATGGGAGTTCCCTTGAATGTTACTTGTTGATTCTTCACTTGCTTCTTTTAGTATCCTCTCTTGAAAAAAAAATGCCATTTTAATTTTAATGTGTCTTGGGATGATCCTCTTTGATTTAATCCTGTATGGCACATTGTGTACTTTCTGGACTTGGATATCTGTTTCCTTTCCTAGGTTAGGGATGTTTTCAACTTGTGTCTTCAAATATGTTCTCAGCCCTTTCCCTCTTCCTTCCAGGACCTCTGTAATGCAAATATCAGTGTGCTTGATGTTATCCTAGAAATCTCTTAAACTATCTTCATTTCTTTTCACTTTTTTTTTTTCTATTTGGTGGCTGATCCATCCTTTTATATCACGTAGTTAACTTTTGATTCAGTATAGTGTATCATTCATTTCAGTTATTGTATTCTTTATTGTTTATTTATACTCTTTATACTATGTTATTTATTATACATATTTTTGTTAAAAATGTCTAACTTCTCACTCTGAGCATCCATTCTTTTAAGCTTTTTAATCATCTACAATCATTACCCTTAACTTGATCCTTGGCAGGTTCCATCTCTCCAGTTCACTTAGTTCTTCTTTTGGGCTTTTATTTTAGTCTTTCATTTGGAATGTATTCCACTGTCACTTCATTTTGCCTTACTTATTTTTATTTCTATTAATATATCTCTAGTAGCTTGGAAATGTTTTCTGACTTTGGAAATGTGCCCTTTTGTAGGAGACATTCTATACATCCCAGGAGCACACTTTCCTCTTGTCACCAGAGCTATATGTTTCAGGGTTGACTCCTTTATGGGCTGTGTGGGTCCTTTTGTTGTCACCAACTGACTAGTGTGGGTGGTCTTGTAGACTTCGTTGGTCCCAGTACAGTTGCCTGTCTGGTCCTGCCTTGTGCAGAGGCTGCTGACCACTAGTTAGAGGAGTTGGGACATGAAGCAGCTGGTTGTGGAATCCAGGAAGTCTCTGGAGCTAGTGTCTGCTCACGATTGGGAAGACTCAAGGCCCAAGAGACCTTGGGGTTGATGCCAGCCCACTGATGGATGAAGCTAGGATTGGGTAGTACTGACCCAATGGTGAGCAGAGCCAGGTCCTGGGTTGTGGTTGCAGGGATAAGGGCTCAGAACTGGTTTCAGAGTACTGGTGGATGGGTCCAGTTACTGACAGCTGTGACGTTTGGAGTGTCCTGAAGCTTGTGTTCGTCTGCTAGTGAGTGGGCATGTACTGACTTACTGATTTGACAGCCATGTCCATAGACTATGAGACTGCAGCTGTCCTGTGGCTGTTGTCTACCTACTGTGGTGTGAGGTTGGTCCCAAGGCTACAGCAGGCTTGTTAGAGGATGGAGCCGGGTGATTTTGAAGTTAGCGCCTGTCCATGTGGATGAAGTTGGGTTCTGGGTCCTGTGACTAGGAGGACCCTGGGGTTCGAAGTCTAGTGTCTGTGCAGAGATGTATGGGACTGTGTTCTGGATACTCTGGTGGGCAACGACTTCACCACGGTTGGCTGGAGTCACCAGGGGTCTTTAAGAGAGCTAGTCTGCTAGTGGGTGTAGATGTGTGTTGCTGTTGTTCAGTTGCTAAGTCATGTCCGACTCTCTATGACCCATGGATTGTAGCAAGCCAGGCTCCTCTGACTCCCACTATCTCCTGGAACTTACTCAAATTCATTTCTGTTGAGTCAGTGATGCAGTCTAACCTATGTGAACCTCTACCATCACCTTTTCCTTTTGCCTTCACTCTTTCCCAGCATCAGGGTATTTTCCAATAAGTTGGCCGTTCCCATCAGGTGGCCAAAGTATTAGAGCTTCAGCTTCAATAACAGCTGAATATTCAGAGTTGATTTCCATTAGGATTGACTGGTTTGATCTCCTTGCAGTCCAAGGGACTCTCAGCAGTCTTCTTTAGCACCACAATTTGAAAGTGTCAACTCTTTGATGCTCACCCTTCTTTATGATCCAAATCACATCCATATAAGACTAGTGAAAAAAAGCATATCTTCGACTGTATGGAATTTTGTAGGAAAGTGATGCCTCTGCTTTTTAATATGCTGTCTAGGTTCGTCATAGCTTTCCTTAAAGGAGAAAGTGTCTTTTAATTCCATGACTGCAGTCACCATCTGCAGTGATTTTGGAACCCAATAAAATAAAATATTCCACTGTTTCCACTTTTTCCCCTTCTCTTTGCTATGAAGCGTTGGAACTGGATGCCATGATCTGTCTTTTGAATACTAAGTTTTAAGCCAGCTTTTTCATTCTCCTCTTTCACTCTCATCAAGAGGCAATTTAGTTCCTCTTCATTTTATTTTCCTTTAGAGTGGCATCATCTGCATATCTGAGGTTGCTGATATTTCTCCCACCAGTCTTGATTCCATTCTGTGATTCATCCAGCCTGGTATTTCACTTGCTGTACTCTGCAGATAAGTTAAATAAGCAGGGTGGCAATATATGACCTTGTCATGCTCCTTTCCCAATTCTGAACTAGTCTATTGTTCCATATCCAGTTCTAACTCTTGCTTCTTAAGGCACATACAGGTTTCCCATAAGACAAATAAAGTGGTCTGGAATTTGCATCTCTTTAAGAATTGTCCACAGTATGTTGTGATCCACATGATCATGAAGCAGAAGAGTATGTTTTTCTGGAACTCCCTTGTGTTCTCCATGATCCAATGAATGTTGGTTCCTCTGGCTCTTCAAAATCTAGCTTGTACATTTGGAAGTTCTCAGTTCACAAATGGGTGAAGCCTAACTCGCAGGATTTTGAGCACAGCCTTGCTAATATATGAAATGAGTAAAATTGTATGGTAGTTTGAACATTCTTTGGCATTTTCCTTCTTTGGGGCTGGAATGGAAACTGACTTTTTCCAGTCCTGTGGCAACTGCTGTGTTTTCCAAATGTGCCGACATATTGAGTATGGAACTTTAACAGCATCATCATTTAATATTTTAAATAGCTTGGCAGGCATTCTATCACCTCCACTAGCTTTGTTCATAGTAATGCTTCCTAAGGTCTAATTGACTTCACACTCGAAGCTATCTATCTCCAGGTGAATGACTGCACTATTTTTGTTATCTGGGTCATTAAGACGTTTATTTTATAGTTCTGTGTATTCTTGCCACCTCTTCTTAATCTCTTTTGCTTCTGTTAGGTCCTTACTATTTCCATCCTTTATTATGCCCATCCCTGCATGAAATACTTCCTTGATATCTCTAATTTTTTTGAAGAGATCTCTAGACTTTTCCATTCTATTGTTTACCTCTATTTTTTTGTATTGCTCATTTATGAAAGGCTTCTTAACTCTCATTGCTATTTTCTTGAACTCTACATTCAGTTGCATCTACTTTCTCCTTTCTTTCTTTCCTTTCACTTCTCTTCTTTCCTCAGCTATTTGTAAAGACTCTTCAGAAAACCACTTTGCCTTCTTACATTTATTTATTTATTTATTTTGGGTGATGCTTGTGGTCATTGCTTTCTGTACAATTTTTTTTTCATTTATTTTTATTAGTTGGAGGCTAATTACTTTACAATATTGTAGTGGGTTTTGTCATACATTGACATAAATGAGCCATGGATTTACATGTATTCCCCATCCCGATACCCCCTCCCACCTCCCTCGCTACCCGATTCCTCTGGGTCTTCCCAGTGCACCAGGCCTGAGCACTTGTCTCATGCATCCAACCTGGGCTGGTGATCTGTTTCACTATAGATAATATACATGTTTTGATGCTGTACAATTTACAAACGTTTGTCCACAGTTCTTCTGGCACTCTCTTTACCAGATCTAATCCCTTGAATTTGTTAACTCCACTATAATTATAAGGGATTTGATTTAGGTCCTACGAAGACCTAAATCTTTCCCTGCTTTATGCAATTTAAGCCTGAATTTTGCAATAAGGAGCTCATGATCTGAGACACAGTCAGCTCCAGGTCTTGTTTCACTGAGTTTATACAGCTTCTCCATCTTTGGCCGCAAAGAACATCTGATTTTGGTATTGGCCATATGGTGATACTCATTTGTAGAGTCATCTCTTGGGTTGTTAGTAGAGTGTTTGCTACAGCCAGTGTGTTCTCTTTATAGAGCTCTGTTAGTCTTTGCCCTGCTTCATTTTGTACTCTAAGACCAAACTTGCCTGTTACTCCAGGTATCTGTTGACTTCCTACTTTTCCATTCCAGTCCCCTGTTATGAAAAAGACATCTTTTTCTGGTGTTAGTTCTAGAAGGCTTTGAAGGTTTCATAGAACCAGTCAACTTCAGATTCTTCAGTATTCAGGTCTGGGGCACTGACTTGGATTACTCTGGTTTTGAATGATTTGCCTTAGAAATGAAGCAAGATTATCCTGTCATTTTTGAGATTTCATCCAAGTACTGCATTTCAGACTCTTTTGTAGACTATGAGGGATATTCTGTTTTTTTCTAAGGTATTCTTGCCCTCAGTAGTAGGTATAATGGCCCTCTGAATTAAATTTGCCTATCCCCATTCATTTTAGTTCACTAATGTTTAATCTTGCAATCTCCTCGTTGACCATGGACAGTTTACTTTGATTCATGGGCCTAACATTCCCTATTCTTTATGCAATATTGCTTTTTACAACCTCAAACTTTACTTTCACCACCAAACACCTCAATAGCTATGTGTCATTCCCTCTTTGGCTGAACTGCTTCATTCTTACTGGAGCTATTAGTAACTGCCCTCTGTTCTTCCCCAGTAGCATATGAGGGGGGGTCCACTCATCTTCTATTATTATATATTTTTGCCTTTTCATATTCCTCATGGGATTCTACAGGCCTTCAAACTACAGTGGGTTGACATTTTCTTCTCCAGTTTTGTCAAAACTCTTCTCTATGACCCACCTCTCTTGGGTGGTCCTGCACAACATGATTCATAGCTTCATTAAGTTATGCAAGCTCTCTTCTCCATGACAAAGCAGTGATGATAGGGGAGAGGTCTGCTTACTTGACCAGTTTGTGGCTTAGCATGACACATCCCAGTATAGCTGCCTATATGCTGTTGATCAAGAGAATAGCTGAGTCCTGAGGCTAATATGCTAGAAGGAGGAAAATAAAATAGCAATTGCCGACATCATTGTCCACACGGTAAGACAACCTCTTACAACTGTCTACTGCCAGTGTCTATGTCCCCAGGGTGAACTTCAGGTGCTGGCTGCTTCTGTGGGAGATTCACCAAGATCAGCAGTGAGATCTGACTCAGGTTCTTTTCAAATGACTACTTTTCCCCTGGGTCCTAGAGCTTATATGATTTTGTGTGTGCTATTTAAGAGTGGAGTCTATGTTCATACCAGCCCTCTGGGACTATTGAAATTAAGCCATAATGGACTTAAGAGCCAAATCTTCTGGGGAGCTCATGCACTCTATGTAGAACTCCTGGTATTGGGAGCACAATGTGGGGCTCAGACCCCTCAATCCTTAGGGAAACCTCTGCAATTGTGTGTGTGCATACTAAATCACTTCACTCATGTCTGACTCTTTGCACCACTATGGACTGTAGCCTGTCAGGCTCCTCTGTCCATGAGATTATGCAGGCAAGAATATTGGAGTGGGTTGCTATACTCTCCTCCAGGGAATCTTTTCCACCCAGGGATTGAACCCACATATCTTATGTCTTCTGCATTGGCAGCGACTATTCTTTCATTTATAAGTTTCCTACCAAGGGGTATGGGGATTGACTATATTGCAACTCCATTCCTCCTAACCATCTCGCTCTGATTCCTTCTTTCTATCTTTGTTTGTATAAGACCTTTTCTAGTAGATTCTGGTCTTTTCTATCAAGTCACGTAAATAGTTGTAACTGCAGTGTCCCCATGAGAGGAGGCCAATTTAGGGCCTTTTTAATCTGTCATCTTGGCTAATATAGACCTCAGGCACTTTCAAAATGTTGTCTACTCCAGTTTCATGTCATTAAAGTGGATTTTCTTGTCTTTGCATTCTGGGAACCAAATTGGTAGTTGCTAATGTTACTGTGGTCTACTAAGTTTAGATACTACAAACAGATATCTGAAAAGTCTATTAGTGCTTTATTTTACTGGGTTAAAAAAATGTCCTCATCATTATACAGCATATAATAAAAGACTAGCAAAAGGTCTTTGCATGATAGGGTTAATGAAAAATTTTATCAGAGAAGAATGATGGAGTTTATAAGGAGTAGAGATAAAATAGAATAAATAAAGATCATGTTAACATACTCAACTCAGGTCTGTGATTCATTGGGATGATAATTGTGACCATGGATACTCAAGGGAATCTCCTATTAAGAGTCATGGAGACAGGGTAATTACAAATTATATTAAAACAATGGAATACTGCTACCACTCAGCTGGCAGGGTCCTGGACTCTTATATTCAAGTTAATGACTGAGAATCTCAAGGTGATTCTACATATCAAAAAAAAAAAAAAGTAGAAGTTGACCTACTGCTTACCTGGACTTCCCATGGAATATGTAGAGATAATACTCTGTATGAACAGATAAGTTTAGATATTACAAATTTGTATCTGAAAAGCCTATGAGTGCTTTCTTCAGAGAAGTGCTTGTAATCTGCATCTTTACTGACCTGAAAAAAAAATCATTAATTGTACTTGAGAGAGGACTACTGACTCACAGAATTTGTTTTCTCATTGGTTTCAGAAAATGAATATGACAACATATAGGACAATCATTAAAAATAAGAATGCAGAAGAAAATGATTTTGTAATACAATTCAACCTTTCTATGTTTCTTTGAAAAGTTATATTTTCTAAATATAACTGGAATGTCTTTCAGTTCAAAGTTAGTTTTGACACATTACAAAGCCTCTAATGTAACACAAAATATGTTGGTTCATTGAGTTGATATGGTGTGTATATATTTTGGGTTAAGTCAATACTCAGAAAGCATACTTGAAGACTAGTCAGTAATATACTAATGAAGCATGTATTCTTGAGGAGTGCTCCATAAGTATTACATGAAAAATATATGTGCACTAGAAATGACCTGGCATATTCTTTGATATAGATGTGCCCATGTATCTCAATCAATATCAATTGAGTTAGCAGAGTGGCAGATGGATTTTTGGTGAAAAATAGTGAATAGTAGCATGCAATAGTGGTGTGATGAATGTTACTTACATTTTCTCCTTGGAAAAATTAAAGTTATTCATAAGAATACTGAGGGCTTCCCTGGTGGCTCACATGGGAAAGAATCTGCCTGCAATGCAGGAGACCTGGGTTCGATCCCTGGGTCAGGAAGATCCCCTGGAGAAGGGAACGGCTACTCACTCCAATATTCTTGCCTGGAGAATTCCGTGGACACAGGAGCCCAGCAGGCTACAGTCCATGGGATAGGATACAACAGAGTGACTAATACTTACACTTTCACTAGCTACTGAGCAGTGCTTGAAATTCCAATGCCAGAGTTTCATTCTTTATGGTGGCTTCCCAGATGGCTCAGCAATAAAGAATCTGCCTGCAATGCAGGACACACATCAGATGCAGGTTGGATACTTGGGGTGGGAAGATACTCTGGAGAAAGGCATGGCAACCTGCCTGGAGAATCCAATGGGCAGAGGAGCCTGGTGGGCTACAGTCCATGGGGTATCAAAGAGTCAGACACAATTGAAGTGACTTAACATTCAGCATGCCTATTTCATGATTTAGTCAGTAATTTTGACTTCCCTGCTGGCTAAGATGGTAAAGAGTATGCCTGAAATGTAGACCTGGGTTTGATCCCTAGATTGGGACGATACCCTGGAGAAGGGAATGGAAACCCTCTCCAGTATTTTGCCTGGATAATGCCATGGACAGAGCAACCTGATGGGCTATAGTCTGTGGAGTCACAAAGAGTCTGAACACAACTGGGTGACTAAAACTTTCACTTTCATGATAAGAAGTTCAGAAAAAAAAATACTTGAAGACATTCCTTACCCATGCATGAAATAGAACATAAAATCTACAAGAATCATGCATTTAGGTTTGTTGCTCCAGTCTAAGATGTTAAGTGTTCTTTGCTTGTTGCCAGTTATGCGGATGATAGAATCTAGTTTTAGAAATATTAGTGTTTGTCTCAAAGTATCTTCTTACAGAAGATGGTAGTAGATGAACTAACAGAAAGTTGGAAATACTTCTAGCATAAAAATAAGTTGTTAAGGTGTTTCTTTTAGTATAATTAAAATCAATTAGTTAATAAGTGTCCATGTTTTTAATAGGCATGTTTGTAAGAATTTGACCTGAAAGTTAGCATTATAACTACCATTTACTCAAATATTTAATGTCTAGAAAGAATCTGAGTTGCATTCAACTACTAGATTATTTTTGTTTGTTTGTTTTAACAAATGCTTCACCCAGTGAAAAGTGAAAGTGAAAGTCACTCAGTTGTGTTTGACTCTTTGTGACCCTATGGACTCTACAGTCGATGGAATTATCCATGTCATAATACTGGAGTGGGTAGCTTGCCCCTTCTACAGGGAATCTTCCCAACCCAGGGATCAAACCCAGGTCTCCCACATTGCAGGAAGATTATTTACCACCTGAGCTACCAAGGAAGCCCAGTTCTACTTCTCAAATCTATTATTTTGAAGGTAATTATTCAGTGTCACTTGGTGTATGTACACCGCACACAAAAATAATGTTTAGATATGATACCCAAGTTTAGTCAATGCATATAACTGAGAATGCATGTGTGCATGCATGCTCAGTCTCTCAGTTGTGTCTGAATCTTTGAGGCCCCATGGACTGTAGTCAGCTGGTTCTGGTACCAACACAGGGGATATAAGAGACATGCATTTGATCCCTGCCTGGGGAAGATCCCCTGGAGGAGAAAATGGCAACCCACTCCAGTATTCTTGCCTGGAAAATTCAATGGACAGAGGAGTCTGGTGGGCTATGGTCCATAGGGTAACAAAGAATTTGACACTACTAAAGCGACTTAACATGCACACATGGACTGTATTCAACTAGGCTCCTATGTCCATGGCATTTTCCAGGCAATAATATCAGAGTGGGTTGTCATACCCTCCTCCAGGGATCTACCTGACCCAGAGTTCAAACCCACATTCCTGCATTGGCAGGCAGATTCTTTACCACTGAGCCACCTGGGAAGTCCTGAAGATGCATACTATTATTTAAATGTCTGTCAGAATACGGACTGACTGAATGAGTGAGTCTCATTGTAGTACACAGCAAATTATATTTTCTGAAAGTGAAAGGTAAGAGGCTTAGTTTAGCATCAGGTCTCCAGTAAAAAATGATTGGAAGAAAATTACGTATGTGGGGATGTTGGCTCTTGAATATATAAGAGAATGTGGTCAGGACTATTATCATTTCCACTCAGATTACCACACAGTGTTGTGTGGTTATCAGATTTAAATAATTTACTGGCGATGCAACACTCTTCTTTAAATATGCTACCTGAATAATATAGATTTTGACAACATTAAAAAAATTATTCAATTTAATGTGTTGAAATTTACTTTGTATTTACACTCAAGAATTTCCAAAGTAGTTCATAGGTTTTGTAGTAAGTTACACTTCAGTGCAGATAGTGACTGCAGCCATGAAATTAAAAGATGCTTGCTCCTTGGAAGAAAAGTTATGACCAACTTAGACAGCATATTAAAAAGAAGAGACATTACTTTGCCAACCAAGGTCCATCTAGTCAAAGCTATGTTTTTGCCATTAGTTATGTATGGATGTGAGAGTTGGACTATAAGGAAAGCTGAATGCAAAAGAATTGATGCTTTTGAACTGTGGTGTTGGAGAAGATGCTTGAGAGTTCATTGGACAGCAAGGGCATCCAACCTTTCCATCCTAATGGAAATCAGTCCTGAATATTCATTGGTAGGACTGATGCTGAAGCTGAAACTCCAATACTTTAGTGACCTGATGCAAAGAACTGACTGATAGGAAAATACCCTGATACTGGGAAAAATTGAAGGCAGGAGGAGAAGGGGGCTATAGAGGATGAGATGGTTGGATGCTATTACTGGCTCAGTGAACATGAGTCTGAGTAAACTCCGGGAGTTGGTGATGGACAGGGAGACCTGAAATTATGCAGTTTCAAAGAGTCAGACACAACTGAGTGACTGAACTGAGCACTTTAGTGGCAATTTATTTGCCTTCCATATAGGGTAGAAAGGTAACTATTTTTAAACAAAAGAACAGTATAATAGGTCTCAGAATGACTGACTAAATCTTGGTTCTGTCACTAGTTGTATAAGCTTAAGTATCTCTTATTTATTTATTTATTTATTTACTGGTGAAAGATGAAAAAGAATATTCTACCCCCAAAAAATCAGTTTGTGGCAGTTACTGGTGAAAGAAATCCCTTGAAAGTGCTTCAACTGCTAATTTTTAAGATTAAATCACAACAAGTAGTCTCAATCTTGAGATGTTTTGACATTCTCACAATAACAGAAATGTCACTAGCATTCAGTATGGCATGATTTCAGTCAGTCTTATTCAATGAAAACTTGTTCTAACAAAAGTGTCAATAGGTTTCTAGTTGTGAAACACTTTCATTTAAGCCAAATTATCCCATATATGATACAATTAGCTCATATTTTAGGGTAAATATACAAACAACACAACTAGGTTGGTTTGGACTCTCCTGAATATGAAAGCTATTAACTTGTCCATCTCCAACACTATGAGAAATTATCACACTTGTTCTTGTACTTATCTCAGTGAACAAAGATTTCTGTTTTGGAAGTCCAGTTTTGATATTATAATTAATTTTGCCAGAGTCAGATTCTCATATTACAGAATCTTTGGACTTTTTTTAAAGTTTTTGTTGTTTATTTGCTATCAAAACTGCTCATTTAGTTTAGTTTTTTTTTAATTTTCTTTTTTTTTTTTTTTTTTTTTTTTGAGGGGAGGGTAATAACTTCAGATTTCAGGACCTAGCCTCAAAGAATACTTTCCCTCTTTATCCTCTCTCTCTCCCTCCTGTCCTCAGATATTCTGACTTCTAGCCTATAAGCCAGGCAGAGTAAAATTTAAATAATGGAACCAGTCTAAGATTATACATTTTCTATACTTGTAGAATTTCAGAATCAAGAAACCTCATAAGGTCTCCAATCCAGCTTTATATGTAATGCAGAGATCACCTGTATAATAGTCTTAAATAAACATATAGAGTTGATCTGAACATTTTCAATCATGGAAATGTAAGTAGGTTGTTCAGTGCCACTTTTGTGCAGTTGTTGTAGTGTTTTTTTTTATTTGAAGTATAATTGCTTTATAGAATTTTGTTGTTTTCTGCCAAGTATAAACATGAATTAGCCATAAGTATACACATGTTCCCTCTCTCTTGAAACTCCCTCCCATTTCCCTCCCCATCCTACACCTCTAGATCATTACAGAGCCCCCCTTTGAGTTCCCTGAGTCATATAGCATATTATTATTGGCTATTTATTTTACATATGGTATTGTAAGTTTCCCTGTTGCTCTCTCTATACATGTCACCCTGTCCGTTCTTCCCTCCCCACCATGTCCATAAGTCTGTTCTCTGTGTCTGTTTCTCCATTACTACCCTGCAAATAAATTCATCAGTACAGTTTTTCTAGATTCCATATATATGCATTAGCATGCAATTTATCTTCCTCTTTCTGACTTACTTCACTCTAAAACAAGGTCTAGTTTCATCCTCTTCATTAGAACTGAAAAATTAAGTCCTTGTCATGGCTGAAAAATGCTACATTGTATATATGTAGGACAGCTGCTTTATCCATTCATCTGTTGATGGACATCTAGTCTGCTTCCATGTTCTAGCCACTGTAAATAGTAATTCAATGAACATTGTGGTGCATGTGTATTTTTCATTTTTTCCCCTCAGTATATATGCCTAGTAGTAGGATTTCTGGGTCATATGGTGGCTTTATTCCTAGTTTTTTTAAGGAATCACCATACTAATTTCCATAGTGGCTGTATCAATTGACATTCCCACCATCAAAGCAAGACAGTTCCCTTTTCTCCACACCTTCTCCAGAAATTATTGTTTGTATTATTTTTGATGATGGCCATTCTGACTGGTGTGAGGTGATATCTCATTGTAGTTTTGATTTGTATTTCTCTAAGAATTTGGTGAAAGTGAAAGAGGAGAGTGAAAAAGTTCGCTTAAAGCTCAACATTCAGAAAACAAATATCATGTCATTTGGTTCCATTACTTAATGGGGAATAGATGGGGAAACGGTGGAAACAGAGTCAGAATTTACTGTTTTTGGGCCCCAAAATCACTGCAGATGGTGATTGCAGCCATCAAATTAAAAGACACTTACTCCTTGGAAGGAAAGTAATGACCAACCTAGACAACAAAGTAAAAAGCATAGACATTGCATTGTCAACAAATGTCCATCTAGTCAAGGCTATGGTTTTTCCAGTGGTCATGTATGGATGTGAGAGTTGGACTTTCGAGCACCAAAAAAATTGATGCTTTTGAACTGTGGTGTTAGACAAGACTCTTGAGAGTCCCTTGGACTGCAAGGAGATCCAACTAGTCCATCCTAAAGGAGCTCAGTCCTGGGTGTTCATTGGAAGGACTGATGTTGAAGCTGAAACTCCAGTATTTTGGCCACCTCATGCGACGAGTTGACTCATTGAAAAAGACCCTCATGCTGGGAGGGATTGGGGACAGGAGGAGAATGGGACAACAGAGGATGAGATGGCTGGATGGCATTACCGACTGGATGGTCATGAGTTTGTGTAAACTCCGGGAGTTGGTGATGGACAGGAAGGCCTGGCATGCCGCGATTCATGGGGTCGCAAAGAGTCGGACATGACTGAGTGATTGAACTGAACTGAAATGAACTAAACAATGAGTAATGTTGAGCATCTTTTCATGTGTTTGTTAGACATCTGTATGTCTTCTTTGGAGAAATATCTGTTTATGGCTTTTTCACACTTTTTGATTTAGTTGTTTATTTTTCTGATATTGAGTTGTATGAACTGCTTGCATATTTTGAAAATTAATTCTTTTTCATTTGTTTCCTTTGCTATTATTTTCTCCTATTCTGAGGTTTGTCCTTTCACCTTGTTTATAGCTTTCTTTGCTGTGCAAAAACATTTAAGTTTAATTAGATCCCATTTGTTTATTTTTATTTTTATTTCCATTACTCTAGAGGTGGGTCATAGAGGATCTTGCTCTGATTTATGTCATCAAGTGTTCTGGCTATAGTTTACTCTAAAAGTTTATTAGTTTCTGGTCTTGCATTTAAGTTTTTGATCAATTTTGATTTTATCTTTGTGTATGACATTAGGAAGTGGTCTAATTTCATTCTTTTACATGTAGCTGTCCAGTTTTTCAAGCACCACTTATTGAAAAGGCTATCTTTGCCATCATTGCATATTATTGCTTCTTTCTTAAAAAGAAGGTATCCATATGTGCGTGAGTTTATCTCTGGGCTCTCTATCTTGTTCCATTGGTCTATATTTCTGTTTTTGTGTTAGTATCATATTTCTCTTTTTGTGCTAGGTTTGTAATATAATCTGAAGTCAGGAGGGTTGATTCCTCCAGCTCCATTCTTCTTTCTCAGGAGTGCTCTGACCATTTCGGTCTTCTGTGCTTCCATATGAATGCAGATATTTTTGTTCCAGTTCTGTGAAAAATGCCATTGGTAATTTGATAGGGATTGCATTGTATCTGTAGATTGCATTTGGTAGTATAGTCATTTTCACAATATTGATTCTTCCTATCCAAGAACATGGAATATCTCTCCATCTGTTTATGGCATCTTTGATTTCTTTCATCAGTGTCTTATAAGTTTTGGTATAAATTTTTGTCTCTTTATGTAGGTTTATTCCTACGTATTTTATTTTGTTGTTGTTGTTGCAATGGTGAATGAGATTGACTTTTAAATTTCTCTTTCTGATTTTTCATTGTATATAGTAATCCAGTTGATTTATATTTATTGACCTTGTATTCCATTACTTTACTAAATTCACTGATTAACCCAAATAATTTTCTGATAGTTTCCTATTGGTTTTCTATATATTGGTTTTCTATGTATAGTATCATGCCATCTGAGACAGTGAGAGTTTTACTTCTTTTCTGATCTGGATTCTTTTCATTTCTTTTTTCTTCTCTAAATGCCATAGCTAAGACTTTCAAAATTATATTGATTTTCTATTTCTTCCTTGTTCAGTTTTGGAAAGTTATAATTTTCTAAGAATCTTTTCCATTTTTTCCAAGTTGTCCATTTTATGGCATATAGTTGCTGATAATAGTCTTTTATGATCCTTTGTATTTCTGTGTTGTCTGTTGTCATCTCATGCTGGTTAGAATGGCTGCTATACAAAGTCTACAAACAATAAATGCTGGAGACAGTGCGAAGAAAAGGGAACCATCTTACACTGTTGGTGAGAATGCAAACTAGTACAGCCACTATGGAGAACAGTGTGGAGATTCCTTATAAAACTGGAAATAGAACTGCCATATGACCCAGAAATCCCAGAATTGAAAGAAATAACATGAACATGAACATGAACATGAAAAAATAAAATAAAAAATTAAAATAAAAATAAGAAAAAGAAAATAAATTAAAAAAAAAAAAAGAAAGAGACACATGTACCCCAATGTTCATTGCAGCACTGTTTATAATAGCCAGGACATGGAAGCAACTTAGATGTCCATTGGCAGATGAATGGATACGAAATTTGTGGTACATATACATAATGTAATATTACTCTGCCATTAAAAAAGAATACATTTGAATCAGTTCTAATGAGGTGGATGAAACTGGAGCCTGTTATACAGAGTGAAGTAAGTGAGAAAGTAAAACACCAATATAGTATACTAAAGCATATATATGGAATTTAGAAAAATGGTAATGATGACCCTATATGCAAGACAGGAAAAGAGACACAGATGTATAGAACAGTCTTTTGAACTTTGTTGAAGAAGACAAGGGTGGGATGATTTGAGAGAATAGCATTTAAAAATGTATATTATCATATGTGAAATAGATTGCCAGTCCAGGTTTGATGCATGAGACAAGGTGCTCAGGGCTGTTGCACTGGGATGACCCTGAGGGATGGGATGGGAAGGGAGGTGGGAGCGGGGTTCAGGATGGGGAATGGATGTACACCCATGGCTGACTCATGTCAATGTATGGCAAAAACCACTACAATATTGTAAAGTAATTAGCCTCCAATTAAGATTAATTTAAAAATAATAGTGAATCATAGTGGAGAGAGTGGACACCCTTGATCTTGTTCTTAGAGATCTTGGAGGGAATGCTTTCAGTTTTTCACCATTGCTTCTATGCCCATTTTTTGAAGCATTTTTATCATAAATGGGTACTGAATTTTGTGAAAGGGTTTTTGTGTATCTATTGAGATTATTATATAGTTTTTTAATCTTTCAATTTATTAATATGGTATATCACACTGATTTGTGTATATTGAAGAATCTTAATATGCTTTTCATAAACCATCTTGATCGTGATGTATGAGCTTTTTAATGTGTTGTTAAATTATTTGCTAGAATTTTGCTGAGGATTCTTGCATCTATATTCATCAGTGATATTGGCCTGTAATTTTCTTTTTTGTGCATGTTGTCTTATCTGCTTTTGGTATCAGGGTGATTGTGTCCTCATAGAATGTGTTTGGAAGTGTTCCTTTCTCTGAAATTGCGGAAAAATGGGCATTAACTCCTCTCTAAATGCTTGATAGAATTCCCCTTTGAAGCCATCTTGCCTTGGGCTTTTTTTTGTTGTTGTTCTTGTTGTTTTTGTGTGAGATTTTTTGCAACATTCTGGTTTCAATGTTTGTAATTGGCTTGTTCATAATTTCTATTTCTTCCTGGTTTAGTTTTGGGAGGATGAACTTTTCTAAGAATCTGTCCATTTCCTCTAGGTTGTCCATTTTATTAGCATATAGTTATTCATAATATTCCCTTATGACCCTTTGTATTAATGTGTTGTCTGTTGGAACCTTTCCCTTTTTCATTTCTAATTTTGTTGATTTGATTTTTCTTCCTTTTTTCTTGATGAGTCTGACTAATGGTTTGTCTTTTTTTTTTCTCAAAGAAAAAGCTTTTAATTTTATTAATCTTTGCTATTGTGTCCTTCATTTCTTTTTCATTTAGAGCTGTTTGGAATTCTTTCAGCTGACTTTAGGTTTTGTTTGTTTTTTCCAGCTGATTTAGATGTACAGTTAGGTTGTCTATTTAATGCTTTTCTTGTTTCTTGAGGAAGGATTGTATCCCTATAAACTTCCCTCTTAGAACTGCTTTTGCTGAATCCTATAGGTTTTGGGTTATCGTGACTTTGATGTCATTTGTTTCTAGGAATCTTTTGATTTCCCTTCTTACTTCTTCAGTAATGTCTTCATTATTTAGCAATGTATTTTTTAATCTAGATGAGTTTGTGGTTTTTTGCAGTTTTTTTTTTTCTTTTTCTTTTTCTCCCATAGTTGATATCTAGTCTCATAGCATTATGGTCAAAGAAGATACTTGACTTGATTTCAATTTTCTGAAATTTACTGAGGCTTGATTTGTGGCTGAATATCTGGTCCATTCTGGAGAATGTTCCATGAACACTTGAAAAAATAATGTATTCTGCATTTGGATCAAAATTCCTGAGGCTATCAATTAGGATATCAGTTAGGTCCATTTTTTCCAAAGCTTCATTTAAAGTTTGTGTTTCCTTACTGATTTTCTGTCTTGATGGTCTGTCCATTGGTGTAAGTGAGATGTTCAAGTCCCCTACTCTTATTGTGTTACTGTTGATTTCCCCTGTTGTGCCTGTTAGTGTTTGCTTTATGTATTGAGGTGCTCCTATATTGGATGCATACATGTTTACAATTGTTATGTCTTCTTCTTGGATTCATTTATTGATCATTATGTATAGTACTTTTTGTTTCTTGTAATGGTCTTTGGATTGCCACTCTGGCTTTCTTTTGGATTCCATTCACATGGAATTTCTTATTCCATCCTTTTACTTTCATTCTGTATGTGTCTTTAGGTCTGAAATGAGTCTCCTTTGGGCAAAATACATATGGGTCTTGCTTTTTTATCCATTCAGTCAGTCTGTATCTTTTGGTTGTTGCATGCAATCCATTTACATTTAAAGTAATTATTGGTATATATATGCCTATTGGCATTATTGACTACATAGTTCCTTTTCTATTTGTTGTAAGGGTGGCTTGGTGGTATTAAATTCTCTTAACTTTTGCTTGTCTGTAAAGCTTTTGATTTCTCCATCAATTTTGAATGAGATCTTTGCCAAGTATAGTAACCTTGGTTGTAGATTTTTTTTTCTTTTGATGCCTTAAATATATCCCATCATTCCCTTCTGGACTGAAGAGTTTCTGCTGAAATTTCCACTGTTAATCATATGGGTGTCCCCTTGTACGTTGCTCTTCCCTGGCTGATTTTAATATTCTTTCTTTATGTTTAATCTCTGTTAGCTTCATTAATAAGTGTCTTGATGACTTTATCCTTGGCTTTATCCTTTAAGTGATTCTCTGCACTTCTTGTACTTGATTGACTATTTCCTTTCCCATGCTGGGCAAGTTTTCAACTATAATATATTCAAACTTTTTCTCAGTGCTTTTCTTTTCTTCTTCTTTTCCTGGGACCCCTGTAACTCAAATGTTGGTACATTTAATATTATCCCAAAGGTCTCTAAGGCTATCATCAATTCTTTTCATTATTTTTCCTTTATTCTGCTCTTCAGCAGTTATTTCCACCATTCTATCTTCCTGTTCATTTATCCATTCTTCTGTCTCAGCTATTCTGCTATTGGTTCTCTTCCAGAGTATTTTTAATTTAATAATTGTTTTATTCACCTTCCTTTGATTATTCTTTATTTATTCTATGTCCTTGGTAATTGTATCAACTGTGTTATTGCTTCTTGTATTTTCTCCATTCTATTTTCAAGTCCTCAGAACATCTTTACTATCATTATTCTGAATTCTATTTCAGGTAGATTGATTATTTCCTCTTTGTTTATTTGCTCTTGTGAGTTTCTACCTTTTCTTTCATTTGTGCTATATTTCTATGTCTTTTCATTATTTTTTCCCTAACTTATTCTGCTTTAGGTCTCTTTTTCCCAAGCTTTAGGGTTGTATTCCTCTTCCTTTGGTGTTTGCCTTTGGAGGGAACATTTGGTTGAGTGGTTTGTGTTGACATCTTGTTAGGGGTGACTTGTGCCTGTGTTATATTGGGAGGAATTGAGGTTTTATTTTTCCTTCAATGGGCAGGACTGTGTGAGGTGGTAGATTTTGGAGTGTCTGTGAGATGAGTTGATGATTGTGTATTTTTGTCTTGTTTGTTGTTTGGGTAAAATGTCCTGGGGTGGATGCTGTCAACAACTAGGTAACACTAACCTTTGTCCTTTGTGTACAGGTGTCAAAGTTCTCAGTAATCAACAAGCTCTAGGGCTAAGACTTCTCTGGCAATCTGGGATCTTGGAATCAATGCTTTCACCTCAATGGTTTAGGTGTGACCTTTGGTCAGGGGATCAGAGCATCATAAGTCATTTGTTATGGGATTAAAAGGGGTTAAAGCAAACACACCAAGGCAAAAATCAAAAATATTACATGAAATAAGACATGAACCCAGATAGATGATAAATACAAAATCAAACAGGTAACTAGAGAAACAATGGTGCATATACACACACTTCAAAACACATACATATAACCAAAGTCAACTAAAGAAAAGAGCATGGGAGAATGATTTGCTGAACAAGGGGAACCAAATGTGATATTGACCAATTAAAAGCAGAGCTAACTAACTCTCAGTCTGGAAAACAGCCTAAGCAGAGTGCCAACTGGGGAATATAGTAGAGAGAGCACAACATTTTAACTTACATGGTGAAAAAAGAGTGAAGGAAAAAGGGGAGAAGGAAAAGAAAGAAAACAAAAAAGAGGAGAATAGAGATAAAAGAGAAAAGGAAAGGGTAGAAGAGAAGTTTAAAAAGAGACAAAATAAAAATAAAACAACAAAGACAGATATATGTGAATAGCTACAAACAGCAAAGAATTACAAGAAAAGCAGTCAAATATGTCAAAAACAAAATCAGAAAAATCACCAAAAAAAGGTGAAAAAAGTATTATTATTATTATTATTTTTAACAAGAAAAGCAAAGACCGTAGCTCTATAGCACCACAAAAGGCTAATGTAAATTAGAAATATGTAGGGGGAGTCAAAAGTGTGATTTAAAAGAGGGAGAGGGAGAAAACCCATGGCTGTTTCATTTAAATGTATGACAAAATTCACTACAAATAAAAAAAATAAAAAATTTAAAAAAAATAAAAGAGGGAGAAAAAAGGTTCTCAAAGTCTTAGTTCTTCTTGGTTGTGGAGTCTGCCCATGTGGACATGGTTAGATTAGTGTCCTGCGGCATTTTCCTGCTTGGAGGAGCTCATGCCTGTGTTGTGTTTGATGGAGTTAGATCTCACCTCTCTGAAGGGCACCACAGTGTTGTCCAGTAGTAGGTTTTGGGGTGTCTATGAGTCAGTATGTCTTTGGACAGTCCTTCCGACTTTGACAGTGTTAGACACATCTATTTCTGCAGCCGCATTTAAGTAGCCCTCTCAGCATATCTTCACTGCCACCAGTCCTGTACTTGACCCTGGAGTCATTGCTGGCGCTTCTGTTTCCTGGTCCTGCAGGCTGAAGCTTGCCAGGTGGGAGCTTATGTGGATCTTTCCTCGGTTCCCCAACCCTGTCCTCTGCATTGTGGAGAGTTATATAGGCTTCCCTCAGCCCCCTGAGCTTGCCCTCTGTGGCCTAGGGCTTCTGAGCACTTGTTTCAGCTCAGCAGGCCTACCCTCTATATTGTGGGACTTGTGTGCTCTTCTTTTGGCTCACCAGACCACATACTCTGCACCACGAGTATCGTGTGGGCTGCAGAGGTTTGTATGATACAACTCTCTTGGCACACCAGGACTGCCCTCTGCACTGCAAGGCTTGTGCGTGCTGCAGAGTTTTGTTTGTGCTCTTCTCTTGGACTCCATCGAGTCAGTGATGCCATCCAACAATCTCATCTTCTGTCATCCCCTTCTCCTCCCACCTTCAATCTTTCCCAGCATCAGGATCTTCCAATGAGTCACTTCTTTGCATCAGGTCACCAAAGTGTTGGAGTTTCAACTTCAACATCAGTCCTTCCATGAACACCCAAGACTGATCTCCATTAGGGTGAACTGGTTGTATCCCCTTGCAATCCAAGGGACTTTCAAGAGTCTTCTGGAACACCACAGTTCAAAAATTCAGTTCTTCAGTGCCCAGCTTTCTTTATAGTCCAACTGTTACATCCATACATGACTATTGGGAAAACCATAGCTTTGAATAGATGAACCTTTGTTGGCAAAGTAATGTCTCTGCTTTTTAATATGCTGTCTAGGTTGGTCATAACTTTTCTTCCAAAGAGCAAGTGACTTTTAATTTCATGGCTGCAATCACCATCTACAATGATTTTGGAGACCCCCAAAATAGTCTCTCACTATTCCCCTTGTTTCCCCATCTATTTGCCATGAAGTGATGGGACTGAATGCCATTATCGTAGTTTTCTGAATGTTGAGTTTTAAGCCAATTTTTTCACTCTCCTCTTTCACTTTCATCAAGAGGCTCTTTAGTTCTTCACTTTCCGCCATAAAGGTGGTGTCACCTTCGTATCTGAGATTATTGATACTTCTTGCAGAAATCTTGATTCTAGCTTGTGCTTCATCCAGCCCAGCATTTCACATGATGTACTCTGCATATAAGTTAAATAAGCAGGGTGACAATATTCAGCGATTTAGAACCAGTCTGTTGTTCCATGTCCAGTTCTATAAATAAGATCTATTTCTCTTCTGTAAGTATTTCACACACTCTAAGACATATATCATGTCTATAGGCTATAAGATTTTATAAATTAAATTTAATAATATCTCAATAGTTTGAGTTTTAAAATGTTCTTTTACATTTTTTTTGAATGTTTCTTTTTATAGTTGTCCGAGTTATCTATAAAAGTTATATGCAGGAAAGAACAATGCAATAAACCCTGTAAATTACACAAAGAAAATCTTCTCTGTCGTTTGGCAGTGTTATATTTCTCATTTATCTCATCAATCACTTATCTATCCTGACATGCAATCCATGTTTTCTCACATGTTACATAAATTTTTAAAGTCTGGTTAGAGATTTTTATCTATATACTTAGTAGTCAGTAAGAACATAAAGTTAGACTATCTTGACAAATATTAGCAACTACTATTTATTTTGGACAGTATGTGGCTTGGCCTTAGCAAATATAAGTACTTTGATAAGATCTAGTTCTCTGCTGTTTGGCCTATGCTTCTGTCTTGCGGGGCCCCATTCCAATTTCAGGTGTAAACTCTTGTACCAAGGCCACAGATATGGAGCCCTGTACCAACACCATCTCCAGAACTGACTGAGCCCCATAGCAACCATTACCATGAGCCCCCCTTATCTAAATTGGCAAGCTCTCTGACCCCATATTAGGTAAAGATGCCCAGCATAACCAATCACCTAATGCCATCCTTCCAGCAGAAATTTTCTTTGTGATGAGGCTATAAAGTTATCCTTTGAGCTGGCCCACTCTAATAACAGCATCTTTTGTTTTAATAAACCCTATTCTCCTTTCCTTCTGCCTCATGTTTGGAAATTCTTTGCCAACCCAAACACAGATCATAACATTTGGTGGCCCATATAGGAACTCTCAGGTGATTCTTCTCCTTTGTTCTCTCATTTCTAGTCCATCAAATCCTGTGTGAACAGGTCAGTGGCTGTGGAAGCAATTGAGGAACCCTGGCCAAGGTTACTCTCTGGCATGTTTCAAAGGCCCTACAGCCCAATGTGCTCCAGTAGCAGCCTCCCAAGTGGGTGAGGGTCTCCTTTCCTCTTTAGCCCTTAGACTGAGGACCAGGCCAATTAATATTGTGATAACATGTGTCAGACACTCGAAAATCTGCGGCTTGATGACTCCCACTGAAAAGTTAAGGAGGTTACAGAATGGATCAGTCTATTAGAAAGTCTGCTCCCAGCAAGACAGTCTTCATGCACTGTGAGGCAAATACTGATTAATGCAAAAAAAAACAAAACCTGAGCCCAGTCTCCCTCGCTACAACTTTCCTTGTAGGACTACAAGGCAGAATTTTCAGCCTGTCTTGCCTGATACTGTCACTTTTCTGAGTCCATTACCTCTGAGCCATCCCAAAGACTGCCTTCCACATTTCAGGAAATCACCAAATGGTTAGTCACCTGGTTGTTTCTCAGAATTTATCTCTTTTCTATCTTTTCCTTCCCAGGTGACATGGTGCCTTAGCTGCACAGTGCCTCAGTTGGATACTTTATATCCTTAGCCTTACTTTCTGTGACCTCCTCTTACTGTTGGATGTGAATCTGAGACAATCAAGTATTCTGGTGCTTCAATCACATGGAGAGATCACTGGGACAAAAGGGAGGACTTTCTGTCACCTGGTGACTCTCAGTACCCCCATTCTGTGGCACATAGGCTAAGAATGGATTCTAGTTCATCCTTGGAATCTCCCTCAGAAGCACCCCTCAGCTGCATTCTCAGGAACTGGTAACAGTGTGACCCTGAAAATCTCTAAGAAAATCTACCATGCCACAATACAAACTGGAGGGTCAAAAAATTGCCTCTTAATGGCACACTCTCTTCTGCTGAAAGCAGGAAAATGACTAATTTTCATAGCCCTTAGTCAGAAACTGTATCTGAGGGACTCATGTTGCATGTGCCTTTCTGTTGCCACCCTTTCTCCTTGACCCCCTCCTAGGAAGTTCCTTACTCAGCCTTTTCTATCCACATCTGATCTCTATTGTCAGAAACAAGGAAAGGATTCTGAGGTTCCCTTTGGCCCAGGACTTTCTATTATTATCAAAAGCCTGGGAAAGCAAAAACAAAACAAAACAAAACTCTTCTTTCTTAAAAAAAAAAAAAATAAAAAACCTTCTTCTAACTTCTTCTATCTCTCAGGGTAGGGAAGAAAAATCTTGCCCCACTCTTGTAAATTCCCTTACTCCTTCAGATTATTCTGATAAAACTCAGACCCACCTCCCCAGAAGGACAATCTCCAGTGGGACAACGCCTTATTAGTCAGTTTGCCCCTGTCATCAGAGCTAATTTGAACACTTTCTGGTTTAAATGTTAGCTATGAAACTATGACTACAAAAAGGAGACATGACATTTTTGACACTGGATGGCCATGATATTCTTTAGACTCCAGAGAAAACTGGTTAAAATGAAACTCTTTTGAAAATGCAAAACCAGTCCTTTTGCACATAAAATTAGAAAAATCTGGCTTGTTGAAATAATTTTTCTGGGATCTCTGACCCTGAGAAAACAGAAACATACCTAGGAAAGAGCCTGAAGTTAACTCTTATATCCTTGAGATATACAGTCCAGTTTGCCTGAGACTTCAGACTTGGTCAAATTAGTAGAAATTTTAGCCAAGGGGGAAAAAAAGAGCAAAAATAATTTTAAATCTCAAGCAAAAAACATGAAATATCTGTCAGGATTTATGTATATCTCAATGCCTGTCCTTCTCTTTTGATAATATTGCTGAAGTTAATTTGTAAATGAGCTCTAATTTTAGTGGCCTAAAGAAAAGTAAACACAAATCAAATAATTCTTAATACAAGCAAAATTAAGCTAAATGATTTTCAGGTTCATGTAAACTGGGAAACACTTAATATTAAATTAATACCTGATATTAATGTTTGTTTGTTGATCTAATTAATATGGACATACTTTGGTAACCTGATGTGAAGAACTGACTCCTTGGAAAAGACCCTGATGCTGGGAAAGACTGAAGGCAGGAGAAGGGGACAACAGAGGATGAGATGGTTGGATAGCATCACTGACTCAATGGACATGAGCTTGGGCAAGCTCTAGAAGTTGGTAATGGACAGGGAAGCCTGGTGTTTTGCAGTCCATGGGGTTGCAAAGAGTTGTACACAACTGAATGACTGAACTGAACTATCTTAAAAATCATAAACATTCAGTATAAAACTTTTATTGCAAGTAGGTTTAACATGAACTAAATAAGATCTTATTATATCTGTTGCAAATCTGCCTGCAAGGAATGTAACTCGAAGTGAAGAAACTTTTAAGGAAAGAAAATGCAAATGAGATAGCTCTGGGTGATATATGTTTACCAATCTACAGAATCCTGATATAAAGGAGAGTTTACAGTTGCTTAGGGAAAGTAGGACATGTGTTTTCAATTTTAAAAAAATGCTTAAGAAATGTAATTACATTTTATTAAGGGAAAAGGAAGTAAGTCTGTTACAGGTGGCTGTTCTCTGAATTAACAAAATGTGGGGAATACAGAAAGTGAAAAAATGTGAAAAGTGGACATAGAGAAAAGTAGGGAGCATGGTACAAGTTTTCTTAAGATGTTGCACTGCATTTAAAATGATTTATTACAAATAACTAAACAGACACTTCTCCAAGGAAGACATACAGATGGCTAAAAAACACATGAAAAGATGCTCAACATCACTCATTATCAGAGAAATGCAAATCAAAACCACAATGAGGTACCATTACACGCCAGTTAGGATGGCTGCTACCCAAAAGTCTACAAGCAATAAATGCTGGAGAGGGTGTGGAGAAAAGGGAACCCTCTTCCACTGTTGGTGGGAATGCAAACTAGTACAGCCACTATGGAAAACAGTGTGGAGATTTCTTTAAAAACTGGAAATAGAACTTCCATATGACCCAGCAATCCCACTCTGGGCATACACACCAAGGAAACCAGATCTGAAAGAGACACATGCACCCCAATGTTCATCGCAGCACTGTTTATCATAGCCAGGACATGGAAGCAACCTAGATGTCCATCAGCAGATGAATGGATAAGGAAGCTGTAGTACATATACACCATGGAATATTACTCAGCCATCGAAAAGAATTCATTTGAATCAGTTCTAATGAGATGGATGAAACTGGAGCCCATTATACAGAGTGAAGTAAGCCAGAAAGATAAAGACCATTACAATATACTAACACATATATATTGAATTTAGAAAGAAGTTAATGATAACCCTATATGCAGAACAGAAAAAGAGACACAGATGTATAGAACAGTCTTTTGGACTCTGTGGGAGAAGGCAAGGGTGGGATATTTCAAGAGAACAGCATCGAAACATGTATATTATCTAGGGTGAAACAGATCACCAGCCCAGGTTGGATGCATGAGACATGTGCTCGGACCTGGTGCACTGGGAAGACCTAGAGGGATTGGGTGGAGAGGGAGGTGGGAGGGGGGATCGGGATGGGGAACACATGTAAACCCATGGCTGTTTCATTTCAATGTATGACAAAATCCATTACAATAAAAAAAATAATAAATAAAATAAAATAAAATAAAATAATTTATTGTTACTCTGGCTAATTGAATATTGTTTCATGATAAATGTAAGCTGGTACCAGACTGCAATTTGGTTTCCTCTCCGTTAAGAGAATAAAGTTTTCTTGGGTTGCACCTTTAATAACAGACTATGTGAATTTCTTTGCATTTAAGTTTATATTTGTTTGTTTGTTTGTTTGTTTATTCTTTGGTTATTTTTGTAAAGTGAATATGGATATCTCACAATGAATTGCAAAAATTATGACACATGTAGCTAAAACTCATTCTGATTCCTCAAAAAATTAACCCCTGACTGTCAAATCTTTCCTATCCTGATATCCTTATAACTTAGCAACATTTTACTCCTAAATCAGGGGATTTAAAATGAGTAAACAATAGCTGTAATTCAAACAGTAAGGACTATAGAAAATCCAAGATGGCCACTTGGCTTTTCCTGGCTCCCTGACAAACCTCATTTTTGTTTTGTTTTGTTTTGTTTTTGATGTGATAAAGCCTTTCCTGGCTGCAGGGTTAAAGCCCTCACAACAACAACAAAAAAAATTCATTAAAACTATGTCTTCCATTTGGGTATACCTTCTACAGTCTCTAGTGATCAAGGTACCCTATTCTCTGGACAAATCATACAAGCCTTAACATAAACTTCACAAACTTTTTATAACTATCACTGTTACTATTATTTTTAATCATCAGAGAAGGACAGCCAAACAAAAATTAATCACATAACATTAAACAAACTGCTAAATATGACTGCAATTTTCATGACTTTTTGTCCAACATGTTACTAGCTTCTAATCTTTATTTTTCAGGTATTTAGAAGCTCTTCTCCTCAAGTTATTTATAATTTAAAATGATTTGGTAATTTACACCTATGGGTAAATAATTTTTCTTTTCTCTCTACCTTGTCCCTGCAGAAATTGGAGACTCTTGGATTCTAAACAGCCTTATCTGGTAAATGAAAAGACTGTCTCCTGACAAGTATAAGAATCTCAAAGTAATTTTTCTAAGACTACTGAAATATTGAATTCTAGTTTTGTTAATGTCTGTGCTTACTAAAACTCATTTCTGTGACACATCTTTGTTTTTATGTTATATTGTTGCAAAATTGAATTAAGTTACTGAAAGGATATTCTAAGTTTGTTTCTGAAGTCTAAATTCATAATCAATCTTTGGATAAAAATCAGATGCTCCATGATTTACAACCAGGAGATTAACACCAGGCTATAGTCATTTAACAGACTAAGTCAGACAACTTAAAGTTATATAGAGTTACCCCTAATGAAAATTCTTAAATTCTGGCTTATAACCTTACTAACACTTCTAGCTATATTATTTCTGATTATTCCCTGTTTTACAAAAAAAATTGTTTTGTCTCTTACATTACTGGATGTGCTATTGAGGCTCTAATTAAATAAATGATTATAATAGTGTAACTAGAGATATGGAAGAAGCAACAAGAGGGAATATGTTCCTGGACAATAAGAGACTGCTAGTAAGGCACATATGGTACAGAACTTTTGCTACTACCAAGGCCTATGCCAGTAATAGTATACTGAGTGGTCAATCAGAAAAATCTTCATCAGCCCAGGGAATAAACATTCCTAGTACGACGGGACAAAATGGAAATGAAATGCTTCCCAACAATGGTCACATTTATGACCATGAAGGGACCCTGCCAACTGAAAACCTGCACTTGTCATCTGCCTCTATAAAGATTAAATCAGTAGCCATTGTGACTACTGACCTTCAACACTCCCTGAAAGGAGTTCAGGGTGGAGATAAGAAATGAGGCACTCTGTGCTCTGGGAAAAACTGGCAGAACAGTCATTTAGATAGATATTTCCAGATAAAGATTTCCATGAGCCCCAATTCTTATACCTTCTTGATAGCTTACAGTAAACAATGTCAGATTTGTGAGCTGTAAAGAAGAAAGCCTTAGCTTCAGGACCAGGCACCAGGCTTGATCACTCAAGAGTTTTTATGTAACAGAGTTTTATTAAAGTATAAAAAGTGACAGAGAGAAATTCTGACATAGACATCAGAATGTGGACAGAGAGTATGCCCCTTTTTACCAGACCCACTCCCACAACATACATCTTAAATTAACAAGATTAAAATTAACAATAGAAATATTTTACCAGACTCATTCCCACAATATACATTTTAAGATAACAAGATTAGTCAGAAGGTTTCTGTTAGGAAGGAGAAACATATCCTCAAGCAGGATACATTGTTGCTATATAATATAGATTTTAAGGAAAAATATAGCTTAAACCATTAGCTCTGGGCTTAAAGAAAGAATGTTTTATGTGACTAAGATGAAGGAATGTAGAAAAAAATCTGTTTGTCTTTTTCTCCTCCTTGAGAGCCCTTCTCCCCTTCTTGAGGGCCCTGGACCCCTTCTTCCTTGAGGGCCCCAGACTTCTTATCAGCCTACCTAAATATTAATTCTCTCTAATTCCCCTATTTTTCTTTTAGGAGAATATGGCTGCCAAGGGAAAAAGGGCCATCACACTCGTTCTGTAGCTACTTCCTGCTGGCCAAGGGAACAGGCCCTAAATTGTTGAGGCAGCATATTATCTTAACCCTCATATTGAGGATCTCTGATCCAGGGGTCCCAAGTAATAGTTGGAGGAGGCTGTGGCACTTGTAGGAGCTTGGACAACCATTTGTAACCTAAAAGCTTTCACACAGTTAGAAACAAACCCCATTATACAGTTACAGATATAAGGCAAATAGTCATTAAACCAAGTTAAAATATAATCATAATTAAGAGTCACATTATGTCCACAGTTGAGGTACAATATGTTATACCAGTCCATTTTAGGATCGTTAGATGCCATCAGATTAAGATGTCACATATGATTGTTGTTAGTGAAGGTATTCATGGAGATGAAGAAAGCCCTTTCCTTTAAGGGGAGAAACCTACCATGTGGAGCCTTTTATTGACGAGTAGAGGAGCACTCTGCAGACTCAGTAATTAGACTCATTGTGAGGCTGGGTCAGGGGTCAAATCCCACAGTTCCTGTAATGTCTGTTGAAAAGCTGAAATCTGAGTCACATAGTTAATTCTAAGGCTTAATTTTCATTCTGGGGAAGAAAAAGTGAATGTGGCAGTGTTTAAGATTCCACAGGCTCGAAGTTTAGTTATTGATCCTTCTAGTAGTAGTGATTGATATTTAAGAAGCTGACTGTCATCCAAATATTAACTTTGGAGTTTAAGATCCCACTGACATAATGAGAAGTCAGTACAGTAAGATTTCACCCATTAGTAAACTTAAGAACTTCAAGCACTAGCAAAGCAATAGAAGCTATAGGTTTCTGGTGAGGACCTTAGGGTTGTGTCATCACTCAATAAGGCTATACCTTTTGTTTCAGTAACAAATAGATTAAACTCTGACTCTGTGGGCAAGCATAAAGCAGGAGCTTGTAAGAGAGCAGCTTGAAGAGCCCTAAAAGCTTTTTGAGTCCCTGGTGACCAAACCAGTCTAACTAGTCGAGTTTCAGTTACAAGTTTATATAAAGGCCGAGCGAGTTCCCCATAGTTGAGAATCCAAATGTGGCAGTAGTTTGTGATGTCCAAAAATCCTCTAAAATGTCTTCAAGTCTTAAAGTGGAAGATGATTTAGTATAGGTTTAACTCCAGAAAGCATCCTTCAAATCAGTGACTGAAAAGTATTTGACTCATTCAAGAATTCAGACAATAAAGTATAAGGATTAGGCACCATGGAGTATAAAGGAACCACAGCCTCATTTATTATTCATAAATCTGAACTAGTCCCATTTATCATTTGGCATTTTTGTACCCAAATAGGAGTCTCACATGGACTGTTACAGGGAATTAATAATTAATAGCCCTTGTTCCTTTAAATTGTCATATATGGGTTTTAAGTCTTCCTTAACCTTGGGCTTTAATGAATACTGCATTTGATGTGGAAATAGGTGAGGGTCTTTGAGCTTGATAATGACCAAAACAGCATTTTGTGCTCAACCCACAGTTTTTTTTTGTTGTTGTTGTTTGTTTGTTTGTTTTTTCCATCAACCCACACCCTAGGATTTACATTTTGTTCAATTATAAACAGTGGTTTCCATATTCATGAAAACCGAGGACTGGACCTTGCTCAGTATATCCCTCCCCAGAAGGGATGAGGGAGACTCCAGCATGATTAGAAACTTGTAAAAAAATAGCACAGAGTCCCCATTGTAGCTGAAAGAATGACTGAAAAAATAATGTTTGGCTCATCCAGACAGTGAACTGGGAGAAAAGTGGGCCAGGAGCTTCAGTGAACACAGAGAAAGTTGCCCCGAGGTCTAAAAGGAAATCAACTGATTGCTCCCCCCATAGTTATTAATATCCAGGGTTTCTGAGGTGTAATTAGGATAGGAGCTTGTGTGGAGACGCCCAGGCCCTTCACTCCCAATTGCCTTGGGAGCCTGACCCCTGGGGCCTATGCCTTGGAGAGCAGCCTATTTTCCAGTGTAATCCTCTGCAGTGTGATCTAAGCTAAGGGCAGTTTAGATGCCTGAGGGCAGTCCTGCTTAAAAGGCTCCTCCTTCCCATAGTAATAATAAATCCATCCCTTTTCACCTGGGCATTTTTCCTCAGGCTGTTTCAGAGTAGATCTAACAGCTATTGTTGGGGCTTCAGTCTTTTACCTGTTTCTTTTTTGTTTCTTATTATTCTCTGATTCTCTGCCATAATATGCTATCTGACAGTTGCAGCAATTTATCTGAAGACGTATTTGGTCTGAACACCGTTTTTGTAGCTTACAGCAGATATCTGGAGCCAACTGAGTGAGAAATCTATCTTTTAAGATCCTTCCTGCCTCTGAACTTTTGCAATCAATGTCAGTAAACTTGCAGAGAGCCTACCATAGTCTATCTAGGGATTTACTAGGATCTTCCTTCTCTCACTGTTCTATGTCAGCCAACGTGGCACAGCTTAAAGTCCAGCATAGTTTAAAGTCGTAGTGCATGCTTGTTTAAGTCCTTCAAGAATACATCTGATAAAGTGGTTCTGCTATGGGAACTGTTTGGCTCCCAGTAGGGGGGAGGGCTATTTCATGTTCCCTCTTCCCCTTTGTCTCATGTTCAAGCCATTCATCTCCAAAAGCATTTGTTTCCCTGAAACTCCAGTTTTTGAGTCAGGAGTCAGTGTCTTTACCAAGACATACATTACATTTCTCTGAGTAATCTCATAAAGTAAAGTTAATCCCATAAAGGCTTCTAGGTACTTTTTGGATGCTTTAAATAGCCTTGACCACAATTGGGACTGTTTGAATTTCTACTGAAGCTGAGGCAACCCCTCCTGGAAGGGTGCCCTGATTCTCAGCCTGTTCATTTGGGAACCCCAGATACAGGGGCAAAGTAAAAGGACAGGAGGGAGCTGAAAGTTTCACACCCAAATCTGCATTCTTAAGGCACAAGTCTGGCATGTCTCTTTAGAGAGATAAAGAACAACATATATGGCACCAATATCCATTTCACTTGTTTTCTACAGATCAAACTTAAAGGGGTGGTTCTTGGAACTGCTAGAGAGGAAAAAGTGGCGTCCGCAGCCATGGATTTTTTCTACTGAAGGCATGCCTCTCTGCTCTAAATGGGGTGGAGACAGACTTCTCACCAAAACTTTCCTTCTCTGGTTGAACTTAGTCTGTTTCTCACTGACAAAGGCACCTTACTCCTTCCTCTTGGTTCTACCACGAAGGTGGAATGGAGGTGTACCAGGGGAGACCTGATGGCATCCCAATGATTTCCAGTTCCTCACCATTAAGACTTTTTATTGATTTCCCCTTTTCCTCTGGTGCCACCCGGGGTGAAGCAGAGTAGTTTCCTGACTGTTTCTCAAACTAACACTGCTAGGGGAAGCATCCATCGTCTATGTACCTATGTTAAGCTCTGGGGAATCGAACTTATCTCAGTTTAATATATATATATATATATATATAATAAATAAATAATATATATTAATATAATATATAATAAATGTATATAAATAAATATATAATAAATAAATAAATATTATATATATATATATATATATATATATAAAAAAAAAAGTGGTTCTCAGTTTAATATATAATATATATAGTGGTTCTGGAACTGCTAGCTCCTATCTGCAAGAGAGAAAAAAGCATCATCCAAGCATCCACAGCCGTGGCTTTTTATCCATCAGAAGTGTCCCTCCCTGCTTTAGATGGGGGTGGAGACAGACTTTCTACAGAAGCTTTCCTCCCCTGGTCAGACTTAGTCTATCCCTTAATGATACAGGCCCCTTTGCACCAGGGGTAGATCTGATGGCATTCCAAATTGATTTAGTTCCATACCACCAAGACCTTTGATTTATCTTTTTCTCTGATGCAACCCAGAGTGTAACAGAGTAGCTTTCCACTATGTTCCCAAGCTAGGACTACTAGGGGAAGCATCCCTGTTCCATGTGGCTATGCACATTCCTGAGTACAGTCCTGACTGCAGTAGAAGCAGTGAGTCAAAGAGATGCACAACACAATCCAAGATACCTCTTCTGAGTGTTGCCATCCCAGTATATATGATAGCAAATGAGGTAGTGGAGGGTTTGCCAGTGAGGAAAAGTGATCTTTGTCTTCGAGCTACTAGGGCCAATCCTTCCAGTTCATTTCTACAGATTCCACAAAAGGAATATCTAGAAAATTGAGACAGAAGCCACTGGAGAACTGGTCTGCTAAAAGCTAGCACTATCAAAGGAAGAAGCCTACTGTACTTCATATCTGGGATTCCCGACCTATGTTCTTAGAAACCTCAGGCTCACTAGCAGTGCTTCCATCCATATAGTTTTGATGGCATAGCTATGACAAGGACTCACTTTAAGGATTATGGTACCATATGGAAGCAGCCAAGAGAGAGACACTGCTGAAGCTAGAGTTCTACCTAGTTCCTAAACATGTTTCTAATAAGTCTGGTTCCCCATGATTACCAAGCTTGAGGTCTAAGTAAAGGTACACAGTAACAGCATGGATCACAAGTCCATTGAAAGTCTATGATCTAACAGATTAGGTTAGTAGTTCTAATTCCCGAGACAGTTATGAAACGGTCAATGAGACCAGGAAAAGCTGACAGAGAAAGGAAAGTTAGGTCCACACACTTCACCCATCTCTGGCCACTCCCCTCTCAGGGACATTGGGTGCCTCTTGGCATTGGTAGGTTGACAAGGCTCCCCTCTTGACGCTGCCTTCCAGTCATTATGAGGCACTGAGAAACCACAGAGCAGGGCTCAAATCTCGCTTTGTACTTGTTTCTGTACTTCTCCTTCATTCTACATTCACACAGAAAAGCACACCATTAGAATTAGTAAAGTAAAAGGAGAAATGTGTGTATACTACAACAACAGATGAGCTAGAATTCTGAGGGTCCTTACTTTGTCTTGAATATCCTGGACAAGCTCCAAAACGATAGCTTATGGTGAACGATTCTTCATGATTTCCAAAGAAGAAGATTCAGGGACCAGGGACCAGTCTTGATCACGCGAGAGCTTTTGTATGTAGCAGAGTTTTATTAAAGTATAAAAAGAGACAGAGAAAGCTTCTAACATAGACATCAGAAGGCAGACAGAGAGTGCCCACCTTGATAGTCTTATCAAGGCTTTATATACTTTTACCAGATGACATACATCTTAAATTAACAAGATTAGAATTAACAATAGAAAGGTCTTACCAGACCTACTCCCACAATTAGTCAGAACTGTTCTTTTTAAAAATGGAGAAACATGTCCTCCAGCAAGATACATTGTTTCTCCATAATCCTTAGCACAGAGCTTAGGATGAGTTGTGTAATGATTAATATGTAATCATTAGCTCTGGGCTTAAGGAAGAAACATTTTATGTGACTAATATGATGGCATGTAGGAAAAAAAATTTCCTTTTCTCCTCCTCAAGAGCCCCAGATCCTTTTCTCCTTCTCAAGGACCCTGGACTCCTTATCAACCTACCTAAGAATTAACTCTTTCTCATTCTCATGCTTAGAAAAATTAACATCATGGACCAAAGTCTGGTCTTGGTTGCCCTGGATATCTCTTATTCTAGATGCTCCTTGGCAGCTGTTCTACTTCTATTAACCTTTGGGCCGTGTATCTTTAACCCTTCTTGCTAAGTTTTCTTCTTCTAGCATACAGAAAATAAATTTCCAGATGGTGCTACAACAAAGATACCAGCCAATCAGCACCTAAATATTGTTGGGACAAGCTGGCTTATAATTCCATGGATTCTCATCACTTTCTATAAATGCACCCTGACAGAGAGCAGGCATTGGGACCTAGGACCCCACAAAGCTTCTTTCCAGAAGAAAGAAGAAGCTAAGAGTGGTCTTTGTCCCTTTACACAATGACCTGGGTCCCCATGACGAAAGACAGATATAGTCAGTCATTTAGACATAAACTGGATGTTAAGGGACTAAAGATTTGGCCCACAGATTAAAGGGGGGGGGGTGTGGAGCCCTATACCAAGGTCACAGGTGTAAAGCCTTGTACTGAGACCACAAATGTGGAACCCTGTAACAATGTCATCTCTGGAACTGACTGAACCTCATAACAACCATTGCCATGAGCTCCCCCTTATCTAAACTGGCCAGCTCCCTGGCCCCATATTAAGTAAAAATACTCACCCTATCCAATCACCTAATATCACCCTTCCAGCAGGGATTTTCTTCATCTTAAACCTATAAAAATGGTTCCATGAAACACATCAGCTCTCTGTTGAGCTGACCCACTGTTCTTACAGCATCTCCTACTCTAATAAGTTCTATTTTCCTCTCATTCTGCCTCATGTCTGTGAGCTATTTTCCAACTTGCACACAGACCACGACTATCTGTGTGTGGATACTTTTAGCTCTTTCTGAAGCAAGCCATTTTAAAACACAACTGGAAATACTGCCGCCTTAATTTATGTATCTTAAAATTATATAGTTTCAGCCACCTGGGGAATGATTATGTGACTTTCTTGTTCTTGAGTCCAAAATTCCCAGTTAAAGAATTCGTTTTGTCAGATTGATTTCTGTTTATTAATGAAACAATTAGGAAGAGAAACAACCTAATACTTGAACTGGTCATGGAAACTGTGATAAACTGGAAATACAAGATATATAATTATCTATAAAAATATACTATATTGCTGGGCATGAAATTTAAAACATGTTCATTATCTTGGTGATTGTCAAAAACAATGAAATGGATTAGTCTTAACTAATTCTTAATTAACCTACAGTGTTTTTCAACATAAAGTGGTTGACTGAAATGTGATCTCTTTTTAAGGCTTTAAAAACTATATCTTTAATTAAAAAATAAAAATAAAAACTATCTCTTTAATAATCTCTTTTAGATATTTCCCAGAAATTAATGTTAAGTTAACCAATTGTAGTTTCTGAAGTGAATTTTTATCCTCCTTGAGAATTAGAACAATTCTATTTAATTTCTTTGTACCTAAGTTTTAGGATTCCTTGAAGATTAATGGGAAAGATCTGCCAAACAATTTTGGTGAAGAGGTACAAAGGAAGAAGAAAATTTCGGGTTTGCTTACACCTTTGTCATTCTCTAAAGTTTGCAACATCTTGCTTACCTTTTGTTTTATTATGGCCTTGAATATATAAAAATACTAACTAACATTTACTAAGTGCCAGAGGCTATTCTAGGCCTTTATGTAGGCTATTGCATTTAATAACTCATGGAAACAACTTCAGATATCCTGCATTGAAGGCAGATTCTTTACCTTCTGAACCACCATGGAGTTTCAAGATGGTGGAGTAGAAGGATGTGCACTCTTATTCTCTAGTTCAAAACTCTAGAACACCAAAGTTGCAACTAGCTGTTGAAGAACCATTAAAAGGAGGATGTTGTAACCCACCAAAAAAGATACCTCACATCCAAGAACAAAGAAGCCTTAGTGAGATAGTAGGAGGGGTGCAACCACATTAAAATCAAACCACACACTCTACAGGTGGGCCACCCACAAACATGAGAACAAAAATATAAAAGAAGTTCTCACACTTTCACAAAAGTTCTAGGTCCCACATCAGACTTTCTATCCTGGGTGGGTGGCAAAGGAACTGGGAATCCCCAAGGGATCTGACTTTGAAGGCAAGTGGAATTTCATTACAAAACTTCCATAGGACTGGGGAAGACAGAGGCTCTTAGAGAACACAGACAAAATCTTATGTGCATCAGAACCCAGGGGAAAGCAGCAATGACCCCACAGGAGATTGAACCAGACCTACATGTGAGTACTTGAGGGCTTCCTGTGGAGCGGTGGGTTGACAGTGTCTTTCCAAGGGGACGTGGCCACTGGCACCAACAGCTCTGCGAGGCACATGTTGGCATAAGTACTTTTGGAGGTCACCATTAGCCCTACCACAGAACCTATAAGCTCTAACCTTGAGATGCCGCAAGCCAAACAATTAACAAGGAGAGAGCGCAGTCCCACCCATCAAAAGATAATAGGATTAAAATTTTACTGAACATGGATCTTGCTACTAGAGTAAGAGCTAGTTTTCCACACAGCCAGTCTCTTCCATCAGGAAGTTTGCATAAGCCTCTTATCCTTATCCATCAGAGGACAGACAGAAGAAAGGGCTACAATCTCATATATTGAGAACAAAAACTGCAATCTCGGAAAGCTAACCAATATGATCACATGGATTATAGCCTTGTCTTGGTGAAGGGGCTTGCATAACTCAATGAAGCTACGAGCCATGATGTGCAGGGCCACCTAAGACAGACGGGTCATGGTGGATGGAGAGTTCTGACAAAATGTGGTCCCCTGGAGAAACAGATGGCAAACCACTTCAGTATTCTTTCCTTGAGAACCCCATGAACAGTATGAAAAGGGAAAAATATGCAACTCCAGAAAATAAGCCCCCAAGGCGGTAGCTGTCCATTACACTAATGGTGAAGAGCAGAGAAAAAGCTCCAGAACGAATGAAAAGTCTGGTCAAAGTGGAAACAATGCTCAGCTATCAATTTGTCTGGTGCTGAAAGTAAAGTACAATGCTGTAAAGAACAATATTACATAGGAATTTGGAATATTAGGTCCATGAATCAAGGTAAATTGGACGTGGTCAAGAAGGAGATGGCAAGAGTGAATTTTGAAATGTTAGGAATCAGTGAACCCATCTACAAATTGAACTAAAGTAGATGAGAATAGGAGAACCTAATTGAGATGACCATTATACTGGCTACTGTGGACAAGAATCCCTTAGAAGAAATGGAGTAGCCCTTATAGTCAACAAAGGAGTCCAGAATGCAGTACGTGGGTGCAGTCTCAAAAATGACAGAATGTTCTTGGTTCATTTCCAAGGCAAATCATTCAACATCATAGTAATCCAAGTCAATGCCACAACCACTAATGCCAAAGAAGTTGAAGTTGACCAGTTCTATGAAGATGTCTCTTTCATCATAGAGGATTGGAATGCAAAAGTAGGAAGTCAAGAGTTACATGGAGTAATAGGAGAGCTTTCCCCTGGAGTACAAAATGAAGCAGGGCAAAGTCTAACAGAGTTTTGTCAAGTAAACATGATGGTCACAGCAAAAACCCTCTTCCAACAACAGAAGAAAAGACTCTACACATGAACATCACCAGAAGGTCAATATTGAAAGCAGATTGGTTTTATTCTTTGCAGTTTAAGATGGAGAGGGTCTATACAGTCAGCAAAACAAGACCTGGAGCTGAATGTGGCTCAGATGATGAGCTCCTTATTGGAAAATTGAGTCTTAAGTTGAAGAAAGTAGGGAAAACCTCTAGGGCTAAATGAAATCTTATGATTATACAGTAGAGATGACAAATACATTCAAGGGCTTAGATATGGTAGACAGAATACCTAAATAACTATGGACAGTGGTCCATAACATTGTACCAGAGGGGATGAACGAAACCATCCCTAAGAAAAAGAAATGCAAGAAGGCAAAGTGGTTCACTGAGGAAACAAAGGAGTGAAGCCTCCTTAAGTGAACAATGTAAAGAAATAGAGGAAAACAATAGAATTGGAAAGACTAGTGATCCCTTCAAGAAAATTGGGGATACCAAGGGAACATTTCGTGCAAGGATGGGCATAATAAAGCACAGAAATGACAAGGACCTAACAGAAGAAGAAGAGTTTAAGAAGTGATGGCAATAATACACAGAAGGACTATACAAGAAAAGATCTTAATACCTGGATAACTACAGACTCCCCTGTAGCTCAAATGGTAAAATTCTGTCTGTGATACAGGAGACCAGGCTGCAATCCCTGGGTTGGGAAGATCCTTTGGAGAAGGGAATGGCTATCCACACCAGTATTCTTACCTGGAGAACTCCATGGACAGAGAAGCCTGACAAGCTATAGTCCGTGGGGTTGCAAAGAGTCAGACACGACTGAGCGACTAACACACACACACAACCACAATTGTGTGGCTACTCCCTTAGAGCCAGACATTCTGGAGTATGAACTCAAGCAGGCTACAGGAAACATTGCTAACAATAAAGCTAGAGAAGGTGATGGAATTCCAGCTGAGCTATTTGAAATTCTAAAAATGATGCTGTTAAAGTGCTGGACTCAATATGTCAGCAAATTTGAAGAATTCAGCTGTGGCCACAGATCAGTTTTCATTCCAATCCCAAAGAAGGGCAATGCTACAGAATGTGCAAACTACTGTACACTTGCGCTCATTTCACATACTAGAAGGGTAATGCTCAATATCCTTTCAAGCTAATCTTCAGCATTATATGGAACAAAAACTTCCAGATGTACAAGCTGGATTTAGAAAAAGCAGAGGAACCAGAGATCAAATTGTCAACATTCAATGGATCATAGAGAAAGCAAGGGGATTCCAGATAAAACATGTACATCTGCTTTGTTGACTATGCTAAAGAGCTTGACAACATGGATCACAACAAACTTGGGGAAATTCTTAAAAAGACAGAAATAACAGGCTACCGTATCTGTCTCTGAGAAATCTGTATGCATGTCAAAAGTAAAAGTTAAAACCAGACATGGAACAATGGACTGGTTCAAAATTGGGAAAAGAATACATCAAGCTGTGTATTCTCACCCTCCTTATTTAACTTCTATGCAGAGTACATCATGTAAAATGCCAGGCTGCTGCTGTTGCTGCTAAGTCATTTCAATCGTGTCCAGATCTGTGCAACCCAATAGATGGGAGCCCACCAGGTTCCCCATCCCTGGGATTCTCCAGGCAAGAACACTGGAGTGGGTTGCCATTTCCTTCTCTATTGCATGAAAGTGGAAAGTGAAAGTGAAGTCACTCAGCCATGCCTGACTCTTAGCGACCCCATGTACTGCAGCCTACCAGGCTCCTCCATCCATGGGATTTTCCAGGCAAGAGTACTGGAGTAGGGTGCCATTGCCTTCTCCAAATGCCAGGCTGAATGAATCACAAACTTGAATCAAGATTGCTGGGAGAAATATCAGCAATCTCAGATATGCAAATGATACCACTCTAATGTCAGAAAGGAAGAGGAACTAAAGAGCCTTTTGATGAGGATGAAAGAGGGGATTGAAAAAAAAAAAATGGCTTAAAACTCAACATTCAAAATCTAAGATCATGATGTCCAGTCCAATAACTTCATAGCAAATAGAAGAATAAAAAGGAAACAGTGACAAATTTTATTTTCTTGGGCTTCAAAATTATTGTGGACCATATTTGCAGCCATGAAATTAAAAGATGCTTGCTCCTTGGAAGGAAAGCTATAACAAACAGAGACAGTGTATTAAAAAGCAAAAACATTCCTTTGCAGAAAGAGGTCTGTATAGTCAAAGCAATGTTTTGTTCAGTAGCCATGTACAGATGTGTGATTTGGACTATAAAGAAAGCTGAGAACTGAAGAATTGATGCTTTCAAATTGTGGTGCTGGAGAAGACTCTTGAGATTCCCTTTGACAGAAAGCATAGCAAACAAGTCCATTCTACAGGGAATCATCCTTGAATATTCATTGGAAGGAGTGATGTTAAATTTGAAGCTCCAGTGATTTGGCTACCAGGAATGAACAGCTAACTCTTTGGAAAAAGAGGAGGAGATGGATTAACATCACCATTGACTCAATTGACATGAGTTTGAGCAAGCTCTGGAAGACAGTGGAGGACAGAGCAGCCTGCTGTGCTGCAATGTATGGGAACACAAAGAGTCAGACACGATTTAGTGACTGAACAATGAACAATAACCTACAAATTATTTTGCTACCAGCTTGAGAATATAATCCCCATATTCACTTACTGAAATATCTATGATATAACATTGTGTCTAAAGTATTGTTTATCTGTTTTATGATAGTGGTGCTTTTTAGTAGAAAAAAAATGTACTTTTTTTCAGACATACGTGGTTGAGATTCCTAATTCTGTCATTTTTATGGGTGCAATCATAAGGCAATTTACTTATACTGTACCTTTTTGTCAAAGACTATGAAGATTCTGATATCTTATTAAGCTAATAAGTTAGCCACCAATGTTCCATAGAGTCTGACAAAGGATATGTGACTCTGGAGTCTGATACAAAAAACTTTATTACTCACAAGAGAGCAAGCATTATAAATATGATCATGTGAGTGTCAGTTTCTGTTGCTTCTAAGTGTCTTGGATTTGATGTGACATGATTCAGATGGATGCTATGCACTCAATAATTTTGAATCACAACTGAAATACACTGAATTTATGGTACCCATACCTTTATAATGGGCAGTGAGTATGCCTGATTTTTTCATTAAATTGGAGAAAATATATATCTTCTCATTATTTACATAAGAAGACACCATCTCTATATTTCAAGACGTTTTATTTTCTAAACATGAATCCTTAAAAGTAGAGTCTGGAACAAAGGACAGATCATTTTTTCTCTGTCAACTAAACCATGATAGACTCATGCAAAATTGTATCCTGACAATATTTCAACTCTGAAATGGGCAAAATATTTTGTATTCTAAAGAGGTTTTCATAAACATAAACGTTCTATCCTTTGTAAGAGTCCTAACTCAATATATGACACAGTGAACGGTCTAAAAACTTGGGTCCTCTTATTCCCTCCTTCTTCACTTTTATTAAAATGTACACCTGTGACTGATTCATGTCAATGTATGGCCAAAATCACTACAATGTGGTAAAGGAACTAGCTTCCAAATAAAATTAAGTAATTAATTAAAAAATAAAATGAATGTAGCCAACATGAATACAGAATGCTACTAATTATTATTAATCATGCAAAACCCTATCATGAACTTTATTAATAGATCATTAGAATATGAATCTTATGTTAACTACTGTTGCAGTTGGAATTGTCCTGGAAGATAAAGTTACTTACTCTGAAGAAGTAAACTTTGAGCAGCTTATATAGATTATACCAGTTGCTATCAAAACTGGGATAATTATCTGTGTCTTAACACCTTACAACAGTGCTGACACAAACCGATGCTCAACAAATATTTATCCAGTGCAATTATAGATTAATAACAGATGCATAATCTTTGAGGAAGAAATGGCAACCCACGTCAGTATTCTTGCTTAGAGAGTTCCATGGACAAAGGAACCAGGTGCGCTACAGTCCATGGGGTCACACAGATTTGAACATAACCAGAGCAACTTAGCATACATGCACATGTAATCTTTGGTCAATGTAGAATGAGCTATAAACTAAGTATTTTGTTTGAATTTGTAAAATGTTAAACATATGAACAGACCATGGCAAAGAACTGTGCTTGAAAAGTCATTTATAAGTAGTTTACAAGTATATGAACAATTGTAGGTACATCAAATCCCTTATGACTATACAATGGAAGTGAGAAATAGATTTCAGGGACCAGATCTGATAGACAGAGAGCCTGATGAACTATGGACGGAGGTTCGTGACATTGTACAGGAGACAGGAATCAAGACCATCCCCATGGAAAAGAAATGCAAAAAGGCAAAACAGTTGTCTGAGGAGGTCTTACAAATAACTGTGAAAAGAAGAGAAGTGAAAAGCAAAGGAGAAAAGGAAAGATATTCCCATTTGAATGCAGAGTTCCAAAGAATATCCAGAAGAGTTAAGAAAGACTTCCTCAGAGATCAATGTAAAGAAATAGAGGAAAACAACAGACTGGGAAAGACTAGAGATCTCTTCAAGAAAATTAGAGATACAAAGGGAACATTTCATGCAAAGATGGGCTCGATAAAGGACAGAAATGGTATGGACCTAACAGAAGCAGAAGATATTAAGGAGAGGTGGAAAGAATACAAAGAAGAACTGTACAAAAAATATCTTCACCACCCAGCTAATCACAATGGCATGATCACTTGCTTAGAGCCAGACATCCTGGAATGTGAAGTCAAGTGGGGTTTAGGAAGCATCACTACGAACAAAGCTAGTGGAGGTGATGGAATTCCAGTTGAGCTATTTCAAATCCTGAAAGATGATGCTGTGAAAGTGTTGCACTCAATATGCCAGCAAATTTGGAAAACTCAGCAGTGGCCACAGGACTGGAAAAGTTCAGTTTTCATTCCAATCCCTAAGAAAGGCAATCCCAAAGAATGCTCAAACTACATCACAATTGTACTCATCTCACACGCTAGTGAAATAATGCTCAAAATTCTCCAAGCCAGGCTTCAGTAATATGTGAACCGTAAACTTACAGATGATCAAGGTGGTTTTAGAAAAGGCAGAGGAACCAGAGATCAAATTGCCATTATCTGCTGAATCATTGGAAAAGCAAGAGAGTTCCAGAAAAACATCTATTTCTGCTTTATTGACTATGCCAAAGCCTTCAACTGTGTAGTTCACAATAAACTGTAGAAAATTCTGAAAGAGGTGGGAATACCAGACCACCTGACCTGCCTCTTGAGAAACCTGTGTGCAGGTCAGGAAGCAACAGTTAGAACTGGACATGGAACAACAGACTGGTTCCAAATAGGGAAAGAAGTTTGTCAATGCTCTATATTGTCACCCTGCTTATTTAACTTATAATGCAGAGTACATCATGAGAAATGCTGGGCTGGATGAAGCAAAAGCTGGAATCAAGATTGCCGGGAGAATTATCAATAACCTCAGATATGCTGATGATACCACCCCTATGGCAGAAAGTGAAGAGGAACTAAAAAGCCTCTTGATGAATGTGAAAGAAGTGAGTGAAAAAGTTGGCTTAAAGCTTAACATTCAGTAAACTAAGATCATGGCATCTGGTCCCATCACCTCATGGCAAATAGATGGCGACACAGTGGAAACAGTGTCAGACTTTCTTTTTTGGGGCTCCAAAATCACTGCAGATGGTGATTGCAGCCATGAAACTAAAGACACTTACACCTTGGAAAGAAAGTTATGACCAAACTAGATAGCACATTAAAAAGCAGAGATATTAAATTGCCAACAAAGTTCTGTCTGTTCAAGGCTGTGGTCATGTATGGATGTGAGAGTTGGACTGTGAAGAAAGCTGAGCACCATAAAATTGATGCTTTTGAACTATGGTGTTGGAGAAGACTTTTGAGAGTTCCTTTGATTTCAAGGAGATCCAACCAGTCCATCCTAAGGGAGATCAGTCCTGGGTGTTCTTTGGAAAGACTGATGCTAAAGCTGAAACTCCAGTAGTTTGTCACCTCATGCAAAGAGTTGACTCATTGGAAAAGACCCTGTTGCTGCAAAAGATTGAGGGCAGGAGGAGAAGAGGACAACAGAGGATGAGATGGCTGTATGGCATCACCAACTCAATGGGCATGGGTTTGGGAAGACTCCAGGAGTTGGTGATGGACAGGGAGACCTGGCATGGCTGTGATTCATGGTATCACAAAGAGTTGGACATGACTGAGCGACTGAACTAACCAACTAACTAAATGTCATGGACAGTATTTTTTCTTAATGTTAAGAATAATGCACAGAAAATATAGGTTCACACAAATCTTGAGAAAGATGATCCCAATATTCTCAATAATGAACTGGCTTTTTGAAACAAGGAAAGACGCATTTATATATTGGATAATATTTGGATCTAAAACCCAACCTGGAAATTTTTTAAACTTAATATATTTGGAAATTATTCATTGCAATGAGATATTTTAGTATCTGTGGAGACTACCTGTGAAAAAATATGATCAAAATTAATTTAGCAAGAATGGAATTTGCATTAACTGGGCCACTTAAGTGGCATAACTTTTCATCAAAGTATGTTGTGATACTTTTTCAACACTAGTAAGTTAGTCTGTCAGGGTATATCCAACTTTTTGCATGTTATTTTGAAGCATCTTAATAGAAACTTCAATAACAAGAAAATACAGAACTAATTTTAAAGAGTCATAACATAATACATGTGATCTTTCTTGGGAAATTAAAATTTAATATACTAAATATGAAATAAAACAGCTTATAGGATGGGCTCAGTAGCAGAATGGAGAAACAGATAAAAGAGAGTGTGAATTTGGAGACAAACCATTAGTAATACCAAATATGGAAAGCTGAGAAAACAAATGGAAAAGAAAAATAAACTGAACATCAGGAACTAATAGGAAAATATTAAAAAATTCAAGCACAAGTAAATGTATCTAAAGAAATAGAAAATTTCTAAACTGTGTTCCTGAAATGTGTAATCCAAATAACACCCAGAAGTCTCCTTGTGTTCCTTTCACTGCAACTCTGGGGGCAGGGGGACAAAAATAGCTCGCATTTATACTGTAAAGAGTCTGTACAAATAGAGAACTTCAGAGATCTACAGAACACTGAGTAAGATCTTTCATATGTGGTGAAGAAATGTAGTCCTAAAATAAATTATTTGAATAGCTTCTAAGGAAACAAAAAAACAAAACCAAAAATACCAAATATTTTCAATTAACTAAACTGTGACTCATAACAAAGCTTTTGTTTTTTGGAAAACAAAACATCCAGCACTCACAATTTAAATTTCAGAGGTCTGTTAAGCCATTCAAATTAATCAAGCATTATATAAATTATCATAAAAATAGAAAGAAAATCAAGAAATTATCAAACATCAACAAAAACATCAATTAACACTGAGGAGAAATTGATTAACCCAAGCAAATCTAGAAGAGAAGTTGGTATTATTTTTAGTAGACATGACATTAAAACAGTTACTATAGCTGTATTTCATATGTTTAAAAAGATAGGCAAAATATTAAACATGTTAGGCAGAGAATTGGAAGATATAAAAATAACTCAGATTAAACTCCTAGAAATGAAAACAAGAATGCCTGAGATAAAATATTTACTGGATTGCATAAATTGTGAACAAGAAGGAGTTCTAAATTCAAATAGAACAATGAAAAACCATGTAAAATGAGTCACAGAGAAAGGAAAGAGTGAAAAATAATAAACAGAGCATTGGGGAGTGGTGTGACAACTTTCAATTGCTTAATATACCTAAAGGGCCTTGAAATAACTGAAAAAGAGAAACAGAAAATAGTTAGAGATATAACAACTGAAAATGTTCCAAACGATGTAAACTGATAAACATAGCTCAAAGTATCTCAAGCACAAGAATTATTAAAAAAAAAAAACTAAGGTGTATTATATTAAAAATTGTCAAATGCAGAGGCAAAGATATCTTAAGATCAGCAAAAGATGACAGGATAGGTATAAACAATCATTTGAAAGCTCATAAATTTGCAGTACACTGCTAGTAACTATATTTACATTATCGTTATGCATTGTATTACTCAGTGTTCTCTAGAGAAACAGAAAATATAAGAGATCTACTATAGGAATTGGTTCACATAATATGGAGGCCAGAAACCTCTTTGCAAACATTACTGTTTGCAAGCTGGAGAACCAAGAAAACCACTTATGTAATTCAGTCTGAGTCCAAAGAATTTGAAACCAGGGGAGCAGATGGTGTAAATTTGCTAATCTCTTCCAAAAACACCCTCACAAATATACAGAGAAACAATGTTTTACCATCCCCTAGCTTAGTCAAATTAACTCATAAATTTAACCATCACATGTAGGGTAAGGAAGTTAGAGAAGGTGAGATTCTGAAAAAGCACAAGACCTGGCACTTTACTGTTCTCATCTTTAATGAGGCAAGAAGGGACAGCAGTCAGATTAGTGAGCTGCTACACTAACCCAAGAAAAAAGTAAGTATATATAGGCATATATGTGGAAAGCTACTGTCTTAAGGGGGCCTGTTCTTCTCCACGGTTGTTTGAAGCAGTTATCTCTTAAACAGCTGGGGCAAGAAATTCTGGAAATTGGCCAGAGGCTGGACCAGCTGGGAGCTGGGCATAATCAACCTTAATGTCCATTTTTTTTTCCTTTGGGTGAGAGAGTTCTTTGTTTTGCATAGAATGGTGGGTAGGACCTGGAGGGGAGTTTTAACTCCAGGCTATTTTGAGCCATGTAACTTTCTTTCATCACATATATCCAAAACAAAACTGACAATATTTGCTAATACGATAGCAAAAATAAAGTTGATTATAAGGCAGTGCTTTGCAAATTTTAGTGTGTATTATAATTTTCTAGTATCATGGCTATTGTACATTCTAAGGCCTTATACCTAGGAATCCAAAGTTTATCATAAGTTCTATAAATATTTTAACAAATGGTTGTTAAAATTGTCATAATTTCCATTGATTTATAATCAGCATATAAGAAAATATGCAGTTCTAATTATTCAATTTAATGTATTTTGACAACTGTAAATGTGTATCTATCAAACAAAAAATGATACAGAAATAAGATATTGTCTGATCTCTTTCACTCAACAGCTTTTAGATTCTTCCCTGATGTTTTGTGTATCAGCATTTTTTTTCTTTTTTATCATTGAGTAGGATTTCAAGTTGAAAGTATACCTCAAATTATTTATCCATTCATCTGCTGATGGATATCTGGATTGTTGCCAATTTTTTGGATATTATGAATAAAAGTGCTATGTACACTCCTATTCTTATCTTCAAGTAGACACCTTATTTTGTTCTTTGGGGAGGTGGTAATTACATAGGAAAGAGCTAGTGTGTCATAGGCTGCATATATATTTAACTTTTAAAGAGCTACTTGAAATCACTTCACATTCCCACTAGCAATGTATATGAGTTTCAGGTGCCAAAATTTATTTGTATCAGTTCCTTTTATTTTCACTATTTTAATGTGTACTGATATATCATTGTTGTTTTAATTTTATTTTTCCTCATGCCTAATGATGTTGAGGACATTTCAGATGTATAAAGATCACATGTATAACTCATCTTTTGCTCAAATCTGTTCAAATCTTTTGACAAAATTTTTATTGGGTTTTTTGTTCATTATTGATTTTGTAGTACTTCTTTATATGTCTTGGCTAAAGTCTTATGTCAGATATAGGCACTGATGATATTTTTCACAGACTGAAGTTTACACATCCATCGTCTTATATTATGTCTTTTGATAAGCAGAATTATAAAAATTTTATTGCCTTTTTTTTCATTATGCTTAGTACTTGTTGTTACCTGACTGGAAAGTCTTTGCTCAAAACAATGTGAAAATTTTCTTCTGTATTTTTTTCTAAAGGTGTTGTGGATCTAGCCTTTAAGGTTTGGTCTATGATCCACCTTGAATTATTTTCACTTAGGGAGTAAAGTGGGGGAATAAGTCTTAGGGGCCTTTCCTCGCTTAGCTCTGTTCCTCTGCCTCTGAACTCAGCACTTTATACCATAGATGCTGTGAAATCCTATGAGAAAGTGTTGAAGAAACTTGATCATTTATTGGGACTTTTCTGGATTCCAATTCATCAAACCAGCTTATACATGGCCATTAAAGACATGCTAAGTGTATGAGTGGTTCCTACTTATCTATAATAAATTTCTTTCCCCCACCACTCTACATAGGAAGAAATTAATCATGGATCTCCTCTGTCTTACAAAAGGCTTGACACTTTCTCCATTTTACTTAGTTAAATTTTCCCTACATTTTCGTATCTCTGGTGGGTTAGGAAAAACAAAAAAACAAAAAACAAAAACTATACCTTTGTAGATTATCAGGCTTATTCTTAGTATTAGGGAAATAATGATCATGATTTGTGAATTTCTACATCTTAAGTGAATTGAGAAGTCCTTAGAACTTACTCCAATGCATGTGATTCTAGGTTCTTTCTTTGAGAAACACTGCTATGTTGGCATGAGAGAATTTCAGCACCATTTCATTCCAAATGCCCCAGTATCTACTCTGTTATATAGCGGGAATGTGTCAACCAAAAATTGTGAGATCCTATTCCAGTTGAGCTACCTACCCTTCTGGCTGATATATGAAAGAATTTTGTATATATTAAGCCAGTTTATTGTTTTCTCTGTTTTATAGATAAGTCTACAATGTGTAGGAAAGTAATTTAACTTAAACTTACATAGAAGAGAGGCAATAAACACTAATGCCCATAAAATATAATCTGATGAATGTGAAGATTTAGTTTTCCAATCTATTTTTGTTGTTTCCAAATAATCCTAAAATTTTGATATTTGTATTTTCAAATGCAAAATCTGATGTATCTCAAAAGCTTACCTAGAATAAAACAACAGACTATGTATTTCTTACATTTTCCCTTTTTTAAGTAGAAATGATGTTTGGTATTGGACTGGCTAGAATTTTTTCAGAAACTAACTCCAGTTAGGCCATATCTCAAACACATTTATAAAAATTTCCTTTACATAATGAAGAATTTCTTTAACATAGTACAGGCAAATTTGTAATATGTTAAGAACTTTGAATGTTTTAAGTTAGGAACTTCCATAAAATTTTTCTGTAAAAGGAAAACTAATTTCTATAGATTCAAAAAAGCAGCTTGTTATTGAATGCATAATTTGAGAATCCATCATGCTCTTTTTTACTCACTTGATAAAAGAGGATTCAAATGAAATTACAATAAATAATTCATAACTAAGTTTATTGAATGACTGAATACTGCCCCTACTATTATTAAACTTTTAGCTCTGTTCTTTAGCTTGTATATTTTATGTATAGAGATTCTCAAAAGAATGTTGGTGTTTTGGCAATAGTGGATAAATAGTGAGTAATCTATGAACAAAGGAATCAACTGAAGTTGTCAAGCACATTTATTCAACAAATATATAAAAATCACTGGAAGCTTAAATTGTGAGCTCAAATCAATTATAATGCTCAACTATGTGTGAGTGGATACTATATCACTCCCTTATGTTTACTTATTGAAAAAAGAGAGCCCTGTTATCAAGTACAAAGCTAACTTGTGAAATAGCCAAACTCGTGGCAATACAATCTTCATATCTCTTTTTTGTTTTATTGATGATGGAGCTGTTAGAGATACCATAAAAGGAATATTTTAGAGTTGCAGATGAATAATAAATGTTATCAGTTTGTTGAATATCTCACAATGGGACCAAAATTTATAGGAATATTTTTTAATGTTATTGGAGTTTAAGTTTGATAATAAATACTGAAGGGTACAGAATATGCCACCCTAAAATATCCCACTACTTTCTCTCTTCAACATGCTAGAAATATAACCTTGGGTGAATCATTTAATGGTTACTCTATCTGTAAACTGAACATCTTGATAGCACTTCTCTGATGAAGCTGTGATGAAGAATAACTCAATAATATAATATTGACATAGCATATTACAATGCAAACATTAAATGTAATATTTTCTGTATATTTTTAACCTACAAGTTTGAGAATGACTTACATACTGAGCAATATAATATACATACACATATAACATATATCTATACATTTATAACTGCATGCAGTAACATAGTTTAGATCTGTTTCTTATCATTGTGAAAAAGACAATTAAAGTATTATGATTTATTCTTACTATATTTTACTTCCTTTCATTCCAAAGAGATCTCTGGATATAACATTTGGATTCCCTCACCTCTCTGAATATTCCCTGATAGTCTTTCTTCTTTCTTTTTTAACAACTTCATTATGATATACATCATAATGCTCTCTAAAGCATACAATTTAGAGAGTTTTTCTTGTATGTTCAAAGAATTGTTCAGCTATTGTGTGCTCAGTTGCTAAGTCTTGTCCAACTCTTTGTGACCCCATGGACTGTAGCCCACCAGGCTCTTCTGTCCATAGATTTTTTCAGACAAGAATATTGGAATGGGTTACTATTTCCCCCTCCAGGAATCTTCCTGATTGAGGGATCGAACCCATGTCTCCTGTACCTTCTACATTGGCAGGCAGATTCTTTACCAATGTATTTTAGAATATTTCATAACTTGAAAACATAATTCCACTAGAAGTTCTTCCTCATTTGTCTCCCTTCTGATTTAAGCACTCAGAATATAATGTTTTAAAGCAATTTTCAAGGTCCAATAATTACAGGATAGCTTCAGGTGAATTTGAGATAACAATATCGTTCATTTTAAAATTTCATTTTCCTAAGAAGGGATGAGAGAAAGTTATTTATGGGAAATACCTTTTATTTTTATTTCAACTGTTGATTTACAATGTATCAATTACTGCTGTACACAAAGTGATTCAGTTATACATATATGCATATATACATATGTTCTTTGTTATATTATTTTCTATAATGGTTTACCATAGGATATTAAATATAATTCTCTGTGGTATACATTAAGACCTTGTTTCTGTATCCATTGTACATATAAAAGCTTACATCTACTCACCCCAACATTTCATTTATAAGAAAATATTTTTGTTGTGATTAAACATAAATAATTTCTGTAAAATCACACATATTGATATCTTAGAACTATAAAAAAATAATTATTTTTGTGTTAATATACTTTTTATTATTCAAAATTGAAGTACAGTTAACTTTTTATAGGCAGGCAAAGTGAATAGCAATCATATAAATTATATGATTCATGTCTATAACTGATAAGCCTTTGTTATCCTTAATATCCAGTAGTGTGATTTTCCCTTTACAATAATCTCCTTATAGTAAATTTTGTAATTTACCCAACGATCATTTATACTGATGAATTATATTTACAATTATTAATATATAAATAGCTTTACTTGGGCATATGTGTTTTTAGATATATTATATACATATGTATCACAGTGGAATAGAAAATCTTGTTTCAATAATTAAGTATGAAGTGTATAATGTATATGCTTCAGTACTTAATATTTGTTTTGTATGTATGACATAATAAGCTATTTTAAATATGCTGGAGTTCTAAAAATTGAATAATTTAATTCTCAATGGTTTCTATATGTCAAATATGTGTGTTTCTTTCCACATCATTAAATGCAAATGTGAATAAATTGTAAAATACTTTTTCAAAGGCACTACAACCAAGTAAAAATTCTATGGAAAAGAGAATCAATGAATACAGGAGGGTAAGTTTAAACAGGCAGGGTATTTTCTTGTAAACACACTTCTGAAAATTATTTTCACAATACTATTCAGTTTTGGTCAAGTAATTCAAATGAATAAACACTCTAGTGAACTCATCTCTGATGTGAAAAGGAGACTGGCCAGAAAGTTAGAATAATAGTTCTTTATTAGCCCTGAGAAGGAAGCGTGTGCTAGAAGAGTTTCGAAACTACAGTGTGTTGTTAGGTCCAAAATGTTTTCCCTCATCTATATCCACAGTCATTCTCTAAGCCAGAGTAGGAGAAGGTGTTGAAATTAATCCTGTGGGAATTTGACCCAGTGGCAGTCAGTTAAAAGAATTTGGTTTAAGGTGTCATGAATGTAACAAAACCAAATCTTGGAAACAAAGTTTTTTGCTTCAAGATTCAAATGGTTCCCACATTATTGCATATATAAGTATACACATATGCCCACACACACACATCTCCTTTTGAAAAAAAAAAAAAAAGTATATGGCCAAAGAGCCAGTAAATATCTCTTCACAAATAGATTGTTTACAAAAAGAAGCAATATTCAAATTGCAATGTTTCTTTATCAAGTTCTATAAGAGGAAGTTCATATGCATAATCTACTAATAATTTTTGAGCTTTGTCTAAAACAGATTTACACACTGGTATTTTTTTTTCTGTTTTATGGACCAAACCCAAACCATTAACAAAGGTATTAACTCTAATTGTTATTCAAAACTATTTGTTAAAATTCCACAAATTATACTGTGAAACAAAACTAACATATAAAATAGTTTCTTACATAACAATATAAGAATAAACTGTAACAATAAGAATATTTAAACCAATATTTCAGTTTTATATTCAAACTTTTACTTTGACAGTGAATTTTTCAACTAATAATATATATATATATAAAGTTATAAAGAATATGCTTGATTGCATTTAAATATCCAAATAGAAATTATTAGATAAAAATACTGCATATGATATGATAATACCTTCCCTGATAGCTCAGTTGGTAAAGAATCTGCCTGCAGTGCAGGAGACCCCAGTTCGAAACCTGGGTTGGGAAGATCCGCTGGAGAAGGGATAGACTACCCACTCCAGTATTCTGGCCTGGAGAATTCCAGATACTGTATAGTACATGGGGTCACAAAGAGTCGGACACGACTGAGCAACTTTCAAAAAAAAAAAAAAATGTCTTCTCTGGGCTTCCCTGGTGGCTCAGACACTAAAGAACCTGCCTGCAATGCAGGAGATGCAGGTTCAATCCCTGAGTCAAGAAGATGCCCTGGAGGAGGAAACAGCAACCCACTACATTATTATTGCCTGGAAAATTCCATGGATACAGGTGCCTGGGTGCCTACTGTCCATGGTGTCACAAAGAGTCACACATGACTGAGTGACTAACACACACACACAATCGTCTTTATTGGGTATAATTGAAAGGCAAACAGTTATATACAAAATTCTGGATAAAAGTCTTAAGGCTAGTGCATCTCTCACTCTATGGTTATGAACATATAGTGGTCCAAATTGGCTTCCAGAAAAGCAAAGGCTTAAAAGTCTTAGGCCTTGCTATTTTCTTAACGACTCAGGTCATTCAACAAACTTCTTTAGGGCAGGTACTTGTGGGATTTTTGTCAGTCTCACCAACAAATATTAACTGTGAAATACTTCTGCAACCATAACATTTCCACTATAAATGCCAATTGGAAACCTGTATTTGGTCTGTTTTAAAGCATTATATAATCAAGGAGGGGACATTATGAATTTTAAAAGCATTGTTAACTCTAATGTTAGTAGCGGGTGAATTTAACTTTCAATCACTGAAAGCTTTTTTTTTTTTTTTTTTTTTTTTTTTACTCCATGACATCAATGTATAAGCATCATAAAGTACAATTTTTATATTTTCATAAGCAAATATAGGAAAGATGATTTTTAAAGAAAACTTTTGCCATCTGGTTTCCCTGGTTTCCCTGGTGGCTCAGATGTTACAAAGTCTGCCAGTAGTGTAGGGAACCTGGGTTTAATTCCTGAGTCAGGAAGATCCTCTCGAGATGGGAATAACTACCCACTCTAGTATTCTTATTTGGAGAACTCCATGGACAGAGGAGGCTGTTAGGCCACAGTACATAGGATCACAAAGAGTCAGACAGAACTGAATGATTTGCCTTGGAAATGAACCGAGATCATTCTGTTATTTTTGAAACCACATTTCAGACTTTTCTGAGGTCTATGCATTTCTGACTCTATGAGGGCTACTCCATTTCTTATAAGGAATTCTTGTTCACAGTAGTATATATAATATTCATCTATATTAAATTTGCCCATTCCCATCCATTTTAGTTCATTTATTCTTAAAATGTCAATGTTCACTCTTGCCATTGCCTGTTTGACCACTTCCAGTTTACCTTGATTCATGGGCCTAACATTCCAGGTTACTATTTAATATTGTGCTTTAATAGTTAATATTTAATATTGTACTTTACTTTCACCACCAGACACATCCACAGCTTGGCATTGTTTCCACTTTGGCTCAGCTTCTTCATTCCTTCTGGAGCTATTTCTCCACTCTTCCACAGTAGCATATTGGACATTCACCAAGTGGGGGGTTTCTCTTTCAGTGTAATATATTTTTGCCTTTTCATACTGTTCATGGGGTTCTCCAAGCAAGAATGCTAAAGTGGTTTGCCATTCCCTTCTCCAGTGGACCACGTTTTTTCAGAACTCTCCACCATGACCTGTTTGTCTTGGGTTAGTAAATAAAAAAGAATAAAAAATAGCATATTGTTTACCTTAACAATTTTGCAATATCTCATGACACTGTAGTGGTAAAATACTTGCTGGAAATTCAACTAATGCTCCCTGATAAAAGACATTTTACCCTGGGTGAGCTTCTGTGTCAGTTCAAATAGAGTTTTTTCCCTTTGAGGGAATTCCCATAGAGGTAGAATAATGACAAATCACTGAGAATTGCATGTTAAACAAACTTTAGCACCGTAGTTCTTCCTTCAGCCTCTTTCAGGCTGCTAGAGGAATGTAGGGTGTTAATTTCCAAGGCTGGAGAATATAATGGGACTAGGATCAGTTAAAATGTCACAAATCTCACTGTTATTACTGAGCTTCAGCTATTTTTCATAAAGCCATGCTCCCTAGCTTTGTTTAAGCCTTTGGTTTGTTTCCACAATAATACTGAAAAAATTCATCTGACAACTATTGCCAAGGTGGGTTTTCTGGTGGGTTGCTTTTATAGAAAAGATAATTAATATTATATTCTCACTTTCCCAGTTTTACTGACAGTATCCTGATTATTTATGCTTTCTCTGTTTTCAATCTTATAATCTCTGTTGTCTCCTGGTATGTTTAGAACTTTCACATTTATTGTGATTAATTATATGGTTGTATGAAAACATATCATCTTGCTAATTGTTTCCTACTTGTTACACCCAACATTATCTTGGGTGGCCTTGGCCTGTTGCGGCTTGAAGCAGGGTTTTGCTTCCTGGCCAGAGATTGAAGTCAAGCCACAGCAGTAAGAGCATTGATTCTTAGACACTAGATGACCAGGAACAGTGTCTAGTGTTGATATGGAAAGTAGTGAAACAAAGTTTTTATTAGGAGGGAAAAGTTAAACTACATGGGTAGACTTAAAAAGAAACTTGTGCCCTCTTGATAGCTTGAATCACTTTTATGGAGCATTTCTTTTGAGTTTCCTTCAACAAATCATTTTGCTTTTCCAGGTTCTGAGTCCATATTTGTTATGTCTCAGGATCCCCCCATGCATGCATGCACATCTGTTAGCTAAGATTGATTCTAGTGAAGAGGTCTACGGGTAGTTGACATCATTTGCCATGAGGTAGAGCTCCCTCTCTTTTTGACCTCCAAAGAGCCTTTCTGTGCATGCATAACTGGGAGGGTCTCCTTGATTTTGAGAATGAGGAATATGTGGACTATTATCTCTTATCTTAGTAGGATCCAGCCTCCTCCATCATCCTGCTTTTATAGGACTTCTGCTATTATGGAGATTTTGTCCATAGGGGAGAAACTGTTCAGCCGGGGGTCCATCTATCTCCTGCTTCAATTGCTTTTCTTTTATTTATGTTAATGAAGTAAGTTTATGTTTCCTTTTTTTTTTTTTTTTTTAATCTATTGGATCTTTCATTCTTCCTCTTTTTTTTTAAGTTTTATTTCTGGTTGTCTTAAGATTTTTCAATACACCATTGTTAAATAGTTGAAATTTGCTATCAAATACTGTTTCACAATAGCTGGTATAGTGTAAGGATTTTAAAATATTATGTTCATATTGACTCTCTACCATTTTTTGTGTTATTATTTTTAGAAACTTATCTTTCACATGTAGTTTAAACCTACAACATGTGTGCTCACTCTGTTCTATAAAATGAGTTCTATTTTATATTAATTAAAAGTAGGAAAACTAACTTATATTTACCTTAATTTATGCCATTTCCAGTGCTCTTCTCTGTGTGTATGTGTGTGTCTGTGTGTCTCTGTGTGTGTTGATCCAAGCTTTTGCTTGATATTGTGCTGTTTTGTTTAATATGTGCTAAAGCTGAAGGTCCAATACTTTGGCCACCTGATGTAAACAGCTGATTTAATGGAAAAGACCCTGATGCTGTGAAAGATTGAAGGCAGGATGAGAAGGGAGTGACAGAAGATGAAATGGTTGGATGGTATCATTGACTCAATAGACAAGAGTTTGAGTAAACTGTTGGAGATAGTGAAGGACAGGGAAGACTGGCATGATGCAGTCCATAAGGTCTCAAGAGTAGTGATTGAACAACACCAACAAAATTCCCTTTAACATATCTAGTAGTGCTGATCTCCTGGCTATGCATTTTCTTTCTTCTTTTTAAAAATCTTTCTTTATTTCTTCTTATTTTGAGGCATATTTCATTATATACAGATATTTTGTTTGATAACTTTTTAAATATTTTAACTCCAAGCTCTTTAAAATCATCATTCTGTTGTCTTTTATTTTGTCTGCTTTCTGATGACAAATCTTCTGCAGTTCATACTTTTTTTCTTGTGTGTGTGTGTATATATATATATATATATTTCACCCCCCACCCCTGAGTTTTCTTTCCAATTTTCGTTTTGTCTTTGGGATTCAGTACTTCAAATATGATCTTTCTGGTTACAGATTTATTGGTGAGAAAACTTAACCTAGTTTGTGTTTTCTGAGTTTCTTGCATTTGCAGTTTGTTAGTTATCAATTTTTAGAAATCCTCAATCATTGTTTATTTACATATTTATTCTGTTACTTTTTTATTTTTTTATTCTGTTAGATCATCTTTCAGATATTCCAATAACACTTTGCCAACTGTAAAAAATGCACAGTGTGAGAGTTCTGAGTTAAGTTTTATTTGGGGCCAAATGAGGACTGCAGCCCAGGAGACATCACCTCAGATAGGTCTGAGAAACCGCTCCAAATAGATAAGGGAGAGGGTCAGTATATATGTGATTTTGATGAAGGGAGAGTAGATGCAGGCATTTGTTTTTTTTTCCCAAAAGGTTTCTGCTAGTGTAATGAGGAACAGTAATCCCCATGAAGGATTTTAATATTTTTCTAAATATGAGGAGATACAAGAATTGAGCTCATAAAATTTGCTCCTGAAAATATCTATCTGAAAACCTGTCATGCCAATTATTCTCTGAACACAGAGTGCCTCATTTCTGCTCTCTACTCTGAACTCCTGTCAGGGGATGTTGAAAATCAGTAGCTGCAGAAGCACATGATTTCATCCTTACAGAGGTAGATGGCAAGTACCCATGGCAAGTGCCACTTTGTAGTTGACAATATATATTAAACTGTGGACTCTTTATTGTTAAATTCAGACTAAACTGAAACAAGTAGGGAAAACCACTAGAACACTGAAGTATGCCTAAATCAAATCCCTTATGATTATATGGTGGGCATGAAAAATAGATTCAAAGGATTAGATCTGATAGAGAAAACCTATGGATTGAGGTTCATGACATTGTACAGGAGGCGGGTATCAAGATCATCCCTAAGAAAAAGAAACACAAAAAGGCAAATGGTTGTCTGAGGAGGGCTTAACAATAGCTGAGAAAAGGAGAAGCAAAAGGCACAAGAGAAAAGGAAAGATACACCCATTTGAATGCAGAGTTCCAAAGAATAGCAAGGAGAGATAAGAAAGCCTTCCTCAGTGATCAATGCAAAGAAATAGAAGGAAAAAAAATAGAATGGAAAATACTAAAGATCTCTTCAAAAAGATTAGAGATAACAAGGGAACATTTTACACAAAGATGGGCACAATAAAGGCCAGAAATGGTATGGACCCAACAGAAGCAGAACATATTAAGAATAGGTGGCAAGAATACACAGAAGAACTATACAAAAAAGATCTTCATGACCCAGATAATCATGATGGTGTGATCATTCACCTAGAGCCAGACATCCTGAAGTGTGAAGTCAAGAGGGTCTACAAACAACGCTAGTGGAGGTGATCGAATTTCAGTTAAGCTATTTCAAATCTTAAAAGATGATCCTGTGAACGTGCTGCACTCAATATGCCAGCTAATCTGCAAAACTAAGCAGTGGTCACAGGACTGGAAAAGGTCAGTTTTCATTCCAATCCCAAAGAAAGGCAATCACAAGCTCAAACTACTGCACAATTGCACTCATCTCACATGTTAACCAAGTAATGCTCAAAATTCTCCAAGCCAGGTTTCAACAGTACATGAACCATGAACTTCCAGATGTTCAAACTAGATTTAGAAAAAGCAGAAGAACCTGAAATCAAATTGCCAGCTTCTGCTGGATGATTGAAAAAGCAAGAGAGTTTCAGAAAAACATATACTTTTACTTTTTTGACTATGCCAAAGCCTTTGACTGTGTGAATCACAACAAGCTGTGGAAAATTCTTAAATAGATGAGAATATGAGACCACTTTACCGTCGTCACGAGAAATATGTATGCAGGTTAAGAAGCAAAAGTTAGAACTGGATATGGGGCAACAGACTGGTTCCAAATTGGGAAAGGAGTATGTCAAGGCTGTATATTCTCACCCTGCTTATTTAACTTATATGCAGAGTACATCATGAGAAATGCCAGGCTGGATGAAGCACAAGCTGGAATCAAGATGATGGGAGAAATTTCAATAACCTCAGATATGCAGATGACACCATTATTATGGCAGAAAGTGAAGAAGAACTAAAGAGCCTCTTGATGAAATTGAAAGAGGATAGTGAAAAAATTGGCTTAAAACTCAGCATTTAGAAAACTAATATCATGGCATCTGGTCTCATTACTTCATGGCAAATAGGTGGGGAAACAATGGAAATAATGAGAAACTTTATTTTGGGGGGCTCCAAAATCACTGCAGGTGGTGAGTGCAGCCATGGAATTAAAATATGCTTCCTCAGAAGAAAACCAATGACCAACTTAGACAGCATATTGAAAAGCAGAATTACTTTACCAACAATGTTCCATGTAGTCAAAGCTATGGTTTTCCCAGTGGTCATGTTTGGATGCGAGCGTTGGACTATAAAGAAAGTTGAGCACCAAAGAACTGATGCTTTTGAACTGTGGTGTTGGAGAAGCCTCTTGAGAGTCCCTTGGGCTGCAAGGAGATCCAATCTGTCAATCTTAATGGAAATCAGTCCTGAATATTCATTGGAAGCACTGATGCTGATCCTGAAGCTCCAATACTTTGGCCACCTGATGCCAAAATCCGACTCATTGGAAAACACCCTGATGCTGGGAAATGTTGAAGGAAGGAGGAGAAGGGGATAACAGAGGATAAACTGGTTGGATGGTATCACCAATGGGATGGATATGAGTTTGAGCAGGCTCCAGGAGTTGGTGATGAACAGGGAAGCCTGGTGTGCTGAAGTCCATGGGGTCACAAGGAGTCAGACATGACTGAGCAACTGAACTGAACTGAACTGAATACTGCACCATTAAACTAATATTGTACTATATATCTTGAAAACACTACCATTTTATTATTTTATTGTTTTCTTTAGCTAATTCCTATTTATTTATCTTCAAATTTAATTATCCTTTATTTAGACATGTTGATTCCATTGAGGAACCCAATATAGACATACTTTATTTAATATCATACCTTTCATTTCTTAGGAATTCTTTTTTTTTTTTTTTTTTTTTTTTTACCAGAATCAGAAATGCCCTTTGACTTCTGAAGGGAACACAGCACCAGAGCTGTCTAGGGCCTTGTTATTCAAAGGGTGGCCCTAGATCGGCAACATCAGCTGGGAGCTAATTAGAAATCCAGAAACTCAAGTCTCACCCCCAGACCTACTAAACCAGAATCTTTAGAGGTGGGGCCCAAAAATCTGTGTTTTTTTTTTTTTTACTTTTCTCTACATTTTATTTATTTATTTACTTTTTAATTTATTTTTATTAGTTGGAGGCTAATTACTTCACAATATTTTAGTGGTTTTTGTTATACATTGACATGAATCAGGCATGGAGTTACGTGTATTCCCCATAGGAATTCTTTTTGATTCTTTCTTATTACTCCCATTAGTTATCAGACATACCAATGTGATTTTGTAAATTGTTTATCTTTTCAAGTAATACCATTAACATGTTAGTCACATTTATTTAAAATGTCCTTTTTTATTATTTCAAAAGTACGTCATACTGTTACTGAATTAAGTAATATGGACACTGTTCAGGCCCTAGGATAATGAACAAAGAAGTAAAATCACAACTTTTATTTTCACCTTTCCCATCCTTATTATTATATCCATATATAGCTTGCTCCACATTTTGCCAGATCACTATTCTTTTTTTTTTCTCATTCAAAATAGTGCCTAAACCTCTATAGCTTTATCTATCACCACTTTCCCATCTCTAGCTCTTTCATACTATGTCAATGCAATGGGTACCATTGTTCTCACTTTTTTTTTTTGTCTGAATTTTCCTAGCTAATGTTAAAAGATTAACTGAGGCATGTTAATTTTTTTTAAGTTTATTTTTGCACAAATTGATTCAAATAAGACCACATCCAATCTATCAGATAGAAAGTTGCTCCAAAGAGCCACAAAAAAATGGCAAACTTTAAAGGGAATAAGGAAGCAATATAAGGGAAATATAAGTGCATTTGTTACTACAATTTTTGTTTCCTTTAGTGGATAGTACGGGCCTATCAGGCAGATTGCTTAACTAGTGCTGGTCAGGCAATTTTTGATTGACTGGTTTAAGATTCCATTTCTGTGAGCACTGAAACTATAGTTAAATCTTGGTTTGATGATGGGGAGCTTAGCATAAGCATCTCCATTTGGGGCTTATTTTCTTAATTTAACAATTCATTTCTGGCTTATCTTTGCTTATTCTTTAAGTTTTAATTTAAATATCATCTCCTATAGCATGTTCCCCCCCCCCGTCCCCAAGTATATATGAAACAAAGTAGGTACTTAATCAGTGTTTCTTGAATAGTTGAAAAAAAAATACAGAACAAACTTGTAGATATCGTGTGAAAAATTCATGTACAGGTATCAGAGAAAATGGCAGTGTCCTATGAAGGTTTAAGCAAAATTATCCTTTTATTTTCCCATTAATGTGGGTTGCTTGTTGAAAGCTTTTGTAAGGTTCTACATAGAAAAATATATTCACACCCCCCTCCAAAAAAAAAAAAAATAAGAAGAACCAAACTCTATTCATTTCCAGCAACAGGATCCCATCAATTTAGTTTTGAAAAGCCTACATATGACCCAATGTGATTTTCCTGAGCTCCTGTGGTTAAGGGGTAAAGGGAATTATTGATTTGTTAAGACTTGTGTTGTCAGGTCCTCTGCTAATGCATTAAGCAAATGCAAAGCTCCCTAGGGCTAGATGATGCTTGCTTGTTGCATTTTCAACTAAATTACTCTATTTTTTTTCATTTTGTTAGCTACATTTGCCTTCTTAGTAGCATGAATGATCACTTGTTATTTATGTACCATGTGCAAATGACTGAATGCAGCTCTATGTGAACACTCATTAATGCACAGCTCTTTTGTGTTTGCCACACTTTAACTCATTTTGCCACACTATAGGCAAACAAAAAGGTGAATTGAACAACATTCTGAAATACACTTAACATTGATCAAATGTAATTTTGTCATTCATTCACAAATGTAAAATGTATTTTTAAAACGTTTATGAAATTAATACATTTTCCTAAATAAATTCTGATGGTTAACTATGCCTATGTATGAGGTACATGGTTTGTATGGTAAAACATGCACGTTTCAAACTTGCTTTGAATTTCTAAGTACTTCTATTACCATAACTGCCCCAGAGCTGCAGGTGCACAGGATATTTACACCAAAAGCAAGAATAATGTATGAATTATTCCCTCTTCTAGCTACTTCCCCTCTTTACCTCACAGCCTGATAGTCTGAGAGTAAATAGGACTATGTTCAAAAAAGAAGGACAAGAAAGAAACTTTACAGTTTGTGCCAAATGATTTTAATCCATCTAAAAAGGGGATAAATCAATCCTCTCATCCCCTCCTCCACCTCTGAACATGAAGCTAGACACAGTGTTTGTGCCTTGGGTCTTTAGGAGTTATTATTCACAAATAAACAGAAAGACTTTCACTTGTTTCAACCACTAATTGGTTCAATTCATTAACAACATATTTTTATTGTTCTCTTTCTTTTTCAATGTAAACTTAATTAAATACCCCTGTTTATGTATTACTTTCCCACAAAGTGGCAATCTGATCAGAATTCTCTGTGCATTAGACAAAACAAAATAGATGAATAATAATTAGGCATATTTCAAAAAGCTTCATGGTTTGTTAATGTCAGGCAACTGTATTCTCCTCAGTTCTCCTCACAAGAAAGATTTGGAGTGACGGACATTAAAGTCCTTGGCACATCACAGCTCTCGGATCTTGGACAGACCATGTTATAGCTCTCAGGTCTCAAACAGACCGTGTTATAGCTCTTACACAAATCAATGTTACAGCTCCGTGTTACAGATATATTTTATTTAGAAAATAGCAGGAAAATCCATCCTTGAGGCGTGAGGGCATGCCAACCCAAAGACGCAAATGCACCCCAATGCATGGGAGGGAGAGAGAGAGAGAGAGACAGACAGTGCACACAATCAGTAGAGACTCCTGGCCCTTTGGCTCCTCATTGTATATGTTTTTTCCTCTCCCTGGGCCTGCCCTATGTAAATTGGGCTAGCCAGGAGTGCTGTTTGTTCTACCTGAAGTTCTCACTCTGGTCCTCAGACTTTTTTTTTGACCTTCCTTTGCTCTATTTTCACAGGCCTTGTCTTTTAGCCACCGCCATTTTGGACTCCCGTTTCCTATTCTAACTACCTAACATTCCCCCCTCAAGATATGGGAGGCCCAGTTTTTGGGAATAGGGGCATCAAGGTCTTTCTGGATACTTCCTGACAAACTGGGATGGCGAAGGGTATTGGGCCTCCCCCTTTCGCCAGTCTCAGGCCCCAGAGTCCTTATAGCAGTGTCCATCTAAGGGTGAATGATATTTTCCATGGTCAGCTCTAGTTTTATATATCTTTGTTGAACTGGCACTGCATGTTGTAGCTTGTTGACCTGGGCAGAGATAAGACAGGTTAGACAACTGACAATACATGGAACAATCATAAGCAGCATCAATATGGCATAACAAGGACTAGTAGGGGCACTAACCAATTTCAATTTCCCATTGCCAGGATTGCTCAAGTCCCTCCTTGTTCAGGGATCAGAAGATCTATCTTCTATCTCTTTTGGAATACAGTCCCTGCCAAGCTGTGATGGCTCTTTAGAGCTGTCCTGATAAATCTTATTCCCAGAAACTAGATTTTGGGGGTGTTTATTAGGATGGCACACATTTGTAGTTCTGAATAGGTATCTGAGATACCTATTGATTATCAGTTTGAGTATCAGATTGAGTATCAGACTGAGTATTCAGATTGAGTATCCTCTTCTGTTTTATCTGAGATACCTATTGATTGAGTATCAGATTGAGTATCCTCTTCTGTTTTTTTTTTTTTTTTTTCCCACGACTTGACTTGTGAGTAGTGAATCCAGGAGTCGTGTCCTGCTACCTTGATTTCTGTGGGGGTAGAAAGTATCACAGGGTAGGGGCCCTTCCATGTGGGCTGGAGTTGAGCCTTTGAGGATCCAGCTTTCCAGAATTTAATTAGGACTGTGTCCCTGGAGCATATGAAGGTGACTCCTTAGAATCTTTTGGGTCCTGGTTCATACCCCACAAACGTATATCCTATTGGAATTGCCCAATGGCCATGGTGTGTCTGCACCTATGGAGTGTCTGCACCTATGGATCTAGGAAAAGGTCATTGACATAAATAAAAGGTCTCCCATACAACATCTCATAAGGACATAGACCAACCTGTTCCTTAGGGTCAATACAGGTGCAGAGGAGAGCTATTGGTGAAGCCTCCTTCCATCCCAGGGAGGTCTCCTGGGTTATCATTTTTATCGCTGATTTTAAGAATTGGTTGACTCTTTCTACTTTTCCTGAAGACTGAGGCCTCCAGGCACAATGGAGATAATAAGTAATACCCAATCCTTTAGAGAACCCTTGGGTGACCTTAGAAGTAAATGTTGTCCCATTGCACTTTGTAATGACCTGGGCAGACCAAATCTTGGAATGATTTCATGGAGCAGTTATTTTACTACCTCCTCAGCCTTCTCAATTTGGGTGGGAAAGCCTTCAATCCATCCTGTGAATGTATCTATCATGACTAATAGGTATTTATACTCTTGAGAAACTGGCATCTGGGTGAACTCCATATGCCAGTCCTCTCCTGGGTATGCCCCAAGTCATTGGACAGGCTGGGCCAGATGGGGTCTTCGAACTCTTTGGGGGGTGTTTAATTGGTAAGTGGGACAAGAGGAAACCACTTGCCTTATAGTCGTTTGGAGGTCTGTTCATCTGAAGGACCTTTTTAGTAATCTTTGGAGGGCCTTTTCCCCTAAATGAGTGATGGCATGAGAGGAGTTAACCAACGTCCATTGGAGGTTCCGAGGCAGACAAAGGAGTCCCTCCTTTTGGAGCCACCCCATATGATCTTCTTGAAAACCCCCACCCTTAGCTTTAAGAGTCTCACTTTCCGTATATGAAGGAGTTTCTGGCAAATTAGTCTGTGGAAGTAGGATGGCAACCCCTGTTAGGTCATTGTTCTGCAATGCTGCTCTCTTAGCATCGTGATCAGCTGCTTGGTTCCCTCGTGCCACTTCCGTGCTTCCTTTTTGGTGTCCTTTACAGTGGGAGACTGAAACCTCAGTGGGCAGATGGACTGCCTCCAAGAATCTAAGAATTTGATTGGGGACCCTCGGGTGATCAATTTGCCTCTTTCTTTCCAAATAGCAGTATGTGCATACAACACCAGAAAGGCTTACTTGGAGTCAGTGTAAATGGCTATTCTTTTTTCCTTTTCCAAGTTCTAAAGCTTGAGTCAGGCCTATGAGCTCAGCTAATTGGGCTGAAATACCTGGTGGCAGAGGCTTAGCCTCTATTGTCTCAAAATTGGAGACTACTGCATAGCTGACTCTTCTTTTTCCATCCAAGACAAAGCTGCTTCCATCAGTGTACCAGATTTCCTCAGGATTGGTCAGAGGATCTTTGGACAATCTCTCTCAGGGCTTTGTCCAGGGGGCCAAGGTTTCTAGACAAGAGTGAAAGGGGAGAGATCCCATGGGGGTAGGCAGGAGGGTGGCTGAGTTAAGAACCTCACAAGGGGATATAGTGAGGCTTGGATTTTCCATCAGCACTACGTGATATCTAAGGATTCTTTGATCCAACATCCATAAATGGCCTCTCTCATTTAGGAGTTGGTTTGCTTTGTGGCTGGTAAAAATAGTTAGTTTGCCCCCAAAGGAGAGTTTTAAAGCATTTTCTATCATGAATGCAATAGCTGCAAGATTTCGAAGGCAGAGGGGGCAGTCTTGGGCGGTTTGATCGAGCCTCTAGGATAGTAAGCTACAAGCTGGGGTTTAGATCCCAACCTTTGAGTTAACACTCCCAAGGCTATTCCCTCTTTTTCATGGACATAAAGTTGGAATGTTTTTTTCTGGGTCTGGCAACTGCAAGGCAGTGCCTGAGTTAAGGCCTGTTTTAGTGTAGCCTATGCCTTCTTTTGAGGAGTTCCCCACATCAGTGCAATTGAATCATCTCGTCCCTTTAAGCTTTCATAAAAGGGCTGGGCAATTAGACCATAGTTGGGTATCCAGATTCTACAATACCTAGTTAGTCCTAAGAAAGCTCCTGATTATTTTCGAGTTGTGGTGGAGGGCAACTGGATGATTCCTTGTACCCGATCAGAGGACAGCCTCCTGGACCCATGTGTAATCTGAACTTCTAGGTTTGTCTTGACCCTCTGTGTCTTAGCATGGGAGACTTTATATCCCTTTTTTACCAAAAAAAGTCTATAGCCTGAATTGCATGTTGTTGGGCATTTTTCTCATCTGGAGAGCAGATTAGTAGGTCATCTATGTATTGTAATGTTTTCCCATTAGGTCCCAGGTCCAGATCTAGGAGATCTTGGCTAAGCACCTGTCCAAACAGGTGGGGGCTATCTCTGAAACCCTGAGGTAATACTGTCCAAGTCATCTGTTCTTGTTTTTCTCCTGGGGCCTTCCACTCAAAAGCAAAAGATATTGGGATTCTTTAACGAGTGGTATGCAAACAAATGCATTTTTGAGATCAAAGACTGTAAACCATTTGGCACTGGGTGGGATTTCTCCCAAGATTACATAGGGATTGATTACTGTGGGATGGAGTGGGCTACAGCTTCTTTTATCATCTGAAGATCTTGAACCATTTGCCAGGTTCTGTTCTTTTTCTTTACTGAGAGGAGTGGGGTGTTACATGGTGAATTGGTGGGGACCAATAGCCCAGAAGCAAGGAATTTATTTATTAAAGGCTGTAGTCCCTCCTGAGCCTCTCTTTTGAGGGGATATTTTTTCCAGTTAGGAAACCGAGTGGGACCTTGGAGGACAATGATGACCGGTTCAGCTTGGTGGGCTCATCCAGGAGTCCCCTGGTCCCACACTTGAGGGTTAATTTTGTCTTCCCATAGTTTTTGGGCCCTCTTTATTGGAGAAAGTGTAATGGGTTCTTCAGTAGTAACCAGAAGTTGTAGGGTTCTGAGGGTTGAAAAGCTTCCCATCACAAGGGTGGGCCCCAGTTTAGTGAGTATATCTCTTCCCAGCAAGTGAGTAGGACACTGAAGGACCACCGGAAACTTGTGGGGAAATATTTGTCCATCCAAGCAACAAAGAAGTGTTCAGGTGAATCTTTTAGTAGTTGTTCTTCCTGTAGTGCCTAAAATGGTACAGGTATGGGAAGAGAGGGCTCTGGAGTAGGAGATCAAGACAGAGTAGGCAGGCCCTGTGTCAACCAAGAAATTTTCGGACCTACCTGACACATCCAGTTGCACCCTTGGCTTCAGCCCCGTGATGGTTATCTGTGACAGGCGGGCTGGCTGGAGTGGGCCGCTTCAATCCTGTTGAGCCATCCTGAGGGAAGGCTTGGTGCTTGACCTTGAGGCTCTTGGGTCCTGAGGTCAGAGTGCCACCCAATGTCTCAGTTGATGATATTTGTAGCAAGCCATTTTAGGAGACTTGACACAGTTTGCACACTCTCTGGCCCAATGTCATGCCTGTCTACAGATTAGGCATTTGTCTCCTGCCTTGTCGTTCAAGGACTCGGGGTTTGCCATAGGGCTTCCCTGGAGGGTCAGCATCTGGGCATGCCTTGTTTCTTTCCTTCTCTCCCTCTCCTGGGCCTTGGCCTCCTTCTCCTATTCTCTGTTATAAAAGGTATTGGCGGCTCTCTGGACCATCTCATCTAAGGAGGAAGCAGGGTCCTGCTGCTGTAGCTGTTGCAACTTAATTCTGATATCTGATGCACATTGGGACAGGAATGTGTCCTTTAAAATCACCTGCCTCTTGTAAGAGTCTAAGTCCAGATTGGTAAACTGTTGGAAGGCCTCTTTTAGCCTTTCCATAAAGGCAATGGGGTTCTCACTGGGCTCCTGAGTTATTGCTGAGGCTGGGCACAGTCCCACAAGTAATAGGCTCCCTTCTGTCTTCATGAGTGGACTTCCTTAGGGGTGAGTCTCTGAAGCTTCTCCTTTTCAGTACTGTTGCAGCTTGAGAGTCAGGCATCCCTGGGTCAGGGTGCAGATCCCCAGGCAGGCTGAGGCATGGCAGCCTCCTGGAGATCAAATTCTTGGACAGGTCACGGCTTGACAACCTCCTGGGAATTGGGTCCCTGGGCAGGTCAAGGTGTGATGACCTCCTGGGACCCCTGGACTGGCAGATCCCAGAGCAAGTTGAGGCGTGACAAACTTTTGAGGACCTGATCCCCAGGCAGGTCAAGGCAGGTTGACCTCATGGGACCCCCAGACTGGAGTTGGGAGCCCCAGAGGTCTCCAGCATGACCAGTGCTGAGTAGGGTTAAGGGGTTGTAGTCTTAACTTATTGCTGGTTTGTCCACTGCAGATTGGGATAGATATCATGATGTTAAGCAATCCAAGTCTATGCCCTGAGACTGGGAAACTGTGAAACAGTCATAAGCCTAATCCTCTCGTTGCTCTAAGAGATTGTAAATCACTGATTTCCTCCCCTAGTCCTCCATAAGAGCAGGTTAGAGTGTCTTCAATGGTAAACACTTTGTTGTCATAAATCCACTTTAGGTAATAACAGAAATGATGACAAAGGAGCGGGTTATCTTGCCCTGTTAGGGGCATTAAAGTATTTTAATAACAGACCAGGTGGAGCAATGTTGATAACAAGAGGGCAGGGTCCTAATTATAGGAGTTAATAATTGATTTAATAACAAATTTGTTAAGAGACAAAAGACCAGATATTCCATAAAAGTGGAGTGGATATTTGATCCGGGGTATGTTTGTAACTTTAGAAGAAGGGTGTTAAGGTTTGGGCCAAAACATCCTGCAGGGATAACTCCTGAAGTGGCAAACATTATTCCTGGAAGCCCAATTGCCTTTGAAGGGATGCCAACTGATAGACTTCTAGTAGGAATTGTGTGCCTGTTGCCCACCCTAGCGGGTTCACTGAGAAATGCTGGTGTTGCACCTATTGTAGGAAACATGGAAGATGAAGGGCTGAATATATCTAAAGGGGCTGGATATTATACAATATTTCCCTCCCAAGGGCCAGCTATTTTCTGGTTGTCCCTTCAGAAGATTGTAGAGGCAACATTTTAGGCCTGGACAGAGCTAAGGAAAAGAGCATGAAACAAGAAGGAAGGGGGCAGAGCACAACCTTTGAAAGAATGACATAGCACAAGAGCATAATGTAAACCAATTAAGATCAATTGGGTCCAAGATGACAAGTCAAATTCACTTAAACTTTAATCCCCAATCTCTAAGCCAAAAGACACACTGAGAGGTGGCAGGACAGCTCCAAGGCACTGTCAAAAGACTGGGGAGTGGGTGGTTCCCCAATGGTTGGGATGATCCTCCCACTCCTTAGCATATGAATTCACCCCACTTGCAAAACCTAGCCAGGCCACATTCCTTGGCTGGAGCCCTTGCCCTTGGCAATGGCCCACACCCTGAAGAGTGCCTTTCTCTCTGAATCATAACAAATCCACTTCTTACCCATTGCTTTCTCTCTCACTGAATTTTTGTAATGAGACATCAGAACCTGAGATTCATTAGGTGTTGAAGCCAGGCATCCTGTGTTTTGGCTGAGATTGAGTCCCAGGAGAGAGAGAGCTGAAGGACAGGAGGAAAAAGCAGTGGGGAAAACGTGCCAAGGAATCCCCATCATAGCCTGTCGAAAAATTTGCTAAATACCGACCTGTGCTCAAAGTTTTCATTGGCCTGATCCTTGGCACAAAGAAGATTCAGGACAGAAGAACCCCCACCGCCTTGGGTAACAGTTACTGGGACTCAGCAGATAGTGTCTTTGGGACATAATAAGGGGTAGCCTCTCCAAAGTCCCTCCATTGTTCCCACTCCACCTGCCTGTTTGTGGGGGGTTCGAGTAAACAAGAAATGAGAGATTGTAAAGGAATTAAGATTTTGTTAGGCACATGCCCCTCCAGCCATAGGAGTGAGGACCTCCTACCTTAACCGGAGGTCTTCTGGAATCTGAGACTGAGCTGTGGGAGCTTTCTCCTGAGTTCTTTTTTCACTTTCCCAGTCTCCAGCATGATGGGCCTCTTATGACTTCCCTTGCACTGGATTTTCTTCGCATTCTGCTTCTAAGGTGGTGGAAGCTTTCACTGAGTTGGGCTCCTGCTGTGAGTGGCCTCCTCCTTGCGGGGGCTGCACCAAGGCTGTTTCAGCCAGGTTAAACCTGAATCATGGCACCATAAATATCAGGCAAGTATATTCTCCTCGGTCCTGTCTCATCACAAGAAAGATTTAGAGTGACGGACATTAAAGTCCTCACGTCACAGCTCTTGGGTCTTGTACAGACCCTGTTATAACTCTCAGGTTTCAAACAGACTGTGTTATAGCTCTTAGACAAATCAGTGTTACAGCTCCATGTTACAGTTCTATTTTATTTAGGAAATGGCAGGAAAATCCATCCTTGAGGTGTGAGGGCATGCCAGTCCAAATACACAAAGAAAAGAGTGCCCCACGACGTGGGAGAGACAGAGAGAAACAGAGAGCACACACACGCAGGAGAGACCCCTGGCCCTTTGACTCCTCATTGTATGTGGTTTTTTTTTTTTTTTTTTTTTTTCCCCTCTCCCTGGGCCTGCCCTATGTAAATTGGGCTAGCCAGGAGTGCTGTTTGTTCTACCTGGGGTCCTCACTCTGTTCCTCAAACCTTCCTTTGACCTTCCTTTGTTCTATTTCACAAGCTTTACCCTTCCTTGTCTTTTAGCCACCGCCATTTTGGACTACTGTTTCCTATTCTAAGTACCTAATATTAATAACGCAAATTGCTACTGAGTTACTAACACAAGAAATAGAAACTATTTCTATCCATTATGTGCTTACATGATGACATGTTTGCATTTTCAAATATAAAGTTTGATTTCCTTTTAATAACTTTGAACTGGTTTGAATAATTTTGTAAAGAAAAGTCTTTGAGTATTTATTCTGAGTAGAGTCTTTACCATCTGAGCCACCAGAGCTACTGAGGCCACTATTCATAGACAATGTGGCCATACTTGGGCTACAGAAGCAAGTTTTTTGCTTAAATAAGTAACAGGTTGCTGTGAGCTTCCTTTGGGCTGAATTAGGACTCCCAGCACTATTACTTATCTCTCTGTTACAAAATAAATCAGTGTCCTGTAAGCAGATTGAGAGTAGGAGCCTGAAGAAGAGCCTGTTGTAAAACTTTAAAAGCATGTATTTCTCCACGTTTCCATTTTAATACCTTCTGTCCTGATTGTTGAGTCTCTTTTAGCAATTTATATAAAGGTTGAACCAGCTCTCCCTACCTAGGAATCCAAATTTGGCAGTAGACAGTTATGCTAAGGAAACCATGGAGTTGTCTAATGGTGTTAGAAAGAGGATATTGTTGAACATGATTGCATGCAAATATTGAGAGAAAAGAAATGTTTCTTATTTTCTTCTAGTTCCACTAAGTGCAATTATAAATATCTTTGTAAAGATTAGTTGATTTTAGGTTCTCATGGACAATTCTCAAATATACACAAGCCAGTGTAGGGCTTCAGAATAGGACTCCCTAAGATGTAACATTTTGGCAAGTGCTTTATTTTGAGCTAAGGCAATCAAGACACTGTGGACTTAAGGAAAACAACTGATCCTTCCTTAATTATCTATAATAATTTAAATTGGAGATTTTTCCTAGAAAAATATTTATTACCAGAGATAAGTTTTATCTAAGTGGTCTTATCTATATGACAGGACAAATATATCGTTACCAAACATGTGCTCTTCTTTTACTGTCTGCCTGTCCTTGAAAGTCCCAAACCTATCCTGTTTATTAATGCAAGATGGAATATATACCTCATTTACTTTCTTATCTCTGAACATCTCAAGTATATACGTATGTGGGACTCCTGTACATAAAAAATTTTTTGTTTTCTCTTGGAAATCTGTCTCTTGTCAATTTAATTCTTAAACTAGCCAGAGGAAACTAGAAGAGTAGAAGAATGTTTTCTTTCTCCCCAACAGTTGGCATAGCCAGTGAAGATAAACTTTTTGCCAAGACCCTACTCCCTTTGAGGTCACTGAAACTGAGAAATCCTGGAGTATTTGACAATCACTAGTAGAGGGTAAGAGTTCTCGCTACACTAGTCTCTAGGATATCTCCCTGCTGCTGAATTTTTTGGAAATGAGAGAGCTAAGAGTCTTTTTTTTTCCCTAAATTTAAATTGTGCTTAGATGCTCAGTCATTCCTGACTTTTTCTGGCCCCATGGACTGTAGACAGCATGGGATTCTCCCAGCAAGAATACTGGAGTGGGGTGCCATTTTCTCCTCCAGGGGATCTTCCCAAGTCAGGGATTGAGCCTGAGTCTCTTAGGTCTCTAGCATTTGCGGGCAGATTCTTTATCTCTAGTGCCACCTGGGAAACCAAGAGAAAATGTTTATGGTCCTACTTACTTAGACTTAGCATTTGGCTTTTTATTGATCCATCTCTTTCCAGATATGGTTTCTGCTTTTTCTTCACTTCTGTTTCCCTTTGTCTTGTTCTATGTCCTGAGAGCTTAATTTTATGACCAATGAGAATATTCCCTCTTACCTCCATCACTTGAAAGGTGCCTATAACCAGTGTGATCAGTCAAATAGACTAGGATTTTGAAGAGGTATAGTCAGTTGGTCAGAAGCATGGGTAATATCCTGAGAAGATTTATTGAATTTACAGTCTCAGCTTCCCCTAACAGATCTTACAGATGCTAATAAAAGCATTAGGTTAATTAGGAGAAAGAAAAGAGACTGAGAGAGAGAGAGAGAGAGAGAGAGAGAGAGAGAGAGTTGATCTTGGGTGGCTTTGGCCTGCAATGTCTTTCCACAAAGACAGAAATTAGTGAAGCAAGTGAAGTATTTGTTAGGAGGAAAAGAGTACAGTATGTGTGGATAGACACACGAGCAGTCTCAGAGAGGGAGAGAGTTGCAGATATCATGGCAGATTGAATTATTTTCACAGGGCATTTCTTCTGGGTTTCCTTTGGCCAATAATTTTTATTTGCTTGGTTCACAGTCGATATTTGGTATATCTCAGGAGCCTCCCACATATGCACAAGCATCTCTTAGTCAAGATGGATCCTCTCAAAAAGGCATCTGGGTAGAACATCCATTGACATGACTATCTTTCGTCCTCCAAAGAGCCTTTTTCTGTGCATATGTGGTCAGGGGCGTCTCCTGACTTCAAGAACAAGAAATATGCGGTCAGGGCAAAGCCCAGCCTTCTCTCTTAATCCTTCTCCCTTAATCATCCTGGTATTTTTGTCTTGGAGTTTCTGTCAGTAGAGAATAAATCTCCAATTGCTTTACAGATGCATGGCCCCATCTGTATCCTGCCTCAGAATGACCAAAACAGCGAGTAGAAGGACTCTGAGCTTACCTCGTCTCTCCAGCACACCAAAATTACACCTAACTACAGAACAACTGTCACTGGAAAAGACTGGAACCTACCAGAAAAGATATTCTATAACTAAAGACGTGAGGAAGGAACCACAATGAGATCGGTGTGGGGGGGGGGGGGGGAGGGGAACGGGGGATTCATGATATAATGAAATCCCCTAACCTTCAGCTGAGTGACTGCAAGCTTGAGAATAATTATATTGCAGAGGTTCTCTCACAAGAATGAGATTTCTGAGCTACACTTCAGACTCCCAAGGTTGGGGATTTGGCACCAGGAAGAGAAGCTCCTGTAGCATTTGGTTTTGAAGGCTAGCATGCTTAATTGAAGGAGTTCCATGAGACTGGTGGGAATATATATCATATCTTCCTTTTCATTCCATCCATGAACATTTAGGTCGTTTCTATGTCTTGGCTATTGTAGATAATGCTACTATGAACATCAGAGAGCATGTATCTTTTCAAATTAAAATTCCCTGTGGATTTATGCCCAGGAGTGGGATTGTTGCATTTTATGGTAACTCTATTTTCAGTTTTTTAAGGAACCTCCACATTTTTCTGTAGTGGCTGCACCAATTTACATCCACAGTGTGGATGAAAAGGGTTCACTTTCACTACCCCCTCTTCAGCACTTATTAGTTGTAGGCTTCTTAATGAAGGCCATTCTGACTGGTGTGAGATAATACCTCATTGTAGTTTTGGTTTATATTTCTCTATTAACAATACTCGGCATGTTTTTGTGTGCCTATTGGCCATGCATATGTAGAAGTTACTCTTTTAAAAGGTAAATTTACAGTTATAAAGAGAATCTCCATTTGTAGGAGTGTTTCTCCAGAAACTCTTATCTACACCATCTGCAATTCCTAAGACTGAAGGAAAAGTATAGGGAAAGGGGATGTTTTATAAATACAAACTTCTATAGAAATATCCTGGCCCAAAAATCTGATTCAAGAAAAAAAAATTAAAGCAAAAGATATAAGGTCTCTAATATCTATCTGTATGTCTATATATGCACGTTATAGATAAGGTATTTTTCTACTTTTAGATGATATTATCAAAATTTAGTATAAAAATTATATTTAGTTAGCTTGAAAGTAAACAAGCACTATATAAATTGAGCATACCTTCAAAAATATAGTAGAAGCTAACCCATGTTTTTCTTTTTTATTTTACACAATCTAAGGTAATTTTCTGTAATAAAAGCTAGTTAAGGTTTGTTGGTATAATTAATAAAGAAATATCTTTAGAGTAATCAGCATGAAGTATAATAATTTTGTTGTACTTAGGTTTATTTAAAATAAATTCATCTTTTGTCTGTGCAACTTTTTTTCCAAAAAAAAAAAAAATGATGATGGCTAACTGCTTTAATTTCTCTTAAAATCTTTGTAAGGAATCTCAACATGATTGTTGAGAATAAATTAATTAAATGAACATAAATGATATAATAAAGTTTTTAGGTGAACCCTTAAACAACTATTACTTTATATGTCTACTTATATATTTTCCCAAATCTCTTTGGTAAGTTGGACCATTAGAATTTTGCTAAATGAAGTAATGAGTTAATTTAAACTCATTGAATATCTAGATCATTTTCAAATAGGATAAAACACAGAATCATTCATTATTTAATGTAGGTTTACCTACTTTTTGGTTTTTTATTGCAGAGAAATTAAAGATAAATGAGAATTCATTAGTAAACATGTCATGCCACCTTGAACATTTGTACCATTAAAAAAGGCACATGCTTTGAGAATTTTGGAATTTATTCATTTATTTTCCTATAGAATTCTGTTCTAACAAGTAGTTCACATGTGCTTGCTTCTTAAGTTATCACTAAAAATTAAGGTTTGTAATAGTTAAAAATTCAAATTAATATATGTAACTAAGATAACTGGAAATAATAGGAGATACAACTGTATGAAAGGAAAGCAAGTTTTTGGCTAAGAGAAGGTATAAGATATGGAGATGTGTTTTGTGAGAGAGAAAGAAGAAGAGAGACTAAGACTTAAGTCAAATCAGCCAAAATTTGCATGAATTTATTAAAATGTTTATGTAATCTCTTGTTTTGCCTTTGAAGTCTTTCATTGTCACTTTGGCCAAATAGATAATTAAGTATTATTATGAAAATAATAATCTGTGATCCTATTAGGAAAGCATCCAAAACTTTTTAAATTTTTACAAACTTTCCAAAATTATATTCTAAATGAAATCTTTTCCATCTCTAGCTAACAGGGATTTTTCAGAGGTCCCCTGAAATTTCTCAAAAGATGTGCTCTCTCACATTAAAAAAATGCTATAATAATTAGGGTTGTTTGATATGTTAAATTACATGGGAAGCACTGTCAAATAAGTGATGCTAAAATCTTCTTAGATTATATCTGTTTGTATATATGTTTTTAACCTAAATGTTACAGAAATAATATGAAATTCCCAGAAATCTGATTCATTTTGCTGATATGTTTTGAGGTAATGTTATCAATCATATTTCTAGTTACTGATCTAATATATTTTATGCCACAGAAGTAATCAAATTCTATTGTCAATTGTGTTATTATTAGCTGTCACCAACTTTTCAGCCATGGCCATTTTCAAGTATTTTTACAGACAGTTATTATTTTATATGATGCTTTAATAAATGTGTTTTATTTCCAGAGAGACTTAGAAAAAGGACTTTGACAAGTACTCTAAAATATAGGTTTCTGATACCTTTCAAATCATAAAATTAAACTGGGCAATAATTTACAGAACTCTAATGGAGAAGCTGATAGCTCCATAAAATTAATAAAAAATCAAGATTGAGAATTAATTATATAGGATTAAATAAGCTGATAAGGATGACTGCAATTTTCATGACTTATGATTGCTGATTCTTTAATGCTTTGATTTCCATATAAAAGAAATATTTTCCTATTAAGCTAACTATGACTTACAGTAGTAGGGTAAAATACAGCTTTGTAAGCAGAATTGAAAAATTTATCTTTTCCTAGCTACCTGATCAGAGAAGGCAATGGCACCCCACTCCAGTCCTCTTGCCTGGAAAATCCCATGGGCAGAGGAGCCTGGTATGCTGCAGTCCTTGAGGTCGCTAAGAGTTGGACACGACTGAGCGACTTCACTTTCACTTTTCACTTTCATGCGCTGGAAAAGGAAATGGCAACCCACTCCAGTGTTCTTGCCTGGAGAACCCCCGGGACGGGGGAACCTGGTGGGCTGCCGTCTATGCGGTCACAGAGAGTCAGACACGACTGAAGTGACTTAGCAGCAGCAGCAGATACCTGATATCTCCAGAGTTCATAAATTCTTAGGGAGTGTTCTTATTTTCATGGTAATATAGTTATCTGCGTAAGTTTGATGAGAATCTGTTCTCCTTATGTGTGTGTGTGTGTGTATGTGTTTGTGCTCAGTCATGTCCAACTATGCAATCCCATGGACTTTAGCCCACCAGGCCCTTCTGTCCAACAGGGCACAATTGGAAACCAGTTGCATTTCTAAGGTTTTAACTAGAATGTTATATTTGAGAGACATGTGCATAAACTCAGATATGACCAGACCAGTTCCTTAGTTTAAAAGGAACTAAAATTTACTTTATGGAGCCAATAAAGTTCTTTGGAAAAACAGCTTAATACATTGTTTATAGGGTTCCCACCAGCTTCGCCAGCTAATTAAGGAGGTCACTGAGTGGCTGTACAGCAACAGGCATGAAAATTATTGACATATGAATTGTTATGGTGATTTCTCTGAATGTATAGAAAGTTGTTCCACCCTAGCTTGCATGGCTTCAGAAAAAGAGTAGAAAATTTTGGATAACTTAAGAAAAGAGTAATTCACCCAAATCTACTGGTATTGCAGGTAAGTCTGATAGCAAGTTCTCGGCTTGACTTCTTGTCCTCCAAAAGCATTTAAAAGTTCAACCTGGAATTTCTCATAAAAATCTCTGGCAAGGCAGATTAAAAGGTTTGTTACGGTCTGCCATTGTTCTTGCTGTATTATATAAATAATGAGACCACATTTATTGAAACAGTTTATTTCACAAGCCAATTAGTCTTGATTTAGCTCTTCTTGGTTAAAAAAAATGTTGCGAGGGTAATTTTAGAGAGGAAAATTATGTTTCACTAACATATTTTTATAGACATTAGATTCTATAACTGGCCATTTTCCTTTAAGGTTTGTAAACTGGACTGGATCTGTAATTGTACTTGTTTCCTCCAATATTTGGTTACAACTCTCAAAATTAATTATACTAGTTTTTCTTCCACCTTTCTGACTTGAAATACTTAAGAAATAAATCTATTATTTTTTTTGAAGCTATGCAAGCTGAAGTTGGACAGCTTGATATAAACTTCAAAGAAATTACCTCAACAGCTCTTGTATGGACAGTCTTCATGACTGTTGCTATGTGGCCACTCAGAAAGATCAACAGAGACATTCAAACTGCAAACTAGAAAAAATGTATCAGATTTGTCAGTGCCTGCCCTCATTTCATCTGAAGATGCTTTGAGACAGACATCTAGAAATTTTCTCAACTAGCAGGCTTCAGAAATAAGAAACTGGGATTATAGTTAATTCCAATCTTTAGCCATTATTTTTCTTTTGTTTCCATAAAAATGCCTCTTTTTAAATACCTGGTCACTTGAACCATAGGCCTAATTTCGAGAGTTCATTTGCATCACTACCTCCTAAAATGAGAAGAAGAGCATTTTAACTGAACTGATCTACTCTTAGACCTAAAATGCAATTGAATGAGATGGAGCAATCTACCAAATTAATTTCTTAACTGTGACTATTCTAGGGAAGTTTCATAAGAAAGAAATGTAGGGATTTAAAACAGACTTCCCCAAGATGTTTCATTTTGACATGTGGATTATTTTCAGCTAAATTCAATAGAAACAGGATCTGGAAAAGACTACTGTCCCTCCCTCAACTACTTAGAAGAATTTGATTTACATATTTTTCCCATGAAAAAAAATAATAATAACCTTTCCCAGAAGTAAATTTTGTCTAAGCAGCCCCATCTTTAAGTCAGGGCAAACATTTAATCACCAAACATCTGCTCTTATTATTCTCCTGTGAATGACTCTCCTGCTCTAGAAAACCCCAGACCCTTATCCCATTTCTTAGCTTAGGATGGTATATATGCCTCATGTTACCTTTCTGTCTCTGAACACCTCTAACTGTCGGGTTCCTGCATGTATGAAATTAAATTGTTTTTTTCTGTTAATCTATCTCATGTCAATTCATTTCTTAGATTGGCCAGAACCTGGTAGGGTAGAGGAAAGATTACTTTCTCTCTGGAAAGTAAGTTTGAGCACAAAAACAATCTCTTAAATAGTTCTGTAATTGCCTAATGAATGAACACATAAATTGATGAGTGAATTCTATATGTGGATTGTAAACTATGAGCTGGATATTACAGAAGCAACAACATGGAGGAAGCTGAGACTTGGGAACTGTTAACCCTTACCCTGTATTTTGATTTGTTTGATTGTCATACTTCATATATAAGCTTTGATACATTCCTTTTGTCAAGCAATAGTGATTGATCATAGTGCAATAGAGAGTAGAAATATTCCTCTTTACCTCCTCAATCTAATATAAAAACATGTATGTTTTGCCTCCTCTTTGGGTCTTCATTTCTTATGGAGACTCTTGTGTCATGTAAAACTTGTATTAAATAAATGCATATGCTTGCTGTACCAGTAAAAGGGGGATAACTCTAAATCTCTAGAAACTCTTATCAATGGAGAAAGAAATGACTTAAAGCTGCATAAAATTATTCTTGTTTACTGTGCTTTTCTTAGTAATCTCCCATAACTGACTTCCCACTCCCAACATTTTTTGTCTTTAACTGAAGATGATATTTAAGACAATGTCTTTGGTCATTTTGGAGAGTTACTCAGTTTTCCTGGATGTCTCCCATGTATACATTATATTAAAATTTTATTCATTTTTCTCCTGTTAATGTGTTTTATGTAAGTTAAATTATTATACCAGTCAAAGAATCTAGAAGAGAAGAAGAAAGTTTTTTCTTTTTTTTTAACTTCTGCAGCTGTATGTTGTATGCTAAGGAATATAACACTGAACAAGACATGTGTCTTCATCAAGCTTAGTTTTTTTTCTTTTTCTTTTTCTTTATTTTTTTAATTGTTGTTGTTCAATCAATAACTCATGTGTGACTCATTCTGACCCCATGGGCTACAGCATGGCAGGCTACCCTGTCCTTCACTATCTTCTGGAATTTGCTCAGATTCATGTGCATTGAGACAGCACTGCTATCTAAACATCTCATCCTATATTGCCCCTTTTGCCTTCAGTCTTTCCAAGATCAGGGTCTTTTCCAGTGAGTTGGTTTTTCACATCAGGTGGCCAAAGTATTGGAGCTTCAGCTTATTTTCAGTTCAGTTCAGTCAATCTGTCATGTCCGATTCTGTGACCTCATGGATTGCAGCATGCCAGGCTTCCCTGTCCATCACCAACTCCCAGAGGTTGCTCAAACTCATGTCCATCAAGTCAGTGATGCTATCCAACCATTTCATCCGCTGTCATCTCTTTATCCTCCTGCCTTCAATCTTTCCCAGCATCAGGGTCTTTTTCAGTCAGTTCTTTAAATCAGGTGGCCAAAGTATTGGAGCTTTAGCTTCAGCATCAGTCCTTCCAATGAATATTCAGGACTGATTTCTTTTAGAATTAACTGGTTTGATCTCCTTGTCATCCAAGGGACTCTCAAGAATCTTTTCCAATACGACAATTCAAAACCATCAATTCTTCAACTTAGTTTTGGAAATACACAAAAGCAGAAAATTGGTTACCTCACTCTTCCTACATGACAAACAGAATAGTTTAACTCAGTATTTTGCTTTTTCTACTACATTTATAGTTCTGTTGCTTTTGATAATGATAATTTTATCTTTGTCTTTTAATGAGCTTATTCATATTGATGAACTAGCATGAAAACAGAACAAAAATCTAATATTCATTAACTACTACTTTCCTGTATCTCAAAGATAAATACAACTAAGGATAAACATCGCAAAACTAATTTCTATCAGAAGGAGATTTAGAATAACTATCTTGTTTTTAGGCCAACATGAAGTTTATTATTGTGGGAGTGAATGAAAATTACTATATGGAATTTTTTGAATTCTCATGGAAAATAAGTCATATTATTGAGTTACATTAGAATAGTTCTCCTATGGAAAGAGACATAAATGATCTGTGCAGATACACTGCTAAGTACAAATAGATGTGGGACATTTAATAGTTTTAATTAGGTAAATAAAGATATTTGTCCTAGATTGTTATATGTATTTTCCCTGATAGAAGAGATTTGATGAACTTCAAGTCCACATAAAAATGCTTGTGTTGGGTCTTCACAGTGCACCAGGCCCAAGCACTTGTCTCATGCATCCAACCTGGGCTGGTGATCTGTTTCACTATAGATAATATACATATACATATGTATATATATATATGTATGTATATATATGTATATGTATATATACATATGTATATGTATATATATATAGATAGATATAGATAGATAGATAGATAATATACATATACATAGATAATATACATGTTTCGATGCTGTTCTCTCGAAACATCCCACCCTCACCTTCTCCCACAGATTCCAAAAGTCTGTTCTGTACGTCGGGTGGAGAGGGAGGTGGGAGGGGGGATCGGGATGGGGAATACATGTAACTCCATGGCTGATTCATGTCGATGTATGACAAAACTCACTACAATATTGTAAAGTAATTAGCCTCCAACTAATAAAAATAAAGAAAAAATGCGTGTGTTGTAATTCTGAAGTCTTACTGTATATCTGGAGTGGTTTATTTGCATTTGATACCAATTTGAAATATATACAATTTAATGACTATCAAGTGACATCCTACTTCACAAGACATAATACTGTGCAAAAACAATATATAAATTCATACAGAATCTCTGTAAGAAATGGCAATGATATTCTTTGTTATTTTCCAACAGTACAGCTTCAGTGGTGTTACCAACAACCTGTTCTTTTAATGTCCTCTGTTTACAATGAACTGTATCAGAGCTCTACTAAGAAGATTAAGTATTCAGTACTGCCTTGTTTCTCATCCTGCTGACTATGACAGTTGTATTACTGATCCTGTTCATGATGCCAGTTGTCTGACTGTTCACACTGTTTGCATTGTTTGCTGAACCCAGGGTAGCCACGAGAGGCATGAGCTAAGAGGCTGGAAGAAGACTCAAGGAGCAACAGGAACTGCAGACACCTTTATCCTTCCCTGGCTGATGCAGCAGCCATAGCATCAGTTGAGTTCAGTTCAGTTGCTCAGTCGTGTCCGACTCTTTGCAACCCTATGGACTGCAGCACACCAGGCCTCCCTGTCTATTACCAACTCCAGGAGTTTACCCAAACTCATGTCCATTGATTTGGTGGTGCCATTCAACCATCTCCTCTGTCGTCCCCCTCTCCTGCCCTCAATCTTCCTCAGCATCAGAGTCTTTTCAAATTAGTCAGTTCTTCGCATCAGGTGGCCAATGTATTGGAGTTTCAGCTTCAGCATCACTCTTTCCAATGAACACCCAGGACTGATCTCCTTCAGGATAGACTGGTTGGATCTCCTTGCAGTTCAAGTGACTCTCAAGAGTCTTCTCCAACACCACAGTTCAAAAGTATCAACTCTTTGGTGCTCAGCTTTCTTTACAGTCCACCTCTCACATCCACACATGACCACTGGGAAAACCATAGCCTTGATTCGATGGACCTTTGTTGGAAAAGTGATGTCTTTGGTTTTTAATATGTTGTCTAGGTTGGTCACAACTTTCCTTCCAAGGAGTAAGCATCTTTTAATTTCATGGCTGCAGTCACCATCTGCAGTGATTTTGGAGCCCCCCAAAATAAAGTCAGCCACTGTCTCCCAGCAATCTTGATTACAACCATAGCATAACCTAACACAATACAACCTCCCTCCTGGCTGACACAGCAGCTGTAGCAGTAGACACACTATATTCTCTTCCCTCGTGGCTGACTTAATGTACACAGCCAATGACTGTGAGTGCTGATTCAGTGATGCAGCAGTAATTGTTGCTGCTTTCTAGGTGGAGATTATATATCCCTAAAGCACAAAGTAGCTCTCGACCAAGAGAGTACCTTGTGTTGCACACGCACAGTGATATAAGTGATCTCAGATGTTACATAATCATTATTTACAAAGCAAGGGAGAAGAGCAAGAGGCCATGGGGTTAGCAAGCCTAACCACACCATCTTGGCTAATTTATAATTTCCCTACAAGTATTACATTCTTTGCTATTTCTTGGTAGGCAGAAAGGGTTTCAGCTGTTGTTGTTGTTGTTAATAACATATGCTTATTCTGTGTCATATGTTTTACTTTCAGTATCTTGTTATTGTAATTGTTTTACTGATTCTAACTACAAAAATTACTACCAGTTCATTAATGCACATAGGAAACTTTGCTTGCAATTATAGGTCATTTATGATTAAGGTACTGTTTTCTGAAATAATATTTGGTCAACAGAAAATTGCAAAAAGTGGTGAGCTATAAAATGTTTACAGAGTAAACCTCAAAAATATTAATTTATTCATAAAACAAATGTGCTCCATATATAATTATTTGGCAAGATGCCACAGAATAAGTACAGACATTTATGCTAATATTTATAAATGTCTCATGGCAGCAAATGAGAAACATAAAGCTTAGCTGAGAAGGGTAAAGGTAAAATAAATGAATACTTCAAAAAGTATCTAAATGATTAATTTTCTTTTGAAAATTATTTATTTTAGTTAATTTTGATAGTTATTATCATACAGCTTTTAATATTGCAAATTTTTTTCAAGAAAATCTTGTAACTCAGAGTAGTATCATTTATGAATAAGTCATGGTATATTTCAAATATCTTACTCAATTTGTCAGTCTTGCTAATATTTAAGAAATGTTGGCTGCACATTATTTGTGAAATGTTTTGGCTTAGTTTTCCTTCTCTATTAGTACTATTCAAATTGTCATCTGAGGTTAAGGGTTGAAGTAATAATTGATTTTGTGTTGTGAAGACTAAAATTCTTAAAGCTATGTCAACTGCATCTGAACAAAATGCTTAACTTGCTTTGATATATAAACATGTGATTCTTCATTTTCACATTATTTACTGTAAGATGCCTTAACAATTTGCAGTGTCTCTAACACTGAATCCATAGCTACCTAAAGTATTATTTTTCAGTCTTATTATAGTTTTCTCTCCCCCAAAATTTAGGTTGATTTTGCAGTTGTTAAAAATTGTCTATTTTTGTAAATACTTCAAAATGGCAAATGAAAAGTTTGGAAGCAGAAGGACCAAGATCAAGTCTAAATACATGAATTTGTGGCCTTGAAGAGTATAGTCACATTTTCTAATATTTTGTTTTCCTATTTGTACAGTATTATTTCTTACAGAGATTCTTTTGTTTGTTTTTGAGGGGCGTCATGATTGGAGGTACTCTATGTTAATGGTTACCATACAAAATAAATGTGCAAAAATGTTGTAACTCCATAGCTTTTTTGACTGTCTTTTCTGTTGTGGGCAGAGAACATACAATCTCCTTGTCTCTATTTTGAAAGTGTTTAGCTCAATCTGCACCATATAATTCAACATTCAGATTGCCTACTTAAGGCTTTCTTGTTGATGGCATAGGGGCATAAGAAGGCAACAATCAAATATTTAAAATTAAGCCAGTCTGCACAAAGACAGATATATAGATTAATGGATAAGAATAGAGAGCCCAGAGATAAATCCACGAGCATATGGTCACCCTATCTTCGACAAAGGAGGCAAGGATATACAATGGAAAAAAAGATAGCCTCTTTAACAAGTGGTGCTGGGAAAATTGGTCAACCACTTGTAAAAGAATGAAACTAGAACACTTTCTAACACCATACACAAAAATAAACGCAAAATGGATTAAAGATCTAAATGTAAGACCAGAAACTATAAAACTCCTAGAGGAGAACATAGGCAAAACACTCTCCGACATAAATCACAGCAGGATCCTCTATGACGCACATCCCAGAATATTAGAAACAAAAGCAAAAAATAAACAAATTGGACCTAATGAAACTTAAAAGCTTTTGCACAGCAAAGGAAACTATAAGCAAGGTGAAAAGACAGCCCTCAGATTGGGAGAAAATAATAGGAAATGAAGCAACAAAGGATTAATCTCAAAAATATACAAGCAACTCCTCCAGCTCAACTCCAGAAAAATAAATGATCCAATCAAAAAATGGGCCAAAGAGCTAAATAGACATTTCTCCAAGGAAGACATACAGATGGCTAAGAAATACATGAAAAGATTCTCAACATCACTCATTATCAGAGAAATGCAAATCAAAACCACAATGAGGTACCATTACACTCCAGTCAGGATGGCTGCTATCCAAAAGTCTACAAGCAATAAATGCTTGAGAGGGTGCAGAGAAAAGGGAACCCTCTTCCACTGTTGGTGGAAATGCAAACTAGTACAGCCGCTATGGAAAACAGTGTGGAGATTCCTTAAAAACCTGGAAATAGAACTACCAGCAATCCCACTTCTGGGCATACACACCAAGGAAACCAGATCTGAAAGAGACACGTGCACCCCAATGTTCATCGCAGCACTGTTTATCATAGCCAGGACATGGAAGCAACCTAGATGCCCATGAGCAGAAGAATGGATAAGGAAGCTGTGGTACATATACACCATGGAATATTACTCAGCCATTAAAAAGAATTCATTTGAATCAGCTCTAATGAGATGGATGAAACTGGAGCCCATTATACAGAGTGAAGTAAGCCAGAAAGATAAAGACCATTACAATATACTAGCACATATATATGGAATTTAGAAAGATGTTAATGATAACCCTATATGCAGAACAGAAAAAAAAAAAGACACAAATGTATAGAACAGTCTTTTAGACTCTGTGGGAGAAGGTGAGGGTGGGATGGTTCAACAGAACAGCATTGAAACATGTATACTATCTAGGGCGAAACAGATCACGAGCCCAGGTTGGATGCATGAGACAAGAGCTCAGACCTGGTGCACTGGGAAGACCTAGAGGGAGCGGGTGCAGAGGGAGGTGGGAGGGGGGATCGGGATGGGGAACACATGTAAACCCATGGCTGTTTCATTTTAATATATGACAAAATTCACTACAAATAAAAAAAAAGAAAAAATAAAATAAAATTAAGCCAGTCTCTAATAAAAATATTGATTTTTTAAAAGTTTTCCTTAGAAAACTGTTAACTCCCTTGCTGTCCATCTATTTAATATGTGGATTTCTTCATTATTAGTACCTGGGTCCATCAGGCACTATTATGCACTATTAAACTCCTAGCTTCAAAGACTGGAATATGCTCTAATTATTGACATTTTGCACCTTTGCTACTATTGCTTTATTGAAGTCATATGAATCAATCTAATACCAGCTTGTCTGCTGATAGTTATTGGCAAAATGTCTTTGAATGATGAATTATTTTATAAATGCAATATTTTAATATGTTTAATTAATTATCTCTTATATGATTTTCCCAATACTGGGCATAAGTGTTCTTAGTAAAATTAAGCCCATAAAAATAGATTCTTTGAGGAACCACACCATTAAATTCCTGATTTCTTAACAAATGTGTCCATTTGATAAATGAATAGAGATTTATTCATCTGATCCTATTATGGTCAGTTTAGAAATAATATTGAAATATGAAGTTCTAAACTTTGCCTTTTATATGAGGATGATTTTAGATAATTTATTGCCTAAAAATTGTAAATGCTTGTAGCAATATAACCAATTGTTCTGTAATCATTGTGTTTACTTATATCCAGTAAATAACATGAACATTTTAACCATGTAGGAGATAGAAATTGAAGCATAATTATTGATTTACTAATATAGCTAGATGATATCTTTAATTAGGAAGTTGCTGGGCAACTAATGATTATAATAATTACTTCAGTCAATAGTTAATGAATAAAAACTGTTGTAACTGATCTAAATACATTATATGAAAATTATATTTTTATGTACCTTATACTATCTTCAACAGATTTCACCATATTTGTGATATTATACACATATATGATGTCTTTCATAACCTGTAACTTACCTAATTTTTATTTTTACAGTTTAATTTTTTCAATACTCCTAACATTTTCAGTACTTAATGTTCAGATAAATTTTCCTTGTGTATGATCAATTGCACTTAGATCAAGAGACTTTTCAAATTTCTGAGCAGTAAACTTCAACTATCAATTGTATTTTGAATGGATTATTACAGTATATTCAAAGAATATAAGTATATTGAGTATTTGAAATAAAACATAAGCTTACGTACATCCAAAGATAATTTATGACTATATTTTCTATTTCTCATATCCAATCGATACAAGAAAAACTGAAATTTTCTGCTGTCAGAATTTATTATCAAATTGAAGTTCTTTCAGTGTAGCACAGATCTTTAATTCTCTAAGCGGTTTTTAAAAAATACAGTGTTTTAAAAAGAAAAGTAAATGATTTGAAGAAATATGTTTATGATAAACATAAAACTCAGGTTACTTGAAAATTAATTTGAAGTCATTGTTTAGATCAAAATATTGTCTAAGTAGAATTTCTAGCTCTGAAAAAAACAGGAAATAAACAATGTTTAGATTTTGACTTTTTTTTCTCTTGGGAGATTATGTACTTTACTGAGAAGTTTGCTTAAACCTATCTAGCTTTATATTGGTGCTCTAACAAATTACCATAAACTTGGTGGTTTAAAACACTAACTTACTGTCTTAGAGTTCTGAATTTCTGATGTCTAAAATGACTATCATTGTGTTTGTAGATCTTTGTTCTTTTCTAGAAGCTGTAGGAGAGATCCATTTCCTTGACTTTCACAGCCTCTAGAGGCTAGTCTCATGAAAGTGAAAATTACTTATTCATGTTTGACTCTTTGCAACCTCGTGGACTATATAGCCTATGTAATTTTCTAAGCCAGAATACTGGAGTGGATAGCCTTTCCCATCTCCAGGGGATCTTCCCAAACCAGGGATCCAACCCAGGTGTCCCACATTGCAGGTGGATTCTTTAAGAGCTGAGCCACCAGGGAAGCCCAAGAATACTGAAGTGGGTAGCCTATCCCTTCTCCAGCAAAACTTCCCAACCCAGGAATCAAACCAAGGTCTAAGAACGAAACAGACATTTCTCCAAAGAAGACACACAGATGGCTAACAAACACATGGAAAGATTCTCAACATCATGCATTATCAGAGAAAAGCAAATCAAAACCACAATGAGGTACTATTTCACGCCAGTCAGAATGGCTGCTATCCAAAAGTGTACAGCAATAAATACTGGAGAAGGTGTGGAGAAAAGAGAACCCTCTTACACTGTTGGTGCAAATGCAAACTAGTACAGCCACTATGGCGAACAGTGTGGAGATTCCTTAAAAAGCTGGAAATAGAACTGCCATACAACCCAGCAATCCCACTACTGGGAATACACACTGAGGAAACCAGAAGTGAAAAACACACGTGCACTCCAATGTTCATTGCAGCATTGTTTACAATAGCCAGGACATGGAAGCAACCTATATCTCCATCGGCAGATGAATTGATAAGAAAGCTGTGGTACATATTCACAATGGAATATTACTCAGCCATTAAAAATAATGCATTTGAATCAGTTCTAACGAGGTGAATGAAACTGAATCCTATTATACAGAGAGAAGTAAGCCAGAAAGAAAAACACCAATGTAGTATACTATCACATATATATGGAATTTAGCAAGATGGTAATGATAACCCTATATGGGAGACAGCAAAAGAGACACGGATGCATAGAACAGTCTTTTGGACTCTGTGGGAGAGGGCAAGGGTGGGATGATTTGGGAGAATGACATTGAAACATGTATATTATCCTATGTGGAATTGCCAGTCCAGTCTAGTCCAGGTTTGATGCATGAGACAGGGTGCTTAGGGCTGGTGCACTGGTATGACCCAGAGGGATGGGATGGGGAGGGAGGTGACAGGAGGGTTCAGGATGGAGAACACGTGTACATCCATGGTAGATCCATGTAAATGTATGGCAAAACCACTACAATATTGTAAAGTAATTAAAAACAAACAAACAAACAAAAATAACAGGGTCTCCTGCATTTCAGGCAGACTTTTTACCAGCTTAGTTGTCTCATGACTCCTTCCCATATCTTAAAAGTCAAGAATCACATTTTGAGGCCTATCACATTGGATCACACCATCCATTGCCATGTTGCCTTCTCTGGCTTTGACACTTCTGTTTCTCTCTTTCATTTATTTTCACATACCATTTAAAAAGCCTGCTACTGCTGCTGCTGCTGGTAAGTCGTTTCAGTCACGTCTGACTGTGTGACCCTATGGACAGCAGCCCACCAGGCTCCTCTGTCCACAGAACTTTCTAGGCATGAATACTGTAGTGGGTTGCCATTTCCTTCTCCTTAAAAAGCCTGAGGTAGAATTTTGACGGCAAAATTCACTATTTTTATATGATGCTTAAAATGGTTACTTAAGTGTTTTTTAGCATATTCCCTATACTGTGCTTGCCTCTTTCACTTTTAAAAACTGTTATGATTACTTTGGTTCCACATGGTTAATACAGGATAATCATCCTATTTAAAGTCTGCTGATAAGCAACCTTAATTTCTTGTTTTATCCATCAAAAAAAGTGTTTTGAGTATCAAACAGGATAAAACTTCTGCCATTGCCTTGTAAAATATAAATCAATATATGAATATCAGGTGTTGATTATGTGCTGTGTTATTTCAAAATGATGTCATAATTTAAATACCTTGATGCTGGGAAAGATTGAGGGCAGGAGGAGAAGGTGGCAATAGAGGATAGCATCATCGACTCAATGAACATGAATTTGAGGAAACTCCGGGAGATCGTAAACTACAAGGAAGCCTGATGTGCTGCAGTCCATAGGGTCTCCTATGTCTCCAGCATTGGAAGATAGTTTCTTTACCATTAGCACCACCAAGGAAGCCTGTAAGTGAAGGTGTTCATGGATTGTAGCCCTCCAGGGTCCTCTCCCCATGGAATTCTTCAGAGAAGAATATTGGAGTCAGTAGTGATTTCCTTCTCCAGGGGACCTTCCCGACCCAGGGTTCAAAGCTGGGTCTCATGAATTGTAGGTGGATTCTTTATCATCTGAGCCATCAAGTGCAACCTTTTTTTAAATTTTAATAAGATAGAATGCACTATTTTCCTTTTTATGGACTGTGGTTTAAAAATATTTTTGCCTGTGTCAAATCTTAAAGATATTCTCCACATTTTCTTCTAAATGTTTTACTGTTTAAAATCTTAAGTTTATAGTCAGATTTCAACTAATTTTTGTTTATGACATAAGGTGAACTCTAAGTTCTAATATTTGCATGTGGACATGCGATTTGTTCAACACTATTTATTGAAAAGATTATGCTCATTGAATCACTTTGGTATTTATGATTATCATCAATTGATCATTACTGCAAGAATTGGTTTTGGATTTTCAATTATTTTTCTTTAGTCTATATGTCCATCCTGTGCACATCATCTTGATTACTATAATTTTGTGGGAATTTTTGCAGTTTGAATATGTGAGACCTCCAATAATAATTTTTTCAAGATTGTTTTCACTATTTCTGTGCCTTTGCAATTCCATATTAATTTTTGTATCTTCTTGTTAACTACTGCAAAATGCTGGCTGGAAAATAAAAATTTATTAGATATTGCACTGAATACAAATATCTATTTGGGGGGAAATACCATCATAATAATATTAACTCTTCTAGTTCCCAATCATGAGATATATCTCTATTCATTTAAATATTTCTTAATATCTGGCAGCAGTGTATTGCATTTTCCAGTGTAAATATCATTGACATATTTTGCTAAATTTATTCTTAAATGTTTTATTACTTTTGATGCTATCATAAAGAAACATTTAAATTTTTATTTTCCGTGAGTTTATTGTTATTACATCAGGATGTGATTGATTTTATTTATAGTTTTAAATTAAATTAGATTATTTATTTTAATTGGAAGGTAATTACTTTAAAATATTGTAGTGGTTTTTCCAAACATCAACATGAATCAGACACCGGCCCACATGTGTTCCACATCCAGAACCCCCCTCCCACCTCTCTACCTATCTTATCCCTCTGGGTCATCCCAGGGAACCAGCCCTGAGCACACTGTCTCATGCATCAAACCTGGACCGGCTATCTTCTTCACTTATGATAATATACGTGTTTCAACACTACCTTCTCAAATCTTCCTACTCTCACCTTCTCCCACAGAGTCCAAAAGACTGTTCTTTACATCTGTGTCTCTTTTCCTGTCTTGTATATAGGGTCATCATTACCATCTTTCTAAATCCCATATATATGTGATACTATATTGTATTGGTGTTTTTCTTTCTGGCTTACTTTACTCTGTATAATAGGCTTCAGTTTCTTTCACCTTGTTAGAACTGATTCAAATGCATTCTTTTTAATGGCTGAGTAATATTCCATCATGTATATGTACCATGGCTTTCTCATCCATTCATCTGCTGATGGACATCTAGGATGCTTCCATGTCCTGGCTATTGTAAACAGTGCTGCGATGAACATTGGGATGCATGTGAATCTTCCAATTCTGGTTTCTTCAGTGTGTAGACCCTGCAGTGGGATTGCTGGGTTGTATGGCAGTTTTATCTTCAGTTTTCTAAGGAATCTCCACACTGGTCTCCATAGTGGCTGTACTAGTTTGCATTCTCACCAACAGTGTTAGAGGGTTCCTTTTCCTCCACACCCTCTCCAGCATTTATTGTTTGTAGAGTTTTTGATACCAGCCATTCTGACTGGTATGAGATGGTACCTCATAGTGATTTGATTTGCATTTCTCTGCTAATGAGTGAGGTTCGACATCTTTTCATGTGCTTGTTTGCCATCTGTATGTCTTCTTTGGAGAAATGTCTGTTGAGTTCTTTGGCCCAGGTTTTGATTGGGTTGTTTATTTATTTATTTATTTTAATTGAGCTGGAGGAGATGTTTATATATTTTTGAGATTAATTATTTGTCAGCTTCTTCACTTTCTATTAGGGTCTCCAATTCTGAAGGCTGTCTTTCAACCTTGCTTATAGTTTTCCTTCGTTGTGCAAAAACTTTTAAGTTTAATTAGGTCCCATTTATTTATTTTTTCTTTTATTCCCATTACTCTTGGAGATGGGTCATAGAGGATCCTGCTGTGATTTATGTTGGAGAGTGTTTTGCCTATGTTTTCCTCTAGGAGTTTGATAGTTTCTGGGATTATGTTTATTTTTGTTTATTTTGAGTTTATTTTTGTGTATGGTGTTAGAAAGTGCTCTAGTTTCATTCTTTTACAAGTGGTGAACCAGTTTTCCCAGCACTACTCGTTAAAGTGATTGTCTTTTCTGCATTGTATATTCTGCCTCCTTTGTCAAAGATAAGGTGTCCATAGGTGTGTAGATTTATCTCTGGGCTTTCTATTCTGTTCTGTTGATCTATATTTCTGCCTTTGCACCAGTACCATACTGTCTTGATGACTGTAGCTTTTTAGCATAGCCTGAAGTCAGGCAGGTTGATTCCTCTGGTTCCTTTTTTCTTTCTAAAGATTGCTTTGGCTATTCAAGATTTTTTTTTTGTATTTACATACAAATTGAGAAATTATTTGTTCTAGTTCTGTGAAGAACTACTATTGGTAGCTTGATTGGGATTGCATTGAATCTATAGATTGCTTTGGGCAGTATACTCATTTTCACTATATTGATTCTTCTGATCCATGAACATGGTATATTACCCCATCTATTTGTGTCATCTTTGATGTCTTTCATCAGTGTTTTATAGTTTTCTATATATAGGTGTTTGTTTCTTTAGGTAAATTTATTCCTAAGTATTTTATTCTTTTTGTTGCAATGGTGAATGTAATTGTTTCTTAATTTCTCTTTCTATTTTCTTATTATTGGTGTATAGGAATGCAAGGTATTTCTGTGTCTTAATTTTATATCCTGTGAATTTACTATATTCATTGATTAGCTCTAGTAATTTTCTGGTGGCATATTTAGGATTTTCTATGTAGAGGGCCATGTCACCTGCAAACAGAATTATACTTCTTTTCCAATCTGGATTCCTTTATTTCTCTTTTCCAATTGCTATGGCTAAAACTTCCAAAACTATTTTGTACAGTAGTGGTAAGAGTGGGCACCCTTGTTTTGTTCCTGACTTTATGGGAAATGTTTTCAATTTTTCACATTTGAGGATAATGTTTACTGTGGGTTTGTCATATATAGCTTTTACTATGCTGATGTATGTCCCTTCTATGCCTGCTATCTGGTGGGTTTTTATCATAAATTGCTGTTGAATTTTGTCAAAGGCTTTCTCTGCATCTATTGAGATGATCATATCGTTTTGATCTTTCAATTTGTTAATGTGGTATATTACATGGATTTGTGGCTATTAAAAGAATCCTTGCATCCCTGGGATAAAGCCCACTTGGTTATGACATATGATCTTTTTTAACATGTTGTTGAATTTTATTTGCTAGGGTTCCATCAAGGATTTTTGCATCTATGTTCATCAGTGATATTGGCCTGTACTATTCTTTTTTTGTGGCATCTTTGTCTGGTTTTGCTATTAGGATGATGATGGCCTCATAGAATGAACTTGGACGTATACCTTCCTCTGTAATTTTCTGGAAGAGTTTGAGTAGGATAGGTATTAGCTCTTCTCTAAATTTTTGGTAGAATTCAGCTGTGAAGCCGTCTGGTCCTGGGCTTTTGTTTGCTGGAAGATTTCTGATTATAGTTTTGATTTCTGTGCTTGCAATGTGTCTGTTAACATTTCTATTTCTTCCTGGTTCAGTTTTGGAAAGTTGTACTTTTCTAAGAATGTATCCATTTCTTCCAAATTGTCCATCTTAGTGGCATATAGTTGCTGATAGTAGTCTCTTATGATTCTTTGTATTTCTGTGTTGTCTGTTGTGATCCCTGTTTTCATTTTTAATTTTGTTGATTTGATTATTTTTCCCTTTGTCTCTTGATGAATTTGTCTAATTGTTTGTCTATTTTATTTATCTTCTTTGGTGATTTTTGCTTTCATCTCCTTTGTTTCTTTTGAATTTATTTCTGCCCTAATTTTTATGATTTCTTTCCTTCTACTAACCATGGGGTTCTTCACTTCTTCCTTTTCTAGTTGCTTTAGGTGTGGAGTTATGTTATTTATTTGACTTTTCTCTTGTTTCTTGAGGTAATCCTGTATTGCTATGAACCTTCCCCTTAGCACTACTTTTACTGAGTCCAATTGGTATTTGGGTTGTTGTGTTTTGATTCTCATTCATTTCTATGCATATTTGGATTTTTTCCTTTGATTTGTTTGTTATTCAGAAGCAGATTGTTTAGCCTCCATATGTTTGCATTTTTAATAGTTTTTTTTTCTTTTTCTTTTTTATTTTTTTTTTCCTGTAGTTGGCATCTAATCTTATTGTTTTGTGGTCAGAAAAGATGCTTGGAGTGATTTCAATTTTTTGAATTTACCAAGGATAGATTTATGGTCCAGGATGTGATCTTTCCTGGAGAAGGTTCCAAGCGCCCTTGAGAAAAAGGTGAAATTCACTGTTTTGGATGAAATGTCCTATCAATATCAATTAAGTCTAACTGGTCCATTGTATTATTTAAAGTTTGAGTCTCCTTGCTAATTTTCTGTTTAGTTGATCTATCCATAGGTGTGAGTGGGGTATTAAAGTCTCCCATATTACTGCTACTGTTAAGTTCCCCTTTCATATTTGTCAGCATTTGTCTTACATATTGCAATGCTCCTATGTGGGGTGCATGTATAATTGTTATATCTTCTTCTTGGATTGTCCTTTGATCATATGTAGTATCCTTCTTTGTCTCTTCATGTACTTTATTTCAAAGTCTATTTTATCTGATATGAGTATTGCTACTGCTGCTTTCATTTGGTCTCCATTTGCCTGAAATATCTTTTCAGAGCCCTTCACTTTCAATCCATATGTATCCCTTGTTTTGAGGTCAGTCTACTGTATACAGCATATATAGGGGTATTGTTTTTGTATCCATTTAGCCAGTCATTGTGTTTTGCTTGGGGCATTCAACCCATTTACATTTAAGGTAATTATTGATAAGTATGATCCCATTGCCATTTACTTTGTTGCTTTAGGTTCGAGTTTATACACCTTTTCTGTGTTTCCTGTCTAGAGAAGATCCTTTAGCATTTGTTGAAGAGATGATTTGGTGGTGCTGAATTCTCTCAGGTTTTGCTTGTAAAGTTTTTGATTTCTCCTTCATATTTGACTGAGATCCCTGCTAGATACAGTAATCTGGGTTGTAGGTTTTTCTCTTTCATCACTTTAAGTATATCCTGCCATATTTCAATCTTTCCACTGAAATATCAGATGTTATCCTTATGGGAATCCCCTTGTGTGTTTGTTGTTGTTGTTGTTGCTGTTTTTCTCTTGCTGCTTTTAATATTTGTTTTTTGTGTTTGATCTTTGTTAATTTGATTAATATGTGCCTTGGGGTGTTTTGCCTTGGGATTATCCTGTTTTGGACTCTCTGGGTTTCTTGGACTTGGGTGCCTAATTCCTTCCCCATTTTAGGGAAGTTTTCAGCTATTATCTCCTCACGTACTTTCTCATGGCCTTTCTTTTTGTCTTCTTCTTCTGGGACTCCTATGACTCGAATGTTGGGACATTTAACTTTGTCCCAGAGGTCCCTGAGGTTGTCCTCGTTTCTTTTAATTCTTTTTATTTTTTCCTTCTCTGCTTCATTTATTTCTACCATTCTGTCTTCTACTTCACTTATCATATCTTATGCCTCCATTATTCTACTGTTGCTTCCCTCCAGAGTGTTTTTTAATCTCATTTATTGCATTATTCATTATTGATTGGAATCTTTTTTTTAATTGGAATCTTTTTTACTATCATTATTCTTAATTCTTTTTCAGGTAGACACCCTATCTCCTCCTCTTTTGCTTGGTTTGGTGGATATTTATTGTGTTCTTTTTCCTGATGAATATTTCTCTGCCTTTTCATCTTGTTTAGATTGCTGTGGTTTGGGGTGGCCATTCTGTATGCTGGGAGTTTTGTTCTTCTTTATTGTGGAGGTTTCTCCCTGTGGGTGGGGTTGGATGAATGACTTGTCAAGGTTCCCTGATTAGGGAAGCTTGAGTTGTTGTTCAGGTTGGTGGAGCTGGATCTCTTCTCTCTGAAGTGCAATGAAGTGTTCAGTAGTGAGTTTTGTGGGGTCTAAGGGTTTGGTGTGACTTTGGGCCACCTGTGTATTAACACCCATGGCTATGTTACTGTGTTGCTGGAGAATTAGCATGGTATGTCTTGCTCTGTAACTTGTTGGCTTTTGGGTGTAGATTGGTTTCAGTGTAGGTATGGAGGCTTTTGGATGAGCTCTTGTCGATTAACAGTCCCTGGAATCAGGAGATTTTGGGTGTTCTTAAGTTTTGGGTTTAAGCCTCCTGTCTCTGGCTTTCAGTCTTATTCTTACAGTAACCTTAAAACTCCTCTATCCATACGTCACTGATGATAAAACATCTAGGTTAATGGAGAAAAGATTCTGCACAGTGAGGGGCACCCAGAGAGGTTCACAGAGTTACATGGAGAAGAGAAATTGGAAGAGGTAGATAGAAGTGACCAGGAGGAGAAGAGGGGGGGACCAAAAGGGAAGAGAGCAAACTATCCATCAATCAGTTCCCTATGTGCTCTCCACAGCCTGGAATACCCAGAGAAGTTCACTGAGTTATGTAGGTAAGAGAAGAGGGAGGGATGAGATAGTGGTGACCAGGAGGAGAAGAGGGGGAGTCAAAAGGAAAGAGACAGATCTAGCCACTAATTACTTCCTTAAATGTTCTCCACAGTCCAGAATGCACAAAGAGATTCACAGAATTGGATAGAGAAGAGAAGGTGGAGGGAGGAGATAGCGGTGACCTGAGGGAGAAGAAAAGAGTCAAAAAGGGTAAGTAAAAAGGGGAAGAAGGCAATCAACTCAGTAATCACACTCCTAAGTAAAAATGGATACTGAAGATTGGATTCTTAAAGGTACAAAATTGATAACAAATACCTAAAAGCAAAGATTAAAAATTTAGAGTAGAGGTTAGACTCTTAAAAATACAATATTAAATAAACAAAATAATTACAAATATACATATATGAAATTTGCTTTAGAAATAGGGTCATTTTTGGGCAATGTAGGTTATAAAAATGAAAATTGAAGTAGTAATAAAGGACTTAATTTTTTTTTAAAGTTAAAACAATGATAGTAAAATATATCTAAGAATTTCTCTGAGCTGTTGTGCACAGTATGGGGTCTGTTCAGTTTCAGATAGCTCCTCGTTCCACCTTATACTTCTTGTCGAAGTCTGTATGCCCCTTCAAATGTAGTCGGTGCTAACTACCCAGGTTTAATCTGTTGCACCTATCACTTCCCAAGCAGTTCCCTCTGTTTATTTTGGCTTCTTCTGTTTGCAAGTCTCTTCAGTGTCTAATTCCTGCCCTGACACAAGGGGACAGAGGTGGTCATTTACTTAGGCTCACTTGTTCAGCTGTGCTGTAGGGAGGGAGGAACACTGCAAACAAATATCACTGTCGTATTTGGGGAGTGCTGGCAGTGTCTATGCCACACTGGGTTTGCCACCGTTCATGGCACATGTGATCCCCTGGTCTACACTTGTCAGGTTGCTCTGCAGGGAAACTGTCTAAAGCAGGTCCTGGGTTGCATGCACTTCCAAGGTCTAAGCCATTCTGGTTCAGGTTCAGTTTCTCGGGTACTCCACAAAGGCACAAACTCAGTTGGGCATGCATTTTGTGCCTTTCCCAGGTCCAAGAAGCTCAGTTGACCAGTTTCTTGGCGAGCACACTCTCTCCAGGTGAGAAAGTACATCGTATCACCTCCCCCATCCCAGATGCTTGGTTTCCTGAGTGCACAGTGGGAGCACCATCTCAGGTGTGGTGTGTGTCTCCTCTGGGGAGCTGATCTCTGGCTACGACCCTCCTAATTGATGTCAACCATCTAGGATCCCAGGAAGACTTAGTTAACAACTGGGGTTCTGCTCCCAGTTCGGTGGAGGATGCTGTCTCTTGGGCCGAGATTGCCCCTCTCCATCTGGCTCTAGCTGTTGCCTGCCTGCCTCTCTGCATCTGGCAGGGGATGGGCCGGTCCACAGCCAGCTAGCTCTCTTTTGGTGTTTGCTCAGTACTTTGTTCTGTCAGCGGTCCTGGTTGTGCCTTAGAGATTTTCCAGAAAAGTTCTTTATCTCTCTCTCTCTGGCTATCCTACATTTTAGGCTGCTATCTCAGCTTAGCTCCCTCAGATTGTCCTCAGGGCATTCAGGCCTGGTCCTTACCCTAAGCAATGCAGCTCACTCCTCCCTGTTCAGCCCCTGACTGCTGGTGGTGGGTGCGGGCATCTTGGCTACTTCTCCACTGGGAGTTGCAGTTAGGTGCATAGTCTGTGGGTTTTATTTGCTTATTTTTTCCTGCTGATTATGTTGCATTCTGAGATTCCAAAACTCCCCACAAATCCACCTGTGAGAGGGTTTCCTGGTGGTTAGAGACTTCTCTTTCACGACTCCCTCGTCAGGATGGGTCTCCGACCCTAACCCTTTTATTTCCCTTTTTCTTTTATATTTTGTCCTACCTTCTTTCGAAGACAATGGGTTGCCTTTCTGGGTGCTTGGTGTCCTCCTCCAGCGTTCAGAAGTTTTTTTTTTTTTTTTTTTTTTCTGGAATTTGTTCAACGTTCAAATGATCTTTCCATGAATTTGTGGGGAAGAAAATGGTCTCCCGTACTATTCCTTCACCGTCTTAGGATAGACCCCCATAATTGATTTTTATATATTGTTATTTTATTTTTCAGTCATGCTGAAGTTGTTTATTAGCCCCAATAGTATGTGTTTGTGCATGCATGTGTGTGTATCCTTAAGATTTCCCTTATTAAGCATTGTGTCACCTGAAACTAGTTTTACTTCTTTTCTCCAAACTGGATGACTTTATCTCCTTTTCTTGCCAACCTGCCAGGCTAGAACTTATAACACAATGTTGAATAAAGGTGGAGAAGGCAGAAATACTTGTCTTATTCCTAATCTTAGTCCATGGGGTCACAAAAGTCAGACATGACTGAGCAACTACAACAATTCCCAATCTGTGAGGCAAAACTATCAGTCTTTCACCATTGCATATTAAATAGTGTGTATTTTATTCTTAGATGCCCTTTATCAGAGTGAGGAACTTCTTTTTTATTTATAATGTTCTAAGATTTTTACCATGATAGAATGCAAGGTACTGTGAAAGATTTTCTTTATGTATCAAAATAATCATGTAGTTATTGTCCTTTATTCTATTAATATGGTAAGTTAATTTTTTACAACTTTATTTGGAAATAATTGACATATACTAATGTGTGATTTTGTGTGCACAATGTGAGGAATATATATATATATATATATATATATATATATATATACACACACACACACACACACACAAACACATATAAGAACAAATACCAAAATAAAGTTAGCTAATGCAACCATTACATCTCATAGTTACCAATATTTTTGTGTGTGGTGAGAAAACAGTGTTTACTATTTCAGCAACTTCCAAGTGTAAAATACATTGTTTTCAACTATAGTAAATATGCTGTACATTAGGTCCTCAGGACTCATTTGTCTTAGAATAGAAACTGTGTGCCCTTTCATCAAGATCTTTTCATTTTCCCCAAACCCAACCCCAGACAATCACCAACTTACTTTGTTTCTGTGAATTCTGGTTTTTCTTAACTTTCCACGTGTAAGGGAGAGTGTACAGTACTTGTCTTTCTCTGTTTTACTTATTTCACTTACCATAATGTCCTCAAGTTTTACCCATGTTATTGTAAAGTGCAAGATTTCCTTTTTTTGATGGCTGAATAACATAACACATCTATATTATGTATAATTTATGTTATGTATAATTTATATTATGTATAAAATGTTTTCTTTATTGATTCATATGTAGATACACACTAAGGATGTTTCAGTGTTTTAGCTATTGTGAATAATGCTGCCAGTGAACACAATAGTGCAAATATCTTCAAGATAAAGGCTTCTGTAATTTTGGATATATACTCAAAAGTCCAAAAGTGAAATTCCTGGATCATATGGTACTTCTGTAATTTAATATTTTGAGGACTCTCCATACTGTTTTCTATAGTGACAGTAGAAATTTACATTTCTATCAACACTTCTCTCCATATCCTGGTCAGCACTTGTTATCTTTTGTCTTTTTCATAATAGATATTATAAGAGCTGTGAGGTGATATCTTGTGATTTTGATTCTTATTTTACTGAAGATCGGTAATATTGAGCAACTTTCATGTACCCATTGGCAATTTGGGTGTCCTCTTTGGAAAATGTCTATTTAGATCCTTTGCCCAATTTTTAATCAGAATATCTGTGGGTTTGTTCCTGAGTTTTTTGAGTTCTTTATATATTTTGGCTATCAGATATATGATATTCAAATATTTTCTCCCTTTCCATAGTTTTCATTTTTATTTTGTTGATTATTTTCTTTGCTGCTCAGAAGTGCCTTAGTTTGATGCTGTCTCACTTGTTTATTTTCCTTTTGTTGCTTGTGATTTTGGTGTCAAATATAAATAGTCATTCTCAGGACTACTGTTAAGAGCCTTTCTCCTATGTTTTGCCAGAATTCCCAGCCTACAGGCTTGCTTAGGGGATTTTACACTTGTCTTCTTGTGAACCAATTTACTTAAAATCTCTGTTGCTATATAAATTCTGCTCTCTAGGAAATCATGACTAATGGCTAATACAGATTTCAATACTGAGAATGATGTTAGAATAATAAAATTTTATGGATGAATTTTATGAGTTGCTTCTTGGATTTCTGGAATTGGTTCTCTAATCTGATGACATTTATTAATTTTTAAGAATATTTCTAAATTTATTTTCAATAAGATTTCCATACTTCACAATCTGTATTCAGCAGACAAAATTCACTATTGTTACTTTTTCTGTGGGATTTCTTAATGAATAATTTGAAATGTGAGAGTCATTAATTTTATTAGTTATTATTATTATCATTTAAATGGAGAATAACTGCTTTATAATATTGTGTTGGTTTATGCCAAACAACAACACAAATTAGTCATTAGTGTATATATATTCCCTCCCTCAGCAGCCTCCCTCTCACTGCTCCCATCCACCTCTCTAGCTTACCACAGAGCTCCAGGCTGAGCTCCCTATGTTATATAACAGCTTCCCACTGATATATATATATATATATATATATATATATATATATATATATATATTGCATACATATATATTATTGTGTGTGTATGTATATATATATATATATATATATATATATATATATATTATACTTTCTCAATTAATCCCATTCTCTCCTTTCCCTGATATATCCATGGGTTCATCCTCTATATCTGCATCTATCCCTGCCTTGAAAGAGGCTCACCAGTACCATTTTTTCTAGATTGCATGAACATGCACTAATATGCAGTATTTATTTGTCTCTTTCTTACTTAACTTCACTTTATATAATAGGCTCTAGGTTCTTCCACCTTACTAGAATGGCCTCAGAGTTTTTCTTATGTATGGCTGAGTGATGTTCTTTTTGTTCTGTTGCTAAGTCATGTTCAATTCTTTGTGACATAATGGAATGCAGAATGTCAGGCATCCCTGTCCTTCAGTATCTCCCAGAGTTTGCTCAAATTCATATCCATTGAGTGATGATGGCACCCAGCCTTCTCATCCTCTGCCTTCTCCTCCTGTGCTCAATCTTTCCCAATATCAGGGTCTTTTCCAATTAGTCAGCTCTTCACATCAGGTGGCCAAAGTATTGGAGCTTCAGCATCAGTATCAGTCCTTCCGATGAATGTTCAACATTGATTTCTTTTAGGGCTGACTGGTTTGATCTCCTTACAGTTCAATGGACTCTCAAGAATCTTTGCCAACACCTACAATTCGAAAGCATCAATTCTATGGAGTTCAGCCTTCTTTATGGTCCAACTCATATATCATACATGATTTTAATGGAAAAACCATAGATAGATAAAGTAAATATATTAATGAAATGGTTGGATTTATTAAATTAATTTTTATTATTAAAATGTACTTATTATCAATTAATTAGAAGGTGTTTTGTGTGTTAGTCACTCAGTAGTGTCTGATTCTGCTACCCCATGGGCTGTAGCCCACCAGACTCCTCTGTCCATGGGAATCACTAGGCAAGAATACTGGAGTGGGTTGCCATTTCCTTCTCTAGGGGATCTTCCCAACCCATGGATCGAACCTGGGTCTCCTTCATTGCAGGCAGATTCTTTACTTTCTGAGGCACAAAATGTACAAAAGTCATGCTTTTCTAACATTTTTGAGTAACAAAAATAATAACAAATGCATTCCACTAAATAGTGTCCTTGAACACTAAACCAGTGTGTAGTAGTCTGTAAATTTGCATGTTAGGATTGGCGAAGGGGAAGAGGGTGAGGACAGATTTTGAAGGGCAATATCTGTTTTATGTGAATAAGTTCTATAAATGGAATTTCATGTTTGTAGTTGCATCAAATGAATTTTATTCAAATAAAAATGAGATCTCAGAAATTGTGGAGTGAGAAATTTGAAAATCAGCTCCTCAGCAAAATCAATGAATGCATTGAAAAAAAATAACAAAAATTACTATGTTATTTTAGAAGTCTGAAAATTTGCCATAAATTGAAAAAATCTAGGCATTTTCTTCAATTATACTATATTATTAATTAATATAATGTTGTCTCCCAGTCGAACTGAGGCAGCATGTAGATGATCCCTCCATCCTGCCTTTGCAATTTAAGTTCATTCCCTGTGGAGGGAAATTCCAAAATATCAACAGCAGGATAAGAGATAAGAGACTATGCATTTCTCATTCTCAAAACCAAAGAAACCTTCCCAACTAGAAAGCTCCTTGGAGGTAGAAAAGGGAGTGATGCTAAGCTACTTTAGGCCTCTTCACTGAAATCCATGATGGCTGAGAGTTGCCTGCACATACATGGGAAGATCCTGAAATATAGCAAATATGGACTCATAACCAGGAAAAGCAGAAAGATTGGCCACATATGGACTCAGAACCAGGCCAGGCAGAAAGATTGGCCAAAGGACACCCAGAAGAAATGCCTATTAAAAGTGATTCAAGCTACCATGAGGGTATGATTCTTTTAGTCCACCCGTGTGTCAACCCATATGTACTATACACTTTTTCCTCCTAATAAATGCTTAACTTGTTTCACTACTTTCCTTCTTTGTGGGGATTCTTTTCTTCAAAGTTGGGGAGCCAGGGCCCTGTCACAGACCACTGACCTAGTGGTTAGGACTCAGCACTCTCACTACTGTGAACTAAACCTCAGTCTCTGGCTAGGAACTGAAACCCTGTTTCAAGTTGTTACAGACTGAAGTTACCTGAGATCAGAACCATCAATGATGAGATAATGGGTCTTTCAAAATTGCTCCTTATAACTTCATTTGTATGCTTTCATCATTACTTTCTAAATTACAGTATATTTCCTGAAAAAGCAATAAAATAAATTTGTTTTTAGTTTATTTCAAGTTATCACATAATTTAATTGCTTTTGTAAGGTGTTGAAAATCATGTGCTTCGTGGTTCTATTTTATTCACATGATAATTATATAGAGGCCATTTCATTCTAAAAATTATATATGTTGCCTTGTAGCAAACCACCAATCATGAGGGGCAAAATTTCAGATTTTGAGTATTTTTGGAATAAAACTTTATATTTGGTTATTTGAAATATTGTTTGTGTATGATCCTTATTTTTTTTTCCTGTGGTATTATAGTATATTATGATTCTTGTCTTTCTGTTGAAAACTATAGTCACATATCTCTTCAAGGTATCAAATGCATCAGTAGTAAGCTTAGTTTTCTTCTTTATCTGTATCTGAATTTTTGCATGATTTTCCCCTCTGATTGTTTTAGTTTATACAAGGCCATACAGTAAGAACATGATCAAAAATGTACATGCATTGCATTATATTTTAAAATTACCTCTGGTAGTCTAATCAGAGACTTCTACTTGTGATTAACATGGAACAACAGAGACAGGACATATTTTGTAACTTAAACAGAAACGCAGATACAATACACAGAAGATGATTTACATTAAACTTTACTGTGGGAGAAAAAGGGAGCGGGTGGAGAGGGAGGTGGGAGGGGGGATCAGGATGGGGAACACATGTAAACCCATGGCTGTTTCATTTCAATGTATGACAAAATCCACTACAAATAAAAAAAAAATTTACTTCAGTCATTAAAAGACAGTGATTCCAGAGAGTTGGGAGAAAAATGACATAAACCTTGCAATCACCTAGTATCCTACTTTAAGAAAATTTCTAAGCTATGGCTCAGGGGTAGGGAACCAGTGGGAATCCTGGTAGACTCACAGAAAGCAGAAGAGAGGGAGAGTTCAGTTCAGTCGCTCAGTTGTGTCTGACACTTTGCAACCCCATGGAATGCAGCATGCCAGGCTTCACTGTCTATCACCATTTCCATGAGTCAGTGATGCCATTCAACCATCTCCTCTTCCGTCATCCCCTTCTCCTCCTGCCTTCAATCTTTCTCAGCATCAGGATCTTTTCTAAGGAGTCAGTTATTCACATCAAGTGGCCAAAGTACTGGAACTTCAGCTTCAATATCAGCCCTTCCAATGAATATTCAGGACTGGTTTCCTTTAGGATTTCCTGGTTTGATTTCCTTGCAGTCTAAGGGACTCTCACAACTTTGCTCCAACACTACAGGTAAAAATCGATTCTACAGTTCTCAGCTTTTTATATGGTATCACTCTCATATATTCATAACTACTGGAAAAAACATAGCTTTGACGATATGAACCTTTGTCAGTAAAGTAATGTCTCTGCTTTTTAATGTGTTGTCCAGGTTGGTCATAACTTTTATTCCAAGGAGCAAGTATTTTTTAATTCCATGGCTGCATTCACCATCTGCATTAATTTTGGAGTCCAAGAAAATAAAGTCTCTCACTGTTTTCATTGGTTCCCCTTCAATTTGCTATGAAGTGATGGGACTGGATGCCATGATCTTAGTTTTTTGAATGTTGAGTTTTAAGCCAGCTTTTTCACTCTCTTCTTTCTCTTTCATCAAGAGGTTCTTCAGTTCCTCTTGGCTTTCTGTTATAAGGGTGGTGTCATCTACATATCTGAGGTTATTGATATTTCTCCTGGAAATTTTGATTCCAGCTTGTGCTTCATCCAGCCTGGCATTTCTCAGATGTACTCCACATATAAGTTAAATAAGCAGGGTGACAATACACATCCTTGACATACGCCTTTTCTAATTTGGAACCAGTCCGTTGTTCGATGTCCAGTTCTAAATGCTGCTTCTTGACTTGCATACAGTTTTCTCAGGAGGCAGATAAGGTGGTCTGGTATTCCCATCTCTTGAAGAATTTTCAACAGTTTGTTGTGATCCACAGAGTCAAAGTCTTTGGCATATTAGATAAAGCAGAAGTATATGCTTTGTTTTGCTTTTCTGGAATTCTCTTGCTTTTTCTATGATCCAACAGATGTTGGCAATTTGATCCCTGGTTCCTCTGCCGTTTCTAAATCCAGCTTGAACATCTGGAATTTTTCAGTTCACATACTGTTGGAGTCTAGCTTGGAGAATTTTGAGTATTTGCTAGCATGTGAGATGAGTGCATGGTGCTGTAGTTTGTATAATCTTTGGCTTTGCTTTTCTTTGGGATTGGAATGAAATCTGACCTTTTCCAGAGATCTCTTCAACAAAATTAGAGATTCCAATGGAATATTTCATGCAAAAATGGGAAAATAAAGGACAGAAATGATATGGACCTAGTAGAAGCATATGATATTATGCAGAGGTGGCAAAAATATACAGAAGAACTCTACAAAAAAGATCTTCATGACCCACATAACCATGATGATGTGATCAGTCTCCTAGGGCCAGGTATCCTGGAGTGCAAAGTCAAATTGGCCTTACAGTGCATCACTATGAGCAAAGCTAGTTGAGGTTATGGACTTTCAGCTGAGCTCTTTCAAACCCTAAAAGATGATGATGTGAAAGTGCTGTACTCAATATGTCAGCAAATTTGGAAAACTCAGCAGTGGATACAGGACTGGAAAATGTCAGTTTTCTTTCCAATCCCATGATAGTAGAGAGAACAAGATATCTGTATTTTGCAAAATAGTGTAGCAGAGAAGATAGAGTTACCTGCAGAGATAATTCTGAAAACTTACAGATGATCCCATTTAAAATATTTAGTGCTCAGTGCTGTATGACACAACTGATCAGCATCAAATAAGGAGCTATTGTCTTGTGTTCACAAGGTATAAGATGTGCTTTTGTTCCCACCAGCCACAGAGAAAAAGTGCTTAAGTTAATCTAGACTAGTGCTTGACTTGGAAATCATTGCTTAACTGAGCTGGCTCATACAATTTGACCATCACTGTCCATCCCTTGTCAACTTGGCACCCGTACATATCTCATTAAACTCTGTTTAATCTCCAAGTATAGTAACAATGTCACACTCTCTCCTAACATGATATAATTGTCCTGTATACAGCTAAAATGCACTAACTTTTTTTTTTCAAAAAATAATTCAAAGTCCTTGGGTGATGTTCACTCATCTTCTTGATATTTTCTAACCTATGTACTATTATGAAAAGTTAATAAATGTTAACTTAAATATTCATTAAATATTATTATATATACTTAAATGCTTAAATATTATGGAAATTAATACATCTTATATTAATATATCATATAAGAGAAGGAAAGATATTGCATGCACAAGCACATGCATAAATATAATGAACATAAGGAAGAAATGCTCAGAAAAATTACAATCCTTATTTTTGTAACTGGCCATGTGGTCATTGCTGTTATATTAAACTACTATTCTTTCTTTCATGGCTCAGTCAGTATTTCCTTTGCCTCCATCAGCAGCATGACCAACATGTTTCTCTACTGGGGAAGGGTATGTGGTGAGCCTTTCTTAATTACTCTACTGTGACAGTCACTGAGGAAACATACTGGGCCTTAGTCCATGTGATCCATGATTCAGCCTTGCCTGCCTTTCCTGTCTTATATCCACAGATGAGTTACACTTTCCACTTGATTATTAAAATGCTATATTGAATTCACTTTTGGTGAGCTTTCCTATGAGACACAATATTTTAATAATTTTGTTTCCCATTCAGATACAATTTTGGACATACCTATCTTTTCCAGACATTACCATTTTTGATATCATATTCCTTGCAATTCACTGACCATTCAGCCTATACATTGGCCAAAGCCCATTAGCTGATACAAAATTACATGTCTGGCCATATTTCCTTCCAAGCTAAACAAAAAACCAGGTTCACTGCCTGAAGTTCTGCTCCTGAGATGATTCCCCTTCATCATTATTCTTCAAGAACATCCCAGAAAGGGACTGTATTGTAGGAGCTGTCCACTTTTGGATGATATGTGCACATCACACAGAATCATTTAAACTAGGCCCAAGATTTCTCCCTCTAAGCCGATTGATAATAGGAACTCCCAGTGAGGATATAGAAATGTCATGAGAGAGAAGTCACTGTAGCAAAAACTGAGACTACGGGTATTTTGGCTATATCAGGTAACAGTCTTCAGGGCCTGTGAATATTGCTTTTCTTCAATGATGGGGTGCTTCTGTGGAAACCTAAATTTACAGCTTAGCAAGTCAAACAAAACCCAGTCTATGATGATAGCTTAGGTTGTGTAGCAATTTCTTGGCCCATGGTTCAGTATCAGTCTTTACTAAGGACAATAAGCAGGTCAAAAGCTGTTTCTCAAGTGGTGCCATAGTGCCATAACCATTCAATTAGGAAGAACAGGCTTTTCAACAAATGATGCTTGAAAAAAGTCGATATCCAAATGCAAAATAATGAAATCAGACTCTTACCTTTCACCATACACAAAAACTAGTTAAAAATGTATCAGAGACTTAAATGAGATAAAACTATAAAAATCTTACCAGAAGCATGGGGTAATTCTTTATGACATGGATTTTGCAATAGATTCTTAGAACTAAAAGCAGAAAAAAACAAAAGGAAAAAAAATGGATTAACTGGGTTTCATCAAAATTAAAAACTTTTATGTGTCAAAGGATATCATCAGTAAAGTAAAAATAAAGCCTGTAAAATGAGGAAAGATATTTTCAGATTATATATCTAATGAGGTATTTGCATCTAAAATATATAAAATAACGTTTTACAACTAAATAACAAAAAGACAACCAAATTTAAATGGACATTGAATGTGAATAGATATTTATCCGAAGATCTGCAAATGACTAATAAAGTTTTAGTCATCAGGTAATTGGAAATATAAACCATAATACGTTAAAAACCTTAACAGTCACACCTCACCAAAGAAGATATACAGAAGTTATTTAGCATATGAAAAGGTGTTCTGCATCATATGTCATAAATGAGACAATGAGATACCTTTACACACTTATTTAGAACACTTATAACACCAAATGCTGGTAAGGATGTGAAACAACAGGAAGTCTCATTTATTGCTAGTGGAAAAGAAAAATAGTACAGTCACTTTGGAATACAGTTTGGAAGTTTCTCACAAAGTTAAATTTACTTTTCCAAAACTAAATATGTTCTTGCCATGCAATCTAGAAATTGATCTCCTTAGTATGTACCCTAACTAGTTGAAAATCTGTCCACACAAAAATCTGCTTACAGGTATTTATACCAGCTGTATTCATAATTGTCAAAACTCATAAGCAACAAAGATATCCTTCTGTATGAATGGATAAACTGTGATATATCCAGAAAATGGACTTCACTGACAAAAAGAAATAGTCTGTCAATTCACAAAAAGACTTGGAGGAACCTTAAATGTGTATTGCTAAGTGACAGAAGTTGATCTGCAAAGACTATATACTAAATAATTCCAACTACACATTATTCTGGAGAAGGCAAAGCTATGGAAACAATAAATAGTGGCGGCAAGGGATTGGAAAGGGGAGATAAATAAGTTGAGTCTGGAGGATTTTTAGGACACTGAAAATACTCTGTATGATAATGTCTTTATACATTTGTCAAAACCCATTTAATGTACAATACCAAGAGTGAATTATAATGCAAATTATGGACTTTTCATGATTAGGATATGTCAATAGAGGCTCACAAATTGTAATAAATGTGCAGTACTCTGGTGCAGTAAGTTGATAATCAAGCAAGATATACATGTGTAGGTATAGTAAGTCTATGGAAAATCTCTCAACCTTCTCCTCAGTTTTGCTGTGAACCTAAAGCTGCTCTAAAAATATAATCTTATTTTTTAAAAGAAATTACACATATAATACTACATCATGCTCACTAATGTATCTGTAAATAGAAAGTCAGATAGCAACTCCTATGGACAAGAATGAAGAGAAATCAGGCTGTCATATACTGCTTTATTGTTGTTCAGTTGCTAAGTCATATCTGACTCTTTGCAACACCATGGACTGCAGCATGCAAGGCTTCCCTGTCATTCATTATCTCCCAGAGTTTGCTCAAATTCATGTCCATTGAGTCAGTGATGTTATCTGACCATTCCAACCATCTCATACTCTGTCACCCTCTTCTCCTTTTGCCTTCAACCCTTCCCAGCATCAGGGCCTTTTCCAGTGAGTCAACTCTTCACATCAGGTAGCCAAAGTATTGGAGCTTCAGCTTCAGCATCAGCCCTTGCAATGAACAGTCAGGGTTGATTTCATTTGGGATTGACTGGTTTGATTTCCCTGCAGCCCAAGGGAGTTCCAAGAGTCTTCTCCAGTATCACAATTTGAAAGCATCAATTCTTCAGTGCTCAGCTTTCTTTCTGGTCCAAATCTCAACTGTACATGACTGCTGAAAAAACAATATACTGCTAGTCAAAGTGTTAAAAAAGACAGTCGCTTTAGAAAATTGTCTGGCAGTCCTCAAATTGTTATTCATAGTATTCACATATGGCTCAGCAACTTTATATATCCAAGATAAATGAAAGTGTATATTCACACACACACAAAAAAAAAATTCATAGCAAAAATGTTCATAGCAGCATTATTCTTAATAGCCAAAAGGTGGAGACAAACCAAATGTCTATCAATGGATGAATGGATAGCAAATGGTTGTATATCATACATTGTAATAACATATTTTCTGAAACTTGAAAACATTATGTTAAGTGAAATAATCTCATAAAAGACCACATACTATATGATTTAATTTATTTAAAAAATGACCAGTATAGACCAATCCATAGGGATAGAAAATAAACTGTATAGGCCTAGAGGGATAAGAGGTAATAGCTAAAGGATACTGGGCTTGTTGTTGAGGTGATGAAAATATTCTAAATTTGACTACAGCTTTGGTTGCATATATCTATGAATATTCTAAAAATATTAAATTGTACACTTAAAATAGATGGACTGTACCATTTGTGATTTATATCCTAATAAAAGATAAAGGAAATAATAGTATTCAACATGTAAAATATTAAAAACCACATCCACTTTTCTTTAAAAATAATATTATATTACATTTTTCAATTACAAGAAATGAAACTTGTATTCATAATCTTTCAGAGTCTTTGTATTTTCAAAATATTGACTTTAGATATTATTTGAAATTGCTTTAACTTGGATTTCTTTGATAAAAAACAAATAAATATTTTCATATGTTTATTAGTTTTGGATTAATTATTTTAACTACTGTCTATGTCTTAAACCAAATTTTATTCTTATGCCAAATCAAATCCACCCATTTCCTCTAGTGAATTAATTTGTTATTTTGCTTTCTAACTCCAGAATTTCTTTAAAATTCCATTGTTTGATGATATTCTCTGTTGGATTGTTATCAACCTTCACTTCTTCAATCATTGTTTACTTTATTTGTTTGAATATAGGTAATGTTTACTTTAAAGTGTTTGTCATATATGATATTCAGTCACTCTCACAAGCAGATTTTATTGTTTATTTTTTTCCAATGCATGGATTGTTCTTTCCTCTTTGTTTGTATACCTCCTCCTCCTTCTTCATCTTTAGAATTTGTAAATTTTAGACACTATAGTGTGGCAACTCTTGAGTATTGGTGGCCCCAATCCATATTATTTTTATTTAATTGTTTAGTGATTGCCTGGATTATATTAGAGAAGTCTATTTCCCTTCTTGACACAGTGAAACATCAAATGATGCTTTTCAAAGGGCACGCCCTTGAGTATACCCACACACACTCTAAGATGACAGCAGATTTGTTCTTAAAATTTTTTACTTGTCCAAATTTAGTTGTTAGGGAAATCAATTGTAAACTAAGTGCTTTTTTTTTTAATGCCCTGGGATATAAATTGATCCCAAAACTGATACAAATAAATCCTGATACTCTTAAGGGATAGATTGTAAGCTCGGTGTTTGAGATTTGTTCAAGTGCCAGAAAGACTCTTAGCAACCGTGTACCTTGATTCTCTCTGATAAACTAGACATCTTATAGTTTGCCCAATATCTCCAATGGATCCCTACTTTTTTTAATAGTATATTATTTTCAATTGGAGGTAAATTACAATATTGTGATGTCACCTCCATATATCAATATGAATCAGCCAAATGTAGACATATATCCCTCATTCTGGAACCTCCCTTTCCATCCCACTCCTCTAGGTTGACACAGAGAACCAGTTTTGAGTACCCTGCAACTTACAGCAAATTCCCACTGGCTATCTATTTTACACATGGTAATGTATATATTTCAGTGCTACTTTTTCTGATCATCCCATCTTCTCCTTCACTCACTGTGTCCAAAAGTCTGTGCTCTTTGTTTGCCTTTCCCTTTAGAAAAGGCAGAGGAACAGGAGATCACAGACACAGGATCATAGAAAAAACAAGGGAATTCCAAAAATACATCATCTGCTTCATTTACTACACTAAAGCCTCTGTGTGGATTAAAATAATAATAATAATAATAATAATAAAACTGTGAAAAATTATTTAAGAGGTGTGAATACCAGACCACCTTACATGTCTTCTGAGAAACCCGTACACAAGACAAGAGGCAACAGATGCAAGCAGACCTGAACAATGGACTGGTTAAAAATTGGGAAAGGAATACATTAAGGCTGTGTATTGTTACCCTGCTTATTTAATTTATATGTAGTGTACATCATGTGAAATGCTGGGCTTGATGACTCACAAGACATAGTCAAGATTGCCAGGAGAAATATCGACAACCTTAGATATACAGATAATACCACTTTATTGTTATTTTTCATTTACTTTTATTGATTGGAGGCTAATTACTTTACAATATTGTAGTGGTTTTTGCCATACATTGACATGAATCAGCCATGGATTTACATGTGTTCCCCATCTCGATCCCCCCTCCTGCCTCTCTCTCCAACCCATCCCTCTGGATCTTCCCAGTGCACCAGTAGTGAGTGGCAGAAATTGAAGAGGAATTAAAGAGCCTCTTGATGAAGGTGAAAGAGGAGAGTGAAAAATCTTGCTTAAAATTCAACACTCAAAAATTAAAATCATGGCAACAGACCCTATTATTTCAAGGCATATAGATGGGAAAAAATTGGAAACAGTGACAGATTTTATCTTCTTTGGCTCCAAAATCACTATGGACAGTGACTGTAGCCATACAATTAAAAGACACTTATTCATTGGAAGAAAATCTATGACAAAACTAGACAGCATATTAAAAGCAGAGACATCATATTGCCAACAAAGATCCATATAGTCAAAGCTATGGTTATGTCACTATTCATGTATAGATGTGAGAGTTGGACTATGAAGATGACTGAGTGCCAATGTTTTGATGCTTTTCAACTGTGGTTCTGGAAAAAACTCTTGAGATTCCCTTGGACTTCAAGGAGATCAAGCCAGTCAATCCTAAAAGAAATCAACCCTGAATATTCATTGGGAAGACTGATGCTGAAACTGAGCCTCCAATACTTTGGTCACCTGATAAGAAGAGCTGACTCATTGGAAAAGACCCTGATGTTGGAAAAGATTGAGGGCAAAGAAGTGGGTGTCAGAAGATGAGATTGTTGAATGACATCACTGACTCAGTGGACATAAGTTTGAACAAACTCCAGGAGATAGTGAAGGACAGCGAAGCCTGGCACGGTGCAGTTCATTGGGTTGCAAAAAGACAAAATTTAGTGACTGAGCAACAACAACTTCTTTGCTGCCTTGCAAATAACGTAATCAGTTCCATTTTTCTAGATTCCACATGTATGCATTAATATATGATATTTATCTTTCACTTTCTGACTTATTTCACTTTGTATAATAGGCTCTAGGTTCATCCACCTCATTAGAACTGATTCAAATGTATTATTTTTAATAGCTGAATAATATTCCATCATGTATATGTACCACAGCTTTCTTATCCACTCATCTGCCAGTGGACATCTAGGTCGCTTCCATGTCCTAGCTATTGTAAACAGTGCTGCAATGAACATTGGGGTATGCTTGTTTCTATTTTTATCTTTATCTTTTACCCTCATTCTGAGGATAATGGTTTGCCTTTCTGGAAGTCTAGGGTTCCCTGATGGTGTTTAGAAGATGTTTTGTGGGAGTTATTCCATGTGCAGATGATTTTTTTTAAATATATTTATGGAAGAGAAGGTCAACTCCCTGTCTTATCCCTATGCCATCTTCAGGACTTCTCCACTGGATATTGCTTTTTCATTACAACCTCCATTATTTTTGGACGGATTCATAAGCCTTATTACCCCACACTTTGCTGCAAATGAAGTCAATTTCTTTCAGAAGTAATTTAGTGCTTCCTGTTTTAGGAGAAAACCTCCCCCCAGAGGAAATCTTCAAGCCATGACTCTGGTTAGATAATAGTTATAAAAAGAAGCTTCTCTCAGCTTTAGAATCTGTAGCTTAATCAAAGAGGTGAGTAGCCTCAGTTTTTCTTGACTTGCCTCTTCTCACATAGAACTCCCACCATACAAGGCAGAGCAAGGAAAATTAGGGCCCCAGTATTCTCAGCAGTGTTACCCCCCAAAGTAACTTTTCTATCCCACAAAGTGCAAACTATATGGAAGAAGGAAGAGTCTACCTCTGAAATGAAATCTCCTATAAAGTAGCCTCAGCAACAGTTATAAGGATTATAAATGCCAATGTACTGTCTCTCCTGGGAAGATAGCCCTCTAACTGGGATCAGGAGGGTAGAGAATCAATGTATTCTTGCCTGCACCTTTCTGGAATGGAGTTCCTATCTTGTTAAGCTGGGAAGTGAGAAGTATATAGTGATGGTTGAAGTCTATAGTTCCAATATTGCAAGCTCCTGTTGTTCTCGCCAAACTTTAGTAGATATTCTGGAACAAATATTTCTTTGTTTGCTGTATGTCCTTAGAACCACTTCCATGAAATTTAAATACTTGAGCTAATTTTTTTTTTGCCAGTTTTCTGTATCATACATATGTTTCATATATTTTCACTGATTTTTAACCCAGGAATAATGTGACTGCAAAAATTTACTATTGCATGCAGTCACATCAAAAAATTAGAACCCTCTCAGAAGTATGGTGATAATGGATTTATGTTCTAGTTATGTTATAAATGAAATATTGCTTGGAGATGAGAATATCTTATGTAGACATCACAGGCATAGAAAAAGAAGTTAAAAGCTCCTTGCTCCAAGTAAAGCAAATGACAGGTGCTGGATATAGATAGAAGGTAATATTTCTATGCTACCTCAATTGACTTTCAAGATGAATTGCAGGATGTTACGCTTCTAAGCTTGTTACATCTCTAGGACTTCCACTTTCAGGGACTGCTATAATATGATGCAGTAAGAAATACATATGTCAAAAAGTACATTACCCTTTGACTCCTATTGGTTTGTAAATAGAAGTTCAGTAACTTCTCTTCCTTAGAACTGCAAACAAGAATTTACTTGATTCACATTAGTTGATCTCAGCTACTCAATAATTAATTAATTAATTAATTTATATGTTTATTGTATTTATTTTAATTAGTTGGAGGCTAATTACTTTACAATATTGTAGTGGTTTTTGTCATACATTGACATGAATCAGCCTTGGATATACATGTATTCCCCATCACGAGCCCCCCTCCCACCTCCCTCTCCACCAGATCCCTCTGGGTCTTCCCAGTGCACCAGATCTGAGCACTTGTCTCATGCATCCAACCTGGGCTGGTGATCTGTTTCACTCTAGATAATACACATGTTTAGATGCTGTTCTCTTGAAACATCCCACTCTCGCCTTCTCCCACAGAGTCCAAAATTCTGTTTTATACATCTGTGTCTCTTTTTCTGTTTTGCATATAGGGTTATCGTTACCATCTTTCTAAATTCCATATATATGTGTTAGTATACTGTAATGGTCTCTATCTTTCTGGCTTACTTCACTCTGTATAATGGGCTCCAGTTTCATCCATCTCATTAGAACTGATTCAAATGAATTATTTTTAATGGCTGAGTAATATTCCATGGTGTATATGTACACCAGCTTCCTTATCCATTCATCTGCTGATGGGCATCTAGGCTGCTTCCATGTCCTGGCTATTATAAACAGTGCTGTGATGAACATTGGGGTGCACATGTCTTTTTCAGATCTGGTTTCCTTGGTGTGTATGCCCAGGAGTGGGATTGCTGGGTCATATGGCAGTTCTATTTCCAGTTTTTTTTTTTTTTTTTTTTAAGAAATCTCCACACTGTTCTCCATAGAGGCTGTACTAGTTTGCATTCCCACCAACAGTGTAAGAGGGTTCCCTTTTCTCCACACCTTCTCCAGCATTTATTGCTTGTAGACTTTTGGATAGCAGCCATCCAGACTGGCGTATAATGGTACCTCATTGTGGTTTTGATTTGCATTTCTCTGATAATGAGTGATGTTGAGCATCTTTTCATGTGTCTGTTAGTCATCTGTATGTATTCTTTGGAGAAATGTCTGTCTAGTTCTTTGGCCCATTTTTTGATTGGGTCATTTATTTTTCTGGAGTTGAACTGGAAGAGTTGCTTGTATATTTTTGAGATAAATCCTTTGTCTGTTGCTTCATTTGCTATTATTTTCTCCCAATCTGAGGGCTGTCTTTTCACCTTGCTTATAGTTTCCTTTGCTGTGCAAAAGCTTTTAAGTTTCATTAGGTCCCATTTGTTTATTTTTGCTTTTGTTTCTAATATTCTGGGATGTGTGTCATAGAGGATCCTGCTGTGATTTATATCAGAGAAAGTTTTGCCTATGTTCTCCTCTAGGAGTTTTATGGCTTCTGGTCTTACATTTATTTCTTTAATCCATTTTGAGTTTATTTTTGTGTATGGTGTTAGAAAGTGTTCTAGTTTCATTCTTTTACAAGTGGTTGACCATTTTTCCCAGCACCACTTGTTAAAGAGGTTGTCTTTTTTCCATTGTATATCCTTGCCTCCTTTGTTGAAGATAAGGTGACCATATATTCATGGATTTATCTCTGGGCTTTCTAGTCTGTTCCATTGATCTCTATTTCTGTCTTTGTGCCAGTACAATACTGTCTTGATGACTGTGGCTTTGTAGTATAGTCTGAAGTCCGGCAGGTTGATTCCTCCAGTTCCATTCTTCTTTCTCAAGATTAATTTGGCTATTCAAGGTTTTTTGTGTTTCCATGCAAATTGTGAAATTATTTGTTCTAGTTCTGTGAAAAATACCCTTGGTAGCTTGATAGGGATTGCATTAAATCTATAGATTGCTTTGGGTAGTATAGCCATTTTGACATTATTGATTCTTCCAATCCATGGAGGCTTGTTACTTTACAATACTGTGGTGAGTTTTTGCCATACATCAACATGAATCAGCTATGGGTGCTCATGTGCCCTCTATCCTGAATCCTCCTCCCGCCTCCCACCCCATCCCATCCTTCTGGGTTGTCCCAGAGCACTAGCTTTCAATGTCTTGCTTCATGCATCAAACTTGCACTGATCGTCTGTTTTACATATGTTAATATACATGCTTCAATGTTATTCTCTCAAATCATCCCACCCCCGCCTTCTCCCACATAGTCCAAAAGCCTACTTTTTTACATCGGTGCCTTTTTTGCTATCTTTAAATTTTCTAAAAAATAAAATTAGTTCAGACTTACTATCCCTTCCTAAAATGGGATAAGGGATGTTCTTTCCTCATAATGCATTGAGAAGTCTCATTTTTTTCTTGAGAAATCTGAAGAATGACTGTGTACAGTAAGATATGAAGTCATATTACTTATTCAAGAATGAACCTTTTGCTGTGGTCAAAATTGGATCTAAATTTTAGTGGGAACAATAATAATATTTATGATAATATTTTTACCTGTTTCAATATTTCTTTTTGCTTTATTGCTTAAACAAATAATTGCTTATATTCAAATTATTCAGGTTATTTCTGCTGCCTTGAATATTTTACTAAACTTAAAAGGGCATATATGAAATAATTTATTATTAAACTCTCAGTAAAACTTTCATTGAAACAAAATACATTTTTCTCACATTTTCCAAGTGTACACATTCTTATTTTAATATATCTCAATCTTTGATAACCCTGAAATCCCATTTATAGTTTTTCACTAATTAATAGAAGTAAAGAGATAGTGCTAATGGCCATTTCTAAAACTGTTGCTGAAGAATGTAGAATTTGCTTATTTCATTGATATATATTATTAGAGGTAATGCTTAGAACTCAACAAGCAGGGTGGAAAATATAACGTGTTAGTTTTCTTTCTCTTTAAAGAATTCAACATGAATTATCATCTGTAAAATTAAGATTCATACAAATACAAATACAAATCTGAAAATAGAAGTATTTTGAATACGGAAAGAATTTTGTGGCATTTCAGCTGACTCTTAAGACTCTCAGTACTATATACTCTGTGCAGAAACTTTTATTCATTTGGGTTAAATATAAGGAGATCAGCATAAGATCATGAAAGTTCTAAATATTGTCACCTCTCAAAGAAAAAAATTACATTAGGCCACCTATCAAAGAAAAAATTATATTAGATACAGGTCCTACATTTTTCTTTATTTCCAGGAGCTAGTATGGTGCTTTGCATATAAGTACTGTCATAAATATTTGATGATGTTGAGCTGGCTTTCTCATTTCTAGTTTGATTAATAAAAATAATGTAAATTATATATACAAAGATATGTCAATATATAGGAGCTTCAAGAATCTCTGAGAAAGATTGAATAGGCTATTCTCTTGAGTACATTGCATATTTTTATTTCTATATGATTTTTTTTATGTTTTCACTGAGTGAATGTGTGTTGTATAAAATTAAATCAGTATGTTTTCTGGGCAAATTTATATAGGTTCTGAAAATGTTCTAATAATAAGAGTTTAAGGTCAAAACAAAAGAAAACAAACAGCATATATATTTATCTGATGTGTGTGTGCAAGTATGTGTGTGTGTATATATATATATATATATATATACACATATACATATTTATATATATATATATAAATACATTTTAAAAAATGTACCATATTACTTATTTGTTCTTTCTAAAGCAAGCACTTGATAGAATGACAGATAATAGGACTCTTCCACTGAAATGCTGTAATCATATTGAATACATTTTCTGCTGATATAATAAAATATAATTGCTTCTATTTATTGCTTTAATAATACTTGGAAACATATGCACACCTTGCTAACATGGTTTGCTTTTTGAAATATTTATATATTTTTAATTGGTTGATGAACTAACATGATTTGCTTTTTAAATCAGTAGTCTTGGCTTTGAATTACATTGATTTGATATTCAATATAATAACCCTGTCAATATACAATGCTTCACTGTCAAGGATAATACTGTTGTTTATAACACATGATACATAGCTTTATGTTAAGTACTGAAGTACTAGGTGGTTAAGGATTTATCTCTAACCAGTCACTAAATTCTTCTCATAAATTTCACATTGGCTTTTTCTTTCTAGGTTCCTTCTCCAGGTATGAAGGCAATCTAGGTATCCATTAATGAATGCATAGCTAAAGAAAAGGTAGTATATATACATAGTGGAATACTACTGAGCCATAAAAAATAAATTATGCCAATTTCAACAACATGGATGAACCTTGAAAGTATGATATTAAATGAAATGAATCAGAGGAAGAAAGACAAATGCTGTATGATTTCACTCATATGTGGAATCTAGAAAAATAAAAATTAACAAAATGAATATAAACTCATAGATATAATGATCAGATTAGTGTTTATCACATGAAATCAGTAAAAGAGCTCAACTGTGTGGTGATGGATGGTAACTAGATTGGTCATGATGATCACTTTGTAAGTGTATACAGATGTCAAATTAAAATGTCATACACCCTAAACTAGAATAACACATTTTAAGAATTCATTTGAAGAGAAAAATAAATTTAATAAAGGACATTGCAAAAATACATAGAATCTCCAGGAAAGTAATAGAAACTTATTCGAGAGCTGTTCAGTCAGGAATGATCTCCAGAATGATACTGTTGAGCTGATTTAATGTTGATATTACTGCTACCATAATGTTACAGGGATTAATGGGCTATGGATATAAAGGTTCAATTTTTGGAAGCCACAAACTAGTTGCAGATATTACTATCCATGCCTTTACTGCCTAGTTCTTCATATTGTTAGCTTCTTAGGCAAAACAAAACAACAAAAAAAAAAGGTGCATTTTTAGTACCAGTTCTGTGCCCTACCTGAGAGGGAAGCTTAGAAATTCAGATTTTGTCTTCCACAGTGGGTAGGGGCTGGTTTCTACCTCATTAGGTAAGAAATGTTCAAAGCATACCCAATATATTCACACGTTCTCAGTAGCCACAATAAATTACATAAAACCAGTACAACATTGGGGTGTCTCAGGTAGCACTAGTGGTAAAGAACTCACCTTCCAATGCAGGTAAACATAAGAGACACAGGTTTGATCCCTGGATTTGATCTCTGCTGTGCTCTGGAGGAGGGCACAGCAACCCACCCCAGTATTCTTGCCTGGAGAATTCCAAGGAGGAGGAGCCTGGCAGGCTATGGTCTCTTTAAAGAGTTGGACATGACTGAAGCAAATGAGCATGCATGCATGCAGTACACAATTTTTTCCTCTCTGGATTTTGCAGCCATCAGCATAGGACACTGATCAGGATAAATAAGGTAACCAAAATGAACTATTATTGATGATACATTGTTGTCAGTTTATCTGGGTAAAAAGTGTAAGGACTAAGATTCATAGTTTTAACAGACATCAAGAAATAATATTTTCATTCTTATTTTAGGCTGAACTTTTAAAACACCATTTTTTTATAGTGTATTTTAAGGTACTGTGTTTGTGTGTATGTGTGTGTGTGTTACCAGGTGAAAAATATAATGGTTGAGGGACATTTCAAATAATTTAATTCTGAATTTTTTTTCCAATGACATAAAATGCACTACTAGTTATCAAGAACCTTTTAATGTATTCTGACTACTTGCTATTGTTTAAGATAGGAAATAAATTCATTACATGAATAATATGAATTGTACATTTTAAATGTTTTTAATTATTGTTGTTGATATCACCTGATTATCACACTTACATATTTTTATTCCATGCTGTGATGCTGCATGCAAATTATATGATGGCCAGTGTAATGTCAACACATCTTTTTCTGGAAACAGAAGAAGCCTAAGCCATTTAAGTTTGTGCGTGTGTGTGTGTGTGTTTGTGTGTGTTTCTTTCTGTTTTTTCTATTTGACATGCTAAAGCAGGTGAAATTGAAATTGTCTAATATACCCAATGTCCATATTATCACCAGTCTTGGAATACTTTTAAGATGTGACCTGCTTGGCAGATTGTCTAAACTAAGGTTTATTAAAAGAGCTAACATTTTAGTAACAGAATTTCTGGCAATTTGCTTTTAATCGACTGCAAACATAAAATTTATAAGTTAACCATGCTGCTATGGTAACAGCAAGTAACACCTCATTACTTCTGCTCAGCTAAGCACGTACAGAAAGAATAGGTGCCATGGTGTTAACAGTATCCATAGTAGTCCAGAAAGGAGTTTTAATCTTTCTCTTATTATATAGTCTATGACATAAAACTGCAATGTCATAATTCTTTCTGAAGTCTAAGGAGAACACTTTGCATTAATTGTTTTGTTTTATTTCCTATGGAACCTCTTGTTTTTGTTTACTGGGAAAACGTTGTGTCTCAAATAAATTGTGTGTGTGATGGACAGTGAATAAAGTGGAAGCCTAGTCAATTGAAGTAGACCCGTGATAAAATAAACACACATACACACATACACTCGTATACACACATCCAAAAGTACATAAGGAAAAGAAAAATAGTGAAGTTATTTAATAGAAAAAAAGGAGAATATTATGAGTCTCAAAAAGTGTAGGCCTTAATCAAGGATTCTGGCCACTCAAAGACAATTTCAAGAATTGTGTGTCTTGGTAATACAAATGTTGGCACAAGAAAAAGTAGAGCTGTAGCATATTCAAGAATATACCATATCTTCCATGAATTGATACAAACTAGCTTATGTTTTGTCCAAAAGAATATATTGGTCACATTTATAGACCTTTGCCAACTTATTATTTTATTTTACACCAAATTACCATTCATCATATCTAGGTAGGAGACATTTCACTCAGTGTTGCTTCTGAAGGACTTTGTGGTGAATAGTTGGCATCCTAATTAGTATGGTAGTGAGATATTCTGGATTTGTAAATTTTTTATATTGTTTTATTTCTGTTGTCCAGCAGCTTAGCATTATGTTAAAATAATTGTGGGTTAAGAGAAGCTGTTATTGAAGATCAATAAAGATGGTGGAATAAGAGTTTGTGGTGCTCACCTCTCCACATGATGAACACATCAATAATACATCTACATGTGGAACAATTATCACTGAAAACTGACACAAAACTGCCAGAGAACTTCTATAAAATCAAGGTTGTAAGAAAGATACACATGTAATTGGGTAGAACGAGAAGAAAAATGATTATATGAGGACCTGTGCCCCTCTGAGGGGACTCAGAGTAAAAGGGTGAATATAAGAGTGGATATTCACCATGGGGAATGAGCAGTGAGAGCCACAGGTGGGGGAACACAGTTCTAAGGGAACACAGTTCTTAGATCCTATTTGAAGGAGGCAAAACCCTTAGGCTGATTGGAGTTTCACTGGGACTAATGAGGGTTGAGCGAAGATTGGACTCCACTCATGAGGAATGCATATGCACTGGCTTTCCCCTGAAACAAGGTGCAAAATGAGCTACACTATAGGCTGTTAATGTTCCTATAACCAAATGAAGAGCACCCCGCCCCCCAAGCCCACTCCATCTATGTCAGAGTACAGCACCAGACTTCAGTTGGACATGACTGGAGAGAAGACTCAACTGTGGGGTGCAGATATGACCTGGTCTCACAGTGGAGTCTTGGTGGGGTGGTAGCAGCCACTGTTGGCACGTCCTAAAGCAGCACACCAGAAGCAGCACAGATTCCTGTAAACAGCTGTTCCACTACAGATCATCATACATGCTGAGAGTAATGTGGGCAGCATCTACCATGGAGTATGGCTCCACAAAAAGGTGGGGGCAATGCAGGATAATGGAAGTGATTGGCTGTAAAAAGCAAAATAAACAACTTAGATCTGAGGCTGTGTTTGAGAATATCAAGGGAAGAAATCCAGGAACTTGCAGAAATAGTCCATCAGAGACATCTCAGAAATTCATGTACATCTCAAGTGAGCTGAGAGCACACATGGACCCAACATATGCAATAACTACATCTTTATGGGGCAAAGGTTCTGGTTCAGGAAAAAGGGAAAATGCACACTTAAGGGGAATAGAACCCAGTAAACTGAGATCAGATTCCATCCCCATAGGGCAGTGACAGCCACTGAAGCAGAGGGAAAGTCCTTCCCCACACCTGGCTCCTGACTGCTAGGAGGCTCCTCCATTTCCAGTCCTACCTCCTATCAAAGTGATAACTGTCAGTATACTCTTAGGAAAGATGTGAATTGTGCCCACAACAAATTCAACTCTCCTACACAAGGCGCTAAATACCTGAAGTCTGTATAGGCATGCTCACATATAAGAAGATAGGTTTGTTCAAGACAATATAGGTAACACTTTCACCTTCACTAAAACTCATAGAGACAGAGAACATTAAGCAAAATAAAAGAACAGATAAGCTAACCTGAAATGAAAGGAAAAGAGAAAACCTATGAAAATAATAATGAAAAATAAATAATTTACCATGTAAAGAATTCACAGTATTGGTAATATATATGTTAACTGAAGTAAGAAGAATGAATGTACGCTGTAAGAATTTTAGAAAGGAACTAGTAAATACATTGCAAATGCCCAATCAGAAATGAAAAATTCACCATGGCAAGCATTATTCTCAATGGTGAAAAATTGAAAGAAGTTCCCCTAAAATTAGAAACAAGACAAGGGTGCCCACTCTCACCACTAATATTCAACATAGTTTTGGAAGTTTTGGCCACAGCAATCAGAGTAGAAAAAGAAGCAGAAGGAATCGACATAGGAAAAGAAGAAGTGAAAATTGCTGTTTGCAGATGACATGATCCTCTACATAGAAAACCTTAAAGACTCTACCAGAAAATTACTAGAGCTAATCAAGGAATATAATAAAGTTACAATATATACAATTAACATACAGAAACCCCTTTCATTCCTACATGCTAACAATGAGAAAAAAGAAAGAGAAATTAAGGAAACAAGACCATTCACCTTTGAAACAAAAAGAATCAAATACTTAAGAGTATATCTACCTAAAGAAACAAAAGACCTATACATAGAAAACTATAAAACACTGATGAAAGAAATCAAAGAGGACACAAACAGATGGAGAAACATACCGTGTTTGTGGATTGGAAGAATCAATATTGTCAAAATGATTATACTACCCAAAGCAAACTATAAATTCAATGCAATCCCTATCAAGCTACCAATAGTATTTTTCAAAGAACAAGAAAAAATAATTTCACAATTTGTATGGGAATACAAAACACCTCAAATAGCCAAAGTAATCTTGAGAAAGAAGAATGGAACTGGAGGAATCCACCTACCTGACTTCAGGCTCTACTACAAAGCAACAGTCATCAAGACAGTATGGTAATGGCACAAAGACAGAAACAGAGATCAGTGGAACAGAATAGAAAGCCCAGAGATAAATCCATGAACCTATGGACACCTTATCTTCAACAAAGGAGGCAAGGATATACAATGGAAAAAAAAAAAATACCTCTATAACCAGTGGTGCTGGGAAAACTGTCAATCACTTGTAAAAGAATGAAATTAGAACACTTTCTAACACCATACACAAAAATAAACTCAAAATGGATTAAAGATCTAAATTTAAGACCAGAAATTATAAAACTCCTAGAGGAGAACATAGGCAAAACACTCTCGGACATAAATCACAGCAGGATCCTCTATGACCCACCTCCCAGACTATTGGAAATAAAAGCAAAAATAAACCAATGGGACCTAATGAAACTTAAAAGCTTTTGCACAGCAAAGGAAACTATAAGCAAGGTGGAAAGACAGCCCTCAGATTGGGAGAAAATAATAGCAAACGAAGCAACAGACAAAGGATTAATATTCAAAAATATACAAGCAACACCTGCAGCTCAATTCCAGAAAAATAAACGACCCCATCAAAAAATGGGCCAAAGAACTAAACAGACATTTCTCCAAAGAAGACATACAGATGGGTAACAAACACATGAAAAGATGCTCAACATCACTCATCATCAGAGAAATGCAAATCAAAACCACAATGAGGTACCGTTACACGGCAGTCAGGATGGCTGCTATCCAAAAGTCTACAAGCAATAAATGCTGGAGAAGGTGTGGAGAAAAGGGAGCCCTCTTACACTGTTGGGGGAATGCAAACTAGTACAGCCGCTATGGATAACAGTGTGGAGATTTCTTAAAAAACTGGACATAGAACTGCCATATGACCCAGCAATCCCACTTCTGGGCATACACATTGAGGAAACCAAAGCTGAAAGAGACAAGTGGACCCCAATGTTCATCACAGCACTGTTTATAATGGCCAGGACATGGAAGCAACCTAGATGCCCATCAGCAGATGAATGGATAAGGAAGCTGTGGTATATATACACCATGGAATATTACTCAGCCATTAAAAATTCATTGGAATCAGTTCTAATTGTGATGGATGAAACTGGAGCCCATTATACAGAGTGAAGTAAGCCAGAAAGATAAAGACCAATACAGTATACTAAAACATATATTTGGAATTTAGAAAGGTGGTAATGATAACCCTATATGCAAAACAAAAAGAGACACAGATGTACAGAACAGACTTTTGGACTCTGTGGGAGAAGGTGAGCATGGGATGTTCTGAGAGAACAGCATTGAAACATGTATATTATCTTGGATGAAACAGATCACCAGCCCAGGTTGGATGCATGAGACAAGTGCTGGGGCCTGGTGCACTGGGAAGACCCAGAGGGATTGGGTGGAGAGGGAGGTGGGAGGGGGGATCTGGATAGGGATCAGATGGAAATCCATGACTGATTCATGTCTATGTATGACAAAAACCACTACAATATTGTAAAGTAATTAGCCTCCCACTAATAAAAATAAATGGGAAAAAAAGAAATGAAAGTTTCAATAGCTGCAACTAAAACAGCAAAAATAATATTTGGCAGCACTATTCTCAGTAAAGCTTTAATACAATTAGCTGCTAATGGATGAGTCACACTCCCTCCCTGGTAGATTTTTGGCTTGAAGTTACCTAGGTTACAGGTTCTATAGTAAGGTGAACTGGAATACAAAATGATTCACTGCAAGGGCTAACAGAGTTTTGCCAAGAGAATGTACTTGTCAGAGCAAACACACTCTTCCAACAATACGAGAGACAACTTCACACATGTACATAACCAGATGGTCAATACTGAAATAAAATTGACTATATTCCTTACAGCCAAAGATGGAGAAGCTCTATACAGTCATCAAAAACAAGATCTTTTTTGTTTAGTTCTTTTGTGTATTCTCACCACCTCTTCTTAAATATCTTCTGCTTCTGTTAGTTCCATCCCATATCTGTCCTTTATTTTGCCATCTTTTGCTGATCTTCATGTGAAGATATTCATTTTGATCTTCATGTGGCTCAGATCATGAACAGGCATGACCTAAATCAAATATCTTATGATTATATGGTGGGGATGACAAATAGATTCAAGGGACTAGATCTCATAAACAGAATTCCTGAAGAACTATGGATGGAGCTTCATAACATTGTACAGAAGGTGGTGATCAAGACCATCCCCAAGAAAAATAAATGCAATAAGGCAAAATGGTTGTCTGAGGAGGCCTCAAAAATAGCTGAGAAAAGAAGATAGGTGAAAGGCAAAGGAGAAAAAATATATATACATACCCACCTGAATGCAGAATTCCAAAGAATAGCAAGGAGATAAGAAAGTCTTCCTAAGTAAACAGTGGAAAGAAATAGAGGAAAACAATGGAAGGGGAAAGACTAGGGATCACACTTCAAGAAAATTAGAAATACCAAGGTAATGTCTCATGTAAAGATGGGCACAATGAAGGACAGAAATAGTATGGACCTAACAGAAGCAGTAGCTATTAAGAAGAGGTGGCAAGAATACACAAAAGAACTATATAAAAAAGAACTTGATGACCCAGATAACCACGATGGTGTGATTACTCACCTAGAGACAGACATCCTGGAATGTGAAGTCAAGTGGGCCTTAGGAAGCATCACTACTAACAAAGCTAGTGAAGGTGATGAAATTCCAGCTGAACTATTTCATATCCTAAAAGATGACACTGTAGAAGTGCTGCACTCAATATGCCAGCAAATTTGGAAATCTCAAAAATGGCCACCAGATTGGAAAGTTCAGTTTTTGTTTCAGTCCCAAATAAGGGCAATGCCAAAGAATGTTCAAACTATTGCACAATTGCATTCATTTCACCTGCTAACAAAGTAATGCTGAAAATTCTCCAAATGAGGCTTGAACAGTACTTGAACTGAGAACTTTCAGATGTGCAAGCTGAATTTAGAAAAGGCAGAGGAACCAGAGATCGAATTGCCAACATTCATGGGAGCATAGGAAAAAAAAAAAGAGAATTCCAGAAAAAAGAAAGAAAGAAAGAAAAAGAAATCTATATCTGATTCGTTGACTACACTAAAGCCTTTGATTGTGTAGATTACAACAAACTTTGGAAAATTCTTCAAGGGATGGGAGTACCAGACCACCTTAGTTGCCTCCTGTGAAACCTTTATGCAAGTCAATAAACAACAGTTAGAACCGGATATGGAACAATGGACTGGTTCCAAATTAGGAAAGGATTATGTAAAGATTGTATATTGTCACTTTGCCTGTTTAACTTATATGCAGTGTACATCATGCAAAATCCCGGGCTTGATGAAATGCAAACTGAATCAAGATTGCTGAGAGACGTATCAACTGATGCTGCCTGTCCCCCATCCCTGTGGTGAGACCCTGCCAACTCACACCTCCACAGGAGACACTCTGACACTAGTAGGTAGTTTTGGTTAGTCTACTGTGGAGTCATTGCTTATTTCCTCTGTGTCTTGATGCACACAAGGTTTTGTTTGTGCCCTCCTAGACTGGAGTCTCTGTTTCTCCAAGTTCTTTGAAAGTGTTTTAATCAAATCCTGCTGGCCTTCAATGTCAGATTTCCTGGGTATTCCCAGTCTCTTTGTAAGATCCCCAGGATGGGAAGCCTGGCATGGGGTTCAGAACTTTCACAGCAGCAGGATAATTTCTTTGGTATTATTGCTCTGCAGTTTGTGAGTCACCCACTTGGTGGGCATATGATTTGATTTTATCTAGATTGTGCCACTTCTACCATCTTGCTGTGCCTTGTTCTTTGTCTTTGGCTGTGGGCTACCTTTTTTTGGTGTGTTCCAGCATCCTCTTGTTCAACAGTTGTTTTGATGTTCTCACAGGAGGAGTTGAGTGCATGTGCTTCTACTCTAACATCTTGAACCATAAGCTTAGATACTTTCTCAGAGCTAAAATTACTGAATGGTAGAATAAGATGTATTGCGTGTTGGGTGTTGGGCAGAGGGATGGTAAACACATGTGGATTTGTGGGAAGAGTGGCACAACTGTAGAGGGCACATACATCTGCATCTTTTTCACTTGATTGTTCCTGAGTTATATCCTTTTACATTACACTGGTGATATAGTAAGCAAAGGGTTTCTCTGAGTTCTGTAAGACACTAGCAAATTAATCAAGCCAGAGGAAGAGGTCGTGGGAACCTCTGATTTATAGCTGGTTGGTTAGAAATACAGGTAACATCCTGGACTTGCAGCTGGTGTTTAAAGTCCATGGGGGGTTCAAAAATCTTCAATGTGTAGCTCCTTGTTCAGAAGCACAGCCTGCATTTGTGACGTGTCTGATGGAGATGGGAAACACTGTAAGATTGAGCCTTTATTATGTGGAGTCTGATGTCATCTTTGAATAGTCAGAATTGAGTTAAATTGTAGAATATTAAGCTTATGTCCCCAGTAACTGCTTGGAGTTATGTTTGGGGAATCCCCCACTTTGGAAATAAGGTGCTAAGATCATCAAAAGTCCATTAAGAGGTGCTTTTTGATTAAAGTAGCCTTTACATATCATTTTTTTTTAATGATCTATATTAAGCTCCAACTTCAGAAAACTGTTACAATGTAGCATCTCATTTCAGACATATAACAAAGAGAAGGCTATGTTTTAAAGTGTTAGAAAGAAGTAGCTAGACCATTTATGTTCTCTATTTACATCTTTGGATCAGTGGTAAAATACAGGTTTATGTACATTTTTTTCACCATGTAATTAAAAATATTCTTTTTTAAGTTGAGCAGGAACACTGGTCAGTTTAGCTTGTGCCAAGGTTTAGAAATATCAGTACCAACATTAAATACACAAGCTTTATAGTGCTAAATTAATATGTATGAGTTTAATTACTATAAAGAAGAATAATTTTAAATACCCTAAAGATTATTATGTCCTATTCACTTCTTATACCTTCTATAATACATGTTAAGCATCTTTCTGGAGAAACTGTGAAACGCTGAGTAGCTATAGTTGGTGAGCGGACTATTATGTCTAGAATCTAGTCCCTTGAGAAGGTTAAAACACTGGATTTTGTAAATTAAAGTTGTCATTTAAAATACTTTATTCATCTGAATGCATTTAGAGAGGTCCTTGTTTGTTATTTCTCCTTCATATGATAAAAATTTGCTATATTGTCTTCCTTCAGGATTTATAAATGTCTATATTATTATATTTCTTTATTTATTTATTTAACCTACTGAAACAATAAGCCTTGAGAAGGATTTCCATGGTATGCTTCAGTGGTTTTGTTACTTGTAATTATATCTCCATGTTTATGTGGCCTGATGGCAATAAACAACTATTTGGTTATTACTTTTTCATGTTTCTCTGGAAAACAATTCACAACAGAACAAATTAAAATTTTAATAGCATAACTTAATGTAAAACTGTAATTTTCAATATTTTTATTTCTTGGTATAAAAAAACACTACTTTTTCTAGATAATTGAAGATTATTAGTAGTAGTATCCTTCAAATCCCTGCATGAACTGGTTATAAGGATTAGGGTATATTTATAAAATATGATTTTTTTAATAATTGCAATATAATTCTACTTGAATTTGGAATTGTCCTTTTAGTATGTTGAAATTTCTAGCTTGAGCAGAGTCTTTTTATTGGAATACCACAAACTTTCTAGGGATGCAATTTCTGTAAAGGAAGAAGAAAAGGGGCAACACACAGACACACATCATAGATAATGTACCTTGTCACAGAAGTAGTTCTTTGGCACAATATATGGCACAGAATTATCTTTGTACTACCCAACTGAGAGATATAATTTATCTGTCTAAGGAACTGTTGTGACAGGCAATACATCCAATGTTGCACATGTTCTGCATTCAAATACACAGACTATGTTTTCAAAAGACTAACGCTATCCATGAAGCTCTGTTGTTGTTTCTGTAAGTGAAAAATCTTGAGGTTTTTATTTTATGGCAAATATTACATACTACTATCTCCAATGACTAAAAAGAGTTTGGAATAACGTTAGCTCTGATGGACACTGTAGGGGAAGAGTCTCAGCTTTCTTAGCTGCAAGCAACTGAGATTTATAGATCACCTATTTCACTTCTTGAATGATTATGAATTCCACAAAAATTCTAATATTGGAATATTAGTTAAAGGTGAAGCATATCTGACTTAAAGTATGATTACAAAAAAGTCTGAAGTATAGGTATTTTTTATCAGAGGCACATACTTATGAATAGATAATTAAATTTCATAGAAAATCTCCTGGAAAGCTACACAACTTTTCTAAATTTTTCTATATAACAATTGATTTTGTGTATTTATATTTTGCCTGTGTTATAGTTAGCAGCTTAAATTAACTTCTGAGTTTCAATTGGTCACTTGATCAAATAATCCTGATCAGTTGATTATAGAAATATATGATCTTTTAGAGACAATATGTTTTAGATTATGTCCTGAGATCCTTATACATTATAACAGCTGTTTTATTTTTTTAACTTCTAATTAGAGGATAACCACTTTACAATTTTGTGATAGTTTCTGCCATACATCAGCATGAATTGGCCATAGGTATACATATGTCCCTTCCTACTTGAAACTCCCTTTCACCTGCCTCCATATCCCACCAGTCCAGGTTACTTGCATCATACAGCAAACTCCCCATGGCTATCTATTTTGCATATAGTAATGTGTATATTTCAATGCTACTCTCTCAAATCATCCAACTCTCTCCTTCCCCATGGTGTCCAAAACTCTGTTTTTTTTTTTTTATGTCTGCATCTCCTTTACTGCCCTGCAAGTAGGATCATCAATACTATCTTTCTAGACTCCATATGTAAGTGTTAACATACAATATTTGTCTTTCTCTTCCTGACTTACTTCTATTTATAATAGGCTCTAGGTTTATCCATCTCATTAGAACAGACTCAAGTGTATTCATTTTACTAGCTGAGTAATATTCCATTCAGCTATAAAAAATGGAATATTTGTAAAATACCCCATTGTGTATACGTATCACAAATTTTGTATCCATTCATATGTAGATGGACATCTAGGTGACTTCCACATCCTAGCTATTGTGAGTAGTGCTGCAATGAATATTAGAGTGCATAAGAAATTTTCAATTATGGTTTCCTCAGAGTATAAGCCCAGTAGTGGGATTGCTGGATCATATGGTAGATTTATTCCTAATTTTTAAAAGAACAGCCATAATGTTCTCCATAGTGGCTATACCAATTTGCATTCCACCCAAAATGCAAGAGAGTTACTTTATTTTCCAGGATTTGTTTTTAGATATTTTGACGATGGCCATTCAGACTGGTATGAGATGATACCTAATTACCATTTTGATTTACATTTCTCTAATAATGAGTGACATTGAGCATCTTTTCATATGTTTAGTAGCCATCTGTACGTCTTCTTAGGAGAAATGTCTGTTTTGGTGTTCTGCTCACTTTTGATTGGGTAGTTTTTCTGGTATTGAGCTGCATAAGCTGCTTGCATACTTTGGAGATCAATCCTTTCTCATTTGTTTCATTTGATATTATTTTCTCCTATTCTGAGGAGAATAAAACTTTGCTTAAAGTTTCATTCATTGTGCAAAGGCTTTTAAGTTTAAGTAGGTCACATTTGTCTATTCTTTTTTTTTTTTTAGTATATGTCTGATTCTTTTTTTTTTCTTCTTTTTTTTTTTTATTTGTAGTAGATTTTGTCATACAATGAAATGAAACAGCCATGGGTTTACATGTGTTCCCCATCCTGATCCCCCCTCCCACCTCCCTCTCCACCCACTCCCTCTAGGTTTTCCCATTGCACCAGGTCTATTCTTATTTTTATTTCTATTACTCTAGGAGGTAGGTCATAGAGGACATTGTGTGATTTATCTCAAAGTGTATACTGCCTATGTTTTCCTCTAAGAGTTCTAGAGCTTCTGGTCTTATATTTAGGTCTTTTATCCATTTTAAGTTTTGGTATGGTGTTAAGAAGACGGTAAAGCATCTGCCTACAATGTGGGAGACCTGGGTCCAATCCCTGGGTCAGGAAGATCTCCTGGAGAAGGAAGTGGGAACCCACTCCAGTACTCTTGCCTGGAAAATCCCATGGACGGAAAAGCCTGGTAGGCTACAGTCCATGGGGTTGCAAAGAGTCAGACATGACTGAGGGAATTCACTTCACTAAGAAGTATTCTAATTTCATTATTTTACATGTAGCTGGCCAGAGTTTTTCTACCACCAATTATTGAAGAAGCTGTCTTGTCTCCATTGCATATTTTTGGCTCTTCTGTCAAATAAAAAGCACTCAGAGTTTCGTGGATTTATCTCCAGGCTTTCTATGTTGTCCAATTAGTCTACATTTCTCTTTTGTGTGAGTACCATACTGACAGGATGTGGTCCACTGGAGAAGGGAATGGTAAACAATTTCAGTATTCTTGCCTTGAGAACCTCATGAAAAGTATGAAAAGGAAAAAAAAAATATAAGACACTGAAAGATAAACTGCCCAGGTCAGTAGGTGCCCAATATGCTACTGGAAATCTGTGGAGAAAATAATTCCAGAAATAATGAAGAGATGGAGCCAAAGCAAAAACACCCAGTTGTCGATGAGACTGGTGATAGAAGCAAGGTTTGATGCTGTAAGAGCAATATTGTATAGGAACATGGAATGTTAGGTCCATGAATCAAGGCAAATTGGAAGTGGTCAAACAGGAGATGGCAAGAGTGAATGTCCGCATTCTAGGAATCAGTGAACTAAGATGGACTGGAATGGGTGAATTTAACTCAGATGATGATTATATCTACTACTGTGGGCAGGAAAACCTTAAAAGAAATGGAGTAGCCATCATGGTTTAAAAAAAAAAAAAAAAAAAGAGCCCAAAATGCAGTACTTGGATGCAATCTCAAAAATGACAGAATGATCTTGTTCACTTCCAAGGCAAACCATTCAACATCATGGTAATCCAAGCCTATGCCCCAAACAGTAATGCTGAAGAAGCTGAATTTGACCAGTTCTATGAAGAACTACAAGACCTTCTAGAACTAACACCCCTAAAAAATGCCCTTTTTCAATTATAGGGGACTTAAATGCAAAGGTGGGAAGTCAAGAGACGCCTGGAGTAACAAGCAAATTTGGCCTTAGAGTACAGAATGAAGCAGGGCAAAGTCTAATAGAGTTCTGTCAAGTGAATGCACTGGTTATAGGAAACACCCTCTTCCAATAACACAAGAGAAGACTCTACACATGGGCATCACCAGATGGTCAACACTGAAATCAGATTGATTATATTCTTTGCAGCCAAAGATGGAGAAGCTCTATATATTCAGCAAAAACAAGACTGGGAGCTGACTGTGGCTCAGATCATGAACACGTTATTGCCAAATTCAGACTTAAATCGAAAAAAGTGGGGGAAACCACTAGACAATTCAGGTAGGACCTAAATAAAATCCCTTATGACTATACAGTGGAAGTGAGAAATAGATTTAAGGGACTAGATCTGATAGACAGAGTGCTTGATGAGCTATGCATGCAGGTTCGTGACACTGTATAGGAGACAGGAATCAAGGCCATCTCCAAGAAAAAGAAATGAAAAAAAAAGCAAAATGGCTGTCTGAGGAGGCCTTACAAATTTCTGTGAAAAGAAGAAGGGCAAAAGAGAAAAGGAGCAAAGGAGAAAAGCAAAGGAGAAAAGGAAATATATACTACTTTGAATGTAGAACTTCAAAGAATATCAAGGAGAGATAAGAAAGACTTTCTCAATGAATGATGCAAAAAAATACAGGAAAACAACAGAATGGGAAAGACAAGAGATCACTTCAAGAAATTAGAGATACCACCAAGGGAACATTTCATGCAAAGATGGGCTCAATAAAGGACAGAAATGGTATGGACCTAACAGAAGCAGAAGATATTAAGAAGAGGTGGCAAGGACACGCAGAAGAACTGAACAAAAAAGATCTTCACGACACAGATAATCATGATGGTGTTACCTACCTCCAGACATCCTGGAATGTAAAGCCAAGTAGGCCTTAGGAAACATCACTATGAACAAAGCTAGTGGAGTTGGTGGAATTCCAGTTGAGCTATTTCAAATCCTGAAAATGATTCTGTGAAAGTGCTGCACTCAATATGCCATCAAATTTGGAAAACTCAGCAGTGGCCACAGGACTGGCAAAGGTCAGTTTTCAATCCAATCCCTAAGAAAGGCAATCCCAAAGAGTGCTCAAACTATGAAAGAATTGCACTCATCTCACACGCTATCAAAGTAATGCTCAAAATTCTCCAAGCCAGGCTTCAGCAATACGTCGAACGAGAAATTTCAGATGTCCATGCAGAGGAACCAGAGATCAAATTGCCAATATCTGCTGGATCATCAAAAAAGCAAAACATGTTGTTCCAGAAAAACATCTATTTCTGCTTTACTGACAATGCCAAAATCTTTGACTGTGTGGATCACAATAAACTGTGGAAAATTCTGAAAGAGGTGGGAATACCAGACCACCTGAACTGCCTCTTGAGAAACCTGTATGCAGGTTAGGAAGCAACAGTTAGAACTGGACTTGGAACAAGAGACTGGTTCCAAATAGGAAAAGGAGTACATTAAGGCTGTATATTTAACTTATATGCAGAGTACATCATGAGAAACGCTGGCCTGGAAGAAGCACAAACTGGAATCAAGATTGCTGGGAGAAATAACAGTAACCTCAGATATGCAGATGACACCACCCTTATGGCAGAGAATGAAGAGGAACTGAAAATCCTCTTGATGAAAGCCAAGAGGAGAATGGAAATTTTGGCTTAAAGCTTAACATTCAGAAGCCTAAGATCATGGCATCTGGTCCCATCACCTCTAGGAAATAGATGGGGAGACGGTAGAAACAGTGTCAAGCTTTATTTTTGGGGGCTCCAAAATCACTTCAGATGGTGACTGCAGCCATGAAATTAAAAGACCCTTACTCCTTGGAAGGAAAGTTATGACCAACCTAGATAGCATATTAGAAAGCAAAGAAATGACTTTGCCAACAAATGTCCATCTGGTCAAGGCTATGGTTTTTCCAGTGGTAATGTATGGATGTGAGAGTTGGGCTGTGAAGAAAGTTGAGTGCCGAAAAATTGATGCTTTTGTACTGTGGTGTTGGAGAAGACTCTTCAGAGTTCCTTGGACTGCAAGGAGATGCAACCAGTCCATCCTAAGGGAGATAGGTCTGGGTGTTCATTGGAAGGACTGATGCTGAAGCTAAAGCTCCAGTATTTTGGCCACCTCATGTGAAGAGCTGACTCATTGGAAAAGACCCTGATGCTGGGAGGGATTGGGGGCAGAAGGAGAAGGGGACGACAGAGGATGAGATGGCTGTATGGCATTACTGACTCCATGGGCATGAGTTTGAGTAAACTCTGGGAGTTGGTGATGGACAGGGAGGCCTGGCATGCTGCATTTCATGTGGTCGTAAAGAGTTGGACAAGACTGAGCGACTGAACTGTACTGAATTGAACTGATCTGATGATGGTTTTATTCTCAGTTTTTGAAGTTATCTCCATACTGTATTCCATAGTAGCTGTATCAATTTACATTCCCACCAACAGTGCAAGAGCATTCCCTTTACTCCACACGCTTTTCAGGATTTATTGTTTGTAGACTTTTCAATGAGGGCCATACGACTGGTGTGAGGTGATATCTCATCGTGGTTTTGATTTGCATTTCTCTGATAATGAGCAACATTGAACATCTTTTCATGTGTTTGTTAGCCATCTGTATATCTTTTTTGGAGAAATATTTGTTTATATCTTTTTCCCACTTTTTAATTGGGTTGTTTGTTTTTATGTTATTGAGTTGTATATTTTGGAAATGAATCGTTTGTAAGTTGTTTCATTTGTTATTTTCTCCCATTCTGAGGGATATATTTTCACCTTGCTTATAGGTTCCTTTGTTGTACTAAAGCTTTTTACTTAAATCAGGTCCCACTTATTTTCTTTTGTTTTTATTTCCATTACTCTAGGAGGTGTGTCATAGAGGATCTTGCTTTAATTTATGTCATCGAGGCTTCTGCCTATGTTTTCCTGTAAGAGTTTTATAGTTTCTGGTTTTACATTTATGTATTTAATCCATTTTGAGTTTATCTTTGTGTATGATGTTAGGAAGTGTTCTAATTTCATTCTTTTACATGTACCTGTCCAGTTTTCCGAGGAACATTTATTTAAGGGGCTGTCTTTGCCCCATTGTATATTCTTGCCTCATTTGTCAAAACTAAGGTGCCCATAGGTGTGTGGGTTTATTTCTGGACTTTGTATCTTGTTCCATTGGTCTTTATTCCTTTTTAGTGTCAGTACCATACTCTCTTGATGATTGTAGCTTTGTAATATAATCTGAAGTGAGGAAGGTTGATTCCTCCAGCTCCATTCTTCTTTCTCAAGACTGCTGTGGCTATTCAGGGTCTTTTTTGTATCCATAAGAATTGTGAAAATTTTTGTTCTAGTTCTATGTAAAATGCCATTGGTAATGAGATAGGGATCACATTAAATATATAAAATGTGTTTGGTAATATCATCATTTTCACAATATTGATTCTTCATACCCAGGAACAAGGAATATCTCTCCATCTGATTGCATCATCTTCGAGTTTTTTCATTAGTGTCATAATTTTCTGTGTAGTTATTTTGTCTCCTTAGGTAGATTTATTTCTGGATATTTAATTCTTTTTTGTTGCATTGTTGAATGGGATCAATTCCTTAATGTCTCCTGATTTTTCATTATTAGTATGTAGAAATGAAAGTGATTTCTGTGCATTGATTTTGTATCCTGCAACTTTGGTAAATTAACTGAGGAGCTCTAGTAATTTTCTTTTCTTTTTTTATTTGTTTGTTTCTTTGTTGTTGTTTTTATTATTATTAGTTGGAGGCTAATTACTTTATAATATTGTAGTGGTTTTTGTCATACATAGACATGAATCAGCCATGGATATACATGTATTCCCCATCCTGATCCCCCCTCCCATCTCCCTCTCCACCTGATTACTTCGGGTCTTCCCAGTGCACCAGATCCGAGCACTTGTCTCATGCATCCAACCTGGGCTTGTGATCTGTTTCACCCTACATAATATGCATGTTTCGATGCTGTTCTCTTGAAACATTCCACCCTCACCTTCTCCCACAGAGTCCAAAAGTCTGTTCTATACATTTGTGTCTCTTTTTCTGTTTTGCATATAGGGTTATTTTTACCACCTTTCTAAATTCCATATATATGTGTTAGTATACTGTAATGGTCTTTATCTTTCTGGCTTACTTCACTATGTATAATGGGCTCCAGTTTCATCCATCTCATTAGAATTGATTCAAATGAATTCTTTTTAATGGCTGAGTAATATTCCATGGTGTATATGTACACCATCTTCCTTATCCATTCGTCTGCTAATGGGCATCTAGGCTGCTTCCATGTCCTGGTTATTATAAACAGTGCTGTGATGAACATTGGGGTGCACTTGTCTCTTTCAGATCTGGATTCCTCAATGTGAATGCCCAGAAGTGGGATTGCTGGGTCATATGGCAGTTTTATTTCCAGTTTTTTAAGAAATCTCCACACTGTTATCCATAGTGGCTGTACTAGTTTGCATCCCCCAACAGTGTAAGAGGGCTCCCTTTTCTTCACACCTTCTCCAGCATTTATTGCTTGTAGACTTTTGGATAGCAGCCATCCTGACTGGCGTGTAATGGAACCTCATTGTGGTTTTGATTTGCATTTCTCTGATGATGAGTGATGTTGAGCATTTCTTCATGTGTTTGTTACCCATCTGTATTTCTTCTTTGGAGAAATGTCTGTTTAATTCTTTGGCCCATTTTTTGACTGGGTCATTTATTTTTCTGGAATTGAGCAGCAGGTGTTGCTTGTATATTTTTGAGATTAGTCCTTTGTCTGTTGCTTCATTTGCTATTATTTTCTCCCATTCTGAGGGCTGTCTTTTCACCTTGCTTATAGTTTCCTTTGGTGTGCAAAAGCTTTTAAGTTTCATTAGGTCCCATTGGTTTATTTTTGCTTTTATTTCCAATATTCTGGGAGGTGGGTCATAGAGGATCCTGCTGTGATTTATGTCCGAGAGTGTTTTGCCTATGTTCTCCTCTAGGAGTTTTATAGTTTCTGGTCTTACATTTAGATCTTTAATCCATTTTGAGTTTATTTTTGTGTATGGTGTTAGAAAGTGTTCTAGTTTCATTCTTTTACAAGTGATTGATAGTTTTGCCAGCACCAGTGGTTAAAGAGGTTGTCTCTTTTTCCATTGTATATCCTTGCCTCATTTGTTGAAGATAAGTTGTCCATAGGTTCATGGATTTATCTCTGGGCTTTCCATTCTGTTCCATTGATCTCTATTTCTGTCTTTGGGCCAGTACCATACTGTCTTGAAGACTCTGGCTTTGTAGTAGAGTCTGAAGTCAGGCAGGTGGATTCCTCCAGTTCCATTCTTCTTTCTCAAGATTACTTTGGCTATTCGAGGTTTTTTGCATTCCATACAAACTGAGAAATTATTTGTTCTAGTTCTGTGAAAAATACCGTTGGTAGCTTAATAGGGATTGCACTGAATCTATAGTTTGCTTTCGGTAGAATAGCCATTTTGACAATATTGATTCTTCCAATCCATGAACACGGTATGTTTCTCCATCTGTTTGTGTCCTCTTTGATTTCTTTCATCAGTGTTTTATAGTTTTCTATGTATAGGTCTTTTGTTTCTTTAGGTAGATATACTCGTAAGTATTTGATTCTTTTTGCTCCAATGGTGAATGGTATTGTTTCCTTAATTTCTGTTTCTGTTTTCTCATTGTTAGCATATAGGAATGCAAGGGATTTCTGTGTGTTAATTGTATATCCTGCAACTTTACTATATTAATTGATTAGCTCTAGTAATTTTCTGGTAGAGTCTTTAGGGTTTTCTATGTAGAGCAACATGTCATCTGAAAACAGCAACTTTCACTTCTTCTTTTCCTATCTGGTTTCCTTCTACTTCTTTTTCTGCTCTTATTGTTGTGGCCAAAACTTCCAACACTATGTTGAATAGTAGTGGTGAGAGTGGGCACCCTTGTCTTGTTCCTGATTTTATGGGAAATGTTTTCAATTTTTCACCATTGAGGTTAATGCTTGCTGTGGGTTTGTCATGTATAGCTTTATTATGGTGAGGTATGTTCCTTCTATTCCTGCTTTCTGGAGAGTTTTAATCATAAATGGATGTTGAATTTTGTCAAAGGCTTTCTCTGCATCTATTGAGATAATCATATGGTTTTTATCTTTCAATTTGTTAATGTGGTGTATTACATTGATTGATTTATGGATAGTAAAGAATCCTTGCATTCTTGGGATAAAGCCCACTTGGTCATGGTGTATGATTTTTTTAATATGTTGTTGGATTCTGCTTGCTAGAATTTTGATAAGGATTTTTGCATCTATGTTCATTAGTGATATTGTCCTGTAGTTTTCTTTTTCTGTGGCATCTTTGTCTGGTTTTGGAATTAGGGTGATGTGACCTCATAGAATGAGTTTGGAACTTCTGCAATTTTCTGGAAGAGTTTGAGTAAGATAGGTGTTAGCTCTTCTCTAAATTTTTGGTAGAATTAAGCTGTGAAGCCATCTGGTCCTGGGCTTTTGTTTGCTGGAAGATTTCTGATTACAGTTTCGATTTCCTTGCTTGTGATGGGTCTGTGAAGATGTTCTATTTCTTCCTGGTTCAGTTTTGGAAAGGTATAATTTTCTAAGAATTTGTCCATTTCTTCCAAATTGTCCATTTTATTGGCATAAAGCTGCCGATAGTAGTATCTTATGATCCTTTGCATTTCAGTGTTGTCTGTTGTGTTCTCTCCATCTTCATTTCTAATTTTGTTAATTTGGTTCTTATCCCTTTGTTTCTTAATGAGTATTGCTAATGGTTTGTCAATTTTGTTTATTTTTTCAGAAAATCAGCTTTTAGCTTTGTTGATTTTTGCTATGGTCTCTTTAGTTTCTTTTGCATTTATTTCTGCCCTAATGTTTAAGATTTCTTTCCTTCTACTAACCCTGGGGTTTTTCATTTCTTCCTTCTCTAGTTGCTTTATGTGTAGAATTAGGTTATTTATTTGACTTTTTTCTCGTTTCTTGAGTTAAGCCTGTAATGCTCTGAACTTTCCCCTTAGCACTGCTTTTACAGTGTCCCATAGGTTTTGCATCGTTGTGTTTTCATTTTCATTCATTCTTATGCATATTTTGATTTATTTTTTATTTCTTCTATGATTTGTTTGTTATTGAGAAGTGTGTAACATAGCCTCCATATGTTTGAATTTTTAACAGTTTTTTTTTTTTCCTGTTATTGAGATCTAATCTTACCGCACTCTGGTCAGAAAAGTTGACTGGAATGATTTCAGTTTTTTTGAATTTACCAAGACTAGATTTATGTCCCAGGATGTGATGTGTTCTGGAGAAGGTTCCATGTGCACTTGAGAAAAAGGTGAAGTTGATTGTTCTGTGGTGAAATGCCCTATAGATAACAATTAGATCAAGCTGATCCATTGTGTCATTTAAAGTTTGTGTTTCCTTGTTAATTTTCTGTTTAGTTAATCTCTCCATAGTTGTGAATGGAGTATTAAAGTTTCCTACTATTATTGTGTTGCTATTAATTTCCTCTTTCACACTCGTTAGCATTTGCCTTACATATTGTGGTGCTCCTATGTTGGGTGCATATATATTTATAATTGTTTTATCTTCTTCTTGGATTGATTCTTTGATCATTATGTAGTGTCCTTCTTTGTCTCTTTTCACAGCCTTTATTTGAAAGTCTATTTTATCTGATATGAGTATTGTGACTCCTGCTTTCTTTTGTTCTCTGTTTGCATGAAATATTTTTTCCAGCCCTTTACTTTTAGTCTGTATGTGTCTCTTGTTTTGAGATGTGTCTCTTTTTTGAGATAGGTCTGTTGTAGACAGCATATATAGGGGTCTTGTTTTTATATCCATTCAGCCAATCTTTGTCTTATGGTTGGGGCATTCAACCAGTTTACATTTAAGGTAATTATTGATAGGTATGGTCCTGTTGTCATTTACTTTTTTGTTTTGGGTTCACATTTATACAACCTTTCTGTGTTTCCTTTCTAGAGAAGATCCTTTAGCATTTGTTGAAGAGCTGGTTTGGTGGTGCTGAATTCTCTCAGCTTTTGCTTGTCTGTAAAGCTTTTGAATTCTCCTTCCTATCTGAATGAGATGCTTGCTGGGTACAGTAATCTAGGTTGTAGGTTATCCTCTTTCATTACTTTAAGTATGCCCTGCCATTCCCTTCTGGCCTGAAGGGTTTCTATTGATAGATCAGCTGTTATCCTTATGGGAATCTCTTTGTGTGCTCTTTGTTTTTTTCTCCCTTGCTGCTTTTAATATTTTTTCTTTGTGTTTGATCTTTGTTAATTTGATTAATATGTGTCTTGGGGTGTTTTGCCTTGGCTTTTTCCTGTTTGGGACTCTCTGGGTTTCTTGGACTTGGGTAGCTATTTCCTTCCCCATTTTAGGGAAGTTTTCAGCTATTATCTCCTCAAGTATTTTCTCGTGGCCTTCCTTTTTGTCTTCTTCTTCTGGGACTCCTATGATTCGAATGTTGGGGCATTTCACATTGTCCCAGAGGCCCCTGAGGTTGTCCTCATTTCTTTTGATTCTTTTTTCTTCTCTGCTTCATTTATTTCCATCATTTTATCTTCTGCCTCACTTATTGTATTTTCTGTCTCCATTATTCTACTCTTGGTCCCCTCCAGAGTGCTTTTGATCACCTGTATTGCATTATTCATTTTTAATTGACTCTTTTTTATTTCTTCTAGGTCCTTGTTAAACATTTGTTGCATCTTCTCAATCTTTGTCTCCAGGCTATTTATCTGTAACTCCATTTGGTTTTCAAGATTATGGATCATTTTTATTATCATTATTCTAAATTCCTTTTCATGTAGATTCCCTATCTCCTCCTCTTTTGTTTGACTTGGTGGGTATTTTTCATGTTCCTTTACCTGTTGGGTATTACTCTGCCTTTTCATGTTGTTTAGATTGCTGTGTCTGGAGTGGGCTTTCTGTATTCTGGAGGTCTGTTTTTCCTTTTTATTGTGGAAATTTCACCCAGTGGGTGGGGTTGGATGATTGGCTTGTCAAGGTTTCCTGGTTATGGAAGCTTGTGTCAGTGTTCTGGTGCATGGAACTGGATTTCTTCTCTCTGGAGTGCAATGGCGTGCCCAGTAATGAGTTTTGAGATGGGTCTATGTGTTAGGTATGACTATGGCAGCCTGTAAGTTGATGCTCAGGGCTATGTTCCTCCGTTGCTGGAGAATTTGCATGGTATGTCTTGCTCTGAAACTTACTGGCTCTTGGGTGGTGGTTGGTTTCAGTGTAGGTATGGAGGCTTTGAATGATCTCTTATTACTTAATGTTCCATGTAGTCAGGAGTTTTCTGGTCTTCTCGGGTTTGGGGCTTAAGTCTCCTGCCTCTGGATTTCAGTTTTATTCTTCCAGTAGTCTCTAGACTTCTCCAACTATACTGCACTGATAATAAATCTTCTAGGATAATGGTGAAAAGTTTCTCCACCATGAGGGACACCCAGAGAGGTTCACAGAGTTACATGAAAAAGAGGAGAGGAAGGAGGGAGATATAGATGAGCGGGAGGAGAAAAAGGGAGACTCAAGAGGAGAGAGAGAGATCTACACAGTTGTTTGTTCCCAAAATGTTCTCCATAGCCCAGACACCCACAAAGATTCACAGGATTGGATTGGTAAGAGAAGCGGAAAGGAGGAAACAGAGGTGTTCTGAGGTAGAAAACGGAGAGTCAAAATTGGGAGAGAGCAATCAACAGCCTCCTGACTAAAAATGGGAACTGAATATTAGCTTCTTAAATGTCCAAAATTTATATCACATACTGAAAAACAAAGATTAAAAATCTAGAGTAGAGGTTAGACTCTTAAAAATACAATGTTAAAAACAAAAACAATAATACAAAAAACTTTAGAAATATATATGAAGTTTGGTTTAAAAATAGGGCTTCTCTTTCTTTTTTTTTTTTTGCAAGTTTATCATGAAATGAAAATGAAACTTAAGTAGTAGAGGAGTAATAGAAGACTTTTAAAAGAAAATAAGAGAAAAAGAAAAAACAAGAAAAAAATTGTTTTTCCTAATTAAAAAATCATAAAACATATGAAAATGAAAGTTAAGGAGTAATGGGGGAGTAATAGGGAATTTTAAAAGAAAATATAAGAGAAAAAATAAAAAAGAAAAGAAAAGAAAAAAATTTTTTTAATTAAAAAAATGGTAAAAATGTATCTAGGAATTTCTCTGGAGCTGTTGCGGTCAGTGTGGGTTTGGTTCAGTTTCAGATAGCTCCTCATTCCAGTTTACACTTCTCGATATCTATAGGCCCCTTCCGGTGTAGTTGGTGTTATCTACAGGGATTTTAATCTGTTGCACCAGTCCCTTCTGAAGTGGTTCCCTTTGTTTATTTGGCTTGTGTTTGCCGGTCTCTTCAGTGACTAATTTCCGCCCTGACACAGGCGGGTGGAGGTGGTCTTTTGTTCAGGTTCGCTAGTTCTATCGCACTGCAGGGAGGCGGGGGGCGCTGTTTTCCCCGTCTATGCTGCTCAGGTCCCGCCTGCTCTATATGGAGCAGGCCCTGCATTGCATGTGGTTCCAGTTTTCAGGTACTCCACAAAAGTGCGGACTCGGTTGCGCCTGCGTTTTGTGCCTTCCCAGGCCCAAGCAGCTCAGGCAGCCAGGAGCCTGACGGGTACACTCTCCCCGGGTGCAGTGCACCTTCTCCCCTCTGCAGCCCCAGCCTTAGTTTCTGTGCACCGGTTGGATGCATGCGCCCTGTGTTTAGCTGCGACCCTCCCAGCAGATTTCGACCATCCAGAATCTCAGGAAGTCTTTGGTTAGAAACTGAAGACCTGTTTGCAGTGTGGTAGGGGATGCCGTCTTTGGGGCCGAGTTTGCCCCTTTCCCCTCCCACCTGCCTCTGGCCTGTCTGGGCCGGGTCTAGCTCCTCTGGACTTGCTCAGACCCTTTGTTCTGCAAATGGCTGGCAGTGTGTTCGAGATGGTCAATTTTCTCTCTCTCTTTTGCTGTCCCACAGTTTAAGTTGGTATCTCACAAAAGCTCCCTCCAATTGCCCTCAGGGCACTCAGGCCCAGTCCTTACCCTAGACAATGCCACCCACTCCTCTCCATTCCGCCCCCACTTGCTGCTGGCGGATGCAGGCGTCTGGGGTATTTTTCTGCTGGGAGTTACTTTTTGGCCCATAATCTGTGGGGTTTATTTATTTATTTATTTATTTATTTATTTATTTATTTATTTTCCTCCTAGTTAGGTTGCCCTCCAAGATTCAAAAACTTCCCCCAGACCCTCCAGTGCGAGGGTTTCCTGGTGTTTGGAAACTTCCTCTGTTAAGACTCCCTTCCCGGGATGGATCTCTGTCCCTAGCTCTTTTGTCTCTTTTTCTATCTTTTATATTTTGTCCTACCTCCTTTTGAAGACAATGGGCTGCTTTTATGGGTGCCTGATGTCCTCAGCTAGTGATCAGAAGTTGTTTGTGAAGTTTGCTCTGAGTTAAATTGTTCTTTCAATGAGTTTGTAGGGGAGAAAGTGGTCTCGCCGTCCTATTCCTCTGCCATCTTGGCTCCTCCAACAATGATATGAACATCCTTTTCTTGATTCTGATCTTAGGGGGAATGCTTTTCAATTTTCAATTTTTCACCATTGAGAACAATGTTTGCTGTAGGCTTAGCATATATGGCCTTTACTATGTTGAGTTAGGTTTCTTCTATGCCCATTTTTTGAAGAATTTTATTTTCTGTTTTTCTTTTTCTAGTTCCTTTAGATGTAAGATTAGACTGTTTATTTGATGTTTCTTGATGTAGATTTGTATTACTATAAACTTCCCTAGTCTCACTGCTTTTACTGCATACCATAGGTTTTGAGCTGTCAATATTTTCATTGTAGTTTTTATTTTTTTCCCTTGGAATATTTTGATCTCCTTTTTTATTTCTAAGTGATTTGTTGGTTATTCAGAAGTGTATTGCTTAGCATCCATCTGTTTGTGTTTTTGTATCTTTTTTCTTGGAGTTGATAGATAATCTTATAGTGTTATAATCAGAAAAGATGCTTGAAATTATTTCTATTTTTTAAAAAATTCACTAAGACTTGATTTGTGGCCAAGCATGTGATCTTTTTGAGAACATTACATGTACACCTGAGAAAAAAATGAACTCTATTGTTTTCAGGTGCCCTGTAGATATCAATTTGGTGCAACTGGTCCAATGTATCATTTAAATCTTGTGATTCCTTATTAATTTTCTCACTGGATTATCTTTCCATTGGTGTGAGTGAGGTACTGAAGCCCCCCCCACCCCACTATTTTTGAGTTACTGTTGATTTCCATTTTCATAGTTTTTAGCATATGCCTTATGTATTGAGGTATTCCTATGTTGGTTCCATATATATTTGTAACAGTTATATCTTCTTCTTGGATTGATCCCTTGATCATTATATAGTGTTCTTCTTTGTCTCTTGCAACATTCTTTATTTCAGTTTATTTTATCTGATATAAGTATTGCTACTATCACTTTGTTTTGATTTTCATTTGCATGGTATCTTTTTCCAGCTCCTTACTTTCAGTCTGTATGTGTCCCTGAGGAAGGTCTGAGGTAGATCTATTATTAACAGCATATATAAGGGTCTTGTATTTGTATCCATTCAGTCAATCTGTTTCTTTTGGTTGGAACATGTAGTTCATTTACATTTAAGGCAATTATTGATAGATATGATTCTGTTACTATTTGCTTTATTCTTTTGGGTTTGTTTTGCATGCTTGTTTGTGTATTTCCTCTCTAGAAAAGTCCCTTTAGCATTTGCTGTAAAGATAGTTTGATGGTGAAGAATATTCTTAACTTTTACTTATCTGTAAAGCTTTTGATTTCTCCTTCAAATCTGAATGAGATTCTTACTGGTTAGAATAATCTTGGTTTTACATTTTTGTTTTTCATCAGTTTAAGTATATCCTGCCATTCCCTTCTGGTTTGCAAAGTTTCTGTTGAAATATCATTTGATAGCCTTATGGGGATCTCTTTGTTTGTTTCTGTTGTTATTATTGCTTTTCTCTTGTTGCTTTTAATAGTTGTTCTTTGTGTTGAATTTTTGTTAGTTTGATTAATAGCTGTTTTGGCATATTTCTCCATGGGTTTATCTTGGGCTTTACTCAGTTTGTTATGGACTTTCTAGACTTTGGTGGCTATTTTCTTTCCAATTTTAGAGAAGTTTTTTACTATAATCACAAATATTTTTTCATGCCCTTTCCTATTGTGTTCTTCTGAAACCCCTATGATTCTAATGTAGTTTTGTTTAATGCTGTCCCAGAGGTCTCTGAGACTATCCTCATTATATTTTTTCTTATTTTATTTTATTTTTTTTTCTGTATTGAATTCTGCTTCAGTCATTTCCAGCATTTTATCTTATAGCTCACTTACCCATTCTTCTGCCTTGGTTACTCTACTGTTGTTTCCTTGTAACATATTTCTAATCTCAGTTATTGTGTTGTTCATTGTTGCTTGCTTATTCTTTAATTCTTCTAGGGCCTTGTTAAACATTTATTTCATCTTCTTGATCCATGCTTCTCATGCATTTATCCATGTCTCAATTTTATTTTCTCAATTTTAGATTATATTTGCTATCACTATTCTGAATTCTTTTTTGGATAGACTGTATATTTCCTTTTCATTATTTTGGTCTTGTGAGTTTTTACCATATTCCTTCATCTGTCGCATGTGTCTCTGTCTTTTCATTTTGTTTACTGTGTTTCGGGGTATCTTTTCTGCAGGATGTAAAGTCAAAATTCCTCTTAAATGTGGAGTCTGCCTTCCTTGGGTGGGGCTAGACCAGTGCCTTGTTAAGGCTTTCTGGTTCAGGGGAACTTGTGCTGGTGTTCTGGTGACTGGAGCTGGATCTCGTCTATCTAAATGGCTGTGCTATGTACAGTAGTGTGTTTTGGGTTGTTTTACAGGGTGTCTATGGGCTTGTTATGGCTTTGGGCAGCCTATCTGCTAATGTACTGGGTTGAGCTCTTGTTTTGCTGAAGGATTAGAATGGATGTCTGGCACTGGAGCTTACTGGCCTTTGAGTGGGGCTTGGTCTTAGTGTTGAGATGGAGGCCTTTGGGACACCTCTCATCTGTTAATGTTTCCTGGGGTCAGGAGTTCTCTTATGGTTCAAAGTGCTGGACCAGGCTCACCTGCCTCAGGGGTTCAAGCTCAACCTTTTACGTTAGCACCAAGACCTCACAAGCCACACAGCACAGAAGATAAAATCCCAAGACTCTTAGTGAAGGCAACACTCAACAGACTAGAGAACCCAGAGTGACTCATAGCAGTCCTGAATTATTTCTAGGAAGGTCTCTGGATCTGTTGTGGGCCGTGTGGAGTTGGCACAACCACAGATATAGCCTTATTCCAGCTTGTGAAAAGTGAAAAGAAAGCGAACGTTGCACAGCCGTGTGTCTGACTCTCTGCAATTCCATGGACTGTAGCCTGTAAGTCTCCTCTGTCCATGGGATTCTCTAGGCAAGAAGACTAGAGTGGGTAGCCAGGCACTTCTCCAGGGGATCTGCCCAACCCAGAGATTGAACCTGGGTCTCCTGCATTGCAGTTGAATTCTTTACCATCTGAGCCACTAGGGAAGCCTTAACCCTGCTTGTTCTTGTTCCTAAAGTGAACAGTTGCCCCTAAAGTCCACAATTTATTCCACACCCAGACATGAGGGAGTGAAGGCCAAGGCCTATTATGGCTCACTTTCTCACTCTGGCTGGGGAAAAGGGATGTTTGGCAGTTACAAGTGGGATGTACTGGTGAGAGCCTGCAGTGATAGAGACATGCTGCACTTTCCAAGAGAAACTGACCCTTGGTCATGGGTCCCTAGGAAGAGCCAAGGTGCTTAAGCGTTCAGCAAGGTGTGGACAGTAACCTGTGCCTATCACAGACTGGTTGTAGTGGCCATCTCTGGGGCTGGGACTGCACCAGTAGCATTTTGTCCACTGCCTCAGGCACTTTCCTGGCTTTAGCAGTGACAGTTATGTCTAATCCTACAGCTGGCACTCTGACAGGTTTTGCTGCTTTTGGTGGCTACCAGCAGGCACTCAGCCACTGTCTGCAAGTGTGGAGTTCCTGTCTGCGGACAATGACTTCTCGCCACTCTGGGATGCCTGTTCACTGCTCTGGACTCCCTCCACTCTGTTGAAGTAGCTCCCTCAGAGTATGCTCACAGCAGCAACCCCAGTCAGTCCTCTTTCTGGGCTCTGATAGTCACACCTGAACCTCAGGACCCCCTCTGCTGCAGGCAGAGACATGCAAGTTGCTTTTCAGTTGGAAAGTGCTGTTTGACAGCGGTTTCCATGGTGAATTTTCCATTTTGCCTTCTGGGGTTTCACCATTGTACTCCCCACTGAAGTTTAGAAGCTTCTTCAGGCCCCACCTGTGGGGGGGTTTTCCGAGTGAGAAGAAATATTTACTCCTTCACAACTCCCTTCCTGGGGGAAAAAATGTAGTCCTGAAATCCTTTCTCTCTCTCTCTCTCTTTTATAGTCTTTATCTTTTGCCTTACCTCATTCTAAGGAGATTGTCTTGCCTTTCAAAAGTTTGGTGTCTTCTGCTAGTAACCAGAAATTGTAGGAGTTTTTCCATATGCAGATGAATTTTTTATGTATTTGTGGGGAGGAAGGTGATTTTTCCATCTTTTTTCCTCCACCATCTTCTAACAGCTGCTTTTAGAGTTTCTTGGTACTTCAGAATCTAGATATATTCGGCTTGAATCCTTACAAGAAGTTTACTTATTAAAGCTCAAATATTCTGTAAGATTGTAATGAAATAAGAGATGTAAAAATCTCCTGAGCACCACATCCACTAAATGTTCTTGACAGTGAAGATTTTGTTAATACACTGCTTTGACTTGGAAGTAAATCTTGCCCCTTGCTGAATGCTTGAATTCTCTCTCTCAATCTCTTTCCCTCTAACACACACATATTTTATGTCATTCAAACACATTCCTTCCAAGGAGCAAGCATCTTTTATTTATTTATTTATTTTCCATTTATTTATATTATTTGGAGGCTAATTACTTTACAATATTGTAGTGGTTTTTGTCATACATTGATATGAATCAGCCATGAATTTACATGTGTTCCCCATCCTGAACAGATCAATCAATTTCACATCTAGTGATTGATCTGTTCAAATTACCTGTTTCTCTTAGTTCATTCTTGATAGGTTGTATGTTTCTAGAAATTTGCTCATGTCTTTGAGATTGTCCAAATTTTAGCATACAACTGTAGTATCTCTTTTGATATTTTTTGTGTGTGTCTCTGTTTTATTGGCAAGTATTTCTCCTCTTTGTTTTCTTTTGTATTGCTTATATGGTCCTCTCTGTTTTCTTCCTGGTGAGACTCGTTAAAAGTTTGTCAGTTTTCTTTATCTTTTCAATAAAACAGCTTTTGATTTTATTGCATATTACTATTTTTTGTGTATGTGTTTTTATTTATGTCTCCTCTGATCTTTATTTCTTTCCTTCTGCTGACTTCAGATTTTTATTCTTTTTCTAATTCCTTTAGGGTGTGGTTTATGTTGTTTATTTGAGATCTTTCTGGTTTTCTGAAGAAGGCCTGTACTACTATAAATGTCCCTTTTAGAAACACTTCCATTGAATCCCACAGATTTTGAAGAGTTGTTTCCATTTTAAGTTTACAAGGTAATTTCTGACTTCCTCTTTGGTTTCCTCATTTATCCATTGTTTTACTAGTAGTATGTTTTTTACTTTCTATGTTTTTGGGATTTTCCCAGTTTGCTTTCTGTAGTTGATTTCTAGTTTCATACTGTCTTGATCGTAAAAAAATGATTGACATTATAATGCTATCCTGTTAAGTGTGTTGAGATTTATTTTGTGAACTAGCATGCAATCTATCCTGGAGAACATCCCATGTGCACTTATAAGTAATGTTCATCCTGCTGTTTTTGAATGGAGTATCTAGTAGGGATCTATTGAATCCAAATGCTCTATTGTGTTCTTAAAGGCCCTGTTGCCTTATTGAGTTTATGTGGATGATTTTTCCATTGATTTCAGTGTTTTTTTTTTTTTTTTTAGTTCTACCAGTTTATTGCTACCAATCCATCTCCATCCACCCTCGTGCAAACATGCTCAGTCATGTATGGACTGTAGCCTGCCAGGCTCCTTTGTCCATGGACTTTTCCAGGCAAGAATACTGGCGTGGGTTGCCATTCCCTTCTCCATCAGTGGGGTGTTAATGTCCTTTACTTCATGCGTGTGTGTGCTAAGTCACTTCAGTCATGTCTGACTCTTTGTGACCCTTTGGACTGTAGCCTACCAGACCTCTCTCTATGGGATTCTCCAGGGAAAAATACTGCAGTGGGTTTCCATGCCCTCCTTGAGGGGATCTTCCTGATTCAGGGATTGGACCCACATCTCTTAAGTCCCTGGCATTGGCAGGTGGGTTCTTTACCACTAGAGCCATCTGGGAAGCTCAAAGTCCCTTACTATTATTGTATTATTATCTCATTTTCTCCCTCTACGCCTGTTAGTATTGAATTTATTTATTTTGGTGTTCCTATATTAGGTGAATATATGTTAATGTGTGTTATATCCTCTTCTTGTATTGATCCTTTTAGCATTATATATTGTCCTTCTTTGTATTTTGTTATAGCTTTAGATTAAGGTCTTTTTAGCCTGATATTAGTGGGACTTCCCTGGTATCTCACATGGTAGAGAATCTGCCTGCAACACAGGAGACCAGGGTTCAATTCCTGGGTTGGGGAGATCCCATGGAGAAGGTAATGGCTACCTACTCCAGTATTCTTGCTTGGAGAATTCAATGGACAGTGGAGCCTGGCAGGCTACAGTCCATGGGTTCAGAGAGAGCCGGACAAGACTGAGCAACTAGCATACACACACACAGTCTGATATTAGTATTGCTACTTTTGCTTTCTTGTCATTTCCTTTTACAAGAAATGTATTTTTCTGTCACCTCATTATCAATCTGTGTGTACTTCAGCTTTGATGTGAGTCTCTTATTGGCAGCATATGGATAAATTTTGTTTTTCTTTTTCCAATCAACCATGCTATGTCTTTAATAGGAGCATTTAGTCTATGCACATGTAAAGCAACTTTACATGTAGGTATGTGCTTGCTGCCATTTTATTACTTATTTTCTGGTTGTTTTTGTAGTTCTCCATACATTTCTTCTTTTTGGTTTGATGACTTTATTTAGTATTGTAGTATCCTTGTATTCTTTTTGTTTTAGTTTTTGTGTATCTATGGTAAGTTTTTTGTTTGTGGTTGCCATGTGGTCTGTATATGTTGACCTCTTACTATAGCTCCTTGTTTTAAACTTGCCATTTAAATTGAATCACATTTTGAAAGATACACAATTTTCATTCCTTTCCTCCACATTTTGTGTTTTCATTGTCATATTTTGCATATTAATATCTATCCCTTAACTTTGATTATTGTAACTATAGTGACTTTTACAAAATTTTGTCTTTTAATCTTAATAATGGCTTATTTAAGTGGTTGACTTAAATAAGGTTGACAGTCCTTTCTTAGTTGGATTTTCACTATCCTATAGATTGCTATTTTCCATTTACAAACTACTGTATCATTTCTGTTAAGGTAGATTTGGTGTTTATAAACTCATTTAGTTTTTATTTGTCTTAGAAGTTCATAATCTTTCTTTCTATTCTAAATGATAATCTTGCTGGATAGAGTATCCTAGGTTCCAAGTTTTCCCCTTTTAGCGCTTTGAATAAATCATGCCTTTATGACCTTCAAAATTTTATAGAGAAATCAGTTAGTAGTCTTATAGGGATTCTGTTATATTTGACTCATTATTTTTATCATATTGCCTTTAAAATTCTCTTATTCCTTTAATATTTGCCATTTTAATTATAGCATGTCTTGGTGTGTGTCCTTTTAGGTTCTTCTTATTTGGAAACCTCTGTGCTTCTTGTACTTGTGTATCTGGGAAGTTTAAGCCATAATTTCCTCAAATACATTTTCAATTCTGTTTTCTCTATTTTTTCCTTCTTACACTCCTATAAATGTTAGTAAGCTTAGTGTCATCTCAGATATCTTTTAAACTGTTTTTCTTTCTAATTTATATTTCTTTGTGCTGTTCTGATTGTGTTATTTCCATTATTGTATCTTTCAAGTCACTTCTTCATTTCTCTGTATCACTTAATCTGATGTTTATTATTTACTATGTTTCTTTTTTTAAATTGAAGTCATTGAATTATTCATTTTTAATTGGTGTTTGTTTATATTTTCTTGTTCCTTACTAAAATTTTTGCTGTGCTCATCTATTCTTTTGCCTAATTTAGTTAAGATTTTTATTCCCAATGCTTTGGAATCTTTATCTAGTAAATTGTTTATTTCTCTTTCAGAGCTTATTTTTTAGGGATTTTCTCTCGTTCTTTCAACTGACAACAGTTCCTCTGCCTTTTTGTTTTACTTAATTTTCTCTACCTCCATGAATTTATGTGAAAGTTAATTATGCTGCCATAAACGTGTGTTTATATGGGAGCTTTCCTATAGAGAATGCTTCTGCCCATTGTCTTTCATGGGAGAGTTGGACTTGCCATGGATAAATGCATGTCTTTTTCTGAACTTGCTGGCTGCTATCACCTTAGTAGGACATGCTGAAGATGGTGGTGCTAGAGTTGGTGTTGTATGTGAAATAGGACTTCTCCTTGCTCAGTGGCTGTCAACTCTTTAATATGGACAGTGTCTGCTCCCAAGTTGCTAGAGCAGAAGCCCTAACTGTACTCAGTTACCTTTAATTTCTAATGTAAGGGTGGCCTGTGTGGGCTCTTGGATCATGTCATGCTCAAGCTATCTCTAGTATGTTACCTGTACAAGTATCCAGAATTGATTCCCTTGCTCTGCTCAGACACAGATTTGAGTGCAAGTACCCATTGTCCTTCACACATGATCACTTCCCCAGCCTCTACTCCCCCTACCTTTCCCCACTCTGTTGTGCAGCCTATGTGGACGCTTCATATATATCAGAAATTGAGCTGTGGAGGAGAAGCTGCCATCAGAGTTGTAAGATGCTTCTGATGTGCCACTTAAGAATCAACAGTGGCAGCCGTCAATCTACCCAGTTACTCCCCAGGACTTAGTCACCTCTGTGTCCTATAGCTGTGTCTCCTCCCCAGTCCTGGGTGCACCAGGTCCAGTGACATGCTCTGACATGGAGTGGGGCTGGAGCCTTCATTTGGTTCAGGCTGGAGTATTCATATAGACAATACTGGGAAACGTATCAGCTGCAGGAGCAGTCCTCTCTCCATCTCTCCCTCCTTGTCTCAGGGGAAGGCACTGTGTCTCATCTCCTCTTGAGTGGATTCCAAGCTTTCCACAGCCATCCTGTTAGTCTCAGAAGCCCTCCAACCAGCCAAGGAAGTTTATCTCCCCTTCAAAGGGCCCAGTGATGGGGCCAACCTATCTGTGACTCTCATTGCTCACTTCTCATGGTAGATTCCACACTTGTATTCACTCTTTTCTTCTTAGTTTCTTCCTAGAGGCAACCCAATTGTTGTTCTTCCCTTCCTTCCCAATCATCTGTGGATCTTTTTTTACAGCATTTGTTGTACAGGGGTCTTTCTGGCAATTTACAGTCAGCTTTCAGTGAGAACTGTTCCACGTATAGATTTTGATGTTTTCATGGGGAAGTGATCTCCACATCTTCTTACTCTGCTATATTGATCAATCTCCAAGGTTTTTTATTTTAATAAATTAGTGCTAATTTTAATACGTTATTCTTCAGCTTTTTCTACATTACAACCTAAAAAACTAAAGAAATAAATTTAGGGTTCTTTAGGTACTCTTTGGGATAAGAAGACAAGAATTTTAGCATTTTCAAAAGGATGGTAATAATAATAAATGGTAATTAAACATTTCATCATATTATGTAGTGAACCAGAATATTTAACAATCTATGATTCAAACTTTAGAATCTGAAACCTCTCTGTTAAGATATTTATGCAACCCATAAAAAGCAATCCTTTGTTATACATGAGTATTACAAGAAACTGAAGCATTTAGAATATCTAGTAGAAAAACACAGGCCACCCATTGCCATTGCCTTTTTCATATAAAAGGATGCTTACTTAAAAGTTCAAAATTTCACCAGTGTCACTGCAGATTTAAGCAAAATGAAAACATTATTGCAAATGAAAACAAGCTTTAAAAAGTCTAAATAAGAAAGGTGTTGTAAAATGTGTTTATCACATTTCCAGTTTTCTTTTTGTAGAAAACATTGAGTCATTTTTATTTGGCTTACAGACTACCCAGCCCAGTATTCTGCCTATACGTGTGGTACTAAAAGCTATTATGAAAGGCCATAGTCGGCTTAATGTACTTCACTTTCTGTAGGTGAATTCTACTTTTCCTTTACAATTGATCTTAGCTTCATTATTTATGATTTTTTTAAGTCTTTTTGTGTGTGTGTGTGTTTTAATGTGTGCCTATTCTTGAGGCTCTAAAAAATAAAGTAGTCATTCAAAAGTACTTTGAAATATGTATACAATTATATGCCCTCTTAAGTGAAAGATTGCATTATTTGATCTGTTGACAATTTGCTTTCTCCTGCTCCCAGGTATGTGACCTCATTCTAACATTCTGGAAGTTGGTGACTAAATGCACGCTTATCTTGCTCTTAGTGTCCTTATTTTACCCTGATGAACTAAAAATTCCAAAAGGTCTAGGGCATATTCTTAACTGTAAATGTGTAAATAAACAAGCATTTTTCAAAAAGAATGGTGAGAATGCTTCAGTCCTTCAAATATGATAGAATACTCATAATAACTAAAATTAATCAAATACAAATACTGGGAAATATTTGAAAACCAAAAATAGCTGCTTTAAGAAAGTGGCCTAAAGGAAACTTACTAGAATGCTTAAGTCATAGTATACAAAGTATGCCCTTGCTGGTTGGACAGATTAATAGATAGTTTGAATATATTTTGCATCTTAGTCATCATTGAATAAAATATTCAGGAAAATCCCATTTTCACTTTTTCTCTTCAAGGAAATGCACTGTATATATTAAAGCATATTATAAAAAAAAGGGCAAAGCATTATAGACTTATAGATAAGCTAAAGGGAAATCTGTGATATTGCAAATTGTAGTCCTGAGAGAATAAAAGAACACCAAGTTGAAAATATCCCTAAAGACTAGTTTGCAAATATGCTTCTATAACAGAGGATTTAGATACATTTATGTGACATCCTTTTATGAGAATGCTTTTAATATGGGATTCCTGGTGGGCTTCCGTCTATGGGGTCTCACAGAGTCAGACATGACTGAAGCAACTTAACAGCAGCAGCAGCAGCTTCGAGTACACATTGATGAATCTTTTAAATGATCTGAGAGCAAGGGAGAACTGAACAGAGCAATTTCACTCATAGCCAATTATGCCCTATATTCCTTGTTAGAGCCATCCCCATGGACTTCACATCTATCTTAATTCTTTCTATGATATATTTCACTGATACCAATAAAAATCTTTTTCAAGAAAATTTTCTCCCTGCCACCTTAAGCTGTTTATTTATACAAAATCATGTTGTAACAAGTTGATTCTTTTCTCTGTTAGGGTTTGCAGAGTTCTGAAACTCAAGTAACATGGAAATTATAGTAAGGTTTAAACAATGCAGTTTCTTTAGAAAATTATGTCCATTTATCTGCACAAAGTGTGGCAGATTAAAGCTTTCTAAGCTTTACCTCAAGGAAATAATCAGAGAAGCTGCAACTGAAGAGTGGTTGAAGTCTGGAGGAATGACAGTGAGTTAATCTTTATTAAACCTATTAAAATAAATTTTAAGAATTACTTGGCAAAAACTTAAACAGTGAAACTCATATCTTTTTCTTAATTTAACTGAAAATCTATGTTTGTAGCACAACAAAACTAAGTAAAAACCAAAGAATGCCTCCCCTATTTTTTTCCCACATAATGCAATGAGAGCTAGACCACCACAATATCATACAACCCTTCATTACAAAGTGCAAGATGGAAGTGGAAGAATATCACTGTCATTCCAACACGTTCCTCTTAAAAGAGGTTTTACAGTACTCATTCCACAATAATCCAACTGGACTCATCCTCCCAGACAAGTTGTAAGTAGCTAGACAAGAAGCTTCCTTTCCCAGACCCCAGCAGTAAAGCTACAAAAGCACTGTTTTTCACTGAGCCAAAGAAGAATCTTAGGAGTCCCCAAAACTCTCAGACACAAAACTTAAAAACAAAGTTAGAAGAAGAGTTCAGGATTGTATAGAATGAGCTTAAAATTCATTCTACCCAGATAGCAAGCTTTTGTGTGTTTTTATTTTTTTTTTCCTTTGAGTAAGAGCCTCTTAGGCTTCCCAGGTGGCAGAGTGGTAAAAAATTTTCTTGCCAATGCAGGAGAAGCAAGAGACTTGGGTTCAAGCCTTGGGTCAGGAAGATCCTTTGGAGTATGAAATGGTAACCCGCTCTAGTATTCTTGTACGGAATATTCCATGGACAGAGGAGCCAGCAGGCTACAGTCCATGAGGTAACAAAGAATTGACCACAACTGAGTGAGCATAAACACACACATGTGTGCACACACATACACACACACACACACACATGCCTCCACATGGAGAATATGACTCAGATAAGGGATTATGAGAATAAATGGTATGGGAGCTTCACTGAGTGTTTAAGGGCCTGTAAGGACCTTATATCCCATAAGGATATAACCAATATTTTACCACTCTTCCTTCCAAATCCCCCTGAATACAGGTTTACTTTAGAAATGTAAACCTACTTTTTTCTGTTGCAAGAACAACAGTTTAGGAAGTAGGCTTACTTCTTTCCTGGTAAAATTATAATATCCAGAGTAATAGCCTGTAATTATTGTTTCTTAAGAAACTTAAATAAAACAGGGTATCTTTTACTCAAAATTGCCAGTACTTAGGTAGTAATATATATATTGCTATATGGAAAATGGAAATATAATAATAAGTAATAAAATAAAATAAAATAAATAAAAATAAAAAAAATTTTAAAAAAAGGAGCTTAGAATTAGAGACCACATATGGTCTATTTCACTTCAGGCAAGAGTGGAAATTGAAGCTAGAGTTCAACTTTTAGCCCTAGATTCCTCAGATTTTAGCACCCCAAGAGCAGAGAAGCTAAATCACAGCTTTCTGAAGGAGTGTCTTTCTGTCTCTATTAAAAAAATCTGTCTGTACTTGAGGCGGTGGGAAGAGCTACCTCTACAGGACAATCAGATAATTTCCAAGTGATGCTGCCTGAAGCTTCTATCATTCACACCTCCACCTCTACTAATTCAAACACTTTAAAAGGGGGGAAAAAGTGAATTAAGATGTAAAGCCAAACCAAAACAACGAAATCAATATAATGCCTGAATATACTTTTTTGTTCACATAATGGGAATCCTTTCCTGCTTTTCCTTACTTTATTTATTTATTTATTTATTTTTTGAATTATGGGTTTCTTTTTTTTTTCTTTTTTTTTATTAGTTGGAGGCTAATTACTTTACAATATTGTACTGGTATTTGTCATACATTGACAAGAATCAGCCATGGTTTTACATGTATTCCCCATCCCGATCCCCCCTCCCACCTCCCTCTTCACCCCATCCCTCTGGGTCTTCCCAGTGCACCAGGTCCGAGCACTTGTCTCATGCATCCAACCTGGGCTGGTGATCTGTTTCACCCCAGATAATATACATGTTTTGACGCTGTTCTCTTGAAACATCCCACCCTCGCCTTCTCCCACAGAGTCCAAAAGTCTGTTCTATACATTTGTGTCTCTTTTTCTGTTTTGCATATAGGGTTATGGTTACCATCTTTCTAAATGCCATATATATGTGTTAGTATACTGTAATGGTCTTTATCTTTCTGGCTTACTTCACTCTGTATAATGGGCTCCAGTTTCATTCATCTCATTAGAGCTGATTCAAATGAATTCTTTTTAATGGCTGAGTAATATTCCATGGTGCTTTTCCTTACTTTAATATTATCTTCATCTTGTTCTGTTTCTTCTGAGAAATTTTTAGTAATTTTTTGTTTGTTTGTTTTCTGTTTTCCTCTGACATAGCTAATTAAAATTAATATTCCCTATGATTAACTACCTGACAATCAGTAGCAGAAAATTACCATTTAAAATTTTCTTATCAGTACTGCATGCTTTTCATTAGTACCCCAAATAAGAGTTCACCATCCCTTGTAACATGTTCATTTTGGTTCTCATATTTTTCCCTTTATAGTAATTATCTACTCCTTAATATTGCCAATAAACTCTACAAAGGAAAACACAGAGCTGAAATTTTACAAAAATTCCAGCATTAAAATGAGGCCTGTGTTGCTATAGCCATCTTTATTATAGAATCTTTCCTTTCCATTATTCAGGCTAATAAGCAAGGAAAGTTATAGAGAGATGGGGAAAGAGGGGTAACTTGGTATCTGCAGTATCTCTGGGACCAAAAAGCCTGATTAGAAAAGCCAAAACATTCTTCTCTGAAGTCCTAGTACTGTGTCTAGTCTCTGATGTATTGGTCTGATTGTCTGAAGCCCTTAAATCAACAGGGAAGTAATTGAAAGGGAGATACTTGCTATAGTGCTAATCATGATGACAAGTTCTTCCATCTGGAAACACTGAACTACCTGGCAGAACTAGGTCCCACTAGCTAGTGACAGTTCTCATAAAACCCCTAGAAGGGAAGATGTCTCTATAAAAGCAAAAATACAAATTAGTTCTGGGAGCATAAATGGATCTACCAAGGTAGAAAAGGGACTACCTGGGATTTTTTGAGATGTGGGAAATCATGGGTTGGACTCTTCTTTTTCTGTAGCTCCAGTTCAGCACACTTTTGTACAGCTGCATCGACCAGCAGCTAGAAGCTGCTGAAGTCCTTGTATTCCCCAGTCACCACAGGTTTGGGAGAAGGTATAAGCAAGGGCCCACTGGTGAAAATCACGCCCTTTTCATTTATCTGGGCCCTAGGGGTGAGCCTCTGGCCTGGGACCAACTCTAGACTTGGCAGTTTCCCTGATCCCTGGATCATCAGCGAGGAGCTCAGGGACAGACATTTTATCCTGTCTGCAGCTCTGAGCCCTGACTTGGCATCAATAGATGGATAGCCACTCTGTGGGTAGGTTACATCGTCAGCATTGCCTTTCTGGTGGTACATGGTAATCAGGTTGGGGTCACTTATATCCTGTAGAAGCATTTCTGGAAGAATGCGTCTGTGGGCCTTGATGAACCAGTTAGAAAACTGCAGAAAAGACAAACTTATCTGCTCCGTCAGCATACACTTCTCTACCTTTGAAGGATAGGCTTTAAACTGGTGCTCGTACAGCCAGACACAGAGGATCTTCACCAACTCAGTTGGCAAGTACCCTTTCCACTTCCTTTTGTCCTTTTGTGAGACAAGAACCTCATCTGTAGCACTCTGACTTTTCGACTCCATTTAGGTGCCCTGACCCAGGCTTTGGGTCTCCACTGGACTTTCTTCAGCAGCCTCCATGTTCTAGAGGCCTGTCTTCACTATCCAAGGAGCCAAGGATGGCCGACGTAGCAATAATGTAGGAATGGGAAAGCCAGTGAAGAAAGCATGGCTAGGTTGCCAAGAGAAAGTCTCACATTTTGCTTCCTAGACTGATTAACAGTGTTGCTAACACTGTTGAGCCAGTTGGCTTTGTGACGTCACATCCTTTCAGCCCCTGATGCTGCCCTCCCTCCACTTCCTGTTTTCCATTTCCTTTGTTCTTATAGATCAAAATGCACTTGTTTTCAACCCATCAGTTTATACAACTCTGAAGAATTTTCTCTGTTGCTGTCACCAGTTACTGCTAACTAATGAACTCTCTTTTGCCCAAATGTGTGATGGTTCTCTTTGAAGAATCAGTCAGAAATTCAGGGATTCTTTTTTATTTTGGAAATATGGAACAAGATAGGATGTAAGAAGTAATGGGGATCACAGGCTTAGATTATTTAAATATTTAATATTTTACATATGCTGCAATCACCTCTCCCAAATTAGATGAAAATAGTCTGTAAATTCTAAATTTTAACTGCAGATAGATAAAACAAGGATCAGCTCTTTCAGCTCTCTCACCCACTTACAGGAAAATCATGAACTCTGACTTATCAAAGATAGGTATGGTATTACTTATTTTTAATTTTAGAAATTTTTCAGGGGAAACTCCTGGCCATCTTAAGCATCATATATTATACACAGTTTCTATTTGATAGAGACAATATCCTTTTAACCTTAAGAATTCTTATTTGCTGTCACTGAGCTGGGCATCAAAACATTGTCTGCTTGATCCTTTGACTATTGGTAACTTTACTAGTGCTCACTTTCATGGCTTAAAATTTGCTGTTAGGGAGACCTACTGAGGTACACAATCAAATCTAATGGTTGTCTTAACAAAGCTCCCAATAACCAGTAAGTATATATGTTGGCTCAGAGATGGCAATGACACCCCACACCAGCACTCTTGCCTGGAAAATCCCATGGACAGAGGAGCCTGGTAGGCTGCAGTCCATGGGGTCGGGAAGAGTTGGAAACGACTGAACAAATTTACTTTCACTTTTCACTTTCATGCATTGGAGAAGGAAATGGAAACCCACTCCATTGTTCTTGCCTGGAGAATCCCAAGGACAGGGGTGCCTGCTGGTCTGCCGTCTATGGGGTCACACAGAGTTGGACACAACTGAAGCGACTTAGCAGCAGCAGCAGCATATATGCTGGCTACAAGTGAAAGTCTTTCTTGGAATACTGTAGAAGAGAGTGCTACTACTTCAATTGGTCTTTTGGGCTACAGGAACACAGAAGATTAGATTTTCCATTCATAGTGAGAACTCACTTCCTATAATTATTTCCCAGCAATATAGTTATGACCCATGTTCACTGAGACTACTCTTGTCTGTCAATACAGTTTCTAATACCTTACCATCCCTCACTTGTTGCTTCTATATGCTCTTTATATTTCTGGGCTTCAGATTAATGCTGAAGGATTGCCCAAATTGTACATATTTAAGTCACGTGATTTATTCTGTGATCTAGGTCTTTAATTTTAATGACTCCTTTATTAATACCTCTAAAGAGGAATATCATAGTGGTTCAAATTATCCACAATAAATTTGGATATTGTTTTTTTCCTTTGATAACAGATAGAAAAACATAGAAAAATCTGGAAAGAGGTGAAAAACTGAGAATAAATCTACCAATTTTGATACAAATATCTCTTTGTTTCACACTGCAACAACTTGAATGAATAGAAGATATATTTTCTTTTTTTCAAGTTCTTGATGAAACAAAATATCAATTAAGAACATCTCTATGAAAAAGGTAGATTGCTTCCATTCATTTGTTTAAAGTTTCTAAGGAGCTCAAATCATCTAGTTTCTGTGAAATTTTAGCTTCATTTATTACTTCTTTTTATATAAACAAGATGGGATTTTATGGGAAACAATTAGTTTTGTATATTTAAAGGCATTGATTTATGTCCATATGACTCTGAAATGTGACTTCTTATGATTGTGTAATGAATGGACATTGTATTATGCTAGAATATGCATCTGAATTCTCAATTTATGTAAGACTATGGCAAGACTGAGGTCTTTTACATGTTGTTGTATATGATTTTTGCACAGCTGGTGAAGAATCCACTGCAATGTGGGAGACCGGGGTTCAATCCCTGGTTTGGGAAGATCCCCTGGAGGAGGGAAAGGCTACCCACTCTAGTATTCTGGCCTGGAGAATTCTATGGACTGTAAAGTCCATGGAGTCCAAAGAGTCAGACGCGACTGAGTGACTTTCGCTTTCATTTGGAGAAGGGAAAGGCTACCCATTCCAGTGTTCTGGCCTGGAGAATTCCATGGACTCTGTAGTTCATGGGGTTGCAAAGAGTCAGACATGACTGAGTGACTAAGCACAGCGCATAGCACACACTTATATGTGGGCCTCCTGGTGATTCAGTGATAAAGAATCTGCCTGCCCATGAAAGAGACACAGGTTCAGTCCCTGGGTTGGGAAGATACCCTGGAGCAGGAAACAACAACCTACTCCAGTGTTCTTGCCTAAGAAATCCCATAGACAGAGGAGATTGGTGGGCTACAGTTCACTGGATCCCAACAGAGTCTGACTTGACTTAGCAACTAAACAACAACTAATATATATGAATTATATATGCATATATAAATTTTATGACTTACTTGTATGTTTATATATATATATATATATATATATAATATATATATATATACATACTTTATAGATATGTCCACTCACTAATTCTAAGTTATATATCTATGTGTTTGTACATATCTATATTAAAAACCAGAGACATTACTATGGTTTTTCCAGTAGTCATGTATGGATGTGAGAGTTGGACTATAAAGAAAGCTGAGCGCCAAAGAATTGATAATTTTGAACTGTGGTGTTGGAGAAGACTCTTGAGAGTCTCTTGAACTTCAAGGAGATCCAACCAGTCTATCCTAAAGGAAATCAGTCCTGAATATTTATTGCAAGGACTGATGTTGAAGCTGAAACTCCAGTACTTTGGCCACCTGACGAGAAGAACTGACTCATTAGTAAAGACCCTGATTCTGGGAAAGATTGAAGGCGGGAGGAGAAGGGGCTGACAGAGGATGTGATGGTTGGATGGCATCACTGGTTCGATGGGCATGAGTTTGAGTAATCTCCGGGAGTTGGTGATGAACAGGGAAGCCTGGCGTGCTGTAGTCCATGGGGTCGCTAAGAGTCAGACACGACTGAGGACCTTCACTTTCACTTTTCACTTTCATACATTGGAGAATGAAATGGCAACCCAATCCAGTATTCTTGCCTGGAGAATCCCAGGGACGGGGGAGTTGCTGTCTATGGGGTCGCACAGAGTCGGACATTACTGAAGAGACTCAGCAGCAGCAGCAGCAGCAGAACAACTGAAATGAACTGAACTGATGTATCTTACAAAAAATAAATGGACCAAAAAGCAAGGAAGAAATAACACATAAAAGATAATATCACAGAAGCATCCCCAATAAGACTTATGGATCTTACAGCTTAAATATTTAAGATTTCCCATTGATAGAATGTAAAGGAAATGCTTTGTAATTCTTATTAAATCTGGCATAATACTGATGTGAAAATCTCACAAAGCATGAGAAAAGAATCATAGCAGATTCACTTATCCTTCAAAAATACTCTTCAATAGTACATGAACCAAGAACTTCCAGATGGACAAGATAGATTTAGAAAAGGCAGAGTAACAATAGATCAAATTGCCAATATTCAATGGATCATACAGGAAAAAAGGATATTCCAGGAAAATATCTACTTCTGTTTCATTGACTACACAAATTCCGTTGACTGTGTGGATCACAACAAACTGTGGAAAAATTTTAAAGAGATAGGAATACCAGACCACTTTATGTGTCTCCTGAGAAACATGTATGTGGGTCTAGAAGCAATGGCTAGAACTGAACATGCAGAAGTGACTGGTTCCAAAATGGGAAATGAGTATGACAAGGCTGTATATTGTCACCCTGTTTACTTAACTTATATAAAATATAAACTCTTAATAAATAGAATTTAGATTCATATAAAATATAAAACACTTTAGCAAATAAACTTCAATTCAGGAATTAAGTCTTAATTTTACATTACTATATAGAGTCCCTTGGACTGCAAGGAGATCCAACCAGAATCCTAAAGTTCAGTCCTGGGTGTTCATTGGAAGAACTGATGCTGAAGCTGAAACTCCAGTACTTTGGCCACCTCGTGTAAAGAGTTGGCTTATTGGAAAAGACCCTGATGCTGCGAGGGATTGGAGGCAGGAGGAGAAGGGGATGACAGAGGATGAGATGGCTGGATGCCATCACCGACTCGATGGGCATGAGTTTGAGTAAACTCCGGGAGTTGGTGATGGACAGGGAGGCCTGGCGTGCTTCTACTCATGGGGTCGCAAAGAGTCGGACATGACTAAGCGACTGAACTGAACTGAACTGAACATTCCTTAGGATTATATAATAATAATGTATCCTGCTTGAGGACAGTTTCTGGAAAAAAACCTTCCAGCTAATCCTGTTATCTTATAATGTAAATTATGGCAGTGGGGCTAGTAAGGTCTTTACAACCTGCAGACATTCTTTTGATTCACTATAATAATTAATTAAAAGGTATATAACTCCATTGCTAACACTAGCAAGTCTGTCCCCTTCTGATGTCTATGTCAGAAGCTTTATCTATCTCTTTTATACTTTAATAAAACTTTATTACACAAAAGCTCTGAAAGATCAAGCCTCGTCTCTGGTCCCTGACTGAATTCTCCTCAGGAGGCCAAGAATCCCGGTGTCTTTTGTGGTTCAGCAGCAACATTTCAGTATATGTACGAAAATGACTATCTATTTAGTAATTTATATATTTTTATATAGTAATTGCATTTTTGCCAATGAAATGTAAATTGACAACTATTATGTTTTAATATCCAGATTATGTTTCTAATTAACAGGTAGAAAATTCCACTCAGATTCCCAATCTGCTATCTCAAATGCTAGAGCCAGAAAACCTAATGCCTAATAAAACTACAAAATGGCACAAAGGTTGCTATAGTTCCTTCATGATTTACAAGTATATTTGTCTAAATATATGATGTTTTTAAAATTTCTTGAAAAAAATAAAATTTCTTGGCAGGAAAAATGTAAATAATTTCAATTGATTTATTGTACTATATAAAATTGTGTTTGGATACAGCACAGGGGTCTTTGGAATCTATGATAAACAGCATTTTTTATTTACCTGAATTTTGTTATCCACATTGATTCAATCATTCCAGGAAGGTATGCACTTAGGATAGGAATGGAAGCAAGAAATTATTCCCAGGATATAGCAAAAACAAAAACACAGCTTTCTAAATATGCAGCAAACTTTTAAAAATGATTTAATGATCAATTGACTGGAGTAGTAGTAATAATCTTAAATTGCATTATATTTGCCAACCTCAGAGAGTAGCTTGAAAAAAGCAGAGTTCTTATATATATTCATTTCTCCCAAATTTTTTCAGATCAGCCTAATTTTTTCAGTCTAATTTTTACTCACAAATGACCAATAGGCAAAACATACTTACTTGTTTCACACAGCTAATTCCTATCTTCATAGTCTTGATACAAGACCTGAACTTTACATTAGTTAAAAATCTTCTCACTTTTTAGAGATAACTGTAACATCACTTTATTTCTATTAACCATAAATTGTCAGTGGCTCCTCGAAGATAAATCCTCTATCAAGTACCATTATGTAATGCTGTATATTTTCAGGATGCTGAAATAGACATGTGTCATGCCATGTAGGGCCAACCAAGATGGACAGGTCATGGTAGAGAGTTCTGACAAAATGTGGTCCACTAGAGAAGGGAATGGCAAACCACTACAGAATTCTTACCTTGAGAACCCCATGAACAGTCTGAAAAGGCAAAAATATATGACACTGATAGATGAATTCCCTGGTGGGAAGGTGTCCAATATGCTAATGGAGAACAGTGGATAAATAACTCCAGAAATAATGAAGGGACAGATCAAAGTGAAAACACACACACACACACACACACACACACCCAGTTTTGGATGTGACTGGTGATGGAAGCAAAGTTTGATGCTCTAAAGAGCAATATTGCGTAGGAACCTGGGATGTTAGGTCCATGAATCAAGGTAAATTGGAAGTGGTCAAACAGGAGATGGCAAGAGTGAACATCAACATTTTAGGAATCAGTGAACTAAAATGGGCCGGATTAGGCAAATTTAATTCAGATGACCATTATATCAACTACTGTGGGCAAGAATCACTTAGAAGAAATGGAGTATCCCTAAGAGTCAGCAAAAGTCTCAAATGCAGTACTTGCACACAATCTCAAAAATGACAAAATGATCTCTGTTCATTTCCAAGGCAAACCATTCACTATCTAGTAATCTAAGTTTATGCCCCAATGACTAATGCTGAAGAAGTTGAAGTTGATGGGTTCTCTGATGACCTACAATACCTTCTAGAACTAACACCAAGAAAAAAGATCTCCTATTCATCATAAGGGACTGAAATGCAAAAGTAGGAAGTCAAGAGATACCTGGAATAACAGGCAAGTATGGCCTTGTTGTACAAAATGAAGTAGGGCAAAGGCTAACAATATCTTGCCAAGAGAACATACTGGTCATAGCAATCACCCTCTTCCAACAACACAAAAGATGGCTCTACACATTTGTAAATCAGACTGATGATATTATTTGCAGCTGAAGATGAAGAAGCTCTATACAGTCAGCAGAAATAAGACTGGGAGCTGACTGTGGCTCAGACCATGAACTTCTTATTGCCAAATTCAGACTTGAAAAAAGTAGGGGAAACCTCTAGGCCATGCAATTATACAATGCAGTGGAAGTGACAAACAGCTTCAAGGGATTATATCTGACAGGACAGAATGCCTAAAGAACTATGGATGTAGGTTTGTGACATTGTATAGGAGGCAGTGATCAAAATCATCATCAAGGAAAAGAAATGCAAAAAGGCAAGATAGTTGTCTGAGGAGGCCTCACAAATAACTGAGAAAAGAAGAGAAGCTAAAGGCAAAGGGTAAAAGGAAATATATATTTATTTGAATGTAGAGTTCCAAAGAATAGCAAGGAGAGATAAGAAAGTCTTCTTTAGTGATCAATGCAAAGAAATAGAGCAAAACAATAGAATGGGAAAAACTAGAGATTTATTCAAGAAAAATAGGAACCAAAGGAACATTTTATGCAAAGATGGCCCAATAAATAACAGACACAGTATGGAACTAACAGAAGCAAAAGATATTAGGAAGAGGTTGCAAGAATACATGGAATAACTGTACTAAAAATATCTTAATAATGCAGATAACCATGAAGGTGTGATCAATCACCTAGAGCCAGACATCTTGGAGTCTGAAGTCAAGTGGGCCTTAGGAAGCATCACTACGAACAAAGCTAGTGGAGGTGATGGAATTCCAGTTGAGCTATTTCATATCCTAAAAAACGATGCTGTGAAAGTGGTGCACTCAATATGCCAGCAAATTTGGAAAACTTGGTAGTGGCTACAGGACTTGGAAAAGGTCAGTTTTCATTCCAGTCCCAAAGAAAGGCCATGCCAAAGAATGTTCAGACTACCACACAATTGCACTCATCTCAACCCTAGCCAAGTAATGCCCAAAAGTCTCCAAGCAAGGCTTCAACAGTATGTGGACCAAGAACTTGTAGATGTTCAAGCTGGATTTAGAAAAAGCAGAGGAACCAGAGATCAAAATGCCAACAGGATTATAGAAAAAGCAACTGAGTTCCAGAAACTTCTGCTTTATTGGCTACACTGAAGTCTTTGACTCTGTAGATCACAAAATACTCTGAAAAATTCCTAAGGAGATGGGAATACCAGGCCACCTTAATGGCACCTTAGAAATCCGTATGCAGGTCAAGAAACAACAGTTAGAACTAGACATGGAGCAACAGACTGGTTCCAAATTGGGAAAGGAGGATGCCAAGGTTGTATATTGTCACCCTGCTTATCTAACTTATATGCAGAGTACATCATGTGCAATGTCAGGCTGGATGAAGCACACACTGGAGTCCAGATTGCCAGAAGAAATATAAGTAACCTCATATATGCAGATGATACCACCCTTATGGCAGAAAGCAAAGAGGAACTAAGGAGTCTTTTGATGAAAGTGAAAGAAAAGAGTGGAAATTCTGACTGATAACTCAGCATTCAAAAAATGAAGACCACGACATCAAATCCCATCATCTCAGTGCAAATAGGTGGGAAAATAATGGAAACAGTGACTGACTTTATTTACTTTAGCTCCAAAATCACAGTAGATGGTGACTGAAGCCATGAAATTAAAAGGTGCATGCTCCTTGGAAGAAAACCTACGACAAACCTAGACAACATATTAAAAAGCAGAGACATTACTTTGCCAAAAAAAGTTCGTCTAGTCAAAGGTACAGTTTTTCTGTTACTCATGTATGGATGTGATAGTAGGGCCATAAAAAAGCTGAGTGCCAAAGAATTGATGCTTTTGTTCTGTGGTTTTGGTGAAGATTCTTGAGAGTTCCTTAGAATGCAAGCCAGTCAATCTTAATGGAAATCAGTCCTGAATATTCTTTGGAAGGACTGAAACTGAAGCTGAAACTCTATTACTTTAGCCACCTGATGTGAAGAAGTGACTCACTGGAAAACACCCTGATGCTGGTAAATATTGAATGCAGGAGAAGTAACAACATAGGAGGAGATAGTTTGACGACATCCCCAGCTTGATGGACATGTGTTTGAACAAGCTCTGGGAGTTGGTAGTGGAGAGAGAAGCCTGGCATACTGCAGTCCATAGGATGACAAAGAGTCTGACACAACTTGGTGACTGAACTTAATTGAACTTCACTTACTTAATATACAACATTCTGTATTAAAGAAAAATATACTTTAAAAAGCAACTAACCCAATAGATATGCAAATAGACATTCAATAAAAATATAACTATCATTCATGATGAAAACACCCAACATGTTAGGAATACAAGGGGACTTTCTCAAATTAATAGAGTATCTACAAATATTCCATTGCTAAAATCATACCTAATGATGAAAACCTGATAGCTTTCCTCCCAAGATAAGTGAAAAAAGCAACATTGTCCACTCTCACCATTTCAATTCAACACTGTGGTCAAAGTTCTATCCAGGGAGATCAGAGAAGAAAATAAAATTAAAAGTATACATATTGGGAAATAAATAAATAAAAGTATCTTTACTCACAAAAAGGCATAAACTTGTATAAAGAAAATCCCATGAAATCCAGAGTAGGGGAAAAAAAAACTAATAGGACTAATAAACTAATATAGCAAAGTTTTGGAATATATCATGAGTATGCAAATAGAAATTATATTTCTGTACATTAACAATAGACATTCTGAAACAGAAATTATTCAAAAGATTCCATTAACAATGGCATACAAAATATTAAATATTTAGGATTAAATTTAGCAAAGAATTGTGTTTCACTATAAAATTCAGCCCCCCCCAAAGCCTTCGAAAATGCATGAAAAACTATAGAAGTTAAATTACGTTTCAGAATACCCCACAATGGGCCAAGATGGTTGATCCTTTATAAACCCACTGTGACAAATGATAAAAATAAGGGCCATTCTATGAAGAGTACTTTATTGGATGATGTGTCTCTCTGCAGCTGAGGCAAACCTGGAAGGTTCTAACAGAAATTGCTGATATCATTCCTAGTAGCTGAGGTAACAAGTCCTTCATTGAAGGGGAATCTGAATCATGCTAGACCAACACCTGTGCCACTAGATCCATTTCTTCATATAATTTTTGGAAACAACTCCTCTGGGATTCTAGATGATTTATCTTTCTGATAAAAACTTAGAAGAGGAAAATTAGTAGGGCAAACCAATAGCTTCTGTTGTTGTAGTTGCTCTCACGGCCAGAACACATATGTATCATCTTCCTTTTCTAATAATCATTATAAATTTCTCTCATGCTTATTTCCCACCTTTGTTGGTCTCAGTGGGTTAGTAGTGTGACATAAATCCTCATCTCTAATGGGTCTGAGCCTCTGGTGTTCTTCTCAGGTCAGTATAACTGTATTTTTTCACTTACTGTCATAATGGGCAAGAAAATACAACAGATCACTTTAACTGATTATGTGAAGGCCATACATGCTCCTATCTGTTGCCATTGGTTATCAGCAGCCATATCTCCTTCTAATAAAAATCAACTCCTCTTGTCAAAATATTGATACCTCTACTTGCCTTGTGTCTGTTAGTCACTCACTCATGTCTGACTCTTTGTGACCCCATGGATTGTAGCCTGCCAGGCTGTTCTGCCCATGGAATTCTCCAGGAAAGAATACTGGAGTGGGTTGCCATTTCCTCCTCCAGGAGATCTTTCCAATCCAGGGATAGAACCTTGGTTTCCTGCATTGCAGTTATAATCTTTACTGTCTGAGCCACCAGGGAGCCCCTCTACTTGCCTTGTGGCTCCCAAAGTGTCCAGGTAGTAGTCACTCTTCAAAGGACTTTTGCCGTGTTCTCCATCAAAGTGTTCATCCTTCAATGACTAGTACTTCACAGCAGAACCTAGAATTCTGGTAATGATAAGTACACATTTTCCCTATAGTTCATCGCAACTGATGGTATGTAGGACAAATTTTGCTTCCACACCTTGGGTCTCAGATCCATGTATTTTATCTATTTTGGACATCAATGTGTCATACAAAGTTCTTAGATTCAATGAGTATATCATGGTGTTCCATCTTTGTAGAGTATTGTTCCAAAGCTGTCATTTTATCTGTGCCCTTAGCAGTTTGTTTCAAAATGCTTACAAGGCTTTCAGTTTCTGGATAATGTAGTATATGATATTACCAGTGTCTCACATGGTCATAGTTCCACTCCTGCCACTTCATTGTTATAAATGGGGTTCTCTGATCACATATGATAGTATGTGTAATCCTATGCCAATGGGTCACACTGGATCAGATATTCAGTAAACCGGTGGACAGTGGTACTCACTGAGAAGTAAAGGCAAACATATACCTGTAATATAAAGTCAATATTTGTTAGAACTAATCTCTGATCTTTCTGTAATGTAAAAGACATAATTTTGTCCATATGACATCAAAATGCCAATTGGTGTCATTGAGGAATAATGACTTATTGCAGGCACATCTTTGGACTCTGCTGCTGGCTGGTTGAATATTTGAGAGCAACAGTAGCTAAATAACTCTTAATAAATACAAGCCTACCCCAGTGGGCTCATGTGTAGCCTCCATCCTCTCCACTATGGATCTTCCATTCATGTGACCATTATGCCAGCACTAAAGTGGCTGATAACAAAAGTTGACCTGAGTCAGCTGTTGAAATCACTTTGTATACTGGTTCTTATTGCCTCTTTTGTGGTATATGCTCTTTCATGCTCATGCTCAGTCATTCAGTCATGTTTGACTCTTTGCAATCCAATGGACTACAGCCTGCCAGGCTCCTCTGTCCATGGAATTTTCCAGGCAAGAATACTGGAGTGCCATTTCCTACTCCAAGGGATCTTCCTGAACCAGAGATCAAACTTCTTTCTCCTTCAGGTGGATTCTTTACCACTTCAGATACAAAACTATTCTTAATTCATGTCCTCCCCTACCTGTATCTACATGTATACACCTTAGACCCCCTAGATCCTGATCTTGCAACCTTCCTCCTTCCAAGCCTCTGACTAGTTAGCCATGTTATTTGCCATGGTCCATGAGTCTAAATCTATTCTAACCTCAGGCCATTTTTCATTTTATAAACATGAATCTTCAAGCACACCTCCAGAGGCTTTGCTCATTTGGAATGATTTTGCTTGCTATTGCCATTTAAAGCATTTTTATATCAAGTTGACACATCTGTAAACCAAGCTCTGACCATGTTACTCTCTCTCAGCATATTGCAAGTGATTCCAAATGTGGAAATGGGTGTGTGCTGAGAGGGAAGGGATGAGATGGCTGGATGGCACCACTGACTCGATGGACATGAGTTTGAGCAAGCTCCAGGAGTTGGTGATGGACAGGGGAGCCTGGCATGCTTCAGTCCGTGAGGCCACAGAGAGTCGGACACAAGTGACTGAACTGAACTGAGAGGATAGGGCATTAATGAAACAATGGCAAATGCCATAGTGTGTGAACTACTTGCTCATGCAGCTTATTTATGTGCTCTGGTCCTGCCCCTATTCAATTTTAGATACACCACTTCCATCTTAGGATGGAACTCTTCTGGGCCCACCTGACCATATCAGTTGGTAGGTATAACAGAACTCAGCTCAGGATGAGAAAAATTCTGTATGCATGGTAATTTGATGTCCTGTTTTCAGGGCTCATGTCCCTACCAAATCAGATATTGTTTTGCAAAGGGAAAATGATTCTTTCTTGCAGATTTAATAGCCTTGTTCTACATCCCCAAGAGCCTCTATTTTTCTTTCCTATGGAATTACCCATATACCCAACATGGCATGGATAAGCCTGTCTAATATCATTGAGTCTGCTGAGTCATGTAGTCCAATGGTAAGGGCTTTTGTGTGGAATCTTGGAACTGCTGCAGGTTGCATTCTTATTCTTGTCCCCACTTGAGCTAGCAACCTTCAGTCTAACAATATAATGGACCACAGCATTATTACCAAAGTTTGAAAATGATGCTTCCAGAACGAAAAAAATAAAGCCTATAAAGGATGGAGCTTTCTTCATCATGGTAGGAAATACAAAATATATTAATTTTTTTTTCTTTTACTTTGGAGAGGGTGTTTCAGCATGCACCCTAGTCCCCTAAATATATAATTGATGTGACAAGCTCCTGAAAGTTCACAGGGTTTATCTACCATTCTGTGAACGACATTTGCCTTCACAAAGCTTTTGGTATGTTAGTTTTTGTTCATTTGTCCTTTTAGTATGATATCACCAATGTAGTTATCAATGCACTATTCTATGGGTTGTTTAAATGGCTCTGATCTTGAATTATAATGCAAGAGATGACAGATAAGTTAACATACCCTGAAGCAAAATAGCAAATTTATATTTTGCTTTTTCTTTGTGAATGTGAACTATTTATGATCCTCTTGATTTGCTTTTCTGATAGTGATAGAAAAGTACACATTTCCTAAATCAGTGGCCACACACCATGTGCCTGAGTTAATGTTAGTCTGTTACAGCAAAGATAATACATTCAGAAGAAGGGATGCAACTGAAGTTACTACTTGGTTGAGGTTCTGGCACTATACTGATATTTTCCAGAATTCACTGGATTTCTGTAGGTGAAACTGATTAAATAGAGCTAAGATGGATAAAATCATCCTTGAAAGATGATCATTAAGGACAGTGCTAGTTTCCACCATCCCTCCCTTAAGGATGCATTTAGTACATTGTAGGAAGAAGGGACAGTTTTGAAAGTTGCTACTTGGTTTTCCATAATTTTATAGCTCTTACCCCACAAGATAATGGCCCAATGAGTGGGGTGCACCAATCGTTAAATATAACAACCCCAATTTACAAAAGCAGGGACTAAGAGAAACAACCAGTGGATGGAATTCAGGAAATCCTCAGTATATCAGACCTTAGGTTCCATCTGTTACAGAGTGAACTTTGCCTACATTCTTGCTGGGAGGCAAGATAACCCTTTGTCTCCAAGTATCAATGTCAAATTCAACCCTATGCCCAGTTCTCCTCTATGGAAATCCTTTTCCATAGCTTACAGTTATCTGAGTGCATGGCTACTGGTCCCTTTAAACACTGTTTGGAAGAATCTTTACCAAAAATATTTTTTGTGATTTTTGCTGAATCTTTCCTCTGGAGAACCTGACCTTCTCTTCTAAGAATAGATTTTGATCTGAAAACTGGCCCATATTTAGGGATGGGCAAGGGATCATGACTTTATTATTGACAAAACAGTCCTCATTCCCCTAGTATTCGACTGTTGATATCTTCTCATGGTATAACCCTTGCTGACTGTCCTCCTATTTTGTCCTTAGGAGCACAATGTTTTATTAACTCTAACCCTAAGTTTCTGTGGGTCAGACTCCCTTCCTTGGCTATTACTCTGACACTGCTACTCATTACAAAATCATTATCTAAACTTCATCTATCTGGCTCTGGGCAGTTGAATGCCACCAAATAACTTCTACTGTTTGAAGTTCTCATTGTTCATCCTCATTACAGTCAGTTAGCTTAACTTTGTAATGGGCTCTCCTACCATCAGCCCTGATCTTCAGGGGAGAGGCCCCACTAGGTTTTTTAGTGATGCTAGTGCCCTCCTCACTAGTGCATTCCTGATGACCTTGACAAATTTTCTATCTTCCAGGTGTTTCTGTGGAACATAATCATCCAGTGCATTTTACAATTTTAAGTAGTATACTCCAAAACACTCACTTTCCTGGGTAAAGATTAGGATAAAGATAGAGAAATTCCTAAGGTACAAAATTTATCAGGATCATATAAGTACTCACTCTGCACTTACAACAACCTTGAGGGTGTGTGCTTTCTTGAGAATAAATGGTTTAAGGCATAAAATTTAAAAAGTCACTTATTCTCAGAGTTGAATAAGTTTGTCCTTAGTTTTGTTCCCCCAAACACCTCACTTGTTTCACCCAAGTTTCATCCTTGTCCCAGAACTTTTTAAGTCTTTCTTCAACCGTCTGCCATAGCAATTATGGCCATTTTTTCATGTTTCTACAAACCATTCTGGTAGTGAGTTTATGTCATTTCCTAGGATCCTTATCAGTGTGATAAGCCCTGTATCTTATGAAAATACTGACAAATTACTATTTTCCCTATCTCACCTAATATTTTGGCTTATTTGAACTAAGACCCTAAGAAATCAGTCCTATGTGTTCTCCTCTGGCTCATGTTGGCAAGATCTGGCCACTTCTATGGGACATATTTCAGTTTTGCCCCATTTAGGAGATAGAATGGCCCTAATTATGGGTTATGCTGAATGTTAGCTTTAGTAATTCACCTAGTGGCCAGGAGGGGAGACAGTGAAAGACTGTGGTGCATGCTGCCATGTGGGAGAAAGTCCTCTACATCATCTTTGTGCAAGGAGAACTTATAAGTTCTTAATAGGGTGGAGTAAATTACTTTTATAGGCTCCAAGCATTCACAAATGTTTGAAGGTTCAAAACTTGGGGGGGGGCTCCTCTCAAATATCTGCATTCAGTGTATAAAGCTCTATCTTTTTTTCCTTCACTAGTGTTCTGGCTTTGGCATACACACCAACCTTAGGAAACCTTTGAATCTCCATTGGAGCTTGGCCACTGATTATTCATTCCTGGGTCTGAGCCTTAGCTTCCTATGCCCTCTTGCTCAGGAAATGAGATTCTGTTTATAAACTTTCAGGGAAGCCTCTGGCTTTCACACTTGGATTCTACATACTTGTCTATTGCCTGGGGTTTTCATTATTTATATATGTGTATATATGTATATATATATATATGTGTATATGTATTTATATATGTGTATATATACACATATATACACATATATAAATAATACTCAGCAATAGCTTTCATTTTTTCAATGATTTCATAGTTATTATTTCCTCTTTATAAAATATCTGAAAATCACTCCAATTTCTTCATTCTTTTCTACCAGTATACTATCTTAATTTACTTCTGATGAGAGTTTTAATAACTGGACTGCCATTTTCTGCTAGGTAGTCTGTCTGTGTTCCATCTAGAAAGAGTGGTAGGGTCTTCATTCCTAGCCAGACAACAAATGAATGACCTCTGATACCTTATTACCTGTTTGCTTGGAAAAATTTGGCTCTATATGTCACAGGTTGAACTCTTTGGAAGTAGATTCTGAAATGGAGTTTAGTCTATTTATTAGGGATCAATACCTGTGGAAGTGAGAGAGGAAGTAGAGTTGACCTAGAGAAGTTGAATTGCCATGCAGGTCAACAAAACCACAGTTAACTCTAAATGAAGTTCTGAATCATATTGCCTAACAAAGAGTTCCATAATGAGTTGAAATGACAGGTTTTTACCACTCCACTGAGGTCAGTCACTGGATGTGTTCTCCACATAAAGGGCCTATTCCTTAGCAAGTCAGGTTTCTGCACCTGAGTGAAACATGGAAGTAACTGACAGGTGGATAATATTTGCTGACAGCACCTTAAGAAGCTGGGACAGCTCTTCCATTTAAGTGGATATCTAGATGAATCATCTCCATGTCTATTACACAAACATCAAATGGCTGATTGTTGGCTTATTGGATGACTAATATGAAAATTCTGCTCCAGAGGTATATGCTACAATAGATAGTGACTGGATATGTGAACCAGGTCCTGTTTATTCAGGGGGTAGACAAATCATCTAATCATCATCTATGACATCTAGCAGAATATGTCACTATGTGAGATGTCGTTGCTGTTCAATCACTCAGTCGTGTCCGACTCTTTTTGACCCCGTGGACTGCAGCAAACCAGACTTCCCTGTCCTTCAATATCTCAGAGTTTGCTCAAACTAATGTCCATTGACTCAGTGATGCTATCTAACCATCTCACCCTCTGCCTGTCCCTTTCTCCTCTTGCCCTCAATCTTTCTCTGCACCAGAGTCTTTCCAAGGTACCAGCTCTTTGCCTCAGGAGCTTCAGATGTTAAGTTAATCTAATGCCATCCATAATGAGAAAAAGGATGGGAAGAACAGCATAAAGTCCCTATATGATATGAGCTGTAAAGAGGTACAAGCAGTCCAGGAGATGGAAGTTGTGATCATGTACTGAGTAAGTGTGCACATGATATATAAACTGACTTTAAATTCAGTTCAGAGGATAGAAACGATTTCCTTGTATAGACTTGAATAGACGGGACAGTTCAGTTCAGTTCAGTCACTCAGTCATATCCAACTTTTTGCAACCAAGTGGACTGCAGCACACCAGGCTTCCCTGTCCATCACCAATTCCCAACGCTTACTCAAACTCACGTTCGTTGAGTCAGTGAGGCCATTCAACCATCTCAGTCTCAGTCATCCTCTTCTCCTATCGCCTTCACTCTTTCCCAGCAACAGAATATATTCAAATCAATCAGTTCTGTGCATCAGATGGCCAAAGTATTGGAGATTCAGCTTTAGCATCAGTCCTTCAAATGAATATTCAGGAATGATTTCCTTCAGGATGGACAGGTTGCATCTCCTTACAGTCCAAGGGACTCTCAAGAGTCTTCTCCAATGTCACAGTTCAAAAGCATCAATTCTTTGGCACTCAGCTTTCTTTATAGTCCAACTCTTTCATCTATACAAGACTACTGGAAAAACCATAGAATTGATTAGATGGAACTTTGCTGCCAAATTAATGTATCTGCTTTTTTAAAATGATGTCTAGGTTGGTCATAGCTTTTCTTCCAAGGAGAAGCATCTTTTAATTTCATAGCTGCAGTCACCATCTGCAGTTATTTTGGAGCCCAAAAAAAAAAGAAAGCCTCTCCCTGTTTCCCCATCTATTTGCCATGAAATGATGGGACAAGATGCCATGAACTTAGTTTTCTGAATGTTGAGTCTTAAGTCAATTTTTCCACTCTCCTCTTTAACTTTCAGCAAGAAGCTCTTTAGTTATTCTTCGCTTTCTGTCATAAGGGTGGTGTCATCTGAATATCCAAAGTTATTGATATTTCACCCAGCAATCTTGATTCCATCTTGTGCTACATCCTGTACAGCATTTCCCTGATGTACTCTGAATATAACTTAAATAGCAGAGTGACAATATACAGCCTTGACGTACTCCTTTCCCTATTGGAACCAGTACACAGTTCCATGTCCAGTTCTGACTGTTGCTTCCTGACCTGCATACAGATTTCTCAAGAGGCAGATCAGATGGTCTGGTATTCCCATCTCATGAAGAATTTTCCAGAGTTTGCCCACACAGTCAAAGGCTTTGGAATAGTCAATAAAGCAAAGTAGTTTTTTTTTTTTTCTTGAACTCTCTTGCTTTTTTGATGATCCAATGTATGTTGGCAATTTGATCTTTGGTTCCTTGGTCTTTTGTAAATCCAGTTTGAACAGCTGGACCTTCACGGTTCATGTACTGTTGAAGCCTGGCTTGGAGAATCTTGTGCATTACTTTATTAGTGTGAGAGATGAGTCCAATTGTGTGGTAGTTTGAACATTCTTTGGCGTTGCCTTTCTTTGGGACTGGAATGAAAATCAAACTTTTCCAGTCCTGTGGCCACTGCTGAGTTTTCCACATATTTTGGCATATTGAGTGCAGCACTTTCACAGCATCATCTTTTAGGATTTGAAAGAGCTCAACTGGAATTTCATCACCTCCACTAGCTTTGTTCATAGTGATACTTCCTAAGGCCCACTTGACTTTGCATTCAAGGATGTCTGGCTCTAGGTGAGTGATCACACCATCATGATTATCTGGGTTGTGAAGATCTTTTTTGTATATTTCTTCTGTGTATTCATGCCATCTCTTCTTAATATCTTCTGCTTCTGTTAGGTCCATACAATTCTGGCCTTTATTGTGCCAATCTCTGCATTAAATATTCCGTGGTATCTCTAATTTTCTCGTAGAGATCTCTAGTCTTTCCCATTCTATTGTTTTCCTCTATTTCTTTGCATTGATCACTGAGGAAGGCTTTCTTATCTCTCCTTGCTCTTCTTTGGAACTCTACATTCAAATAAATATGTATTTCCTTTTACCCTTTGCCTTTCACTTCTCTTCATTTCACAGTTATTTGTAAGGACTCCTAAGACAACCATTTGGCCTTTTTGTATTGTTTTTTTTTTTTTTTTCTTTCCTTGGAAATGGTCCTGATTCCTGCCTCCTGTACAATGTCACAAACCTCTGCCCATAGATCTTCAGGTACTCTGTCTATCAGATCTAATCCCTTGAATCTATTTCTCACTTCCACTTTATAATGGTAAGGGATTTGATTTACATCATTCCTGAATGGTCTAGTGGTTGTCTGAATTTGGCAATAATGAATTCATGGTCTGAGCCACAGTCAGCTCCTGGTCTTGTTTTTGCTGACTGTATAGAGCTTCTCCATCTTTGACTGCAAAGAATATAATCAATCTGATTTCAGTATTGACCATCTGGTGATGTCCATGTGTAGAGTCTTCACTTGAGTGGTTGAAAGAAGGTGTTTTCTATGACCAGTGCATTCTCTTGGCAAAACTCTATTCGCATTTTCCTTGCTTCATTCTGTACTCCAAGGCCAAATTTGCCTGTTACTCTGGGTATTTCTTGACTTCCTACTTTTGCATTCCAGTCTCCTATAATGAAAAGGACGTCTTTTTACATGTTAGTTCTAGAAGGTTTTGAGGTCTTCATGGAACTTTTCAACCTCTGCTTCTTCAGCATTACTGGTCAGGGCATAGATTTGGATTACTGTGTTATTGTATGGCTTGTCTTAAAAACAAACAGAGATCATTTTGTCATTTTTGAGATTTCATCCAAGTACTTCACTTCCCTGACCTTATTTGAGGTAGATATTTAGTGTCATTAATCAGCTGCAAAACGAATCTATAAAGGCAACCACAAAAATCAATGTAAGATTTGGAGCAGAATTAAATAAATGAAAGGTTAAATAGAGTGCAGAGGGGAGAAAAAGAAAGGAGTCAATATTAATGCTTTTATTTTGCTTTCTGCAAAAATTAAAGCAGATAAGAGTACTGAAGGAATTGCAGTGGGATGGGCAAGGTAAGGTAAAGATTTTAAAGTAAAGTTTTATTACCTATATGACTGAGAGTAGGTAAACAACACAGGTATGTGTTAGGAATGGGATTAATTTCTAAAGTGTTTTGTGTTAATTGCACATGACCTGAATTATAATGGTTATGACTATAATTAGTTTAATCTAAGAATTTTATTTGTAGTCATTCCAATTCCTTGAGTTAAAGACTAATCTGATTGCCAGATCAGTAGAGAAACAAAACTGACACCTGAAAATGCATCAAGAAACAAATGATCAGAAATATTATAAAATCTTAGCTAATGATTCTACTGAGTAGACAAAGGATACAGCACTTATTCTCTTCAGGCGAGTCATAATCCCATAAACTCATAAGTAATTAGAGATTAGAGATGGAGAATTTGGGTTGAACAATTCAGTTATGCAAATAGATGTTCTACAGAAAGAATTGTGTTAAATTGATAGTTATTTCACATTTAAAGGCAGAGGTGAAATTTCTTGATAAGGGGAGTGGTACACAGGTGTTATAATGTGATTTAAGAAGTCATTGGAATGCACTGTGCAATCATGAATAATTTTCATTAAGGACTACTTTATATAAAAATATTGGTGATCAATTCTGTAAGAAAGGAGACTATATATCTTTTGCCAAAATATAAGGTCATATAGTAAAAATGATGTTTTCACAATTGACTGAATATGAAGAACACAAAAAGAAAAAAGAATATGACTTAGTTGAGCTATCAACATTTTCCCAAAGGAACTGTTCTGTACATTTGTGTCTCTTTTTGTGTTTTGCATATTGGGTTATTGTTACCATCTTTTTAAATTCCATATATATGCATTAGTATACTGTATTGGTGTTTATCTTTCTGAAGACTTAAGAAAAATAGAAAACAGCACAGGAGCATTTCAATAAAGCATAGAACTAACAGAAGTGAATCAGTTATGAGAGACTAATAATTAGTCAATCAATATATAGAACATAATCAATAGTTAGTCAATCAATAAATAGAAAAAAATAGAAATAAACTAGGAAATAAAATTAAAGAAGAGCCAAGAAAAGGGATACCTATTTTCTAATAGTCAAAAGAGACATACTGGGATTTTTTTTTAACGTTATTCTATTTAAGGTCCAAGGAGAAACAAAAGTTGAAAAGAAATTTCTAAGACCTTTAAAGAAGAACAGAAATAAAATAACAGTCTTCATCTAGAAACCTTCAAGGAATAAAATCTTAAGTCAAGAGAGAGCATAGAACTTTATACAAATAGATTTTAAAACAAGACAATAGCTGTAACTAAATGTCAGTGGATATTATCCAATTTGCTTGCATAAAACATTTAAAATTCATTTATATGCAGCCATCAAAAGGGATATTACAGAAAAAGTAAAACAAAGGAAATAAAGTGTATCGAAAGCAATGTGTATTGTCATATTTTATTTTCATAAAATATATATAATGTTTTCATTATTCATAGTATGCATGTCCTATAAATTTGCAACAAATGCTTAATTAGCATATATTGAACATTGCTTCTAAGGGAAATAAAGGATTAGGTTCCTATGAGCCTCTGGTCATAAACATATTTGTTACCTGATCAATACATAAACTTGTTTTATGTATGTTTCTCTTTAAGGTTAACTGATCAATACATAAGGTTGTTTTATGTGTGTTTCTCTTTAAGGACACCCTAACATGGGGGTTGAACAACATGGGGGTTAGGGGTGCTGACCTTTCACACAGTCAGAATTTCTCATATAGCTTATAGTTGGTCCTCTGTATATACAGATAGGAAAACGAAGTTTTTATAACGTATTTTCTCTATAAGGTACATCACAGCTTTCTTGCACTCATGAACACTAGACAGCACTTCACTGCTGTTTTAAACAGTGAAATACAACCAAAAGAGAGCAAAAATTAGAGAAACATGAAACTAAGTAGACAAAAAGGAAGCATATTTCCTGCATGAAAGCTGAAACAAGGCAAAGTATTGCCTTCTCTGACCTCAGATGGGAACAAGCCATCATGTTGTAGAGTCTATCTGCACTCTTTGGCTGATGGTCCCCTTCCATCTTCAAAGTCACCAACAGTTGGTAGAGTCTTTATATCCCATCCCTAACAGGCTCTTCTATAGTAACAAGCAGGCAAATTTGCAAATGTGAAATTTAAAAATAATAACGATTAACTGCATCTCTATATCTCTGTATTCCTATTACTAAAATTTTATCTATTTATATATCAAACTGTCTATTGAGAGAAAAAATTAAAGATAGGCAAACTGGGAGGATATATTTTATTGTATTAACATCATGTTTTCTGGGTGACAGGATTATGGGAGGTTTTCATTTCCTTTTTTATTTTTTCTTATGCTTTCTGCAGTGAGAATGTACTGCTTAATTATAAGAATGAAAATAACCTATTTTCTCCCCCCTGCCTTGGCCATGCTTCCATGGTTTGAGGGATCTCAGTTTCCTGATGAGGCATTGAACCTGGACGATGGAAGTGAAAGCCCAGATAGGCTACCAGGGAATTCCAAAACTATTTACTTTTGTAAATAAAATCATTATTATTAAAAAAAAAAAAATAGGCACAGAACATTAAAGTGAATCTATGAAGCTATAATTAAATACACTCAGAAAAAAGCCTAATTGAATTTAGAAACACATAATGGACATATGATTAAATATAGATAGGCATATGTACATTTTATAACACAGAGAAAACTAAGCAAAAATAAGAAATAAAAGGAATAAGAAATCGAATTCACTAAGCTGCCAAAACATTTGGTTTTTAATAAGTATTTGGGAATTGTGTATGGATGCTGGTTTGAAGAAGAACTGACATGAAAGGTAATGTATCTATAGAATTCAAAAGTGTTTATATGCCACTTGGAAAGATGATATTGCCTGCAATAATTTATGCCTGGGAACTTTGTGGTACACTATGTGTGTGTGGATGTGTGTGTGTGTTTGTGGGGGGGTTGTTGCTCTTTCTCTTCCTTTGGAATTATTGTTATTTTCTGTAAAAAATACAAAGTGGTATTAGATCAGAGAAATTGTTGAAGTAATAAATGAAATTTTCCTAAAAAAAAAAAAAGTGTGATTAGCTGCAGTAACCAAGACAGCTGATACTAGTGGAAATATAGACATATAGATACAGTGGAACAGATAGAACCCCACATAAATATACCCAGTTAAAAGTTTTTAGCCCAGTTAATTTTTGATACAGGCACAAAAGCAAGTCAATTGAGGAGGCATAGGCAGAAAAAACAAACAAAAAAGAACAGCCTAAAATAGTCATGGACTCAAATGGAAAATAGAAAACTGTAAAAGTTTTAGAAAACAATCTAAAAGAAAATCTTCAGGAGTTAGGACTATGCATTAAAGTTATGCAAAATGTTAACATTAGGGATGGGCTGGCTAAAGGGTACATGGGTCTTCATTGCACATTTACTTGCAGCTTCCAATAAATTTATATTTCAAAATTCTTGGACCTGCAGATTCATATTTTACTTCAAAACATATATATATATATATATATATATATATATATATATATATATATTTAATTTTGCTACTCAAATACTTATTTACTTAATTAAACTTAAATCGCAGAGGAGCAAATGAGTTTCTGGAGTAATGAGACATATTTTTGAGAAATTTGGATGGAAGGAAAGGATAGAAAGGTAGCTTGTTTACCTGACTCAGGATCCTTGAATATAGGATAGAAGACAGGGTCTGAACATTTGGGGGACTATACAGGGAGAGAAAGAGATTGAGAGAACAAAAAGTGCATGAATGAGAAGAGAATCACTATTTTCATTTTGTTTGATCTACATTTGAATGACGTGACAATTTAAATATTGTTGACTTCAGTAAAGAGAGAATCTTGAAATAGTCAATATTCTGGTTGGTCTTGTGTGCAAAAGAGTGTGTGTGTATGTGTGTGTGTGTGAAAGAGTGGGAGAGAAAGAGGAAGTTTGACAGAGGGTGGGGGTGGAAAACTATAGAAACCAAGATAAATCTAGGTTTATTTGAATCAAGAGGTTAAAGTAGAATGTGATATGATGCAACATTTGCTGATGGGACAAATGGCCTGAAAGATCCATGAGGTAATCTTAAAAAAAAATAAATAAACACATGTACACCCATGGCTGACTCATGCTGATGTATGGCAAAAAACACCATAATATTGTAAAGTAATTAGCCTCCAATTATTAAAATATATAAATTAATTAAAAACAATAAAATGTGATATTTTATCAAACATACATAATGCTAAATCTGTTGCATACAATTATCTTTAAATTTTATAATATTAAGCTATGTTGTTGCATTTAAAACTTTATGTTGCACATTTTCTTACAACCCTTTTGACTTTACCTCAGTATAAATGTAGAAATATCCTGATTTTATTTTTCAAATCATCATATTTAGAGAGTTAAAGCTTAGGCAGTCATTCCGAGGCCCTTTAAGGAGGAGGTGAACATTCTATCTTCCTGACGGGAGAGAATGACTGAGGGGGAAACTGGATCTTGTTATGGTGGGCGGGGCCACGCTCAGTAAATCTTTGATCTTCGCTGGAAGCCACATTCTTCTGGGCTTGGGTTAATCTGTGATCTGTACTTGAACTCACATCGGATGAGATGCTTGAGCTGCCTTTGCTGAACTGCTTGCCTTGGTTCTGGCCCATCCTGCCAGATTCATGCCAGCAGTCTCCCTGGACACTCCATAACTGAGGTGCACTGCCTGCACACTCTGCCAGAGGAAAGCCCACCCAATGGGACTGTTATCTGCATAGAAATGGTATGGGCATAACAGAAGCATAAGATATTAAGAGAGGTGGAAAGAATACATGGAAGAACTATACAAAAAAGATCTTCATGACCCAGGTAACCACAATGGTGTGATCACTCACCTAGAGCCAGACATCCTGGAATGTGAAATCGAGTGGACCTTAGGAAGCATCACTATGAACAAAGCTAGTGGAGGTGATGGAATTCCAGTTGAGCTATTTCAAATCCTAAAAGGTGATGTTGTGAAAGTGCTGCCCTCACTGTGCCAGCAAATTTGGAAAACTAAGCAGTGGCCACAGGACTGGAAAAGGCCAGTTTTCACTCTAATCCCAAAGAAAGGCAATGCCAAAGAATGTTCAAACTACCAAACAATTGCACTCATCTCACATGCCATCAAAGTAATGCTCAAAATTCTCCAAGCCAGGCTTCAATAGTACATGGACCATGAACTTCCAGATATTCAAGTTGGATTTAAAAAATGCAGAGGAACCAAAGATCAAATTGCCAACATCCATTGGATCATCGAAAAAGAGAGAGAGCTCCAGAAAAAAGTTTACTTCTACTTTATTGACTATGCCAAAGCCTTTGATTCTGAGGATCACAACATCTGTGGAAAATTCTTCAAGAGATGGGAATACCAGACCAACTGACCTACCTCCTGAAAAATATGCATGCAGGTCAAGTAGTAATGGTTAGAATTTCACATGGAACAACAGACTGTTTCCAAATAGAGAAGGGTGTACATCAAGGCTCTATATTGTCACCTTACTCATTAAACTTACATACAGATCACATCATGAGAAATGCTGAACTGGATGAACCACAAGCTGGAATCAAGATTGCCAGGAGAAATATCAATAACGTCAGATATGCAAATGACACCACACTTATGGCAGAAAGCAAAGAAGAACTGAAAAGCCTCTTGATGAAAGTGAAATAGAGTGAAAAAGTTCGCTTAAAGCTCAACATTCAGAAAACTAAGATCACGGCATCTGGTCCCATCACTTCATGGCAAATAGATGGGGAAACAATGGAAACAGTGACAGATTTTATTTTGTGGTGCTCCAAAATCACTGCAGATGTTGACTGCAGCCATGAAATTAAAAGACACTTACCCCTTGGAAGGAAAGTTATGACCAACCTAGACAGCATATTAAAAAGCAGATACATTACTTTGCCAACAAAGGCCCATCTAGTCAAAACTATGGTTTTTCCAGTAGTTATATATGGATGTGAGAGTTGGACTATAAAGAAAGCTGAGTGCCAAATAATTGATGTTTTTGATCTGTGGTATTGGAGAATACTTGTGAGAATCCCTTTGACTGCAAGGAGATCCAACCAGTCCATCCTAAAGGAAATCAGTCCTGAATATTCATTGGAACGACTGATGCTGAAGCTGAAATTCCAATACCTTGGCCACCTAATGGGAAGAATTGGCTCACTGGAAAAGACCCTGATGCTATGTAAGATTGAAGGTGGGAGGAGAAGGGGACAACAAAAGATGAGATGGTTGGATGGCCTCACTGACTCAATGGACATGAGTTTGATTTAGCTTCGGGTGTTGTTGATGGACAGGGTAACCTAGCACGGTGCAGTCCATGGGGTCACAAAGAGTTGGACAGTACTGAGAGACTGAACTGAACTGAACTGAACATTCTCTCTCATGCTTTGCTTAAGCCTTGTTCAGCAGTGTATCTAGCCCAAGAACTGACCTTTCTTTAGGTCTCGAACTAATGAATACACAGTACAGTGTCTTACCCATGGAAGGACTTTTCTTGGACTCTATGTTAACAATTATAATTGTAACAAATCTTGCCTGATAACCTGTTTCACAGCAATAGTATATCTCATTCAGAAACATGTTATCCAGAACTCAGTGCTTTTGGCTAAGTTTGTACTGAAGTTATCTCAGGATGTGTGCTTTGGGAAAGAGTCTAATGGAACTTTAAAAGCCTTGAAGTATTATTTTTATCTATTCTCTGCAGCCTGTTGAAAAGTATATAGTGCCTGCTTAAACTAGTGAGGTGGATACTCTCCTGCCCTCTTCCAGTGCCACTTGTTGGAAGCTTTCTCTATCCCTGTTACTTTAATAAAATTTACAGAAATCTCCGAGTGACTGTGACTGTCTTTGGTCCCAGAGTTAAATCTTCTCCTTTGGAGACCATGAATCCAGTGGCACCGTTCTTTGAATACAGTAAGCTATCAATATCAAACAGCTGTTGCCACTGCTGCAAAGTCACTTCATTCATGTCCAACTCTGTGTGACCCCATAGATGGCAGCCCACCAGGCTCCCCTGTCCCTGGGATTCTCTAGGCAAGAACACTGGACCCTGGGATTCTCCAGGCAAGAACACTGGAGTGGGTTGCCATTTCCTTCTCCAATGTATGAAAGTGAAAAGTGAAAGTGAAGTCGCTCAGTCGTGTCTGACCCTTAGCGACCCCATGGACTACAACCTACTAGGCTCCTCCATCCATGGGATTCACCAGGCAAGAGTACTCGAGTGGCTTGCCATTGCCTTCTCTGATCAAACAGCTAATCTCCTTTAAAAAAATAATTTCCTAGAATATCAAACAGTTGACCTAGAATTTTTTCAAGCCTTATGTGTATCAGTTTGCTACTTCTATTATAGTGTGTATGCATGCTAAGTCGTTTCGGTCATGTCTAACTCTCTGCAAGCTCATGGGCTGTAGCCCTCCAGGCTCCTTGGTGCATGGGATTCCCCAGGTGAGAACACTGGAATGGGTTGCCATGCCCTCCTCCAGGGGATCTTCTCCACCCAGGGCCTTAACCCACGCCTCCTGCAGCTCCTGCATTGCAAGAAGATTATTTATTGCCGAGCCACCAAGGAAGCCCCTTTGTCATAACAAATTACCATATATTTATTGGCTTAACAGAAATTCACCATTTTACAGTCTGGATATCAAATGTCCAAAATCAATTTTACTAAGGTAAAATCAAGATTTTTGGCTTAATTTGAATTCTTTTTAGAGGGTCTCAGGAGAAATCTGAATCTTGCTTTGGTTTTTATAGACTAGCTTTTATAAACTGGCATATATATGTATGTGTGTATATATATATATATATATATATATATATATATATATATATATATACACTGTCTTTACTTTTTGGCTAATGATCCCCTTCCATCTACAGAGACAGCAAAAGTTTGTAGATTCTTCATACCACATCAGTCTGACTGACTCTTCTGTAGTACTCTTTCACTATTAAGGACATTTGTGATTACTTTGAGTCAACATGGATACTCTTCTTATTTTAAGGTGCACTGATTAGCAACCTTAAATCTATCTACTACCATTAAACCCCTTTGTCAAGTTAGGTAACATATACACAGGTTCTAGGAATTAGGATGCTGACTGTATACTGGCACTCTCCTTATTTAACTTATATGCAGAGTGCATCATACCAAATGCCAGGATGGATGAATCACAAGCTGGAATCAGTCAGGAAAAATATCAACCACCTCAAATATGCAGATAATACAACTCTGATGGGAGAAAGTGTAGAGGAAATAAAGAGCCTCTTGATGAGGGTGAAAGAGGAGAGTGAAAAAGTTGGCTTAAAACTCAACATTCAAAAAGCTAAGATCATAGCATCCAGTTTCATCACTTCATGGCAAATAGAAGGTTAAAAAGTGGAATCAGTGACAGATTTTACATTTTGGGGCTCCAAAATCACTACTGATTGTGACTGTAGTCATGAAATTAAATGACAGTTGCTCCTTGGAAGGGAAGCTATAACAAAGCTAGACAGTGTATTCAAAAACAGAGACATCACTTTTCTGGCAAAAGTTCAAACAGTCAAAGCTATGGTTTTTCCAATAGTAATGTATGAATGTGAGAGTTGAGTCATAAAGAAGTCTGAGTGCTAAAAAATAGATACTTTCAAATTGTAGTTCTGGAGAAGACTCTTGAGAGTCAGTCTCTTGCATTGCATGTCAATCCTAAAGCAAATCAACCCTGAATATACATAGGAAGGAGGGATGCTGAAGCTGAAACTTCAATACTTTGGCCCCCTTATGTGAATAATTGACTCTTTGGAAAAGACCCTGATGCTGGGAAAGATTGGAGGCAAAAGGAGAAGGGGCAGCAGAAGATATGATGGTTAGGTAGCATCACTAACTAATGGAAATGAATCTGAGCAAACTCCAGGAGATAGTGAAGGACAGGGGAGTGATCCATGGGTCAGCAAAAAGATAGACATGACTTAGCGACTGAGCAACAATATTTTGGAGGACCATATTAAAGGAATAACTTTTCCTATTAATCCTCTTTTATTTCTTCATCATCTTCAAAAAGCCAAACTGTAGACATATGCATTTGAAACAAACAATAGCAGCAGCAAAATTACTGTATCTTTTTAATTTTTTTCATTTATTTTTATTAGTTGGAGGCTAATTACTTTACAAATTGTAGAGGTTTTTGTCAAACATTGACATGAATTAGCCATGGATTTACATGTATTTCCCCATCCTGATCCCACCTCCCACCTCCCTCTCTACCCAATCCCTCTGGGTCTTCCTAGTACATCAGGTCTGAGCACTTGTCTCATGCATCCAACCTGGGCTGGTGATCTGTTTCACCCTGAATTAGTGTTTTGTTTTGTTTTTTTCAACATGATTGAGTATCTTGAGCATAACGTTAAGTTTGTACTCAATGCTTTGAATTGGTGTTTTCTGTCATTACTGTAATGACATATAATTTTTCCTTTTGGATCCTCTGCTAAAAATTAGAGTCAATGTTACTTCCATTTTTATTTGGCACAGATAAAAATTGACACAAAATTCATATTATTAATGCCAGAGTGAGTCACTGGAAAGTATTACATTTGATTTCTCCTTGAAGACTGCCCAGAAAAGCATTAATGTTTAAAGTTACAGACATGATTAGTAGACTAGACATTTTAGCATATTACATGGGCTGAATACTTAGTATTACTAATCTGCCTTCAGGAAATAAAAGTCTCTTTAAAAGTGAAAAGTTCAACAATAGATTTTGTCCGAGACACCAAACAACCTACTTGAAAAGGCTTTTCCTAGCAATAAGTAAATTGATTGGTTCAAGATAATTACTGTGAAGATCCTATAAAAACAATTATAATATTCACAAAGTAATTTGAATTATTGATCTTTATTTTGGATAGAACCTTGCAATGCATCATCATATTGCCTATATTCTAGTTCATGCACAGCTACTGAGAAACTAAGTGAATTTGGGTTTTCAACTTCTCCAGGATTTGTTTCTTCACCTGTAAAATAGGAATAATAAAAGTTGCTATGGACTGAATTGTGTCCCTCCAAAATTCATATGTTCAGACATAAACTACCAATGTCATGTTATTTGGAGATGAGGCCTTTGCAAAATAATTCAGTTCAGTTCAGTCGCTCAGTCATGTCCGACTCTTTGTGACATTATTAGACTTAGCTAAAATCCTGAGAGTAGGGTTTTAATGATGATATTTGTACTCTTACAAGAAAAGACTTCCAGAGAGCATTTTCTACCACTATGCTAGTCTTCCAACTGTTGAAGATACAGAAAGAAGACAGCCATTTACAATCCAGAAAGATAATACTCACCAGAAATTAATCATGCTGATACCTTGATAAGGACTTCTATCTTCCAAAACTGAGAAAATAACATTTTAATTGCTTAATTCACCTAGTCTGTTGTATTTTATTCTGACAGTCCACGTTGACTAAGACAAGAGTACTCAGTTCTTAGGATTGTAAAAAAGATTAAATGAGAAACAGTAAAGAATTTACTATAGTACTTCAGATATAATAAATACATGGTAAGGATCACTCCCTAATATTATGATTAATTATTATTGTTTTAGCTATAAATACCACATGAATTACATATGCCAGTTCAGTATGAATTTCTCCATTCTTTACTGGACAATTTTCAAAGGAAGAGATAGTATCCTGTGGTATTTGACAACATGGACTCCAAACTACACTATTTTTCCTAATCCAGCTCAGTTCTTATTAGCTGATGTACCTTGGCAAATATTTTAACTTGTCTGAGTTTGTTTTCTCATTTTCAAAATTGATATCCTACCAATAATATGTCTTCCCTAATATAAGGTTCTTGAGAATAATTTATTTAAAAAATTTTAAAGTATAAAAATCTCTTTAATCAATGATGGATTGAAGGGTAAAAAAAAACTAGAGCTCAAATCTTACTAAGTGGGAAATTTTAAGTCAGTGAAAAATGCTTTTAAAACATAATAATTTCTTTATTTTAACTGGAGGTTAGTTACTCTATAATATTGTGGCAGTTTTTGCCATACATCAACATGAATCAGCCATGAGTGTACATGTGTCCCATCATCCTGAATCCTGCTCCCACCTTCCTCCCCACCCCATTCCTCTGGGTTGTGTCAGAGCACCAGTGTTGTGCACCCTGCTTCATGCATAGAATTTGCACTGGTCATCTATTTTACATATGGCAATATACATCTTTCAATGCTTTTCTCTCATATCGTCCTACCCTCATCTTCTCCCACATAGTCCAAAAGTCTGTTCTTTACATCTGTGTCTCTTTTGCTCTCTTGCATATAGGGTCATCTTTACCATCTTTCTAAATTCCATATATATGTATTAATATACTGTGTTGGTGTTTCTCTTTCTGGCTTAGTTCACTCTGTATAATATGCTTCAGTTTCATCCACCTTAATAGAACTGACTCAAATGTTTTCTTTTTTTTTTTTTATAACTGAGTAATATTCTGCTGTGTATATTTACCATAAGTTCCTTATTCATTCGACTGCAGATGGGCATCTAGGTTGTTTCCATGTCCTAGCTATTGTAAACAGTGCTGCAATGAACATTGGGGTACATGTATCTTTTTCAGTTCTGGTTTCCTTGGTGTGTATGTCCAGCACTGGGATATCTGGGTTGTATGGCAGTTCTATTTCCAGTTTTTTAAGGAATATCCACACTGTTCTCCATAGTGACTGTAATAGTTTGCATTCCCACCAACAGTTTAAGAGAGTTCCCTTTTCTCCATACTTTCTCCAGCATTTATTGTTTGTAGACTTTTTGATGGCAGACATTCTGACTGGCGTAAGATGGTACCTCATTGTGGTTTCGATTTGCATTTCTCTGATAATGAGTGATATTGAGCATCTTTTCATGTGTTTTTTAGCTATCCATTTTTCTTCATTGGAGAAATGCCTATTTAATTCTTTGGCACAATTGTTGATTGGGACGTTTATATTTTGATATTGAGCTTCATGAGTTATTTGTATATTTTGGAGATTAATTTTATGTCAGCTGCTTTGTGTGCTATTATTTTCTTCGATTCTGAAGGTTGCCTTTTCACCTTGCTTATAGTTTCCTTTGTTGTGAAAAAACTTTAATTAGGTTCCATTTGTTTATTTTTGCTTTTATTTCCATTACTCTGGTAGGTGGATCATAGAGGAACTTGCTGTGATTTATGTCGGAGAGTGTTCTGCCTATGTTTTAAGAAGTCAGTTCAAAGTGTAGTATCATCAATGAGTTAATCTACTGAGATGGAGATGAAAATTAGTACCTATTATTTACCTAAATAATAATGAAGTATTCTTTACTAATGTATTTTATGCTCACTGATATTAATGCCTTCACAAAAGTATGCAACATGGTTTCACAGCATGCTGGGGGCAGATTTATAGCTTTTCAAAATAACAACAGTGGCAAAGAAAACGTATTCCTTTACAGCATATTGTGATATGGTCAGATCTCATGTGCCTACTTAAGTGGATTTGCAAGTTAAGATACCTTATTTTATTTAAAGCAGCTCTCACAAAACGGACAAATATATGAAAAAGATCCCTACAAAGTAACCATGTTCTGCAGATGATATCAAATATCAAAAGAATAGCAGAGCTGAAGCACCTACTACTATTTCAAGCTCTAGTTGGCCATATGGCCATATTTAATCAGACATGTCACATTCAGTCACCTTGTTGTCACTAAATACATTGCTGCTAATATAGTTATACTGAAGTTATATACCAGTGCCAAAGTTTTTGCTAATTTTTGTAATGATTATTATTAATATTTTTATTAAAAATAATACTATTCAAAGATATTTTGTTTGTCTATATTTTGCAAGCAAAAGTGAAAGTCACTCAGTCATGTCCAACTCTTTCCAAACACATGGACTATACAGTCCATGGAATTCTCCAAGCCAGAATCCTGGAGTGGGTAACCTTTCCCTTTTCCAGGGGATCTTCCAAACCCAGGGAATAAAGCCAGATATCCCACATTGCAGGCAGATTCTTTCCCAGCTGAGACACAAAGGAAGCCCATGAATACTGGAATGGATAGCCTATCACTTCTCCAGGAAATCCTCCTAACCCAGGAATCAAACCGGGGTCTCCTTCCCTACAGGCAGATTCTTTACCAACTGATCTATTTTAAAGATAATGTATTACTAGGGAAGAATATGCACATAATTATGAATATACATAATTTCATATATTTATGGGGCTATTTTTTCTATATTTAAATGATATTTTATAAAATTATGATATTTGGAAACCAATATTGGAAAGACTATAGATTGCTTTGATCAGTTCATTTATACTCTAGGGTTATGTAGATTCCAAATATGAATTAATTTCTAAAAAGAAATGATCAAAAAATTTGATAATTTTTAAAATAGCATTCTGAATTTAAACTTTCTGGTATTTACATATACTATGAAATCTCCTTGAAAATACTGCTGTTGCCAGGAAATTTTGCTTCTGTGTTTATGAATTATAAGAAACAAAAATAAGTTAAGACTTAGAGAACAGAATTTATACAGCAACAGACATTTTAAGTAAATTGGTTCACAAGAAGACAAGTGTAAAATTCCCTAAGCAAGCCTGTAGGCTGGAATTCTGGCAAAACATAGGGGAAAGGCTCTTGACATTAGTCCTGAGAATGACTTTTTTTGTATTTGATACCAAAATCGCAAGCAACAAAAGGAAAATAAACAAGTGAGACATCAAACTAAGGCATTTCTGAGCAGCAAAGGAAATGATCAACAAAATAAAAATGAAAACTATGGAAAGGGAGAAAATATTTGAATATCATATATGTGATAGTCAAAATATATAAAGAACTCAAAAAATTCAGCAACAAACCCACAGATATTCTGATTAAAAATTGGACAAAGGATCTAAATAGATATTTTCCAAAGAGGACATCCAATTTGCCAATGGGTACATGAAAGTTGCTCAACACTACCAATCTTTAGAAAATTGGAATCAAGATCACAAGATATCACCTCACAGCTGTTATAATATCTATTATGAAAAAGGCAAAATATAACAAGTGCTAACAAGGATAAGGAAAGAAGTGTTGATAGAAATGTAAATTTCTACTGCCACTATAGAAAAGAGTATGGAGAGTCGTCAAAATATTAAATTACAGAAGTACCATATGATCCAGGAATTCCACTTTTGGACTTCTGAGTATATATGCAAAATTACAGAAACCATTATCTTGAAGATATCTGTGCTATTGTGTTCACTGGCAGCATTATTCACAATAGCCAAAACACTGAAACATCCTTAGTGTGTATCTACATATGACTCAATAAAGAAAGCATTTTATACATAACATAAATTATACATAATATAGGTGTGTTATGTTATTCAGCCATCAAAAAAAGTAAATCCTGCACTTTATAATAACATGGGTAAAACTTGAGGACATTATGTTAGGTGAAATAAGTAAAACAGAGAAAGACAAGTACTGTACACTCTCCCTTACACATGGAAAGTTAAGCAAAAGCAGAATTCACAGAAACAGAGTAAGTTGGTGATTGTCTGGGGTTGGGTTTGGGGAAAACGAAAAGATCTTGATGAAAGGGCACACAGTTTCTATTCTAAGACAAATGAGTCCTGGGGACCTAATGTACAGCATATTTACTATAGTTGAAAACAATGTATTTTACATTTGGAAGTTGCTGAGATAGTAAACACTGTTTTCTCACCACACAAAAATATTGGTAACTAAGAGATGTAATGGTTGCATTAGATAACTTTATTGTGGTATTTGTTCCTAGATATGTGTGTGTGTGTGCATGTATGTGTGTATATACATATACATATATATATATATATATATATATATATATATATCACATTGTGTACACAAAGTCACACATTATTTTATGTCAATTGTTTCCAAATAAATTTGTAAAAATTTAATTTACCATATTAATAGAATCAAGGACAATAACTACATGATTATTTCAATACCTAAAGAAAAACTTTGGCAGTACCTTGCATTCCATCATGGTAAAAATCTTAGAACATTCTGAATAAAAAAGGAGTTCCTCAATCTGATAAAGGGTATCAAAGAATAAAATACACACTATTTAACATGCAATGGTGAAAGACTGATAGTTTTGCCTCACAGATTGGGAATTATTGTAGTTTCTCAGTCGTGTCTGACGTTTGTGACCCCATGGACTAAGATTAGGAATAAGACAAGTATTTCTGCCTTCTCCACCTTTATTCAACATTGTGTTTTAAGTTCTAGCCTGGCAGGTTGGCAAGAAAAGGAGATAAAGGCATCCAGTTTGGAGAAAAAAAGTAAAACTATTTGCATGTGATACAATGCTTAATAAGGAAAATCTTAGGGATATACACACATGTATGCAGAAACACATGCTATTGGAGCTAATAAACAACTTCAGCATGACTGCAAAATAAAATAACAATATACAAAAATCAATTATGGGAGGCAGTCCTAAGATGGCAGAGGAATAGGATGGGGAAACCACTTTCTCCCCCACAAATGTGTTGAAAGAACATTTGATCACTGAGCAAATTCCATGAAACAGCTTCTGAATACTGGCAGAGAACATTAGAAACCCCAAAAGGCAGCCCATTGTCTTCAGAAGAAGGTAGGACAAAATATAAAAGATAAAAAGAGAGACAAAAGAGTTAGGGACAGAGACCCGTCCTGGGAAGGGTCTTTAAAGAGAAGTTTCCAAACACCAGGAAACCTTCTCACTGGCGGGTCTGTGGGGAGTTTTGGAATCTCAGAGGGCAACATAACCTGGAGGGATAATATAAATAAAAAATAAATAAAACCCACAGATTACATGCCTAACGGCAACTCGCAGCAGAGAATTAGCCCAGACACTCACATCCGCAACCAGCAAGCAGGGGCTGAACAAGGAGGAGTAGGCTTCATCGGTTAGGGTAAGGATGGGCCTGAATGTCCTGAGGACAATCTGAGGCAGCTAAGGTGAGATAGCAACCTAAACTGTAGGCTAACCAGACAGAGAGAAAAAAGAGAGAGAGAGAGAACTATTTCACAAAAAGCCCTAACCTAAGGCACTGCTGGGTCGCTCACAGAACAAAGGACTGTGGGAATACCAGAAGAGAGCTGCAGATCAATTCATCCCCCACTGGAGGCAAGGAAGCAGGCAGGCAGAAGCCAGAGCCAGAAAGGGGCAAACGCAGCCCCAGAGATGGCATCCTCTACCAAACGGCAATCAGGCTTCTGGTTGCTAACCAAGACTTCCTGGGATTCTGAATGGTTGACATCTGCTGGGAGGGTCACAGCCAGAGATCAGCTCACCAAAAGAGACACACGCACCGCTGCCACCCAGGAAACAGAGCGGCTGGGACCAGGGAGGTGATAAGACGCCACCCAGGAGAGTGTGCTCACCAAGCACCTGGTCGCCTGAGCTGCTCGGACCTGGGGAGGGCATAAAACATAGGCCCAACCGAGTCTGCACCTTTGGGGAGTACCCGGGAACCTGAACCTGAGCGGATTAGACCTGGAAAGTGCACACAAGCCAGGGCCCAGTTTAGACAGTGCACACATAGAGCACCCTGGAACTTGAGCAGTGTAGACTGGGAAAGCACACATGCCGTGAACGGGGGCAAACCTAGTGTGAAGACTGCGAGGACTCCCCACACACGCAGTGATATTTGTTTGCAGTGTTCCTCCCTCCCCACACCACGACTGAAAAAGTGAGCATAAATAAGTGACCATGTTTGCCCCTTTTGTCAGGGCGTAAATTAGACATTGAAGAGACCTGCAAACAGAAGAAGCCAAAACAAAGAGGTAACTGCTTTGGAAGTGACGGGGGCAAAAGATTAAAACCCTGTAGTTCCCACCGATTACACTGGAAGGGGCCTATAGATCTTGAAAAGTATAAGCTGGAACAAGGAACTATCTGAAACTGAACTGACCCCACACTGCCGGCAATTAGCTCTAGAGTAATTCCTAGATATATTTCTACTGTTATCATTTTCATGGCTAACGCCATAACAGGCAGCCTAGATTAGGAGTGGGTCTACTTTCCTGGGGTAACATAATTATCAGGCCTCCTGGAGCTAGCCATTCAACATGTGCCTAACAAGAAAAAGGGAACCTATCAGGGGAAAGCTCAAAGCCCCATGTTGGGCCAACAAAAATTACCTTGCAACTATGTAACCAATTTGCTTGTGCCAACTACCTGCTGCTTTTTTTGACCTAATAAATACCCGAGAGAACTGGGGCTCGGGGCCTTTTCGTCCTCAACCCTTGATGAGGGTGGGAGGCCCTGGCTCAAGTCACTAATAAATTCCCCTATTGCAAGTTGCATTGCTTCATGGAGTCTTCTTTCCCAACCGGGGACTCGGACTACGGGCAGAACATTTGGGGGCTCGTCCAGGATCCCTTAACCAAGGAAGAATGCTCTTTGGAACAAAGGAGAAAACAGACAGGTAATAGCACCGGTGCTCAGGCAGGTCTGAAAAAGTCCAGTGTAAATCCGAGGCCCTGCTAAAAGGCAGGAAGGTGTCTGGCATGAGGGAAAGCTTTCCATGAGGGTACGGAATGGCCATTCCGGCCTGCATGAGGCCGAGGCCAGTGAGCATGCTTGAAGGCAGCTGGCTCTGCTGGAAGGAGACCTCCTCTCCTAAGCCTGAATCTGGGGAACAGTGGATGCCATTCGGTAATCTGGGGAACAGTGGATGCCATTTGGTAAAGTGACCCTTGTTCCAGAGGATAGGGAGACTCAGGGGGTCCCGCCTCCCAGTTCTGTGTTGTCAGCTGATGTGTGTCTGTCTATGTGTTTTTCTATGCCCTTTTGCATCTGTATAACTGCCGGCATTGTCTCCTGTCTCATTGTTCTCTAGTGTGTCATTGTCTACTTCCTCCTATAAAGCCTTGGAGCCTCATTTCTGTTTCTGAGAGTTTCAGTGAACAGGCAGACAGTTGTTGGGGCAACTGATGAGTCCCAGCCAGGGCTACTTCCTGGCAGATTCTGAAGGCCTCCCAACAAATCAGCCCCAGTAACCGGAGCCCAAGAGGGTGAAAGTCTTTTCTTTTTTCTCGTATTCTAAACTGAGAATCTGGCCAAATAAAAACCTGACTGTGTGAGCACGGGACAGGCACTTAAGACCCGATAGGGCGCCTGCCACTGGAAGACTCCTGTGAAAGGATAAGGGGGTCACAGAATAGGCTAGAAACCCTTAGGGTGCCCACCCCCAACAAGAAAACTTCTGTGCAATGACTAAGGCACTCAAATAGTTCCACGAAGCATACCACAAGCCCAACCTCCTGGCCGGCCACCACTCCCGATAGGATTTTTTTGGTGGCAATTCTTGGTGACCCTCTTCTGACTCTCGCTATGGGGCAAGGAGAATCTACCCCACTCTCTCATGACTGATCATTTCTCGGATGTCAGGGCTAGAGTGTATGATCTGTCACTACTGGTTACAAAGAGTAAATTAATAACCTTTTGCTCTGCAGAGTGGCCAGCCTTCCAAGTTGGATGGCCTCCAGAGGGAACTTTTCAACCTTCTATTATTCAGGCGGTGAAAGAGAAAGTTATGGCTCCTGATCCCTGGGGCCACCTGAGCCAAGTCCCATATGTTATTGTCTGGCAAGATCTAATAGAAGATCCGCCTAAATGGTTAAAACCTTTTGTTCACAAACTCCCTGATTCTCCTAATGTACAGGCCCTGGTTATGGAAACCCCCACTCCCCCAGAGGAAGCCGAGAAGAATAAGGGCCCAAAATGGGTCTTGCAGGAATCCTCGTACCGGAACCTGATTGACTTGGAGATAGAAATTAGGACCCCACCATATGCCCCTCCTCTGTTGCAGATTCCCCCGGGGGGAAGAGCCACCCCCCCCCAATGAATCAGAAGGGATAAGGGAACCCTGACCCCAGAGAAGGAATAGAGGAAATAGGGGTGAGCAGGATCATGGGGACCCAGAGTTACCTTCATCTACTGTACAGGCACTCCCTGTCCGAGTGGGACCAGCTATCCCAGATGGAGAGTGAACCTATCAGTACTGGCCCTTTTCCATGAATGATCTGTATAATTGGAAAACCCAAAATAATCCTTTTTCAGAGAAACCCCAAGGCCTCATTGACCCCTTAGATTCCATTCTGTTCACTCATAACCCCACCTGGGATGATTGTCAGCAGCTGTTGCAGGTGCTCTTCACCACAGAAGAACGGGAGCAAATCCTGACAGAGGCGTGGAAATGGGTCCCGGGGGTTGACGGGAGACCAACCGCCCAGCCTCATCTCGTGGATGAGGGGTTTCCTCTGTTGCGGCCTAACTGGGATTTTGAGTGAGTGGAAGGTAGGGAGCGTCTCCCAGTGTACCGCCAGATGCTAATGGCTTGCCTGTGGGCCATAGCTAGGAAGCCAACAAATTTGGCGAAGGTAAATTTAGTAAGGCAAGAGCCCACTGAGAGCCCGTCAGCCTTCCTAGAGAGGCTAATGGAAGCCTTTAGGCAATATACACCTATGGACCCCCAGGCTGAGGAATCATGTGCTGCAGTTCTACTAGTGTTTGTGAATCAGGCAGCCCCAGATATTAGGAAGAAATTACAAAAGATAGAGGGGTTAGGAGAATAGACAATACAAGACTTACTGAAAGCAGCTGAAAAGGTATTTAATAATAGGGAGACCCCAGAAGAAAGGGAGGAATGACTTTGTCGGGAGGAAAGGGAACTAGCTGAGAAGATCAGGAAAGAAGATAGGGAACATAGGGAGAAGGAAAACCAGAAGAACCAGAGAGAGCTAGCCAAGATTCTTTTTGCGGAGATGAACGCCAGAACAGAATTGAGGGAGCCTCGAGGCCCCTAGACGGGAGAAAAAGAGAACAAAAAGGCAGGCCCTAAAGAAAGATCAGTGCGCTTACTGCAACGAATGGGGGCACTCTAAAAATGAGTGCCCTAAGAGGGACCCGAAGAGAGGAACAACCCAGAGAGAGAGAATTTCCCCTGGAACTCAAGTTCTATATGCAGGGAAAGACAGTGACTAGGGGAGTCAAGACTCAGCACCCCTCCCCGAGTCCTGGGTAACCATACATGTGGAGGAGAAACCTGTTGGCTTCATGGTGGACACTGGCGCCCAACACTGTTTTAAATCAAAAACTGGGACCAATGTCTAAGAAAACTAGCTTGGTGCAGGGAGCCACGGGGACAAAAAGATATTGTTGGACCACAGAATGGAAAGTAAATCTGGGGACCCATCAGGTATCCCATTCATTTTTGGTGTTACCAGAATGCCCAGCCCCTCTACTTGGATGGGACTTGTTGGCTAAAGTTAATGCTCAGATCCATTTTGACCCTGGGTTAATGTCAGTCATGGATGGACTTGGACAGCCGATACATGTCTTGTCTCTAGCTTTTAGAGATGAATACACACTTTTTGTGCCTAAGCCCTCAGAGGTTATAGCACCAGATATACAACTGTGGGTCCACAAATACCCGTTGGCATGGGCAGAAACAGCAGGAATGGGACTGGCTAAACAGAGACATCCAGTCATCAAACTAAAAGCCGAGGCAACTCCTATGAGGGTGAAGCAATACCCTATGAGCCAGGAGGCTCGGTGGGGGATCACTCCCCACATTCGACTGCTCATGGATGCCAGAATTCTCAAGCCGTGCCAATCCCCTTGGAACACCCCCTTACTACCGGTGAAGAAACCAGGGAGTACGGATTACAGACCTGTTTAGGACCTAAGAGAAGTCAACAAGTGGGTGAGTGACATACACCCTACTGTCCCCAACCTGTATACCCTCCTGAGCACTTCGCTGCCTGAGTACACTTGGAACACTGTGTTGGACTTGAAAGATGCTTTTTTCAGCCTACTCCTGGTGGCCCAGAGGCAGAAAATATTTTCCTTTGAGTGGACTGAGGGGGAAGGCCAACAGGTAGTACAACTAACTTGGACCCACCTCCCACAAGGGTTCAAAAACTCCCCTACCTTGTTTAACGAGGCTTTGAGTGAGGACCTCTATGAATATCAGACTCACCACCCAGAGGTCATCCTGCTGCAATATGTGGATGACCTTATGTTGACTGGAACCACAGAGGAGGCATGCAGCCATGCCACCGGTAACCTCTTACAGACTCTAGGCACCTTGAGATATTGTGCTAGTGCAAAGAAGGCACAAATATCCCGGCAAGAGGTCACCTATTTGGGGTATAAGATCAGGCAGGGGCAAAGGTGGCTAACTCATGCCATGAAGGAAACAATGTTGCAGATACCAGAGCCCAAGACCCCCCACCAGGTGAGAGAGTTTTGGGGGACTGTTTGATATTGTAGACTGTGGATCATGGGGTTTGCTGAGAAGGCCCAGCCCTTGTATGAGGGAAGTAAAGAGACCCCAAACTGGACTTGGACTGAGCCAATGAAACAGGCTTTCCAGACACTCAGATGGGCCCTACTAGAAGCCCCAGCCCTTGCCCTGCCTAACTCAAATAAGCCATTCCAGCTGTTTGTAGATGAAAAGCAAGGAATAGGAAAGGGGGTCTTGATGCAACAATGAGGACCATGGAAGCGGCCAATGACATACCTTTCAAAGCAATTGGATCCGGTGGCCTCTGCGTGGCCCCCTTACCTCCGCATCATTGCAGCCACTGCCCTCCTCGTCCGCGACGCCGACAAGTTGATGTATGGACAGCAATTCTGGGTTTACACCCCCCACGCCATCGAAGGGGTTTTAAAGCAGCCGCCGGGTAAGTGGATCTCCAGTGCCCATTTGACACATTACCAGGCCCTGCTGCTTGATGCCCCACGGGTGCATCTTCAGACCCCTTGCTTCCTGAATCCAGCTACACTTCTACCTAACCCAGAGAAGGACTGCCGTCTCCATGATTGCAGTGAGATACTGGCTGAGGCCCTGGCGGCTCGAAAAGACTTAACTGATGTGCCGCTAAACAACAGTGAGCTAGTGTGGTTCACTGATGGGAACAGCTATGTAAAAGATGGACAAAGGCAGGAACCGCTATAGTTGATGATTCAGGACAGACAATATGGGCTGAGACACTTCTCCCAAACACGTCTGCACAAAAAAGCAGAGTTGATTGCCCTAATACAGGCTCTGGAACAAGCAAAAGGGAAGAGAGTCACCATTTTTACAGACAGCCAATATGCTTTTAGCACTATCCATATTCAAGGTCCGACATACCAGGAAAGGGGATTTAGAACAGCGGAGGGAAAAGAAGTCAAGAATTTGCCTGAGATCCGCAGGCTCCTGAAAACTGTTCAACTTCCCTGGGCAGTAACAATTGTACATGTCCCCGGTCACCAGAAAAGAGAAGACACTAGGGCACAGGGCAATCGGGCTGCTGATGCGGCCACTCGAGAAGCAGCCAGCCGGGACTATGCTGCCCCCATATTAGCCATGGGACTTCCACCTCCTGGTATGTGGACTCTGCCACCAGTCCCCGAATATTCCATCCCTGACCTCGTTTGGATCAACGAGGTTACCACCCTCCAGAAGGATGACAAAGATGGATGGTACCAAGATCAAAACAACAACCTGATATTGCCTGCCATCCTGGGTCATCACGTATGTGAACACCTGCACACAACTACACACTTGGGGGAATAAAAGACCTTGACATTTCTCCAGACGGCCTGCCTGAGGTTCCCTCGACAAAATGCAACTGTACGAGAGATAATCCAGGCTTGCAAAGTGTGCCAGCTGATGAGGACAGGGAAAAGGCAGCACACTGGAACGAGGTACTGAGGGGAAGAGCCAGGGCAACACTGGGAGATAGATTTCACTGAGGTAAGACCAGGCAAGTACGGGTATCGCTATATGTTGCTTCTGGTAGATAACTTCTCAGGATGGGTAGAAGCCTACCTCACTAAGGGAGAGACAGCAACAGTGGTTGATAAAAAGATCTTAGAGGAGATAGTGCCTAGGTACGGGCTGCCAGTGACTATGGGCTCTGATAACGGACCTGCCTTTGTGAGCCAGATTGTACAAGGGCTGACCCAAGCTCTGGAGACAAAATGGAAGTTACATTGTGAATATAATCCCCAGAGCTCAGGACAGGTTGAGAGAATGAATCGGACCCTAAAAGAAACTTTGACAAAGTTGGCAATAGAGACTGTCTGGGACTGGGTGACCCTCCTTCCCTTCATGCTCTTTCAAGCACGTAACACCCCTTATAAGCTGAATCTTACCCTTTTTGAGATTCTGTATGGAAGACCCCCTCCTGTGTGTCCTATATTCGAGGGAAAATGCCTCCCCCCCCCACCTTGGGACAATTCCAGCAAACACTGATGGCATTAAGTAAGGTGCATAGCCATGTTTAGAAATTAATTCAAGGGGAACAAGCAAGGGGACCATCCTCTCCCATAATATTGGCCCGGGTGATTGGGTTTGGGTAAAACGACACCAATCTATAGCATTAGAACCTAGATGGAAAGGCCCTTATGTTGTTCTCCTTACCACTCCTACTGCTGTTAAGGTCGACGGGATCGGGCCCTGGTTTCACTGCAATCACGTGCGGCAAGCCACCCAGGAAGAACAGGAGAAGACACAAGCAGAATGGGAGGCAAGACCTCACCCGTCAAATCCTTTGAAACTGAAACTCGTACGACAGGAGCCCTCTTAACTCTCCTGCTGATAACAGTTTTCATTGGCCCAGGAGCAACCAGCCACAACCCCCATCAGCCGGCTAACCTGACTTGGGTGATCTACAATCCTGAGACTGGAGAAGTGCTTAATTCGAGCTCCAACGTGGCCCCCAAAGGGACATGGTGGCCAGTACTGGCCTTTGATTTGTATGTGCTGACAGCTAATGGTAGTGGGTTTGGTCCCCACCAACTGACCAAGTTCTTTGCCCACAGCTCTTTCCGTATGTTCACCTGTAACTGTGAGCGAAAATTCCCACAGTACTATGAACAGGTACCTGTCTATGTTTGCCAGGGGGGAGGAAGGGATCGGAACCAAATTGAAAAATGTGGGGGAGTTGACTCTTTTTATTGCACCACTTGGGGTTGCAAAACCACGGGAACAGTCCATTGGCTCACTAACTCCGACAAGGACTTCATTCAGGTAAAATCACCCCTGAATTCCCAGAAATGTCCAACTAAGGGAGTATCATCCAAACCCGGGTAATGTTTCCCATTACAGATCAAATTCACAAACAAAGGAAAGAAATTTACCATGTGGGATGTTGGCCGAGCTTGGGGCCTCCGTCTTTACAAGACTGGCTATGACACAGCATTCTGGTTCGAGCTTAAATTAAAACTGGGACCACTCTATTTGGCACCCAAAGTAGCCTTAGGACCAAACCAGGGAACACCCCCAAAGCCTCCCTCCCAGAACCAAAGTCAGGCTAATAGATCGACTCCACACACTATGGGACTCCCCAGGGTTGACATGTCCCCACCAACAGACCCTCTTATGAAAATGAACTCCTCAGCTTATCTCACCCTAAATGCCTCTCGTCCAGACTTAACAAATGGTTGCTGGCTTTGCTATAATATTAGGCCTCCCTATTATGAGGAGGTTGCCTTTACTTCAAGATTCAATGTGACCTCTGATGTCTCGGCCTGCAGATGGCAGCAACAACCTGGGTCAGGCAGGTTGACAGTAAGCTCCATTACGGGCATAGGCACCTGTATAGGAACTATCTCTAACACTTATCAACACCTATGTAATAATAATTCAGTCCCTACAACTAGCCTCCCCAATTCTACTCACCAGTGGGTACTTCCACCAGAAAACAGGTGGTGGGCTTGCTCTGCCAGAATAACCCCACGTGTCCATAAGGCAGCACTTAATGCCTCCCAAGATTTCTATGTCCTAGTCCACCTGATCCCTCGGCTAAACTATTACTCAAAGGAAGAGCTGCAACCAAGGTTAGACCCATTGGGTCAATACAGGGTAAAACGAGAACCAGTCACTGCCCTGAATTTAATTATTATTATTTCTTCTATTGTAGTGGATTTTGTCATACATTGAAATGAAACAGCCAGGGGTTTACATGTGTTCCCCATCCCGATTCCCCTCCCACCTCCCTCTCCACCCGATCCCTCTAGGTCTTCCCAGTGCATCAGGTCCGAGCACTTGTCTCATACATCCAACCTGGGCTGGTGATCTGTTTCACCCTAGATAATATACATGTTTCGATGCTATTCTCTTGAAACATCCTACCCTCGCCTTCTCCCACAGAGTCTAAAAGACTGTTCTATACATTTGTGTTTCTTTTTCTGTTCTGCATATAGGGTTATCATTAACATTTTTCTAAATTCTATATATGTTAGTATATTGTAATGGTCTTTATCTTTCTGGCTTACTTCACTCTGTATAATGGGCTCCAGTTTCATCCATCTCATTAGAACTGATTCAAATGAATTCTTTTTGATGGCTGAGTAATATTCCATGGTGTATATGTACCACAGCTTCCTTATCCATTCATCTGCTGATGGGCATCTAGGTTGCTTCCATGTCCTGGGCTATGATAAACAGTGCTGCGATGAACACTGGAGTGCATGTGTCTCTTTCAGATCTGGTTTCCTTGGTGTGTATGCCCAGAAGTGGGATTGCTGGGTCATATGGCAGTTCTATTTCCATTTTTTTAAGAAATCTCCTCACTATTTTCCATAGTGGCTGTACTAGTTTGCATTCCCACCAACAGTGTAAGAGGGTTCCCCTTTCTCCACACCTTCTCCAGCATTTATTGCTTGTAGACTTTTGGATAGCAGCCATCCTGACTGGCGTGTAATGGTACCTCATTGTGCTTTTGATTTGCATTTCTCTGATAATGAGTGATGTTGAGCATCTTTTCTTGTGTTTGTTAGCCATCTGTATGTCTTCCTTGGAGAAGGGTCTGTTTAGTTCTTTGGCCCATTTTTTGATTGTGTCATTTATTTTTCTGGAGTTGAGCTGGAGGGGTTGCTTGTATATTTTTGAAGTTAATCCTTTGTCTGTTGCTTCATTTGCTATTATTTTCTCCCAATCTGAGGGCTGTCTTTTCACCTCTTGATAAAGAAGAATGGAACTGGAGGAATCAACCTGCCTGACTTCAGACTATACTACAAAGCCACAGTCATCAAGACAGTATGGTATTGGCACAAAGACAGATATATAGATCAATGGAACAGAATAGAAAGCCCAGTGATAAATCCACGAACCTATGGTCACCTTATCTTCAACAAAGGAGGCAAGGATATACAATGGAAAAAAGACAGCCTCTTTAACATGTGGTGTTGGGAAAACTTGTCAACCACTTGTAAAAGAATGAAACTAGAACACTTTCTAACACCATACACAAAAATAAACTCAAAATGGATTAAAGATCTAAATGTAAGACCAGAAACTATAAAACTCCTAGAGGAGAACATAGGCAAAACACTCTCGGACATAAATCACAGCAGGATCCTCTATGACCCACCTCCCAGAATATTAGAAACAAAAGCAAAAATAAACAAATGGGACCTAATGAAACTTAAAAGCTTTTGCACAGCAAAGGAAACTATAAGCAAACTGCCCTGACTTTAGCAGTTCTATTGGGTGTTATAGGAATGGGAAGTGGGATCACAGCCTTAACGTTTCAAGATGAACAGTATAATCAACTAAGGGCTGCAGTAGATGAAGATATTGAGCAACTCGAGAAGTCCATTTCACACCTTCAAGAATCCTTAAGCTCCTTGGCTGAAGTAGTGTTACAGAATAGGAGAGGTTTAGATTTGTTGTTTCTGCAACAAGGAGGATTATGTGCAACACTGGGAGAAGAATGCTGTTTCTATATCGACCATTCAGGGGTGGTACAAAAATCTCTCCAGAAAGTAAGAGAGGGACTAGCCCAGAGGAAGAGAGAATGAGAAGCCCAACAAGGCTGGTTTGAATCTTGGTTTCAGCACTTCCCCTGGTTGACCACTTTGATTTCCACCCTCCTGGGTCCACTCATAATATTAATATTGTTACTGACCTTTGGTCCATGCATTTTAAACCGTCTGGTCTCATTTATTAGGGAGCGCCTAAATACCATCCAAATTATGGTATTGAGACAACAATATCAGTCAATTTCACAGGGTGAAGAGAAAGATTCCTCTACAAAAGTACAAAGACAGTGGGGAAATGTGAGACTCTCATGGCTAACGCCATGACAGACAGCCTAGATTAGGAGTGGGCCTAGTTTCCCGGGGTAACATAATTATCAGGCCTCCTGGAGCTAGCCAGTCAACATGTGCCTAGCAAGAAAAAGGGAACCTATCAGGGGAAAGCTGAAAGCCCCACGTTTGGCCAACAAAAATTGCCTTGCAACTGTGTAACCAATCCGCTTGCACCAACTACCTGCTGCTTTTTTTGACCTAATAAATACCTGAGAGAACTGGGGCTCGGGGCCTTTTCGTTCTCACACCCGTGGTGAGGGCGGGAGGCCCTGGCTCGTGTCAGTAATAAATTCCCCTATTGCAAGTTGCATTGTTTCGTGGAGTCTTCTTTCCCGACCGGGGACTCGGACTATGGGCAGAACACATCCACTTGGGAAAACTCTATTAGGCTTTGCCCTGCTTTATTCTGTACTCGAAGGCCAACTTTGCCTGTTACTCCAGATGCTTCTTGACTTCCTGCTTTTGCATTCCAGTCCCCTATAAGGAAAAGGACATCTTTTTGGGGGTGTTAATTCCAAAAAGTCTTGTAGGTCTTCATAGAACCATTCAACTTCAGCTGCTTCAGCATTACTGTCAGGGCATAGACTTGGATTACTGTGATATTGAATGGTTTGCCTTGGAAATGAACAGAGATAATTCTGTCATTTTTGAGATTGCATCCAAGTACCGCATTTTGGACTCTTTTGTTGACAATGATGGCTACTCCATTTCTGCTAAGGGATTTCTGCCCACAGTCATAGATATAATGGTCATCTGAGTTAAATTTATCCATTCCAGTCCATTTTCATTGATTCCTAGAATGCTGACATTCACTCTTGCCATCTCTTTTTTGACCACTTTCAATTTGCCTTGGTTAATGGACCTAACATTCCAGGTTCTATGTAATATTGCATTTTGCAGCATTAGACCTTGCTTCTATCACCAGTCACATCAACAGCTTGGTGTTTGTTTGTTTGTTTGGGTTTTTTTTTTTTTTTTTTGCTTTGTCTCCATCCCTTCATTCTTTCTGGATTTATTTCTCCACTGATCTCTGTTAGCATATTGGGCACTAAATGACCTGGGGATTTCAACTTTAAGTGTCCTATCTTTTTGCCTTTTCATACTGTTCATGTGGTTTTCAAGGCAAGAATACTGAAGTGGTTTGCTATTCCCTTCTCCAGTGGACCACATTCTGTCAGACCTCTCCTCATGACCCATCTGTCTTGGGTGGCACCACACAGCATGGCTTAGTTTCATTGAGTTAGACAAGACTGTGATCCGTGTGATCAGATTGGCTAGTTGTTTGTGATTGTTCTTTCAGTTTGTCTGCCCTCTGATGCCCTCTCTCAGTGCCTACTGTCCTACGTGGGTTTCTCTTAGCTTGGATGTGGGGAGTCTCTTCATGGCGGCTCCAGCAAAGTGCAGGCACTGTTACTTACCTTGGAGGTGGGGTAGCTCCTTGCTGTCCTGTGCCATGCAGCCTCTGCTCCTGAGCCATGCAGCACATTCAAATCCTGGGAGCAATGTCAAAAATTTAGCCGTATCATTAACTATAAAAATTTATTCCTAAATATTGAAGTCTTCATGATGGATATGTCCAAAGAGATATACCACTTTTTCTTTGATTTTTAAAGCCTTTGTAAATTGATTCAGATGTGTAGTTTTCCATACAAGAATAACTGTTTCTCAATCTACACTCTATTATCTCTTTTTAAGTGTAGTGTTTCATTTGTTTTGTAAAAGCATGTGATTTTAAGGTATAACAAACAAAATAATACATTTAATTAAATTCAAAGGTCTTATAAAGTTTCACAATGCAAGTTGCAATTATATTTTAGACGCTTAACAAAGTTTTATAACTTTCACTTAAAATCCTAATAGTCAGTTTTGAACTCAGTGGGATTGCTTTAATGTTAGAGACTTCTTACAGGTAAACAAATCATATCATTATTAAGTGAACCATACAAATAAAGAGTAGATAACATCAATTATAATTATTAATCAGAATAAAGAAAAGGAATTTCCATAAAATGTGTTAATTCAAAATACATATCCCTAGAATAAGCAGCAGCTCAAAATCTAGAACCTATATGAATAAGAGAACTATCAATAATAAAATTACAAAATATTAAATGCATATATGACATATTGAATGGATAGTAAAGATTGAAAATGCCAAAGGAAAAATGTTCTGTGAGATTTTGCAGATTATTATATAAGAATAAGTATAGAAATAAAGCATACTTTTACTTACACAGAGACTAATCATACACCTACGCATGTATATATACATTTACATGACAAGAAATCTTTCAAATTACACATTCATGAACTCAACTACTTCCTTAAATTGTAAATATATTTCTCAATTGACATATAAAATATTAAAATACGATACAGGGACAGTTAGAAATGTTTTTAAAATGTCTTGCAGGCAATACTAAAACCAAATATTAGAATCAAATAGAAAACATTTTCTATTAATAAAAAAGTTAAAGAGAAGAATTGCCTTTGAGTATAACAATGACAAGGACTCCTCACAACATTGACCTTGAGAAACAAATCACTCAAAGGTAACAATCCCTCAAAAGAGCATGGCCCTTTCAAAACTTCTTTCACAATCATAATAGAATCAAGTGTGAAACTGATGAGCACAGCATATGAATGAAAGCAATTGTGCAGGTGTTTCTTGACAGATGGGCTCCATTTGGGGTGCCCTGTGGGTTTTTTTTTTTTTTTCGTTTATTTTTATTAGTTGCAGGCTAATTACTTTACAATATTGTAGTGGTTTTTGCCATGCATTAACATAAAATGTAAAGCCCATTTGGAGTTGTACCTAAAGTGGGGAAAGTCATAGATAGTCAAAGAATGAAAGGGAGGAAATCTTTGTAATTTCAATAAAATAAAATAAAACTGAAAAATAACTTTTTGCGTGGAAGAAAAAAAGAGAAAAGAAAAGAAAATCAGATCTTCAAGTTGTTGTGAATGTAATATTCCATGTGTTCTCTTCCTCTAGATATCTGCTGCAAACTCAGTGCTCCACACACTGTGAACTGGAGTCTGCAGCTCCTTTTACATTTCTTTTCAGAATTTGGTACTTCCAAATATAACCAATACTGTTTCAATTTCAAGGGAAAAGAGGAATGCAGCACAAATTCCAAGCTCTACGTTGCTACTGAAACCTATTTTCACCAATTTGGAGTCACTAAAATATTCATCAGAATATACAAGAATTTTTTTGTACTTAAAGACATTTTTTTTTAAAGATTAAGCAAGTCATTCATGTTGAAATTAGTTTGTGATGTCATATATATAATAACAATTGAATAGTATTTGATGAAAAACAACTTCTCTGTGCTTCCATATCATCACACAGAATCATAATTTTTCATTTTACCAAATATAACGGAAAACTTTTTTTTTAACAATCTAGCATCTACCACATGCCCACACTTCCCTTTATTGCCAGCTTATGTGCCCAGTGTCCATCACTAGAATATCTTCATTTAATACAGCCTCAAATTTGTTGTACTTTTCTTTCTCCTACACATTTTCCTGAAAATATTCAAGCTTTGGTTAAAACCAGCTTTCTCTATAATTTATTCATACAAATGAGCAAATGAATATGGTTTGTGTAAAACACAAGGCATGCAGACTGGTCTTAGTTTAAATATATGACCTACAAGTCACAAGTCATCCATCATAGAAATATATAGGATTCAAATATTAAACTCTAGGACCATAAAGCCATTTATCTCTTGTTACTGTTAAGTTGCTCAGTCATGTCCAAATTTTGTGACCCCATGGACTGCAGCATGCCAGGCTTCCCTGTCCTTCACCATCCCCCAGAGGTTGTTCAAACTCATGTCCATTGAGTCAGTGATGCCATCCAACAGAATCTAACTTGAATATGTAAAAATTTAACCAAATGCTTCTTCTACTTATGAGGCTGTAACAGCTTTTATTTAACATAATGAACTTGATATTATTTATAGATATAGTAAATTCCAGTAAGATTTCAGTTTATGTACTAACAATAGCTACATATCGGGATCACTCAGTAAAAATTGCAAAACTGGCCTTTCTTCTATTTAATGGATTTATCAGATTGGATGTGTCTTACAGATATAAATATTAAAAACTTTGTTGTTCTCATCAAAGCAGCAGGACAGTTTCCAGAATGGAGTTTATAGTTTTGCAGACCTCCTGATTTCATGGAGAAATAGTCTCCATGTTTTTAAATTTAACTTTTAATTATATTTTGTAGTACTATTTACATTTATTTTCTAATGAAGTTATATTATAAAAGTGCTTTTATAATTATATTTATATTTATCTTGCATTATTATGATTTCAATTAGGCATAGAAAATAATATAAAGACTCATTTTTATATTAGCTAGATTAAGAAATAAAGCAACACATATATAATTTGTTCTTGTTGTTCAGTCACTAAATCATGTCCAACTCTTTGCTGCCCCATGGACTACAGTATGACAGGCTTCCTTGTCCTTCACTTCTTGTGTAGTTTTCTCAACTTAAGGCCATTAATTTGGTGATGCCATTCAACTGTCTCATCCTCTGTCAACCCCTTCTCCTTCTGCCCTCAATCTTTCCTACAATCAGGGTCTTTTCCAGTGAGTCAGCTCTATGCATCAGGTGGCCAAAGTAGTGGAGCTTCAGCTTCATCATCAGTCCTTCTAATGAATACTCAGGGTTGATATTCCTGCTGTCCAAGTGACTCTCAAGAATTTTCTTCCTCACCATAGTTCAAAAGCATCAATTCTTAGGCTCTCATCCTTCTTCATGGTCCAAATCTCACATCCCTATATGAACACTGGAAAAACTAAAGCTTTGGCTATACAGACCTTTGTCATAAAAGTGATATATCTGCTTTTTAATATCAGACTAGGGCAGATTAAGAAATAAAGCAACATACATATAATTTAGGCTTCCTGATTTTCCCTTTTATATTTAAACTAATTCTAAAAAATCATGGTTATCTGTAAGTTTTTAGACCCTTGCACTTTCTGGTGTGTTACATCTATTTACATCCTTTTCCATACTATCTGGGCTTTACTCATAGCTCAGTGGGTAAAGAATCTACCTGCAATGCAGGGAATTCAGGTTCTATTCCTGGGTTAGGAAGATGGCCTGGAAAAGGATATGGCAACCCACTCCAGGATTCTTGCTTGGAGAATTCCATGGACAGAAGAGCCTGGAGGGCTACAGTCTATGGGTTGCAAAGAGTCAGACACAGTGGAGGCAACTTAGCACATTAGCACATTCTAGCTATTTAGTTAATGTAACCATTATAAACTTGAGAACTATGCCTTCAATAAAATATATGTCAAGAATAAGGCAAGATGGTGGAGTAGAAGGACATGAGCCCACCATTCTTAAGAAAACACCAAAATCACAACTAGCTACTGAGCCATCACCACCAAGGGAAAACAACAAAAACAACACTGGAACCTACGAGGAAAGATACCCTACATCCAAAGACAAAGAAGAAGCCACAATGAGACAGTAGAAAGGGTAAATCATGATAAAATAAAATTGCATACCTTCCAGATGGGCGACTCACTAACTGGAAAATAATTATACCACAGAAGTTCTCCCACAGGAATGAAAGTACTGAGTTCTATGTCTGGCTCAGTCTGAGGGTTTGTCAATGGAAAAAGAAGTCATCAGAGCATCTGGTTTTAAACATTAGTGGAGTTTGATCACAGAAATTTTGCAGAACATGGGAAAAATAGGCTCCACCCATGGAGGATGCACATAGTTCTCTCACATATCAAGACTCAGAAAAAAAAAAAGACCACAAAAAAGACTTGAATAGACCTACCCACTAGTATTGGAGGGCTTCCTTAAAAAAAAAAATTGAATGCCAGATATGGCTCACTCTGGGACAATGACACTGGCAGTGGTAATTCTAATGGGTATTCATTGGCATGATCCCTGTTGGAGGTCATTATTTTCTCCCTAAGACATGGTATCATCTAACCAACTCTAGGCTTTACAGCTGGAATACTTTGAGCCAAACAACCATCAGGAGATGAACACAGCCCCGTCCATCAGCAAAGAGTATGCTTAAGGTCTTCCTGAACATAGCCCTGCCAAAAAGAAATATAAGGCCCAGCTCAATCTACCTGTGGGCAGGAATGAGTCATTCCCACCAGGAAACTTTCACAAGCTTCTTAGTCTCATCCAGCAGGGTGCAGACAGCAGAGGCAAGGAGAGCTACAACTGTGCAGTCTGTAGAATAGAAACTGTAAACATAATAAGTTAGACAAAATGAGATGACAGAGGAATATATCCTATCTGAGAGAACAAGGTAAAACCCCAAAACAAGAGTTAAGTGTGGTGGAAATAGGCAATCTACCTGAAAAATAATTTAGAGAAATGATAGGAAAGATAACACAGATCTCAGAAAAAGAATGTGGGCACATACCAAGCAGATACAAGAAGCATGTAAGAAAAAGCTCAGAAAACTAAAGAACAAACAGAGATGAGCAATGCAATACCCAAAATGAGAAATGCACTAGAAGGGATCAATAGCAGAATAACTGAGACAGAAGAATGTATATGTAAGCTGAAGACAGAATGATGACAATCACTATCATGGAACAGAATAAAGAAAAAAAGAATGAAAAGAAAGGAAAACAGTTTAAGAGACCACTGAGGCAATATTAAACACAATAACATTCACATTATGGGGGTTACAGAATGAAAATAGAGAGAGAAAGGACTTGGGAAAATACTTGAAGAGATAATAGGTGAAAACTTCCCTAACAGGGGGAAAGAAATGGTTACCCAAGTCCAGGAAGCACAGAAGGTCCCAGACAGGATAAACCCAAAGAGGAACATGCCCAGGTACATAGTAATCAAACTGACAAAATTAAGGACAAAAATATCAAAAAGCAACCAGATGAAAGCAACAAATATCAGACAAAAAAAGTCCATAAATTTATCACCTGATTTCTCACCAGAAATTCTGCAGAGATAGGAGTGGTACTATACAAAGGGATGAAAGAGGAAAGCCTACAACCAAGAATACTGTACAAAGCAAGACTCTCATTCAGATTCAAAAGAAAAATCAAAAGATTTACACAAAAGCAAAAGCCAAGAGAATTCAACATCACTAGACAGCATTGCAACAAATGCTAAAGAAAGTTCTCTATATGAAAAACAAAACGACACAATTAGAAACAGGAAAGTTACAAATGCAAAATTTAACATGCTTTTAAACTTGTGTTAGAGAAGACTCTTGAGAGTTCCTTGAACTGCAAGGAGATCCAACCAGTCAATCCTAAAGGAAATCAGTTCTGAATATTCATAAGAAGAACTGATGCTGAAACTCCAGTATTTTGGCCACCTGATGTTAAGAACTGACTCATTGGAAAAGACCCTGATGCTGGGAAAGATAGAAGGCAGGAGGAGAAGGGAAAGACAGAGGAGATGATTGGATGATATGATTGGATGACATCACCAACATGATGGACATGAGTTTGAGTAGGATCTAGGAGTTGGTGATGGACAGGGAAGCCTGGCATGCTGCAGTCCATGGGGTCACAAAGAATCAGACACGACTGAGCTACTGAGCTGAATTGAACTGAACCTATAAAGGCAAACATGCAATAAAGTTAGCAAACAATTTGTGCACAAATATAATATCAAACCCAGCAATTGCTAGAAGAGGAGAGCACAAATGCAGAATATTGTAAATGCATTTCAAATTAAAAGACCAGCAACTAAAAACAATCTATAGATTGCTATATCCAAAGTTAATGATAACTACAAACTGAAAATCTACAATAGGTACAAACACACACACATACACAATCCACCCAAATACTGAAGTTAGCTATTAAATCACAAGAGATAAGAACAGAAAAGTAAAGGAGGACAAAAACTCTACAAAGGTAAATAAAAAACAGTTAACAAAATGACAATAAGAATGTACATATCATAGCATATCATGGCCTTTTTTTTTTTTTTGTCTTCTTCTTCTGGGACTCCTATGATTCGAATGTTGGGGTGTTTCACATTATCAATAATTACTTTAAATGTAAATGGACTAAATGCTCCATCTGAAAGACACAGGCTGGTTAAATGGATACAAAAACAAAACCTGTATATATGCTACCTACAATACACCTACTTGAGATCTAGGGACACATGCAGAATGAAAGTAAAGGGATGATAAAAATTATTCCATGTAAATGGAAATCAAAAGAAGCCTAGAGTAGCAATATACATATCAGGCAAAATAGACTTTAAAAATGTTGCAACAGGAAAGAAGAACACTACATAACGATGAAGGGTCAATCCAAGAATACCTAACAATTCTGAATATATATGAATCCAACATAGGGGTACCTTAAGTTATAAGGAAAATAATACCAACGATAAAGGAGAAATCAACAGAGACACAATGATAGTTGGGGATTTTAACAACCCAATTCCATTAAAGGATGGATCACCAGATCACAGATAGAAAATAAATAAGTAAACTCAGGCTTTAAATGACATATTATACCAGACATGTAATTTATGTTTATAGAGCATTCCATCTTAAAGTGGCTGAATACACATTCTTCTCAAGTGCTTAAGAAATATTCTGCAGAACTCATCACATGCTGGGTGAAAATGGGAGCTTAAGTAAATTTAAGAAAATTGAAATCATGCCAAGCATTTTTCCTGACCACAACAGATTAGAAATTAGTTACAGGAAAAAGTGAGATTAGAAATCAATTACAGGAAAAAAAAAAAACCTGCAAAGACATAAACTCATGGAGGCTAAAAAGTGTGCTACTAAATAATGGATCACTAAAAATAATCAGAGGAAATAAAAAAAAATACGTAGGAACAAATAATGAAAGAAAAAGGATTCAGAAATCTGTGGAATTCAGCAAAAACAGTTCTAAGAGGGAAGTTTATGGCAATAAATCTTACCCCAGGAAACAAGAAAACCTGAAATAAGCAATCTAAGCATACACTTAAAGCAACTAAAGAAAAAAGAACAAAGACAACCCAAAGTTAGTAGAAGAAAATTAATCATAAAGGTCAGAGCAGAAGTAAATGAAGTAGCGATTAAGAAAACAATCAGTAGAAAAGATCAATGAAACTTTGGGAGACTTTAAAGATGGTGAAGGGATAAGATAGGAAGACCACTTTCTCTCCCACATATACATCCAAAAATCATCTGCATTTGAAACAATTAAAACAGAATATCTGAAAATGGCAGAGGACTCCAGACTCCCAGAAAGGCAAACCAACCTCCTTGGAAAGAGCTAGGGCAAAAGATTGAACACATAGACACCCAAAATACAAACATGGACACAGTACTGCCATCCAGAAAGACAAGCCCCAGCTTCATCCACCAGAACAGAGGCACCAGTCCCTCCAAACAGGAAACCTTCACAAGGCATTGGACAAACCCCACCCACAGGGGGCAGACTCCATGATTAAGAGAAACTATGAATTTACAGCTTGATGAAAGAAGCCTGAAACAATAAATTAAACAAAATAAAAAAATAGAGAAACATATAACAGTTGAAGGAACATGGTAAAAAACCTACAAGTGCTAACAAATGAGGAGGAAATTAGCATTCTAACTGAAAAAGAATTCAGAGTAATGAGAGTAAAGATGATCCAAAATCTTCAAAATAAAATGGAGGCATGGATAAACAGACTGGAGGCACAGATCGAGAAGATGTGAAAATGTTTAACAAGGACCCAGAAGAATTAAAGAATAAACAGTCCGCCATGAGCAACACAATAAGTGAAATTAAAAATATACTGGAGAGAGGCAGCAGTATAGTAATTGAGGCAGAAGAACAGATACATAAACTGGAAGATATAATGGTGGAAATAACTGAAACAGAACACAATAAACAAAATAAATAATAAAAAGTAATGTGGAGAGTTTCAGAGACCTCAGATAACATTAAATGCCCCAACCTTCGAATCATAGGGGTCCCAGAAGAAGAAGGTGAAAAGAAAGGGCATGAGAATATATATTTGAGGAGATTATAGTTGAAAAGGTCCCTAAAATGGAAAGGGAAATAGCCACTGAAGTCCAGGAAGCCCAGAGAGGATAAACCCAAAGAGAAACATGCCAATACACATATGAATCAAATAGTGAAAATTCAATACAAAGAACAAATATTAAAAGTAGCAAGAGAAAAGAAATAAATAACATAGAAGGGCATCCACATGAGGCTAACAACTGATCTTTTAATAGAAATTCTGAAGGAAAAAAGGGATTGGCAGGATATGCTTACAGTGATGAAGGGGAAAAAAAAAACACCTACAACCAAGATTATTCTTCATGGCAAGGATCTCATTCAGATTCAAAGGAGACATTAAAATCCTTACAGATAAGCAAAATTTAAGATAATTCAGCACCACCAAACCATCTCTTCAACAAATAATAAAGGGATTTCCCCAGACAGGAAACACAAAAAGAAAAGGCCTACAAAAACAAACCCAAAACAATAAAGTAAATGGTAACTGTATCATACAAATCAATAATCACTTTAAATGTAAATGGGCTAAGTGATTCAACCAAGGGGAAAAAACAAGGTTGGCTCAATGGATACAAAAATAAGATCCCTATATATACTATCTGCAAGAGACCCACCTGAGACCCAGAGATGCATGCAGACTGAAAGTGAGGGGATGATAAAACAGAAAAAAAGTAGCAATACTCATATTAGATAAAATCTACTTTAAAATAAAGACCATAGTAAGGGACAAGTAAGGACTCTACATCATTTTCCAGAGATTAATTTGAGGAAGATATGAAAATTATAAATATATATGCAGTCCCACATAGGAGCACCTCATAATATAAGGGCAAAGCTAACAACTATTAAATGAGGAATCAAAAGTAACATAATAATAATGGGGGATTTTAATACTCCACTCCTACCAGTAGACAGAGAATCCAAACAGCAAATTAATAGGAAAAGACAAGCTTTAAATGATACATTGGACCAGTTGGAACTAATTGATATCTACAGGGAATTTCATTCTAAAGCAATAGATTTCACTTTTTTTCTTTTTTCCTCAAGTGCACATGGAGCATTATCCATGATAGGCCACATGTTGGGCTATAAATCAAGCTCTGGTAATTTTTTTTGCCCTTTGATGATTCACTTCAAGCATATTTTCTTCACTATAAGTGAAGTGATGTCTCAGTCGTGTCTGACTCTTTGCAACCATATGGACTGTAGCCTACCAGCCTCCTCCATCCATAGGATTTTCCAGGCAAGAGTACTGTAGTGGGTTGCCATTTCCTTCTCCAGGGGATCTTCCCACCCCAGGGATCTAACCTGGATCTCCCACATTGCAGGCAGGCTCTTTACCATCTGAGCCACCAGTGACGCCAATAACACTGTAAGATTAGATATCAAATACAGGGAAAAGGGTATAAAAATTACAAACACAAGGAGGCTAAACAGTACACTCCTGAATAACCAAGAGATCACTGAAGGAATTAAAAAGGATATCAAAATATTCCTAGAAAATAATGAACATGAAAACATGACAAATCTAAACCTGTGGGATGCAGAAAAAGAAGTGCTAAGAGGGAAGAATATAGCAATACAAGCTTACCACAAGAAATAAGAATGACATAAAATGGACAACCTACTCTTACACCTAAAGCAACTAGAAAAAGAACAACAAAAAACTAAAATTAGTAGAAAGAAATCATAAAGATCTGAGCAGAAATGAATGAAAAAAGAAAAGAAGGCAATTATAGCAATGATCACCAAAACTAAAAGCTGATTCTTTGAAAAGATTGACAAACCATTAGCCAGAATCATCAAGGAAAAAAATAGGGTACATACTCAAATCAATAAAATTAGAATAAAAAGAAGTTGCAACAGAAAACACAGAAATGCAAAGAATCATAAAAATCTACCAAGAAAAAAAGTATATGCCAATAAATTGGACACCTTGAAAGAAATAGACAAATTCTTAGAAAAGTATAGCCTTCCATAACTGAAACAGTAAGAAATAGAAAACATGAACAAACCAACAACATACAGGATAATGGTAGCTGTAGTAAAAAATTTTACAACAAAAAAAGCCCAGGGACAGATGGCTTCACAGGTGAGTTTTAGCAAAAGTTTAGAGAAGAGCTAACACATCTCCTTCTCAAAACTCTTCCAGAAAATTGCAGAGGGAGAGAGACACCCAAACTCATTCTTCAAGGCCACCATCACTCTGATACCAAAATCAGACAAATATGCCACAAAAGAAAAAATAAAATTACAGGCCAATATCACTGATGAACATGGATGCAAAACTCCTCAACAAAATTCTGGCAAATAGAATCCAACAACACATGAAAAAGATCATGCATGATGATCAAGTGGGGTTTATCTCAGCAATGCAAGGAATATTCAATATAGGCAAATCAATCCATGTGATACACCAAATTAGCAAATTTAAAGATAAAAACCTTATGATCATCTCAATACAAGCATGGAAATCTTTTGACAAAATTCAGCATCCATTATGATTAAAAAAATTCCTAGAAAATAGGAATAGAAGGAACTTATCTCAATATAATAAAGGACATACATATACCACAAATCCAGAGCAATTATTATTCTCAATGGTGAAAAATGGAAAACATTTCCTCTATAATCAGGAACAAGACAAAGGTACTCATTCTTGCTTCTATTATTCCACATAGTTTTGGGGGTAATAGCCACACAAATCAGAGAGAGAGGGAAAAAAATATATATATGTATGAAATCCAGATCAGAAAAGAAAAAGTAAAACTTTCACTATTTGCAGATAACATAATTCTTTACATAGAAGACTTTAAAGGTGCCACCAGGAAATTACTAGTGATAAATTTGTAAAGAGAAATCCCTTGTATGCCTACACCCTAGAGTGAACATTTAGAACAAGAAATTAAGGAAATCATCCCATTCACCATTGCAACAATAGGAATGACATACTTTGAATAAAATTACCTGCCAACACAAAAAACCTATATGCAGAAAACATTAAGACCCTGATGAAAGAAATTAAAGACAACACAAACAGATTGAGAAATATACTATGTTTTTGCATTGGAAGGATAAATATTGTGAAAATGACTACCCTACTCAAAGCAATCTATACCTTCAATGCAATCCCTATCAAACTACCAATAGTATTTTTCACAGAATTAAACAAAAAAAAAATCACAGTTTGTATGAAAACACAAAAGACTCTGAATAGCCAAAGAAATCTTGAAAAAGAAAAATGGACCTAGCAGAATCAATCTTCCTGACTTCAGACTACACTACAAAGCTACACTTATTAAGACAATATGATACGAGAACAAACAAAACAGAAAGTCCAGAGATAAATCCATTCATCTATGAGCAGCTTGTCTTTGACAAAGGAGGCAAAAATATGCAGTGGAGATAAAGATAGTCTCTTTAACAAGTGGTGCTGGGAAAATTGGGCAGCTAAATGTAAAAGAAAAATTAGAGCACTTCCTAAGTACATACACAAAAATAAAGTAAAAATGGATTAAAGATCTATATCTAAGACCAAAAATTATAAACATCTTTGAGGAAAACTTAGGCAGAACACTCTTAGACATACACTACAGCAAGACTATCTATTACCCACCTCCTAGATTAATGGAAATAATAACAAAAATAAGCAAATGGGACCTAATTAAACTTGAAAGCTTTTACACAATGAAGGAAACTATAAGCAAAGAGAAAATACAACCCTTAGAATGGGAGTAAACAATAGCAAATGAAACAATTGACAAATGATTAATCTCAAAATTATACAAGCAGTTTATGCAGCTCATGTAGCTCAATACCAGAAAAATAAAAAACTCAATCAAAAATGGACAGAACACAGAAACAGATATTTCTTCAAAGGTGACTTACATATGGCTAATAAACAAATTCAAATATGTTGAACATTGCTCAGTATTAGAGAAATGCAGATAATACTTACAGTGAGTTATCATCTCACACCAGTCATAATGGCCATCATCAAAACATCTATAAACAATAAACACTGGAAAGGGTGTGGAGAAAAGGGAACCATCTTACACTGCTGGTGGGAATGCAAATTGATACAGTCACTATGGAGAACAGTATGGGTATTCTTTAAAAACCTAGGATAAAACTACCATATGTTCCAGCAGTTCCACTACTGGGCATAAATGCTGAGGAAATCACAATTGCAAAAGACACATGTACCCCAGTGTTCACTGCAGCACTCTTTACAGTAGTCAGGACATGGAAACAACTTAGATGTTTACCAGCAGATAAATGGACAAAAAAGTTGTGGTGCATATATACAATGGAATATTACTCAGCTATAAAAAGGAATATATCTGAGTCAGTTCTAATGAAGTGGATGAACTTAGAGCCTATTATACAGAGTGAAGTAAGTCAGAAAGAGAAAGACAAATATCATATATAAACAGATATATGGTATCTAGAAAGATGGTACTGATGATCCTATTCACAGGGCAGCAAAGGAAACTCAGACATAAAGAACAGAACTTTGGTCACAGGGGAAAGGACAAGGGTTGGATGACTTGAGAGAGTAACATTGAAACATACATTACCATATGTAAAATAGACAGCCAATGGGAATTTGCTCCATGATTCAGAGAACCCAAAGCCAGTTATCTATGACAAACTAGAGGGGGAGGACAATGAGGGAGGTGGGAGAAAAGTTTAAAAGGGAGGGGACATTGTGTATGCCTGTGGTTGATTCAAGTTGATGTATGGCAGAAGCCCCGACATCACTGTAAAGTAACTATCTTCCAATTAAAATGAAATATTCTAAAAAAAAGTGGTAAAAAATAAAAAAAAAATCAAAGAAACTTAAGTTTATTTTTTAAAAGATGGACAAAATTAATAAAATTATAGCCAAACACATTAAGTAAAAGAGGGAAAAGTCTCAAAAAATGTAAGAAGTTAAAATGAACACCACCGAAATACAAAGGAGCATTTAGGGAGTACTACAAGCAAGTATATGCCAGTAAATAGACAACTTGGAAGAAATGGACAAATTATTAGAAAGTTATAATCTCCCAAGACAAAACCAAGAAAAAATGGAAAAAAAAAAATAGGAACAGACCAACCACAAGTGCTGAAATTGAAACTCTGGCTAAAAAACTCCCAATAAATAAAGGATTATTTTCTTTTATTTTATTTTTATGAGTTCAGTCTGTATTTATTTATTTTATCTATTTTTATTAGTTGGAAACTAATTACTTTACAATATTGTAGTGGGTTTTGTCATACATTGACATGAATCAGCCATGGATTTACATGTATTCCCCATCCCGATCCCCCCTCCCACCTCCCTCTCTACCCAATTCCTCTGAGTCTTCCCAGTGCAGACAAGGTGACTTCATAGGCAAGTTCTATCAAACATTTAGAACTAACATCTATCCTTCCGAAAGTATTCCAAAAATTTCAAGGAAATGAAGACTTCCAAACTTATTCTATGAGGCCACCATCAATCTAATACCAAAACCAGATAAAGATATCACAAAAAATCAAAATTACAGAACAATATAACCAATGAACATAGATGCAAAAATCTTCAATGATATACTACCAAACCAAATCCAATAATCTATTAAAAGGGTCATACATCATACTCAAGTGGGATTTACCCAAGATGTGCCAGAATTCTTCAGTATCCACAAATCAATTGTTTTGATACATTATATCAACAAATTGAAGAACAAAACCAATATGATCATCTCAATAGACACAGAAAAATATTTTGACACAATTCAGCACCAATTTATGATAAAAACAACAACAACAACAACAACAAAAACTCTCTAGAGAGTGGACTTAAATGATGCATATTTCAACATAACAAAGACCATACATGACAAACCTACAGCTACAGCTAACACTGGTGAAAAGCTAACATTGGTGAAAAGCTGAAACTATTTCCCCTAAGAATAGGAACAAGACCAGGATGTCCACCACTAACATTGTTACTCAATGTGGTTTTAGAATTCCTAACCACAGCAAACAGAGAAGGAATAAAAACAAGAGGAATCTAACTTGGGAAAGTAGATATAAAACTGTCACTGGTTGCAGATGACATAATATTATACATAGAAAATCCTTAAAGGGCTACCACAAAGCAACAGAGCTAATCTATGACTTCAGTAAAGCTGCAGAATACAAAATTAATACACATCATGTAATACATACATAGGATGCATTTCTGTATACTAACAATGATAGAGCAAAAAGGGAAATTAAAGAAACAATCTCTTTTACTACCTGGGAATAAACCTATCTAATAAAGCAAAAGACCTGTATGCTGAAAACTACAAGATGCTGATGAAACAAATTGAAAATGACACAAAAAGATGGAAGAATAAATCATTTTCTTGGATTGGAAAAATCAATATTGTCAGAATGACTATATTATCCAATGCAACCTGCAAATTCAATACAAAACCTATTAAATTACCAATAACACTTTTCACAGAACTAGAGTAAAAAAAATAATAATAACTTTGTACAGACACCAAGTAGTCACAGCAAACTTGAGAAAGAAAAAAAAAATGGTGTAGCTGAGGAAACAAGCTCCCTGACTTCAGACTATACTAAAAATCTATATTCATAAAAGCAGTATGGTATGGTACAAAAACAGAAATATAAAGAGATAGAGTAGAACAGAAAGGCCAGAAATAAACCCATGCACTTTGGTCAATTAATCTATGGTAATGGAGACAAGAGTATACAACTGAAAAAAGACAGTCTCTTCAATATATTATGCTGGGAAAACTGAACAGTTACATGTAAAAAATAAGAAGTTAGTACATTCTTTAATACCTTACTCAAAAATAAACTCAAAATGGGTAAAATACTTAAATGTAAGACCAAATACTATGAAACTCCCAGGGAAAACATAGGCAGAACTCTTTTTGACATAAGTTGCAGCAATATATATATATATATATATATATATATGTATGTATGTATTCAATTCCTCTCTTAGAGTAATGGAAATAAAAGCAAAAATTAAAAACTGTAGCCTAAGTTCAAAAGCTTTTGCATAATTCAAGAAACCACAAATAAAACAAAAAGGTAATCCACAGAAAGGGAGAAAATATTAGGAAACCACATGACAGAGATAGGATTAATGTCTGAAATTTACAGGAACACACAAGGCCCAATATATTACAAAAAAAAAAAAAAAAACTTGATCCAAAAATGGGTAAAAGATCTAAATATACATTTACCCAAAGAAGAAATGCAGATGTCCAAAAAGAACATGAAGAGATGCTCCACATCACTAATGATTAGTAATGTAAATCAAATCTACAATGAAGCATAACCTTATACCAGTCAGAATAAGAGTCATCAAAATTATAATTGCTGGAAATAATAATTGCTGGAAAGGGAGTAGAAAAGAGAGAATCCTCTTACGTTGCTGGTAGGAATGTAAATTGGAACAGCCATTATGCAGAACAATATGGAAGTTCCTAAAGAACTAAAAATAGAGCTACCACATGATCCAGCCATCCCACTTCTTGGTGCATATCTGGAGGAAAGCATGGCTCAGAAGGATACATGCACAATAATCTTCATTACAGCACTGTTTACAATAGCAAAGACATGGAAACAACCTAATGTCCACTGAGAAATGTATAAAGTAGATGTGGTACATCTATACAGTGTAATATTACAAACTATTAAAAAGTGAAATAATGCCATTTTCAGCAGTATGGATGAACCTGGATATTATCATACTAAGTGAAATAAGACAGAGAATGGCAAATATATGATATCAGTTCTATGTGGAATAAAATAAAATGACACAAATGAATTTAGTTACAAAATAGAAACAGGGTTTTCAGTTCAAGATGGGAAAGTAGAAGGGCAAGCCCTCATATCCTTCTATGAGAGCAGCAAAATCATAACTATGTGTTGAACAGTCATCAAAAGGAAGATGCTGGAACCTATTAAAAAAAATCCACATCCAAAGACAAAGAAGCCACAGCAAGAAAGTAAGAAGGACACAATCATGATAAAATCAAATCCCACACCCACTGGGTGGGTGACAGACAAACTGGAGAACATTAATATTGAAGAAGTTCTCACACTGTTCTGAAGGTTCTGAACCCCATGCCAGGCTTTCCAGTCTCTGGATCTGACAAGGAGACTGGGAATCCCAGGGAATCTGACCTTGAAGGCCAGTGGGATTTGATTACAAGACTCCCACAGGACTAGGGGATACAAAGACTCCAGTCTTTGAGGGCACAAGCAAAATCTTGTGCACACTAAGACTCAGAGGAAAGGAGAAATTACCCCACAGGAGACTGAAAAAAATTACACGTTAGTGTTGGAGGGCTTCCTGTGGAGGCATGTGTTCCCAGGGGCTCACCACAGGGATGGGGGCACTGGAAGCAGCAGTCTGGGAATGTTGGCCTCTGAGTAAACCATTTTAACCCAACGATAGAGTCTGTAGACAATGAGGGTGGAGTTACCTCAGGCCAGAAAACTACTAGGGAGGGAACACAACTGCACCCATCAACAGATAATTGAATTAAAGCTTTACGGAGCAAGGTCCAGAAACAGAACATATTAAAAAGAGGTCGCAAGACATAGGGCTGATTTATGTTGAAGACTGACAGAAAATGACAAAATACTCTAAAGTAATTATCCTTCAAAAAATAAATAAATTTTTTTAAAAATAATACAAAGAGGAACTATACAAAAAAGATTTTAATGACCCAGATAACCATGATGGTGTGATCACTCACCTAGAGCCAGATATCCCAGAATGCGAAGTGAAGTGGTTCTTAGGAAGCAGCACTACAAACAAAGCTAGTGGAGGTGATGGAATTGCAGTTGGGCTATTTAATATCCTAAAAGATAGTGCTGTTAAAGGGCTGCACTCAATATGCCAGCAAATTTGGAAAACTCAACAGTGGCCACAGGACTGGAAAAGGTCAGTTTTCATTCCAATCCCAGAGGCAGTGCCAAAGAATGTTCAAACTACCATACAATTGCACTCATCTCACAAGCTAGGAAAGTAATACTTCAAAGTATGTGAACTGAGAACTTACTGATGTTCAAGCTAGATTTTAAAAAGTCAGAGGAACCAGAGATCAAATTGCCAACATCCACTGGATAATAGAAAAAGCAAGAGAGTTCCAGAAAAAAAAATAAAACATATACTTCTTCTTCATTGACTTCCCTGCAGACTTTGATTTTTTGGATCACAACAAACTGAAAGATTCTGAAAGAGATGGAATACCAGACCACCTTACCTCTCCTGAGAAATCTGTATGCAGGTCAGAAAGCAACAGTTAGAAGTTGACATAGACCAATGGACTGGTTCTAAATTGGAGAAGGAGGACATCAAGGCTGTATATCGGCACCCTACTTATTTAACTTTTATGCAGAGAACATCATGCGAAATTCCAGGGTGGATGAAGCATGAGCTGGAATCAAGTTTGCCAGGAAAAATATCAATAACCTCAGATATGCAGATGACACCACCCTTAAGCAGAAAGCAAAGAGGAACTAAAGTGCCCTTTGATTAAAGTGAAAGAGAAGAGTGAAAAAAACTGGCTTAAAATTCAACATTCAAAAAATGATTATGGCATATGGTTCCATCACTTCACAGCAAATAGATGGGGAAACAATGGAAACAGTGACATATTTTAGTTTTGGGGGCTCCAAAATCACTGCAGATGGTGACTGAAGCCATGAAATTAAAAGATGCTTGCTCCTTGGAAGAAAAGCTATGACCAACCTAAACAACATATTAAAAAGCAGAGACAATATTTTGCCAACAAAGGCCCATCTAGTCAAAGCTATGGTTTTTCTAATAGTATATATGGATGTGAGAGTTGGACCATAAAGAAATCTGAGTGCCAAAGAATTGATGTTTTTGAAATGTGGTATTGGAGAAGACTGTTCAGAATTCCTTGAACTACAAGGAGATCAAACCAGTCAATCCTAAATGAAATAAGTCCCAAATTTTCATTGGAAGTACTGATATTGGAGCTAAGGTTCCAATATTTGGCCATTTGATATGAAGAACTGACACATTGGAAAAGACCCTGATGCTGGGAAAGGGTGAAGGCAGGAGGAGAAAGGGATAATGCATGATGAGATGATTGGATGTGATCACCAACTCAATGAACATGAGTTTGAGCAAACTCTGGAAGTTGCTGATGGACAGGGAAATCTGGCATGCTGCAGTCCATGGGGTCACAAAGAGTCAGACATGACTGAGTGACTGAACCGATCTGACACCAGAGCAAGGCCTAGTTTTTCCAACCACCAATCCATCCCATCAGGAAGCTTACACAGGCCACTTATTCACCTCCATCAGAGAGCAGAAAAAACAAGCAAGAAGCACAGTCCCACAGAGACTAAAACAAAAACCACATTACAGAATGTTAATTAGCATATAAAAGCAGAAGGGCATGCCCCAGATGAAGGGCCAGGATAAAACCCCAGAAAAACAACAAAATGAAGTGTAGATAGACAATGTTTCTGAAAAAGAATTCAACATAATCATAGTGAAGGTGATTCAGGATCTTGGGAAAAGAATGGAGACAAAATTGAGAAGATGCAAGAAATGTTTACCAAAGACCTAGGACTAAAGAACAAACAAACAGATGAATAATACCCTAGAAGGAATCAATAGTAGATTAACTGAAGCAGAAGAATGGAGAACAGAATGGTGGAAATCAATGCTGCAGAACAGAATATACAAAACAGAATGAAAAGAAATGAAGATAGCCTAAAGAGACCTCTAGGACAACATTAAATGCACCTGTGTTTGCATTATAGGTTTCACAGAAGTAGAAGAGAGAAAGAACCTGAGAAAATATTTGAAGAGATAATAGCTCAAAACTTCCCTACCATAGGAATATAAATAGTCAATCAATTCCAGGAAGCACAGAAAGTCCCAGGCTGGATAAAGCCTAGGGACAACACACTGAGACACATAGTAATCAAACTGACAAAAAGTAAAGACAGATAAAATATTAAAAGCAACAAGAGAAAAACGACAACATAAAAGTGAACTCCCATCATGCTATCAGCTAGTTTTATTTGGCAGAAACCAGCATAAATCTGTAAAGCAATTATATTGAAATTGAAAATAAATATATAAATTTGAAAAAAAAAATAGTAAAGGAAAAAGAATCTCTAAAAGCCAAAAGGGAATGGTGTGATATATTTAAAATTATAAAAGGGAAGAATCTACAACCAAGAATACTCTACCCAGAAAGACTCTCATTCAGATTTTATGGAGAAATCAAAAGCTTTCCAGACAAGCAGACGTTCAGAGAATTCAATGCCACCAAACTAGCTTTACAATAAATGGTAAAGGAAATTCTCTATGTAAGAAACAAGAGAAGGAAAGATCTACCTATATAAAATAAACCCAAAATAATTAAGAATATGATAAGAAGATCATACATATTAATACTTCCCTTAAATGTAAATGGATTAAATGTACCAACCAAAAGAGGTAGACTGGCTGAGCAGATGAAAACTTGTGCATGTATGCATTTCCGTTACCATATCCCTCTGTTTGACCCCCCCAAATTGCATGTAATTATTTTACATTTTTAATTTAATCATGTTACTAGTATGATTTGCAATTGCAATTATCTTTTATTTTTTGTCTAGCTATTTATTGTCAAAACAGATAAACATCTTTCACTATTTTGATTATGTAACTGTTGCTCATTTAATACTATTGTATCATGATTGGTCAACAGAAAAATAATAGCATTCTATATCTCACACACACACACACATACACACACACACACACACACACACAAAAGAAGACTCACAGACTTAAGAACAAACTATGGTTATCAGAGAGGGAGGGTAGTGGGGGATAGATTTGGAGTTTGGGACTGACATGTACATACCACTATATGTAAAATAAGTAACTAACAAGGATCCTAATGTATAGCACCGAGATTTTTGCTCAGTATTCTGTAATGGGAAAATAATTTGTAAAAGAATAAATACATATATGTGTATAACTGAATCCCTTTTCTGTACACCTGAAACTAACAATATTTTCATCAACGATGCTGTAATAACAAATAAAAGTTTAAAAAAAGATGTTTCCAACATGATAAGTGAAGTCACTCAGACATGTTCGACTCTTTGTGACCCCATGGACTGTAGTCGACCAGGCTCCTCCGTCCATGAAATTTTCCAAGCAAGAGGACTGGAGCACGTTGCCATTTCTTCTCCAGGAGATCTTTCCGACCCAGGGATCAAATCCAGGTCTCCTGCATTGCAGGCAGACTCTTTACCATCTGAGCCTCAGAGAAGCCTCTCCAACATGATAAGGAGCATGTTAAAAATTCCAATATGAGCCTGAATCACTTATAAGTAAATAATAAAGTTTATAAACATCTGCATTAGTTTGGAAGCCTTCCATGTCTATGATGTATTTCTTTTCTTTTCTTTTTTTTTGTACATGGTATACATTCTCAACTATTAAGTATTTGTTTTTCTTCATATTCTAAACATATATTTCAAATGGATTTTGACCACTATACAGTTTCCTTGGTGACTCAGATGGTAAACCATTTGCCTGCAATGCGGGAGACCTGGGTTCAATCACTGGGTCGGAAAGATCCCCTGGAGAAGGAAATGGCAACCCACTCCAGTACTGTTGCCTGGAAAATTCCATGGACGGAGGACCCTGGTAGTCTACAGTCCATGAGGTCACAAAGAGTCAGACATGACTGAACAACTTCACAGAACCATGTAACTAATAATAATGAATGTACACAGGCTAATATTTTGGTTATATCATTTTTTGTTTTATCATATTATGCATGTATATAGTACCTAAATAAAAGAAATTCCAGCAAGCTTATATTGAGAAATAACAGTCACTTGGGTTGGCCTTTCCCTGCCCTAAACTCCTTTCTATAGATTAAAACATTTTCACTTCTTTTACATTGTTCTGAAGATATTTAATATTTCTAAATAATATGCTTGCTGCTCTTGTTCAGTCACTCAGTCATGTCCAACTCTCCTCAACCCTATGGACTGCATTATGCCAGGCTTCTCTGTGCATAATCTCCCGGATTTTGCGCACACTCATGTTCACTGAGTTGGTGTTGCCATCCAATCATTTCATCCTCTGCCATCTCCTTTTCCTCCTGCCTTCAATCTTTCCCAGCATCAGGGTCTTTTATAATGAGTTGGCTCTTCTTATGTGGCCAAAGTATTGGGGCTTCAGCTTCAACATCAGTCCTCCCAATAAATAGTAAGGGATGAGTTCCTTTAGGGTTGACTGGTTGGATCACCTTGCAGTCCAAGGAACTCTCAAAAGTCTACTCCAATGCCAGAGTTTGAAAGCATCAGTTCTTTGGCACTCAATCTTCTTTATATTCCAACTCTTACACCTGTACATGACTACTGTAAAATGTAATATTATATATTTATTGTTTCTTAAGTTTGCAATGTGAGATAATAAAAAAAGAGCAATATAGTGTAGTGTTTAAAAGCTCAGGCTTTTATTCTGGGCATACACACCGAGGAAACCAGATCTGAAAGAGACACGTGCACTCCAATGTTCATCGCAGCACTGTTTATCATAGCCAGGACATGGAAGCAACCTAGATGCCGATCAGCAGATGAATGGATAAGGAAGCTGTGGTACATATACGTACATATACACCACGGAATTCTACTCAGCCATTAAAAAGAATTCACTTGAATCAGTTCTAATGAGATGGATGAAACTGGAGCCCATTATACAGAGTGAAGTAAGCCAGAAAGATAAAGACCATTACAGTATACTAACACATATATATGAAATTTAGAAAGATGTTAATGATAACCCTATATGCAAAACAGAAAAAGAGACACAGAAGTATAAAACAGAATTTTGGACTCTGTGGGAGAAGGCGAGGGTGGGATGTTTCAAGAGAACAGCACTGAAACATGTATATTATCTAGGGTGAAACAGATCACCAGCCCAGGTTGGATGCATGAGACAAGTGCTCAGACCTGGTGCACTGGGAAGACCCAGAGGGATCAGGTGGAGGGGGAGGTGGGAGGGGGGATCGGGATGGGGAGTACATGTAAATCGATGGCTGATTCATTTCAATGTATGACAAAACCCACTACAATAATGTAAAGTAATTAGCCCCCAACTAATAAAAAAAATTAAATTAAAAAAAAAAGCTCAGGCCTTTAGGCAGCATAGATTTCTGTCTAAATGCTTCAGTTTTACCTACATGACCTTGGGCAAGTTATTTAAACCTTCTGAGTAATAACAGTTTTCAAATTCATAAAATGATGATAAGAGTACTTACATTATAGAGCAGTAAAAATTCAACTATTTAATGTATCTACCTCATTTAACATAGTGTTTCATGGGTTCAATAATTTGAGCCATATTATTGAGGTTTTTATTGTTTCATAACTATTGTTTTTGAATTTCTACTGTGGAAGACAGGAATTTATCTTTGTACCAACCCAGTCCTCCCCCCTGCCATAAACACACAAACAGATTTATCCATTACAAGTATCTTTGGTTGAGAAGCTCTACTTCAAGTAGTAATTCTAGTTTTCTTCCTTTTTGTCTCCACCATATCATCATGTGACTCCAGGTGTTATCAAGTGGTTACATTGTATTTCAGACAATTAGAAAAGGAAAAGAACATTCATGGGAGTTTTCAGAAACAACATTTTCATGTGGAAGCAAACATCACTTCCACTCACATTTATTTTTCAAGAACTAGTTATATAATCATATATATGTATATATACCTATATATAAATATATATTTCTTAGCAAAACTCTATTAGCCTTTGCCTTGCTTAATTCCATACTCCAATGCCAAATTTGCCTATTACTCCAGGTGTTTCTTGACTTCATATTTTTGCATTCCAGTTTCCTATAATGAAAAGGACATCTTTTTTGTGTGTTAGTTCTAAAAGGTCTTGTAGGTCTTCATAGAACCTATCAACTTCAGCTTCTTCAGCATTACTGGTTGGGGCATAGGCATCATCACCATGATATTGAATGGTTTGCCTTGGAAACGAACAGAGATCACTCTGCCATTTCTGAAATTGCATTCAAGTACTGCATTTCGGACTCTTTCGTTGACCATGATGACTACTCCATTTCCTCTAAGGGATTTCTGCCCACATTAGTAGACATAATGGTCATCTGAGTTAAATTCACCCATTGCAGTCCATTTTAGTTCACTGATTCCTAGAATGTCGATGTTCACTTTTGCCATCTCCTGTTTGACCACTTTCAATTTGTCATGATTCAGGGACCTAACATTCCATGTTCCTATGCAATATTGTGCTTTACACCATTGGACCTTGCTTCTGTCACCAGTCACATCCCCAACTCGGTATTGTTTTACTTTGGTTCCATCCCTTCATTCTTTCTGGGGTTATTTCTCCTCTGAGCTCCAGTAGCATATTGGGCACCTACCGACCTGGGCAGTTCCTCTTTCAGTAACCTAGCATTTTGCCTTTTCATAGTGTTCATGGGGTTTTCAAGGCAAGAATTCTGATGTGCTTTGCCATTCCCTTCTCCAGTGGACCACATTCTGTCAGACCTTTCCACCATGACCCATCTGTCTTGGGTGGCCCCATACAGCAAGGCTTAGTTTCATTGAGTTAGACAAAGCTGTGGTCCATGTGATCAGATTGGCTAGCTTTCTGTGATTATGGACTCAGTGTGTCTTCCCTCTGATACTCTCTTGCAACACCTACCGTCTTGCTTGGGTTTCTCTTACTTTGGATGAAGGGTATTACCTCACGGCCCCCCTCCTGACTTTGAACATGGAGTAGCTCCTCATTGTGGCCAAACATGGAGAAACTCTGTAGAGTCAGCAAAAGCAAGATTGGGAGCTGACTGTGGCTCAGATCATGAACTCCTTATTGCCAAATTCAGACTTATAGTGAAGAAAGTAGGGAAAAACACTAGACCATTCAGGTATGACCTAAATCAAACCCCTTATAATTATACAGTAGAAGTGAGAAATAGATTTAAGGGGCTAGATCTGATAGAATATGTGATGAACTACAGATGGAGGGTGGTGACATTGTACAGAAGACAGCGATCAAAATCATTCCCATGGAAAAGAAGTGCAAAAAAGCAAAATGGCTGCCTGAGGAGGCCTTACAAACAGCTTTAAAAAGAAGAGAAGTGAAAAACAAAGGAGAAAAGGAAAGATATTCCCATTTGAATGCAGTGTTCCAAACAATAAAAGGAAAGATAAGAAGGCTTTCCTCAGCAATCCATGCAAATAAATAGAGAAAAATAGCAGAATGGGAAGGACTAGAGATCTCTTCAAGAAAATTAGAGATACCAAGGGAACATTTCATGCAAAGATGGGCTCGATAAAAAACAGAAATGGTATGGACCTAACAGAAGCAGAAGATATTAAGAAGAGGTTGCAAAAATACACAGAAGAACTGTACAAAAAAGGTCTTCATGACCCAGATAATCATGATGGTGTGATCACTCACCTAGAGCAAGACATCCTGGAATGTGAACTCAGGTGGACGTTAGAAAGCATCACTACGAACAAAGCTTGTGGAGGTGATGGAATTCCAGTTGAGCTATTTCAAATCCTGAAAGATGATGCTGTGAAAGTGCTGCACTCAATATGCCAGCAAATTTGGAAAATTCAGCAGCGGCCACAGGACTGGAAAAGGTCCATTTTCATTCCAATCCCTAAGAAAGGCAATCCCAAAGAATGCTCAAACTACCACACAGTTGCACTCATCTCACATGCTAGTAAAGTAATGCTCCAAATTCTCTAAGCCATGCTTTAGCAATACATGAACCGTGAACTTCCAGATGTTCAAGCTGGTTTTAGAAAAGGCAGAGGAACCAGAGATCAAACTACTAAAATCCTCTGGATCATGGAAAAAGCAAAAGAGTTTGAGAAAAACATCTATTTCTTCTTTATTGATTATGCCAAAGCCTTCGACTTTATGGATCACAATGAACTGTGAAAAATTCTGAAACAGAGGGGAATACCAGACCACCTGAACTGCTTCTTGAGAAATCTGTATGCAGGTCAGGAAGCAACAGTAAGAACTGGGCATGGAACAGCAAACTGGTTCCAAATAGGAAAAGGAGTACATCAAAGCTGTATATTGTCACCCTGCTTATTTAACTTATATGCAGATTATATCATGAGGAACGCTGGGCTGGAGGAAGCACAAGCTGGAAACAAGATTGCCAGAATAAATATCAAGAAACTCAGATATGCAGATGACAGCACCCTTATGGCTGAAAGGGAAGAGGAACTAAAAACCTTCCTGATGAAAGTGAAAGAGGAGAGTGAAAAAGTTGGCTTAAAGCTCAACATTCAGAAAACTAAGATCATGGCATCTGGTCCCATTACTTCATGGGAAATAGATGGGGAAATAGTGGAAACAGTATGAGACTTTTTAGGGGGGAGGGGCTCCAAAACCACTGCTGATGGTGATTGCACCCATGTAATTAAAAGACACTTACTCCTTGGAAGGAAAGTTATGACCAACCTAGATAACATATTAAAAATTAGAGACATTAGTTTTACAACAGAGGTCTGTCTTGTCCAGGCTATTGTTTTTCCAGTGGTCATGTACGGATGTGAGAGCTGGACTTCAAAGAAAATTGAGCACTGTAGAATTCATGCTTTTTAACTGTGGTATTGGAGAAGACTCTTGAGAGTCCCTTGGACTGCAAGGAGATCCAACCAGTCCATCCTAAAGGAGATCAGTCCTGGGTGTTCATTGGAAGGACTGATGCTGAAGCTGAAACTCCAGTACTTTGGCCACCTCATGGAAAGAGTTGACTTATTGAAAAAGACCGTGATGCTGGGAAGAATTGGGGGAGGAGGAGAAGGGGATGACAGAGGATGAGATGGCTGGGTTGTATCACCAACTCGATGGACGTGAGTTTGAATAAATTCCAGGAGTTGGTGATGGACAAGGGGGCTTGGTGTGCTGCGATTCATGGGTTCACAAATAGTCGGACACGACTGAGCAACTGAACTAAACTGAACTTATATATATATATATATATATATATATATATATATATATATATATATATATATTTTTTCTAGTCTTATTCTTACTGCTACAGAGAGTGAACACTAACATTTGATGGATAGCTACCTGATCTGCCAGAAATACTCATTATGTACCTGGAACTGTGAGATTCAACATACAGTAGATTTTCATTAAACTTTTAGTTTTTGAAATAAGTAAAAGACTAATTATAGTTTATAAAGGTACACACCTGCATACACAAAACATATGGAAAAAGATATTCAGAAAAGATGACTTTCTCCCCTAGTACATTGCTAGCTATATTGATATGCTGCCCTATTTGGATAGTCTAGTAAATAATTAATAAAAATTCTCAGCATGCTTTCATAAATATTAAATCATGTTTCTAAATCATGCAGAATTCAAAAGGAGATATAAAATATCTGTTAGATAAAAAGAGATGGTGCAGATTTTTATGTTTTTACAACTTGAGAGCTAACATAATTTTGTCATGAAAATAAGTCATCAATCTATCCAGTTTAGGACATTAGAAATCTTCCCTTTGATAGCACAAACATATAACCTTGGAAAACGATTTAACCATTAAAAGTGATGAAATATAACTATAGTCTTAGACCAAGAGGAAAAGCTCTATTAATTGCATTTTATACACTTACATGTGTCAAATTAAAATATTATATTTTTTAATGTAGACAATATCAGGTCCAGTTTTGTGACAAACATCACAGTAAAATAAAGTACTAACAAAATAAAAAATGCTTGTAGTTTGAAAATATATGTTCCTCACTACATTTGATATATGAAAATTCTGAGATGGATAAATATTTGATATGTATTGAGAAATATATTGGAATCTTACAATTCATTATAGAAAGCTCCTTGTTATAATAATCTTAACACTCTGAGCAACTACGGAAAATACAGTTTTGATATTTTTTAAATGTAAATTTAAAATAGAAAAGTCATATTTAATTCACTTCTTAAGAATATATATTTATCCTTTTAGTTTTCTGGAATTAAGCTGCAGGAGTTGCTTGTATATTTTTTAGATTAATCCTTTGTCTGTTGCTTCATTTGCTATTATTTTCTCCCATTCTGAAGGCTGTCTTTTCATCTTTCTTATAGTTTGCTTTGTTGTGCAAAAGCTTTTAAGTTTAACTAGGTCCTATTTATTTATTTTTGCTTTTACTTCCAATATTCTGGAAGGTGGGTCATAGAAGTTCCTGATGTCATTTATGTCGGAGAGTGTTTTGCCTATGTTCTCCTCTAGGAGTTCTATAGTTTCTGATCTTACATTTAGATCTTTAATCCATTTTAAGTTTATTTTTGTGTATGGTATTAGAAAGTGCTCTAGTTTCATTCTTTTACAAGTGGTTGACCAGTTTTCCCAGCACCATTTGTTAAATAGGTTGTCTTTTCTCCATTGTGTATTATTCCCTCCTTTGTCAAAGATAAGGTGTCCATAGGTATGAGGATTTATCTCTGGGATTTCTGTTCTGTTCTATTGATCTATATTTCTGTCTTTGTGCTAGTACAATACTGTCTTAATGACTGTGGCTTTGTAGTAGAGCCTGCAGTCAGGCAGGTTGATTCCTCCAGTTCCATTCTTCTTTCTCAAGATTGCTTTGGCAATCTTCTTTTTTTTTTTTTTGTATTTCCATACAAACTGTGTAATTACTTGTTCTTGTTCTGTGAAAAATACCGTTTGTATCTTGATAGGGATTTCATTGATTCTAGATATTGCTTTGGTTACTATACTCATTTTCACAATATTGATTCTTCCAATCCATGAACATGGTATATTTCTCCATCTGTTTGTGTCCTCTTTGATTTCTTTCATCAGTGTTTTATAGATTTCTTTATATAAGCCTTTTGTTTCTTTAGGTAGACCCAATCAAAAAATGGCCAAAATCTAAACAGACATTTCCCCAGAGAAGACATACAGATGGCTAAAAAACACATAAAAAGATGCTCAACATCACTCATTATCAGAGAAATGCAAATCAAAACCACAGTGAGGTACCATTACACCCCAGTTAGAATGGCTGCTATTCAAAAGTCTACAAGCAATAAATGCTGGAGCGCATGTGGAGAAAAGGGAACCCTCTTATACTGTTGGTGGGGATGCAAAGTAGTACAGCCACTATGGAGAACAGTGTGGAGATTCCTTAAAAAAGCTGGAAATAGAGCTGCCATATGACCCAGAAATCCCACTCCTGGGCATACACACCGAGGCAACCAGAACTGAAAGAGACACGTGCACCCCAATATTCATTGCAGCACTGTTTATAATAGCCCAGACATGGAGGCAACCTAGATGCCTATCAGCAGATGAATGGATAAGGAAGCTATGGTACATATAAACAATAGAACATTACTCAGCCATTAAAAAGAATACATTTGAATCAGTTTTAATGAGATGGATGAAACTGGAGCCCATTATATAGAGTTAAGTAAGCCAGAAACATAAAGACCAATTCAGTATACTAACACATATATGTAGAATTTTAAAAGATGGTAACAATAACCCTATTGTGCAAAACAGAAAAAGAGACACAGAAGTATAGAACAGACATTTGGACTATGTGGGAGCAGGCGAGGGTGGGATGTCCTGAGAGAATAGCATTGAAACAAGTGTACTATCAAGTGTGAAACAGATCGCCCGCCCAGGTTGGATGCATGAAACAAGTGCTCAGGGCCGGTGCACTGGGAAGACCCAGAGGGATGGGATGGAGAGGGAGGTGAGAGGGGGAGATCAGGATGGGGAACACATGTAAATCTATGGCTGATTCATGTCAATGTATGGCACAAGCCACTACAATATTGTAAAGTAACTGGCCTCTAACTAATATAAATAAATGAAAAAAAAATAAAAAGAATAAATATTTATCCTTTTGTATACAACATTATAGTGAAAATGACATCTTGATTTACGTATACTCTAAAATCAGTCCGATTTTCACATTGAGGTGTTTTAATTTGCTTCTCTTGGGTATCCCTTTGGGGACTGAAGTTAACTTTAGCTTTTCAGAGAGGAAACTTTTATACTCATGAAAATTATTTAGGGAATCTCACAAGATAAGTTTTATGAAGAAGCACATGTCTGAAATGTATTCAGTATATGTATGTTAGGCTGTTTCCTTAAATGGACAGTAATTACTTCCCATTGGATAATTATTAATTGAGGTCCTTTTGTGTATCCAATATTCTTTCATAAGTCAGTGATGCAACAGAAAAACAACACAATGTGTCCTCTGCTGCAGAGTTTACTAGTTTGCAAGAAGGCACTGTAATATTGTATATTGCCTATATATTATATACATATATGCAACTTGTTATTAGTGTTTCTGGTCAAATACAATAGATTTTTTTTTTTTAATATTTGGAAGAGAATAATTTATTTTTCTACCACAAAAGTAGAGAAGTTTCTCATTTAAAAGAGGAATACAAGGGAGAAAACAGCTGTATTTCAAGGATAACAGACATTTTAAAACCACTATTATTAGTATAAAAGTAGTGACGGAAATCACCAGGGATTCTTAATAGACCTACTCTTAAAATATTCTGACAAAAGTTAAAACTTCTCTGGCTTGCCCTTGTAGGGGCCCTTTTGCATTGATAAATTTATCTTTTATAAACTGTCTCACATGGGATAAAAATTATGGTTTTTGGTTTCCAAACACAAACACAAATCATGCTTTACTTATCATGGAATGAGACCAAACCAAATATACTTGCTCAAAACGTTAGAGTTATTTATCATTTAGAAGTAATCTTGTATTTGAACAAACACAATCTCAAGAAGCAAAAGCCAATCTATAACTTTATTATTATCCCAGGGTACATTCTTCCTGAGCCCCCGTTAGAAAAACACTCAGCATTTTAGTCCATGAGGCCTCTTGAGTGTGGTGCAGAGGAAGTAGCCTGTAGCCTAAGTAAAAAGTAGGGGTTACTATGGGTGAGGTTGGCAGAAGTTGGAGCTCAGTCTGTATTGCTGCTGCTAGGTCGCTTCAGTCGTGTCCAACTCTGTGTGACCCCATAGACAGCAGCCCAACAGGCTCCACTGTCCCTGGGATTCTCCAGACAAGAACACTGGAGTGGATTTCCATTTCCTTCAGTGCATGAAAGTGAAAAGTGAAAGTGAAGTCGCTCAGTCGTGTCCAACTCTTGGCTACCCCATGGACTGCAGCCTACCAGGCTCCTCCATCCATGGGATTTTTCAGGCAAGAGTACGGGAGTGGGTTGCCAATGCCTTCACTATCAGTCTGTATTATCTATCCCCTTTTTTGATTCTTGGCCTCCTCTGTCAGATGCTGAAACTACTCCAGCCTCACATCTTTTCTCTATGTTTCCAACCAAGATGTAAATTTATGAATATCCATGATAGATTATTTTGAAAGGCTTGCCAGAAAGCCACTCAGCTTAAAAATATATTTACCAGTTGTGGAGGACTTATGATATTTCCTATTTCCTATCTGGCATATCCTCATTTTAAGTGCTGTAACACAAACACAGAAATCCTGGAATGTATTTTCACTAGCCTCATGTTTTTACAACTTGGTCAAAGTTTTGGATTTTGTCCCAACTTATTACAGGTTCTGCAAAACCTATCTTCTTTCTTTCCTCATGCATATTTCTCTGTCTGGTTGCCTGAGCATGTCTGGATGGGCATGTCTGGAATTCCCATCATCTTTCCAATTATCTCTCTCTTAAATATCACATTTTATTTATCTTTTAAGGCCAAACTAAACATTGTCTCTTTCATGAAATTCTCCCTTACTCTTCCAACAAGAATAAATCTCTATTCTCCTGAACTACTGTAGAAATTTACTTTCCATTTTATGGCATTAATCATCTTCTACCTTGTTATTATTTCTGTATTATTTTTGTTCTCTTTCTTAATTGTTGACATGGATCTTGCTAGCAGGAAACAATTAGATTTATTGCATTTCTACTATGCTCAACACAGGACTTTGCACTTTTTGCTGTTCAAAAATATTGGTTGATAATCTGAATTTCCGATTTCATTGTATAACCTTGCAATTCTCAGCCTAGTTAATTCACTACACATACTTGCATAAACTGTTTAGGTTTCCCAGTTATAATTACTGATTTTACTTTCCACTGTCACCCTTGGCATTATCTGCTCTGCACACTTTGTTGCCTAAAATCTCTCACATAATTGATCCTAAGTGAGATGAGATTATCATGTCTCATGGTGGCCTTTCTCTAAACCCAGAAAAGAAGTATTCAGCACCTACTGAAAGGTAAAACAGTTCTTTACCATAGGGGTACATATTGCTTCCCCTTTTTCCTGGGAAAATCTGGATTTATAGGAGCAAGTTCCACATGTGACATATCTGAATACTATGTGCCCCCAGTGTAAATGAGACTATCTAACCCTAATTTCAAGCATACCTTTATGAGTTGTTTTCTTAAGGCATACTTTAACTTCAGTGGTAAAGAATCCAGCTGCCAATGCAGAAGACATGGGTACAAACCCTGGGTTGGGAAGATCCCCTGGAGAAGGAAATCACAACCCACTCCAGTATTCTTGCCTGGGAAATCTCATGGACAGGGGAGTCTATCAAGTTATAGTTCACAAGGTCTCAAAGAATCAGATATGACTTAGCAACTAAACAACAACAACAAGTAATACAATGTTTAATGATCATTGGAATGAAAATACAGTTTGATCATCATTGAATTTAAAACTGGAGGAATATTTGAGATCAGTGTATTCAAAGTCCTTATGTGGAACCTGATAAGTGAAGCTATTTAAGTGGCTTGGCCAAGTCTTAGAAAAACGATCTCCAGAGAAAGCTCAACTACTAATGTCCTAGCCTATACCTCAGTAATTTTTTAATCAATTTTTTTCTTTGGAAAGTTTTTCTACTTTAACCATATTTGTTTATTTAATGTTTCAAAAGCCATACTGTATAAATTAGAGTCCTCAAGTCCAGAAATATTGAAGCTATCTACATAGAGCTCCAGATTTCATCAAGACATAAAGATGGGAAAGGAATGCATCAAGGCTGTATATTGTCAACTTGTTTAGTTAACTTATATGCAGAGTACATCATGTGAAATGGCAGGCTGGATGAAGCACAAGCTGGATTCCGGATTGAATCAATAACCCCAGATATGCAGATGACATCATCCTTATGACAGAAAGTGAAGAGGAGCTAAAGAGCTTCTTGATGAAAGCAAAAGAGGAGAATGAAAAAAAATGGCTTTAAATTCAACATTTAAAAAACAAAGACCATGGCTTCTGGTCCCATCACCTCATGGCATATAGATGAAGAAACAATGGAAACAGTGACAGACTTTATTTTCGTGGGCCCCAAAATCAACTGTGGACAGTGACTGTAGCCATGAAATTAAAAGACACATAAAAAAATAAAAATAAATAAACAAAAGACACTTGCTCCTTGGAAGAAAAGCTATGACAAACCTAGACAGTGTTTTAAAAAGCAGAAACATTACTTTGCTGATAAATGCCTATATAGTCAAGCTATGGTTTTACCAGTAGTTGTGTATGGATGTAAGAGTTGAACTGTAAGGAAGGCTGATCACCAAAGAATTGATGCTCTTGAACTGTGGTGTTGGAGAAGGCTCTTGATTGTCCTTTGAACTGCAAGGAGACCAGTCAGTCCTAAAGGAAATCAGTCCTGAATATTCATTGGAGGGACTGATTCTGAAGCTGAAGCTCCAATACTTTGGCCACCTGATTTGAAGTGACAACTCATTGGAAGAGACTCTGATGTTGGGAAACATAGAAGACAGGAGAAGAAAGGGATGACAGAGGACAGGATGTTTGGATGGCATCACCAACTCAATGGATATGAATTTAAGCAAGCTGTGGGAGATTGTGAAGGACAGGGAAGCCTGGCATGCTACAGTCCATGGGGTTGCAAAGAGTCAGACATGACTGAGCAAGTGAACAAGAACAACAACAAACAAAGATCGTGACTTTCTTTTTTTACTTAGTATGTTTATTTCCTACAGACAAGCTGGAGAAATAAGACAGGGCCACATGGTCAAGAAATAATTTAACAGAATGATATTGTGTAAATCACAACCTGAGCAGGGATCATTATGTTCTAACCCAAATGTTAGGTAAAACAGAATACATGTTGAATTGTTATTTGTCTAGTTAAGATTAAATCATCTGCTGTAACTGTTTTATAAATATTCTATTAAAAATATTTGCTTAGAGCTCTGTGAAGGTAAAATTACCTCAGAATTTAGAATGCTCTCTCAAAGGTTCACAAATTACGAAAGGGGATCTGTGGAGATTATCCATCATTGGAGTTCATTTTCCTTTAGAGAATCAAGGTAAAATAAAGTGTATTAATAGCTTTTTTCATATACTTTTTATTTATCAATAATTTTTATCATAAGGGAAAGACTAGATGAAAGTTGCTGAATATATATAAAAGAATCCCAATAGAAGAGACCAAAGGAGGGGTACATGATTTTTTTTTCCTGAAAGGGAAATTAACATTTTTATCTTGTAAGCCAGGAAAATGTGCCTAAATTCCAAGTGCTTAAGTAAATATTGTGTCTTGTCTTTTCTTAACAGAGGTACAAAAACCTTAACGAGTTTATATTTGTAAAACATTTTGGATATCTCATTTGAAACATATTAGAAGCAGAAACTGCAATATCTTGTTCGGAATAATTTGAAAATTTTCCACTTAACGCAACTAATGTAACAAGCTAATCTAGCTGGCAGCAGATATATTTAATGTTTCAAAATGCATACGATTACTGTTTTGTTTTTTCTGTGCTGTTCCTAGGCAGCACTCCGCTTATCTTAATTTAGCAATGAATATTGTTCTCACGACAGTTTTGGCTATTTCTCACTCAGAGAAGACACAGGATTGCCAAAAGAAAATTAAAGTAGTCCTTTCTATCTACTAAGTTTAAGATGATGGGATTTGTTTTATATTAATCACAATAGCTATAGACAAATTTCTCTAGGAGTAACTATATTACTATTTATATCTTCTTTATTATAAAGTAGAATAACTGTACATTTTTTTCAATGCCAAACATTTTTTTTTTTTTTAAGCAGGGGTCTAATTCATTGGTTCCTTATCTAGATTTTGGGCTTCTTTGTTGGCTCAGATGGTAAAGAATGTGCCAGCAATTCAGGGGACCTGAATTCAATCCCCGGGTAGGGAAGATACCCTGGAGAAAGAAATGGCTATCCACTCCAGTATTCTTACTTTGAAAATTACATGAACAGGGGAGCCTGTTCATGTAGGCAGCCTATATATTCCATGGGGTCATAAAGAATTGGCATGAATGAGCAACTAACACTTATGTAGTTTCTAATTCTTGGATGCAAAGTATCATGCTGCATCAGTGTACTGATGCGAATGGAGAACATATAAGTATTTTATGTACCATGATATAAGACATACTTAGTCACACATTCAATTTATTAATAAATGGACATAATAAATTAATAAACAATTTATTAATAAAAAACATTTGCTCATTCAGTCTCCTCCCTCTGGCTATCTCTGTCTATTCTTTCTCTCCATATTTCTTGCCAACAATCTGTTTTTCTCTGTCCTTCTGTCTTACACATATGAATGTGCACACATATAATACCTTCAGTTTCTTTCTTTTTTTGTAAATTAATTTATTTGAATTGGAGGCTAATTAGTTTACAATATTCTAGTGGGTTTTGCCATACATTGACATGAATCAGCCATGTGTACAAGTGTCCCCCATCCTGAACTCCCCTCTCACCTCCCTCCCAATCCCATCCCTAAGGGTTGTCCCAGTGCACCGGCCCTGAGCACCCTGTCTCATGCATCAAACCTGACTGACAATCTTATTTCACATATGATAATACACATGTTTCAGTGCTACTCTCTCAAATCATCCCACCCTTGCTTTATCTCATGGAGTCCAAAAGTCTGTTCTTTACATCTGTGTTTTTGCTGTCTTGCATATAGTGTCATCATTACCATCTTTCTAAATTCCATATATATGTGTTAGTATACTGTATTGGTGTTTTGCTTTCTGACTTACTTCGTTGTGTATAATAGGTTCCAATTACATCTACCTTATTAAAACTGATTCAAATGCATTATTTTTGATAGCTGAGTAATATTCCATTGTGTATATGTACCACAGCTTTCTTACCATTCATCTACCAATGGACATCTAGGTTGCTTCCATGTCCTAGCTATTGTAAACAGTGCTGAGATGAACACTGGGGTACACATGTCTCTTTCAATTCTGGTTTCCTCAGTGTGTATGTCCAGCAGTGGCATTGCTGGGTTGTATGGCAGTTTCATTTCCAGTTTTTTAAGGAATCACTACACTGTTCTCCATAGTGGCTGCACTACTTTGCATTCCCACCAACAGTTAAGAGCATTCCTTTTTCTCTGAACCCTCTCCATCATTTACTGTTTGTAGACATTTTGACAGCAACCATTCTGACCAGCATGAGATGGTACTTCATTGTAGTTTTGATTTGCATTTCTCTGATAATGAGTGATGTTGAGCATCTTTTCAAGTGTTTGCTAGCCATCTTTGGAGAAATGGCCCTTTAGTTCTTTGACCCATTTTTTGATTGGGTCATTTATTTTTCTGGTATTGAACTGCATAAGCTGCTTGTATATTTTTTAGATTCTTTGTCAGTTGATTCATTTGCTATTATTTCTCCCATTTGGAAGGCTGTCTTTACACCTTGTTTATAGATTCTTTCATTGTGCAAAAGCTTTTAAGTATAATCAGGTCCCATTTGTTTATTTTTGCTTTTATTCCCAATATTCTGGAAGGTGGGTCATAGAGGATCCTGCTGTGATTTATGTCAGAGCATGTTTTGCCTATGTTTTTCTCTACGAGTTTTACAGTTTCTGCTCTTATATTTAGATCTTTAATCCATTTTGAGTTTATTTTTGTGTATGGTGTTAGAAAGCGTTCTAATTTCACTCTTTCACAAGTAAATGACCAGTTTTCCCACCACCACTTTTTAAAGAGATTGTCTTTTCTCCATTCTCTATTCTTGCCTCCTTTGTCAAAGATAAGGCTTCCATTGGTGTGTGGATTTATATTTGGGCTTTCTATTTTGTTCCATTGATCCATATTTCTGTCTTTGTGCCAGTACCATACTGTCTTGATGACTGTAGCTTTGTAGTATAGTCTGAAGTCAGGTAGGCAGATTCCTCCAGTTCCATTCTTCTTTCTCAAGATTGCTTTGACTGTTCAAGGGTTTTTTTTGTATTACTGTACAAATTGTGAAATTATTTGTTCTAGTTCTGTGAAAAATACCATTGGTAGCTTGACAGGGATGCCATCCAATTTATAGATTCCTTTGAGTAGTATACTCATTTTCACTCTATTGATCCTGCAAATCCATGAACATGGTATGTTTCTCCATCTATTTGATTTATTTCATCAGTGTTTTATAATTTTCTATATACAGGTCTTTTTTTCTTTAGGTAGATTTATTCTTGAGTATTTTATTCTTTTTGTTGCAATGGGGAATGGGATCATTTCCTTAAATTTCTCTTTTTGTTTTCTCATTTTTAGTGTATAAGAATGCAAGGGATGTCTGTGTGTTGATTTTATATCCTGCAATTTTACTGTATTAATTGATTAGCTGTGCTAATTTTCTGAATAACTTCAGTTTCTATTTGATTAGATTAATAGAAATGTGCTTTTGGAGAGAATGTGTGGTAGACTATGACTGGACAACCCCATTTCAATATGACTGATGAACAGTAAAATAGAGAAGTTTTTAATCAATCAAATGTTTTTGTTGTTAAAAATTCATAGATGACCCTTAGTTGAGACCATGATTTCAGATCAACTTCTTAAATTTCAGTTCATTGCAGCAACTGTTCTTTAAAATAATATAAATATTTTTTTTTCACAATAGTTTCATTAGTTGTGTGTTAAGGACATTCAGAATAATATCTCCTGAACTACTGTGAGAATCTATAAGGGAGGTTTTCTGCTTAGATTATAATGAAAATAACAAGAATTAATTATGGTAATGAAGAGGTTTCTATAATAAGTGTTAAAGAAATAGCTTCAACATATTTAGAATAAACTTTTTATTCTATAAAAGGGATTATCTTACACAAATAACTATGTTTTTGATTCAAGGTTGATTGTTGAAAAATGCTGAGTTTATTTTAATATATTGCTTTACAAAAATATTTTCTTATCTAATCATTATGCATCTTGTGGAATTCCCTCCTATTGTTGTCCCACAAAGACAAATTTAGTAATTTTCAAGAAAGGAAAGAAAATTTCTGTCATTGCTTAAACCAGCACTTTTTCCCTCAAACTGTGTTTACTTTTGTAGTCTCAACAGTGAGGCAGGCACGTTTTTCATGTAAATGACATGTGATTAAGGAGAGTTACTTTGACAGTTACTCTCTTGTGTTGCCTCGATATCTGTGGATTAATAGTGCATGTAGTATGTGATGTTGCTGATAAAGTGCAATCAATTGGAGTTTTTCAGCTAAATTTAAAGCTGAATTTCAGAGACCATAGAGAGGTACAAAGTGAAAGAAAAATTAAAAATATTCTATGTTAATGTCAATCGACATAGATCTTGAAAAGGCAAATGCAGCAGCACTAACTTTGAAGACAGAGTAGTTCACAGTCAGCTTAACTGAGAATTGTACTGTTATTATAAGTAAAAGATTTATTTCCCTGAAAAGGGGGAACTGGATAATCAATAAAATAAAAATGGAAATCCCTTTCAAAGATATGATTTAAGTAATGGCATTTAAGCAATTTTTATAAAGTATTATTCACAGAATGCTTCACAGTGATTAAAAAAAATACAGCTATATACTCTTGTAATTCTCATCTGGAAACACATTTTGTTAAATGACACAAAGTTGTATGAATTAAATATAAAAGGTATATTAAATCATCAAGATACCTGATGTTTACATTGTGAGTGCTTCATACATATTTATGAAGTGAGTAGATAAAATTTTTTCAGATGTTTTTCAATATATGTATACAAATTATTTCATATTTCACTTTCATCTGGGTATTCCAGTGGCATAAGTTTAGTGATCAATGTTCATCCCCTTAGAAAGCAGTATTACACTGAGAATAAAATGTGTATAAACTCCCTAAATTTTTGTTCTCTTTCTTTGCTCTCAATTATGACATTATTAAAGCATTTTTTAAATTCCTAGTCCTACTTCCTCCCTTTTTCTCTGATTATTTTTCTTTGTGCTTCTCCTTCTTCTATGTTTCTACATCCTGTTTCAATGTATTATATCACCTCTCACACTGTATTTTATTTTATTTTATTGTTATTTTATTGCTTGTATTTTTTACCAAATTGTTGCCTGAGGAAAGAGTCTGTGGCTTGTTCACCTATATCCCCATTACTTTGAACATAGATGAGTGAGCTGATCAATGAAATCTTAATTTCTGAAAAAGCAAGTGCAAAGTACAAAGATACACTTCTAAATTAAAAAAGCACAAACACTATTAATAAAGTTAATGCATGTTTTAAAAAACATACAGTTAAAAAGATTTGTGTTTCTTGAGACTCTTAGATGTGCTAAGATATTTTTGGTATATCCATCCATTTAATCTTCACACATACACACATGCACTTCTTGTAAAATGTATCTTTGTACTTATTTTAAAGATATATACATTAAGGATTAGAGAATTCAAGTAATTTTCCCAGTCTTCTAGCTACTGAATAATAGACCTGGAACTGGAATCCATGTTTTCCAGACTTCAAAGACTCACACTCTTTCTATAGTGCAATACTCACGTTGCTAAAAAAACAACTTCTCATTTTTGCAAGATTTTAGAAATCATTAAAAACACTTGATTTTTACTGAATTAGATTGCATGCCTCAGTCTCATTTGGGATACAGGATGGAGGATATTTATCCCCCAGAACACATGGCCCTCCCCAGGTAACCCCAAGGACTCAAATCTCCCTCTTAAAACTGAATTATATGAAGAATTGAAGATCCAGAAAAGCTATATGAGCAAAACTTACAGACTTTGCTTTTCTTAGGAAATGAGCAATTATTTCATCCAAAGGCACACAAACCCAACCCAACCAAACAGCTCTATTCAAAGCTGAAACCTTTCATGTCCACAGAGGAAAAATCAGCCACTGAAATCTTAAAGATAGTGATTAACATAGCCCTGGAATATTGTTTCCTTCTGGCCACACAGCAAAAATGTACATGAAAGAGAACAGAATATGTCACCCCAAAGTGGACCACTTTGGCATATTATTTTGAATTAAAGTTACCAACAAAAAAGACGGTACAAGAAGGATGCTCACCTCCTTTGTCCCTCCAACACAGGAAACAAATCTCCCTCAATGAAAGGTACCCTTTCTGTACCACGAGCTGAAAAGATTCCTTATCATCAGAGACAGGGAATTTGAGGCTGATGTCTGTGCAAATAAAGCTTATCACTACTTCACTAAGTTACTACCTCCAAGCCCCAATTTTTCATCATGTCAATTCATCACAAACTTATTATTTCTTTATGTAAAAGTTCCACAAGCTGTCAGCTTTGGTCACTTTGAGTCTCAGATTGTTATGTATGAAATTGGGCTTCCCTGGTGGCTCAGTGGTAGAGAATTTGCCTGCCATGCAGGAGACCCAGGTTTGATCCCTGGATTAGTAAGAGCCCCTGGAGAAGGTCATGGCAATCCACTCAAGTACTCTTGCCTGGAGAATTCTACGGACAGAGGAGCTTGGTGGTCAATAGTTCATAGGGTCTCACAGAATCTGACATGACTGAAGTGACTAAGCAACAGGAGCAGCATGTATGAAAATAAAATTTCTTTTTCCTGTTTTTTAAAAATCACTAATTATTGGGCTCAATCCTAGACCTACTGAATCAAAATCTTTAGGGGAGAAGACTGAATGGGAATTTGTATTTTTTATTGAAATCCCCAGGTTATTCTTGATTTTAACAAAATTCTCCACGTTAAGCATGTGTCAAATTGTTTTATTTTGCTTCCTAAGAGTTATAGATACCTTGACTCTCTAATTGCTTCACCTTACCAAGAATCTTTTCAGTTAAACTTTAAGTTTTGATTCTTAATCCTTGGGAATTAATAATATAAAGTTTTTGCAAAAGTGAACCAAATTCTACTTTCAGATCTGGAATGAACCTGCCTTTGAAAATCATCTTACCAGTGCCCAACCAGGAATAAGGAAAGGATTTCTAGTTTGGAAATTACCTTCCAAAAGTAATTATTATTTTTTTTTTAAGTGGTTGACCAGTTTTCCCAGCTCCACATGTTAAAGAGGTTGTCTTTTCTCCATTGTATACTCTTGCCTCTTTGTCGAAGATAAGGTGTCCATAGGTACATGGATTTATCTCTGGGCTTTCTGTTCTGTTCCACTGATCTATATTTCTGTCTTTGTGCCAGTACAATACCGTCTTGATGACTGTGGCTTTGTAGTAGAGTCTGAAGTCAGGCAGGTAGATTCCTCCAGTTCCATTCTTCTTTCTCAAGGTTGCTTTGGCTATTCAAGGTTTTTTTTGTATTTCCATAAAAATTGTGGAATCATTTGTTCTAGTTCTGTGAAAAATACCATTGGTAGCTTGATAGGGAGTGTATTGAATCTATAGATTGCTTTGGGTAGTATATTTATTTTCACAATATTGATTCTTCCAATACATGAACATGGCATATTTCTACACCTATTTCTGTCCTCTTTGATTTCTTTCATCAGTGTTTTATAATTTTCTCTATAGAGGTCTCTTGTTTCTTTAGATATATATATTCCTAAGTATTAAATTTTTTTGTTGTTGCAATGGTGAATGGTATTGTTTCCTTAATTTCTCTTTCTGTTTTCTTATTGTTAGTGTATAGGAATGCAAGGGATTTCTGTGTGTTAATTTTATATCCTGCAACTTTACTATATTCACTGATTAGCTCTAGTAATTTTCTGGTAGAGATTTTAGGGTTTTCTATGTAAAGGATCATGTCATCTGCAAAGAGTGAGAGTTTTACTTCTTTTCCTATCTGGATTCCTTTTATTTCTTTCTCTGTTCTGATTGCTGTGGCCAACACTTCCAAAACTATGTTGAATAGTAGTGATGAGATTGGGCACCCTTGCTTTCTTCCTGACTTTAGGGGAAATGCATTCATTTTTCACCATTGAGGATAATGTTTGCTGTGGGTTTGTCATATATAGCTTTTATTATGTTGATGTATATTCCTTCTATTCCTCCTTGTAAAAAATGAATCTAGAACACTTTCTAACACCATACACAAAAATAAACTCAAAATGGATTAAAGATCTAAATGTAAGACAAGAAACTATAAAATTCCTAGAGGAGAACATAGGCAAAACACTCTACGACATAAATGACATCAGAATCCTCTATGACCCACCTCCCAGAATATTGGAAATAAAAGCAAAAATAAACAAATGGGACCTAATTAAACTTAAAAGCTTTTGCAAAACAAAGGAAACTATAAGCAAGGGAAAAGACAGCCTTCAGAATGGAAGAAAATAATAGCAAATGAAGCCACAGAAAAATAATTAATCTCAAAAACATATAAGCAACTCCTGCAGCTCAATTCCAGAAAAATTAATGACCCAATCAAAAAATGGGCCAAAGAACTAAACAGACATTTCTCCAAAGAAGACATACAGATGGCTAACAAACACATGAAAATTTGCACAACATCACTCATTATTAGAGAAATGCAAATCAAAACCACAATGAGGTGCCTTTACATGTCAGTCAGAATGGCTGCTACACAAAAGTCTACAAGCAATAAATGCTGTAGAGGATGTACAGTAAAGGGAACCCTCTCACACAGTTGGTGGGGATGCAAACTAGTACAGCCAATATGGAGAACAGTGTGGAGATTCCTTATAAAACTGGAAATCGAACTGCCATATGACCCAGTAATCCCACTCCTGGGCATACACACGGAGGAAACCAGATCTGAAAGAGACACCTGTACCCCAATGTTCATCGCAGCACTGTTTATAATAGCCAGGACATGGAAGCAACCTAGATGCCTATCAGCAGACGAATGGATAAGAAAGCTGTGGTATGTATACACCATCAAATATTACTCGGCCATTAAAAGGAATACATTTGAATCCATTCTAATGAGGTGGATGAAACTGGAGCCCATTATGCAGAGTGAAGTAAGCCAGAAAGATAAACACCAAAATGGTATACTAACACATATATATGGAATTTAGAAAGATGGTAATGATAACTCTATATGCAAGACAGAAAAAGAGACACAGATGTATAGAACAGACTTTTGGACTCTGTGGGAGAAGGCAAGGGTGGGATGATCTGAGAGAATTGCATTGAAACATGTATATTATCAATTGTGAAACAGATCGCCAGTCCAGGTTTGATGCATGAGACAAGTGCTCAGGGCTGGTGCACTAGGATGACCCAGAGGGATGGGATGGGGAGCACATGTAAATCCATGGCTGATTCATGTCAGTGTATGGCAAAAACCACTCAAATATTGTAAAGTAATTAGCTTCCAACAAATACAAATAAATGAAAAAAATAAAAATAAATAAATAAATGATTCATATTGTCTCTGAGTAGACCAAGAGAGCATTCGGAAACGGTAATAATTACAAGTTTCAGGTCAATTAATAGTTTTTCATAGCCAGAACTATAGCTAAATTAGCTTCCAATGACCTATGGTACTGTTTGATAAGTAAATTTAAATTCCTTGAGAAATCTTTCAAATTTGCTTCTGAATGAGTGAAATTTCTTTCAGATTAATAAAAATAAACTGTCTTCACAAAATATTAACATAGATATTATTCAAAGATCTTCAGAGAATGATTTATTGCAAATGTCTGCAAAGCTAACAGTAGCTTTTCATGCCAAATAGTAGATTTTACCACATTTAGCAAAATGAGAGAAAAATATGATTTTCTTATGCCACATAATCAATTAATATCTAAGCCTAAAGATGAACAGTTCTATACAATAGTAACTTTCAAATCATGTTTCAATTCTGGGCTTTTGCATCCCAATTAAATTTGCAAGTGATGCAAATTTTTCAATCTCTACCATTAATTTTTTTCTTTAATGCTTTCCTTTTCTTTCTAAATTTAGAACTAGGATAATAGTCAATTGACAACTTCATCTTCCTGTGTGATTATATCTTCTATAATATCTTAGGACTTCTATTAAAACTTTGATATTTTTTCCTTATATTATATTATATCAGAGAATATTTATATTTTGATGAACTTTTTGAATAGTCCTCTGTGGGCAAATATGCCAATTCTGATTTTAAAGCACCACGATTCTTGAATAATTAAGTTTTGTTAGAAATTGTCCTACTGAAATATAAAAAGCTGATGAGTCATCATTTAGGAACTATGCGTTACACAATTATGAAAATTAAATGCATGTCACAGAACTAAAATTTAATTCCTGCCACTTAAAATTATTTTTAGAAACGTTTATTCCTATTATATATAGGCTCATTCTCCATGCAATTTTTAAAACTGATTATTTAAAAGAGGAAAGTTTCACATTAGTTTTTAAATACGTATTGTGAAAACACCAATGCAAATACAGGTTTCAAGAGTCCTTCTTACCAAGTAAATCTAACAACAATAAAAAGCTGTCCATAAGACTGATCTTTCTTTGATTCCATAAATAATAATTTGATATGAAACAAGATACAACCTTGATATATGTTTGTGTATTTTGACATCAGTATCAGTATTTAATAACCAATATCAGACTAAATAAGAGAAGCCTGAAGACACTTTGATTTTATGTTGAATATACCCACTTTTTATTTATACTTCAGTAGCTTGATGAGTTTCTTGGATGAAGTGAATATAGACAAGAAGAAAGAAAGCTTATTTTGTTTTATAAGATATTTTAAGAAATTTTAATAGTGATGCTGTGACTAGGATTGTAGCTATCCATCTTTAGGGCCTAGAAGTGGAGAAATTTATTCTTCCCTTGTCTCTACATTTCTGTAAATCTTAGAAGAAGTCCCTGGGATATGGAGTTAGTTACTGCAGTTAAACAATTTTTCTTCAACATCTACAGTGTCAGTGAAAGAAAGATCTACTGGAATAATGTCACTGTACTTTTTGCAAATTCAGAGTTAAAGGCAGGATTAATTATGCTATACAAGAATATTTTAATATGGTTCCACATGATACTTCAGAACAGATCAGTCAATTAGTCGTGTCTGACTCTTTGCGACCGCATGAACCGCAGCACGCCAGGCCACCCTATCCATCACCAACTCCCAGGGTTCACCCAAACCCATGTCCATTGAGTCAGTGATGCAATCCAGCCATCTCAACCTCTGTCGTCCCCTTCTTCTCCTTCTCTCAATCTTTCCCAGCATCAGGGTCTTTTTCAATGAGTCAGCTCTTTGCATGATGTGGCCAAAGTACTGAAGTTTCAACTTCAGCCTCAGTCTTTCAAATGAATATTCAGGACTGATTTCCTTTAGGATGAACTGGTTGGATCTCCTTGCAGTCCAAAGGACTCTCAAGAGTCTTCTCCAACACCACAGTTCAAAAGCATCAAATCCTCAGCACTCAGCTTTCTTCACAGTCCAGCTCTCACATCCATACATGACCACTGGAAAACTATAGCCTTGATTAGATGGATATTTGTTGACAAAGTAATCTCCCTGCTTTTCAATATGCTTTCTACTTTGGTCATAACTTTCCTTCTAAGGAGCAAGCATCTTTTAATTTCATGGCTGCAATCACCATCTGTGCTGATTTTGGAGTCCAGAAAAATAAAGTCAGCCAATGTTGCCACTGTTTCCCCATCTATTTGCCATGAAATGATGGAACTGGATTCCATGATCTTAGTTTTGTGAATGTTGAGCTTTAAGCCAACTTTTCCACTCTCTTCTTTAACCTTCATCAAGAGGCTCTTTAGCTCTTCTTCACTTTCTGCCATAAGGGTGGTGTCATCTGCATATCTGAGGTTATTGATATTTCTCCCAGCAATCTTAATTCCAGCCTGTGCTTCTTCCAGCCCAGGTTTCCTCATGATGTACTCTGAATTACATGTTAAATAAGCAGGGTGACAATATACAACCTTGATGTACCCCTTTTTCTATTTGGAACCACTCTGTTGTTCCATGTCCAGTTCTAACTGTTGCTTCCTGACCTGCATACAGGTTTCTTAAGAAGCAGGTCAGGTGGTCTGGGATTCCCATCTCTTTCAGAATTTTCCACAGTATATTGTAATTCACACAGTCAAAGGCTTTGGCATAGTCAATAAGGCAGAAATATATGTTTTTCTGGAACTCTCTTGTTTTTTCGATAATCCAGCAGATATTGGCAATTTGATCTCTGTTTCCTCTGCCTTTTCTAAAACCAGCTTGAATATCTGGAAGTTCACAGTTCACATATTTCTGAAGCCTGGCTTGGAGAATTTCAATTATTACTTTACTAGCGTGTGAGATGACTGCAATTGTGTGGTAGTTTGTGTATTCTTTGGCACTGCCTTTCTTTGAGATTGGAATGAAAACGGATCTTTTCCAGTCCTGTGGCCACTGCTGAGTTTTCCAAATTTGCTGGCATATTGAATGCAGCACTTTCACAGCACTATCTTTCAGGATTTGAAATAGCTCAACTGGAATTCCATCACCTCCACTAGCTTTGTTCGTAGTGATGCTTTCTAAGGCCCACTTGACTTCACATTCCAGGATATCCAGCTCTAGGTGAGTGATCACACCATCATGATTATCTGGGCCATGAAGATCTTGTTTTTGTACAGTTCTTCTGTGTATTCTTGCCACCTCTTCTTAATATCTTCTGTTTCTGTTAGGTCCCTTCCATTTCTGTCCTTTATTGAGCCCATCTTTGCATGAGATGTTCCCTTGGTATCTCTAATTTTCTTTAAGCGATCTCTAGTCTTTCTCATTCTATTGTTTTCCTCTATTTCTTTTCATTGATCCCTGAGGAAGGCTTTCTTATCTCTGCTTGCTATTCTTTGGAACTCTGCATTCAAATGGGTATATTCTTCCTTTTCTCCTTTGCTCTTCGCTTCCCTTATTTTCGCAGCTATTTGTAAGGCCTCCTCAGACAACCATTTTGCACTTTTTTGTTTCTTTTTAATGGGAATGTTCTTGATTCCTGTCTCCTGTACAATGTCACAAATCAAATGATAAATGCCTCATAATTCTATGTAATGAATGTACAATCATATACTACAACATAAAGAATCTGTATAAACAATTCATTTTTCTTTTTATGTTGATTTCCATTTGTATCAAAACTAACACCAGTTCCAGTCTATAGAAATAACTTAACACATAGGCTTTATTTTTCTTTGATTTTACTTTTAATTTATTTTTTGGGCTATAGCTGCTGTACAATGTTGTCTTAGTTTCTACTGTACAGAAAATTCAATCACCTATATGTATACATATATCCCCTCTTTTTTTTAACTTCTTTCCCATTAAAATTAGTGCAGGGTATCAATAGAGTTTCCTGTGCTATACAGTATTATCTATCAATATGGTATATATGTCAACCCCAATCTCCCATTTCCTTCCCCCATCCCTTTTTCCTTAGTATCCATACATTTGTTCTCTAGGTCTTTGTCTCTACTTCTTGTTTGCAAATAAGAATATCTGTATCACTTTTCTAAACTCCACATATATGTGTTAATATAAAATATGTGTTTTTTCTGACTTACATCATTCTGTATGACACAGTTTAGATCCATCCACATCTTTACAAATGACTCAATTTCATTCCTTTTTATGGCTGAGTAACATTCAGCCATATATATATATATATATATATATATATATATATGTGTGTGTGTGTGTGTGTATGTATATATATATATATATACATGTATATATACATATATATGTATATACATATATATGTATATATATATATGTGTGTGTGTATACACACACACACACACACACACACACACACAATATCTTATTTATCCATTCCTTTGTTGATGGCCATTTAAGTTGTTTTCATATCTTAGCTATTATAAGTCATGCTTCAATGAAAATTGTGGTATATGTGCCTTTTTGAATCATAATTTTCTCTGGGTATATGCCCAGTATTTGCATCACTGGTTATATGTTCTATTTTTAGTTTTTAAAGGAACCTTCATACTGTTCCCATATTGGCTGTATCAATTTACATTCTCATGAACAGTGCATGAAGCCTCTCTTTTCTCCACACCCTCTCCAGCGTTTTTTGTTTGTATATTTTTGATGATAGGCATTCTGACCAGTGTGAAGTGATAGCTCATTGTAGTGGTAACACTTCTGAAATAATTAATGATTTTAAGCATCTTTTCATGTGTTTGTTGGCCATCTATATTTTTTGTTTGTTTGTTTGTTCTGGAAAATTAGCAAAAAGGATGAAGGAATCAAACATCACAGGTTCTAAATATATGAAGCAAACATTGACAGAATTGAAGTGAAAAATAGAGACAATAGGCAAGAATTGGAGACATCTATACTGCACTTAGTTTTTAAAACATTTTATCCAGCTATATTAATATATTATTGACAAATAAAAATGAGTGTATGTAAGGAGTAAAAAGTGATATTTTAAAATGCATACGCATCTTGAAATTATTAACAAAATTAAGCTAATTAGCATATCCATCACCTCATATAGTTACTATTTGTATGTGTGGTGAGAAGTTTTGAGATCTATTCCCTTAGGAAATTTCACATATTCAAAGTTATTATTAACTGAAGTCACTGTAAGGTGTATTAGATCTCCAGAGCTTATTAATCTTATAACTGAATGTTTGCACCCTTTGCTCAATAACCTCCTTTTTCCCCCACTTTCTAACATTTGGTAATACCATTCTGTTATCTTTTAATGAGTTTGTCTTTTTTTTTTCTTTTAGATTTCACTTATAAGTGAGATTCATGAGATCCTTTCTGTTTCTGGATTATCACAAAGCATATTGTCTCCCACATACTTTCATGTTGTCACAAATTGCAGAAATTCCTTCTTTGTATTTTATTTTTTTAAATTCATTTATTCTTTTCTCATTTACTTTTGTTAGCTGGAGACTAATTACTTTACAATATTGTAGTGATTTCTGCCATACATTGACATGAATCAGCCATGGATTTACATGTGTTCCCCATCCTGAACCCCCTTTCCACCTCCTTCCCCATCCCATCTCTCTGGGTCATCCCAAGGCACCAGCCCCAAGCATGTGTCTCATGCATCCAACCTGGACTGGCGATCTGTTTCACACTTCATAATATACATGTTTTGATGCTGTTCTCTCAGAACATCCGATCCTTGCCTTCACCCATAGAGTCCAAAATTTGCTCTATACATCTGTGTCTCTTTTTCTGTCTTGCATATAGGGTTATCATTACCATCTTTTTAATTTCCATATATATGTGTTAGTATACTGTATTGGTGTTTATCTTTCTGGCTTGCTACATTCTGTACAATGGGCTCCACTTTCATCCACCTCATTAGAACGGATTCAAATGTATTCTTTTTAATGGCAGAGTAATATTTCATGGTGTATATGTACCACAGCTTTCTTTTCCATTCATCTGCTGATGGGCATCTAGGTTGCTTCCATGTCCTGGCTATTATAAACAGTGCTGCGATGAACATTGGGGTACAGATGTCTCTTTCAGATCTGGTTTCCTCCATGTGTATGCCCAGAAGTGGAATTGCTGGGTCATATGGCAGTTCTATTTCCAGTTTTCTAAGGAATGTCCACATTGTTCTCCATATTGGCTGTAATAGTTTGCATTCCCAACAACAGTGTAAGAGGGTTCCCTTTTCTCCACAGCCTCTCCAGCATTTATTGCTTGTAGACTTTTGGATAGCAGCTATTCTGACTGGTGTGTAATGGTACCTCATTGTGGTTTTAATTTGCATTTTTCTGATACTGATTCATGTTGAGCATTTTTCACGTGTTTTTTAGCCATCTGTATGTCTTCTTTGGAGAAATGTCTGTTTAGTTCTTTGGCCCATTTTTTGATTGGGTCGTTAATTTTTCTGTAATTGAGCTGCAGAAGTCGCTTGTATATTTTTGAGATTAATCCTTTGATTCTTCATTTGCTCTTATTTTCTCCCATTCCGAAGGCTGTATTTTCACCTTGCTTATAATTTGCTTTGTTGTGCAAAAGCTTTTAAGTTTAATTAGGTCTCATTTGTTTAATTTTGTTTTTATTTTCAATATCCTTGGTGGTGGATAATAAAGGATCTTGCTCTGATTTATGTCGGAAAGTGTTTTGACTATGTTCGCCTCTAAGAGTTTTATAGTTTCTGGCCTTATATTTAGATCTTTAATGCATTTTGAGCTTATTTCTGTGTAAGGTGTTAGAAAGTGCTCTAGTTTTGTTTTTTTACAAGTGGTTGACCAGTTTTTCCAGCAACATTTGTTAAAGAGATTGTCTTTTTTCCATTGTATGTTATTGCCTGCTTTGTTGAAGATAAGATGTCCATAGGTACATGGATTTATCTCTGGGCTTCCTAGTCTGTTCCATTGATCTATATTTCTACTTTTCTGCCAGTACCATACTGTCTTGATGATTGTGGCTTTATAGTAGAGCCTGAAGTCAGGCAGGTGGATACCTACAGTTCCATTCTTCTTTCTCAAGAATGCTTTGGCTATTCAAGTTTTCTTTTTTTTTTTTTTTTTTGTATTTCCATACAAATTGTGAAATTAATTGTTCTACTTCTGTGAAGAATAGCATTGGTAGTTTGATAGGAATTGCAATGAATCTATAAATTGCTTTGGGTATTATACTCATATTCACAATATTGATTCTTCCAATCTATGAACACGGTATATTTCTCCATCTATTTCTGTCCTCTTTGATTTCTTTCATCAGTGTTTTATAGTTTTCTATGTATAGGTCTGAAATACTTCTAAGTATCTGATTCTTTTTGTTTCAAAGGTGAATGATATTGTTTCCTTAACTTCTCTTTCTGTTTTGTCATTGTTAGTGTATAGGAATGCAAGAGATTTCTGTGTGTTAATTTTATATCCTGCAACTTTACTATATTCACTGATTAGCTCTGGTTATTTTCTGGTAGAGTCTTTAGGGTTTTGTATGTAGCGGATCATGTCATCTGCAAAGAGCAAGAGTTTCACTTCTTTTCCTATCTGGATTCCTTTTACTTCTTTTTCTGTCCTGATTGCTGTGGCCAACACTTCAAAAACGATGTTGAATAGGAGTGGTGAGAGTGGGCACCCTTGTTCCTGATTTTATGGGAAATGCTTTCAATTTTTCACCATTGAGGATAATGTTTGCTGTGGGTTTGTCATATGTAGCTTTTATTATGTTGAGGTATGTTCCTTCTATTCCTGCTTTCTGGAGAGTTTTTATCATAAACGGATGTTGAATTTTGTCAAAGGCTTTTTCTGCATCTATTGAGATAATTATATATATATTTATATTTCAATTTGTTAACGTGGTATATCACATTGATTGATGTGTGGATATTAGAGAATCCTTGCATTCCTGGGATAAAGCCCACTTGGTCATGATGTATGATCTTTTAAATACGCTGTTGGTTTCTGTTTGCCAGAATTTTGTTAAGGATTTTTGCATCTATATTCGTCAGTGATATTGGCCTGTAGTTTTCTTTTTTTTATGGTATCTTTGTCTGGTTTTGGAATTAGGGTGAATGTGGCCTCTTAGAATGAGTTTGGAAAGTTACCTTCTGCAATTCTCTGGAAGAATTTGAGTAAGGTAGGTGTTAGCTCTTCTCTAAATTTTTGGTAGAATTCAGCTGTGAAGCCATCTGGTCCTGGGCTTTTGTTTGCTGGAAGATTTCTGATTACAGTTTCAATTTCCTTGCTTGTGATGGCTCTGTTAAGATCTTCTATTTGTTCCTGGTTCAGTTTTGGAAAGTTATACTTTTCTAAGAATTTCTCCATTTCTTCCCAGGTGTCCATTTTATTGGCATAGAGCTGCTGGTAGTAGTCTTTTATGATCCTTTGTATTTCAGTGTTGTCTGTTGTGATCTCTCCATTTTCACTTCTAATTTTCTTGATTTTGTTCTTCTCCCTTTGTTTCTTGATGAGTCTGGTTAACGGTTTATCAATTTTGTTATCTTTTCAAAAAATCAGCTTTTAGCATTGTTGATTTTGTTATGATCTATTTTGTTTCTTTAGCATTTATTTCTGCCTTAATTTTTAAGATTTCTTTCCTTCTACTAACCTGGGATTCTTCATTTCTTCCTTCTCTAGTTGCTTTAGATGTAGAGTTAGGTTATTTATTTGACTTTTTTCTTGTTTCTTGAAATAAGCCTGTAATGCTATGAACCTGCCCCTTAGCACTGCTTTTACCATGTCCCATAGGTTTTGGGTTGTTGTGTTTTCATTTTCATTTGTTTATATGCATGTTTTGATTTCTTTTTTATTTATTCTATGTTTTTTTTGGTTATTCAGTAGCGTGTTATTTAGCCTACATATGTTTGAATTTTTAATAGTTTTTTTTTCCTGCAATTGATATCTAGTCTTACTGCATTTGGGTCAGAAAAGATGACTGGAATGATTTCAATATTTTTTGAAATTTGCCAAGGCTAGATTTATGGCCCAGGATGTGATCTATTCTGGAAAAGGATCCGTGTACACTTAAGAAAAATGTGAAATTGATTGTGTTGTGGTGAAATGTCCTATAAATATCAGTTAGGTTTGGCAGGTCCATTGTGTCCTTTAAAGTTTGTGTTTCCTTGTTAGTTTTCTGTTTAGTTGATCTATCCATAGTTGTGAGTGGGGTATTATAGTCTCCCACTATTATTGTGTTATTGTTAATTTCCTCTTTCATATTCATTAGCATTTGCCTTACATATTTCTGTGTTCCTATGTTGTGTGCATATATATTTATAATTATTATATTTTCTTGGATTGATCATTTGATCATTATGTAATGTCCTTCTTTTTTCTTTTTTCACAGCCTTTATTTTAAAGTCTATTTTATCTGATATGGGTATTATGACTCTTGCTTTCTTTTGGTCTCCATTTGCATGAAATATTTTTTTCCAGCCCTTCACTTTCAGTCTGTATGTGTCCCTTGTTTTGAGGTGGGGATCTTTTAGACAGCATATATAGGGGTATTTTTTTTTTTTTTTGATCCATTCAGGCAGTTTTTGTCTTTTGGTCAGGGCATTCGACCCATTTACATTTAAGGTAATTATTGATAGGGATGGTCCTGTTGCCATTTACTTTGCTGTTTTGGGTTTGCATTTATACTACCTTTCTGTATTTTCTGTCTAGAGAAGATCCTTTAGCATTTGTTGAAGAGCTGGTCTGGTGGTGCTGAATTCTCTCAGCTTTTGCTTGTCTGTAAAGCTTTTGAATTCTTCTTTATATCTGAATGGTATCCTTGCTGGGTACAGTAATCTGTATTGTAGGTTATTCTCTTTTATTACTTTAAGTATGTCCTGCCATTCCCTTCTGGCCTGAAGAGTTTCGATTGATAGATGAGCTTTCATCGTCATGGGAATTTCTTTGTATGTTATTTGTTGTTTCTCCCTTGCTGCTTTTAATATTTGTTCTTTGTGTTTGATCTTTGTTAATTTGATTAATATGTGTTTTGGGGTGTTTCACCTTGGATTTATCCTGTTTTGGACTCTCTGGGTTTCTTGGACCTGTGTAACTATTTCCTTCCCCATTTTAGGAAAGTTTTCAGCTATTATCTCCTCGAGTATTTTCTCATGGCATTTCTTTTTGTCTTCTTCTTCTGGGACTCTTATGATTCAAAATTTGGGGTGTTTCACATTGTCCCAGAGGTCCCAGCAGTTGTCCTTATTTGTTTTGATTCTCTTTTTCTTTTTTCCTCTCTGCTTCATTTATTTCCACCATTTTATCTTCTACCTCACTTATCCTATCTTTTGCCTCCGTTTTTCTACTGTTGGTTCCCTCCAGAGTGTTTTTGATCCCGTTACTGCATTATTAATTTTTTTCATTTATTTTTATTAGTTGGAGGCTAATTACCTTACAATATTGTAGTGGTTTTTATCATACATTGACATGAATCAGCTATGGATGTTTTAATTGACTCTTTTTTATTTTTTCTATGTTCTTGTTAAACATTTCTTGCTTCTTTTCAATCCTTGTCTCCAGGCTATTTATCTGTAACTCCATTTGGTTTTCAAGATTTTAGATAATTTTTATTATCATTATTCTAAATTCTTTCTCAGGTAGATTCCCTATCTTCTCCTCCTTTGTTTGGCTTGTTAAGCATTTTTCATGTTCCTGTACCTATTGGGTACTTCTCTGCCTTTTCATCTTGTTAGATTGCTGTATTTGTAGTGGCCTTTCTGTATTCTGGTGGTCTGTGGTTCCTTTTTATTGTGGATGTTTCTCCCAGTGGGTGGGGTTGGACGATTGGCTTGTTAAGGTTTATTGGTTAGGAAAGGTTGCTTCGAGGTTCTGTTGCATGGAACTGGATTTCTTCTCTCTCCTTTCAAAGACAATGGGATGCTTTTCTGAGCACCTGATATCCTCTGCTAGCACTCAGAAGTTATTTTGTGAAGTTTTCTCTGCATTCAAATGTTCTTTTGATGAATTTGTAGGGGAGAAAGTGATCTCCCCATCCTATTCCCCCACCATCTTAGCTCCTCCTCTTAATGTATTGTTGAATTCTCTTTGCTACTAATATGTTAAGAATTTTTATGTCTATGTTCATCAGTGATATTGCACTGTAATTTTCTTTTTTGTGATTTTTTATCACTCTTTGGGATCAGCATGATAATGGCCTCATAAACTGAGTTAGGAGTGGTCTTTTTTCAGTAATATGTTTGGAATAGTTTCAGAATGAAAGGTAATTATTACCTTTTCTTTTTAATTGAGCTGCAGGTGCTGCTTTTACAGTTGTGAGATTTGTCTTTTGTTGATTGCTTAATTTACAAATTTTATCTTTTTCAATTTGAGGGTTTCCTTTTTGTGTTATTTATGGTTTCCTTTGTTGTGCAAAATTGTTTAAGCTTAATTAGGACCCATTTGTTTATTTTTGTTTTTATTTTCATTATTCTAGGAGGTGGGTCAAAGAAAAAACAAACAAACAAACAAACAAACAAACTTATGTCAAAGAATGTTCTGCCCATGTTTTCCTCTAAGAGTTTTATATTGTCTGGTCTTACATTCAGATTTTTGATCCAGTTTGAGATTTTCTTGTGTGTGCATGGTGGTAAGGATTATTTTAACTTTTTTCTTTGAAATGTAGCTGTCTAGTTTTCCCAAAACCACTTATTGAAGACACATACAAATGGCCAGCAAACACATGGAAAAATGCTCAATATCACCTAATATTGCAGAAATGAAAATCAAAGCTTAATTGAGGTATCACCTCACTCCAGTCAGAATGGCCATCATCAAAAGTCTACAAACAATAAATGCTAAAGTGGGTGTGGAAAAGTGAGAACCCTCATGCACTGTTACTAGAAGTGTAAATTGATAGAGCCACTATGGAATACTGTATGAAGATTCTTTAAAGAACTAAGCATAGAACTACCACATAACCCAGCAATCCCACTAACGGGGATAAACCCAAAGAAAAACACAATTTAAAGCTATTAAAAAAAAACTATACATGCCCCTCTAATGTTCATAGCAGTACTATTCTCAGTAGCCAAGACACAGAAGCAACATAAATATCCATCAACAGAGGAATGGATAAAGAGGATGTGGTACATATAAATAGTGGAATATTACTCAGCCATAAAAAGGGACAGCATTAAGTCATTTGTAGAGGCATAGATGGACATAGAGCATCATACAGAATGAAGTCATAAAGAGAAAAACAAGTATTTATATTAATACATATATATGGAATCTAAAAAATACATAGAGGATACTATGTATTTGAAAAGTGGAAATACAGACACAGACATGGAGAAAAAAATGTATGGATACAAAGGGGGAAAGGGGAGGTAAAAGTAACTAGGAGATTGGGGTTGACATATATGCACTATGGATCTTATGTATAAAGTAGATAACAAAAGAGAATACAATGTATAGCACAGGGACTCTACTTAATGCACTGTGGTAACCTGAATGGGAAGGAAGCCCAAAAGAATGTGGTATACATATTAGCATATATATAGATGATTCATATTGCTGTACAGTAGAAACTAATACAATACTGTAAAGCTACTGTATTCTAATAAGATCAATGTTTAAAAAGAATAGGTGTTAATTCTTCTCTAAATTTTAATAGAATTTACCTGTGAAACCATCTCATCCTGGATTTTTGTTTGTAGGCAGTTTTTAAGTCACATTTTAAATGTCAGTACTTGTGATCCATCTGTTCCTATTCTGTATTTCTTAGTGGTTCAGTCTTGGGAGATTGTACTCTCTTCTGCCTCATTTGTTTTGTTATCGATTTCTTCTATATATTTTTCATTTCAGCTCTTGAATTCTTCGTCTGCTCATTCCTTAGATCTTCTAGGTCTTTGTTAGACATTTCTTGTATCTTCTCAATCTGTGCCCCCATTCTTTTTTCAATATCTCGGATCATCTTTACTATCATTACTCTATTTTGTTTTCCAAGTAGGTTTCATGTCTCCACTTCAGTTAATTGTTCTTCTGGGGTTTCATCTTGTTCTTTGTCTGAAACATATTCCTCTGCCATCTCATTTAAACTTTCTGGAATCATGTTTTTCATTCTACAGGCTGCAGTGTTAAAGTTCTTGCTTCTTCTGTATTCCCCCTTGTGGAGAAACTATATAAGAAGTTTGTGTGAGCTCTCTGTTGGGAAGGACTTGTTCCTGCCTACTGGTTTGTGGGGCTTACTCTAGACTCTCTGGTGGGCAGAGCCATGTCAAGAGGTGTGTTATCAAGCAGCTGTGTGATCAGGAAGACTTTAATTATATTTTATGCTGATGGATGGAGCTCTGTTTTTAACCTGTTAGTTATTTGGCCTAAAGTGTACCAGCATCAGAACCTACAGGTTGTTGTGTTGGGACATGCCTTATTAAGAAAATGGTGACTTCAAGAGGACTCACACCAGTAAGTACCCCCAGAACTACTGCTCCTACTGTCCTTGTCTCCACAGTGAGCCAAAGCTATCTCTTACCCCTGCAGGAGACACTTCAGTACTAACAGGTATGTCTGCCCCAATCTCTAAGAGGTCATCACTTTTTCCCCTGGGTCCTGGTGTGCACAAGAACTTGTGTCCCCTCCTCCAAGAGTGGAGCTTCTGTTTCTTCCAGTCTTGGAAATTCCTACAATATTTATAGAACATTCCATCACAAAGATGAAGGTTATACATTCTTCTCAAGTGCAGATAGAATATTCTCCAAGGCTGACTACATGCTGGGCCATGAAGGGAATCTTGGTAAACGTATGAAAAGTGAAACTATTTCAACAATCTTTTTTGACCACAATGCTAATAGATAAGAAATAAACTACAATTTTAAAAGTAACAGAAAAAACAACAAAAAAAACAATAACTAAACACACACAAACATGTGAAGGATAAGCGCATGCTACTAAATGGATCACTGAAGAAATAAAAGAAGAAAAAAAACACATATACAAATGAAACTATGATGATCCAAAACCTAAAAGCAGTTCTAAGAGAGAGTGTGAGAGTCACTCAGTCATGTCCGACTCTTTATGACCCCATGGACTGAAACCTAACAGACTCTTCTGTCATGGGATTCTTCAGGCAAGAATATTGGAGTGGGCAGCCATGCCCTTCTCCAGGTCTAAAAGAGTTTATAGCTATAAAATCTTACCTCAGGAAACAAGAAAAATCACAAATAAACTATCAAACCTTATGTCTAAAGCAATGAGAGAAAGAAGAACAAAAATAACTCAGTTTGTAGCAAGACATAAATCATAAAATCAGAAGGCATATTAATATATTTAACACACACCTATGGACTCAGTGAATGATGGAAAGAAGAATATCATAGATTCCGCTTCTTTTGGATATCATAACCCAGGAGAGTATATAGGAAATTATTAGTACAACAGATAAGTAAATGAAGTATAATGTAGTACCTATGTACTCATTCAAAGTGTTTATTAAAAAATTACTGTATACCAGACAGTCTGCAGTACACAGGAGATATAGCAACGGGCAAGATCAATACTATCCATATCTTGTGGAATTTGCAGGCTAGCAAGGGAGATAAAATACAATGACATAAATAAAAATATATTTCATGAAATATTATTTTAAAAAACACCCACAGAATTCTAATTTATGCAGCAAAATACACACTATTTTGTACAAAAAATATAGAAGCACACTATTAAAATACACTACCACAATCTCAGTATAAGTTTTATAAATATGACAAAAACAAGTAAAGAGATAAGTGCTTAACACATTCATTAGGGTATAGTTAGGAGGTGTACTGGGATAAGACCAGAGAGGGTCTATCAGAGTGTCATGAATTTTACTATTGCCCAAGGATAATAAGCACATCCCACTACGGTAGCAGAAACCAATTTGAGATCCAAAATTCCCATTCCTGCCAATGGTAATAAGAAGAACCCACAAAACTTGGGTGTCAGTGAAGGCTGAAGTGGAAATTTGAACTTTTATCTTCACCTAGCTATAATTAGGCAACACTTGTCTTCTCTTATCAAAGGAGTATAAAGGAGAGCCAAATAAAATGCAGTTTTAATTAAGATCCAGAGTTATAATATAAAATAAAACATCCTGGTTTCAATCAAAATTTAATCATCATGCCAAGAACCAAGAACTTTTAACTGAATAAAAAAATCAATAGATTTAAATATCTATTGAAGGTGATAGAGATTGCAGACATAAATATCTAACAAATATTTTAAAGCTGTCATAATAAAATTGTTTCAAAAAAAGTGTTTCAATAGGCAGTTACTAATACACTTGAAACTAGTGAAAATTTACAAAACTTCAACAAAGAAATTAAATTTCTTTTATAGTATCAAAAGACATATGAAATTGCATGTTTCTTGTGTTTTCTTCTGGAAATTTTATAGTTGTCCAATTCCCCAAATCCATTTATTGAAGAGGCTTTTCTTCACTCACATATTCTTGCTTCCTTTGTTGTAAATTAGTTCACTGTGTAAATGTGGGGTTATTTCTAAGTCTCTATTCTATTTCATTGTGCTATATATCTCTATTTATACTAGTCCCATGTTTTAATTACTGTGACTTTGTAGTTTAGTCTGAAGCCAGGGAGCCTAATATTTCCAGTCCTGTTGCTGTTCAGTTGCCCAGTCGTGTCTGACTCTTTGCAACCCCATGGACTGCAGTACACCAGGCCTCGCTGTCCCTAACCATCTCTGGAAGTTTGCCCAAGTTCATGTCCATTTCATCAGTGATGCCACCAAGCCATCTCATCCTCTGAAGCTCTTTTCTCCTTCTACCCTCAGTCTTTCTCAGCATCAGGGACTTTTCCAATGATTTGGCTTTTCACATCAGATGACCAAAATACTGGAGCCTCTGCTTCAAAATCTGTCCTTCCAATGAGTGTATTCAGGGTTGATTTCCCTTAAGATGGTCTGAATTGGCTTCCTATCTGTCAAAAGGACTCTCAGGTGTCTTCTCTAGCATCACAGTTCCAAGGCATCAATTCTTTGGTGTTTTGCCTTCTTTAAGGCCCATTCTCACAGTCATACATGACCACTGGGAAGACAATCAGTTCAGTTCAGTTCAGTTGCTCAGTCGTGTCCAACTCTTTGTGACCCCATGAATTGCAGCACACCAGGTCTCTCTGTCCATCACCATTCCAGGAGTTTACTCAAACTCATGTCCATTGAGTCAGTGATGCCATCAAGCCATCTCATCCTCTGCTGTCCCCTTCTCCTCCTGCCCCCAATCCCTCCCAGCACCAGGGTCTTTTCCAATGAGTCAACTCTTTGCATCAGGTGGCCAAAGCATTGGAGTTTCAGCTTCAGCATCAGTCCTTCCAATGAACACCCAGGGATGACTGTGTATTCTTCCTACCTCTTCTTAATATCTTTTGCTTCTGTTAGGTCCATACAATTTCTGTCCTTTATTGAACCCATCTTTGCATGAAATGTTCCCTTGGTATCTCTAATTTTCTTGAATAGATCTCTAGTCTTTTCCATTCTGTTGTTTTCCTCTATTTCTTTGCACTGATTGCTTAGGAAGGCTTTCTTATCTCTCCTTGCTATTCTTTAGAACTCTGCATTCAAATGTGAATATCTTTCCTTTTATCCTTTGGTTTTTGCTTCTCTTATTTTCACAGCTATTTGTAAGGCCTCCTCAGACAACCACTTTGCCTTTTTGCATTTCTTTTCCATGGGGATGGTCTTGATCCCTGTCTCCTGTACTGTGTCATGAACCTCTATCCATAGTTCATCAGGCACTCTCTCTCAGATCTAGTCCCTTAAATCTATTTCTCACTTCCACTGTATAGTCATAAAGGAATTGATTTAGGTCATACCTGGATAGTCTAGTGGTTTTTCCTACTTTCTTCAGTTTAAGTCTGAATTTGGCAATAAGGAGTTCATGATCTGAGCCACAGTCAGCTCCCGGTTCTTTTTTTTTTTTTTTTTTTTTTTTAAGCTGACTGTATAGAACTTCTCAATCTTTGGCTGCAAATAATGTAATCAATCTGATTTCAGTGTTTATCATCTGGTGATGTCCATGTGTAGTCTTCTCTTGTGTTGTTGGAAGAGGGCGTTTGCTATGACAAGTGTGTTATCTTGGCAAAACTCTATTAGCCTTTGAACTGCTTCATTCCATACTCCAAGGCCAAATTTACCTGTTACTCCAGGTGTTTCTTGACTTCCTACTTTTGAATTCCAGTCCCCTATGATGAAAAGGACATTTTTTGTGGGTGTTAGTTCTAAAAGGTCTTCATAGAACCATTCAACTCCAGTTTCTTCAGCCTTACTGGTTGGGGCATAGGCTTGGATTACTCTGATATTGAATGGTTTGCCTTGGAAACGAACAGACATCCTTCTGTCATTTTTGAGATTGCATCCAAGTACTGCATTTCAGGTCCTTTTGTTGACCATGGTGGTTACTTCATTTCTTCTAAGGGATTCTTGCCCACAGTAGTAGATATAATGGTCATCTGAGTTAAATTCACCCATTCCAGTCCACTTTAGTTCACTGCTTCCTAGAATGTTGACATTCACTCTTGCCATCTCCTGTTTGACTACTTCCAATTTGCCTTGATTCATGGACCTAACATTCCAGGTCCTAACATGGACCTAACATTCCAGGTTCCTATACAATATTAATCTTTACAGCATCAGACCTTGCTTCTATCACCAGTCCCATCCACAATGGATATTGTTTTTGCTTTGGCTCCATCCCTTCATTCTTTCTGGAGTTATTTCTCCACTGATCTCCAGTAGTGTAATGGGCACCTACCAACCTGGGGAGTTCCTCTTTCAAGTATCCTATCATTTTGCCTTTTCATACTGTTCATGGGGTTCTCAAGGCAAGAATAGTGAAGTGGTTTGCCATGCTCCAGTGGACCATATTCTGTCAGACCTCTCCACCATGACCCGTCCATCTTAGGTGGCCCCACACAGCATAGCTTAGTTGCCTTGAGTTAGACAAGACTGTGGTCTGTGTGATTAGATTGGCTAGTTTTCTGTGATTATGGTTTCAGTGTGCCTGCCCTTTGGTGCCCTCTCGCAACACCTACCATCTTACTTGGGTTTCTCTTACCTTAGATGTGGGCTATCTCTTCACAGCTGCTCCAGCAAAGCGCAGTCACTGCTCCTTATCTTGGACGAGGAGGATCTCCTCATGGCTGGCCCTCCTGACCTTGAATGTGGAGTAGCTCCTCTCCACCCTCCTGCACCCACACAGCTGCTGTTCCTTGGACGTGGAGTAGGTCAAGAAGCCCGCTGGCTGTTACAAACCACTCAGAAGCGACTGGCTGGGATGGACCATGCAGACATGTGGCCGTGAGGAGCTACCCATTGCCCAAGGTCAGGGGCGGTGGCCAAGAAGAGCTACCCCACGTCCAAGGAGTGGTGGCTGCATGGGTGCAGGAGGGAAGACAATAGCCTTGACTATATGGACCCTTTCCAGCAGAGTAATGTTTCTGCTTTTCCATACAATGTCTAGGTCTGTCACTGCTTTCCTGAAAAAGTTGTCTTCTGATTTCATGGCAGTGGTCACCATCTGCAGGGATTTTAGAGCCCAAGAAGAGGAAATCTGCCACAACTTCCATCTTTTCCCCTTCTAATTGCCAAGAAGTAATGGGACCAGATTCCAGGATTCCAGTTTGTTTGTTTGTTTGTTTGTTTTTGTTTGTTTGTTTGTTTTAATATTTACTTTTAAACTGCTCTTTCAATCTCCTCATTCACCTTCTTTAAGAGGCTATTTAGTTCCTCTTCCCTTCCTTCCATTAGAGTTGTATCATCCTCATATCTGAGATTGTTGATGTTTTTCCTGCCTATCTTTATCCCAGCTTGTAACTCAACCAGCCCAGAATTTCTCATGATGTTCTCAGCATATAGGTTAAACAAACAGGGTGACAGCAGACAGCCCTGTCATACTCCTTTCTCAATATTGAATGAATCAGCTGTTCCATACAAGATTTTAACTGTTGCTTCTTGACCTGCCTACAGGTTTCTCAGGAGATAGGTAAGATGGTCTGTTACTCCCATCTCTTTAAGAGCTTTCCACAGTTTGCTATGATCCACACAGTCAAAGAGTTTAGTGTCATCAGTGACACAGAAGTAAATATTTTTCGGGAATCCCCTAAGTTTCTCTATGATTTAGCAAATGTTGGCAATTTGATCTCTGGTACCTCTTCCTTTTCTAAATTCAGATTGGATATCTGGAAGTTCTTGAGTTGCATAATGCTGAAGCTTAGGATGCAAGATTTTAAGCATGACATTATTAGCATGGGAGATGAGTGCATTTGTCCAGTGGCTAGCAAATTCTTTAGCACAACATTTCTTGGGAACTGGAATGAGGAGTGAGTTTTTCCAGTCCTATGGTTTCTGCTTAGTCTTCCAGATTTGCATAAAGAAATTGAATTGAACACCTTGATGGCATCATCCTTTAAGGATTTGAATATCTCTGTTGGGATTCCATCTCATCCAGTAGCTTTATTAACATCAATGTTTCCTAAGGCCCACTTGACGTTGCTCTCGAGAATGTCTGGCTCTGGGTGACTGACATGATCATAGTAACTGGATTCCTTAATATATTTTTGTATGTTTTTTCCTTGTATTCATATTCTCTCTCTCTCTCTCTCTCTCTCTCTCTCTCTCTCTCTCTCTCTCTCTCTCTCTCTCTCTCCCTTTATTTCTTCAGCATCTACTAGTCATTTCTCCACCATTTCTGTCCTTTATTGTGCCCATCTTTGGGCAAAATATTTCCTTGATATCTCCAGATTTCCTGAAGATATCTCTAGTTTTTCCCCTTCTGTTGTTTTCTTCTAGTTTTATGCATTATTCACTGAAGAAGGTCTTCTTGTCTCTCTGTGCTGTTCTTTGGAACTCTGCATTTAGTTGGATATACCTTCTCCCTTGCTTTTTGCTTCTATTCATTCTTCAGTTATTTTAAAGCCTCCTCAGACAATGACTTTGCCTTCTTGTTTTTCTTCTTTCTTTGGGATGGTTTTGTTCACTGCCTCCTGTACAATATTATGGACCACCATCCGTAGTTTTTCAGGCACAATGTTAACTAGATCTAATCCCTTGTATCAAATCATTACCTCCACTGTATATTCATAGGGGATTGGATTTAAGTCATATATGACTGGCCTAGTGGTTTTCCACACTTTATTTAGTTTATGCCTGGAATCTGCTATGAGAAGTTGATGATCTGAGCCACAGTCAGCTCCAGATCTTGACTTTGCTGATTGTATATAACTTCTGCATTCTCTGCTATAAAGAATACAATCAAATTTATTTTGCTATTGACCACTTGGTGATGTCCATGTGTAAAGTCTTCTCTTGTGTTGTTGAAATGGATATTTGCTATGACCAGTGTATTCTCTTGGCAGAATTCAGTTAGCATTTTCCCTGCTTCATTTTATTCTCCAATGCCAAACTTGCTTGTTACTTCAGGTATCTCTTGACTTTCTACTTTAGTGTTCCAGTACCTGATGATGAATAAAACATCCTTTTTGTTTCCCCCCTTTGGTTGTAGATTTAAGATATCTTCTAGATTTTCATAGAACTGATCAACTTCAGCTTCTTTGGCATTGGTGGTAGGGGCATAGACCTGAATTACTGTGATGTTGAATGGTTAGCCTTGGAAATGAACCAAGTTCATTCTGTCACTTTTGAGGTTGCACCAAAGTACTGCATTTCAGACTCTTTTGTTGGTTATGAGAGCTACTCTATTTCTTCTATGGGATTCTTTCCCACAGGAGTATATATAATACAATGATCATCTGAATTAAATTCGCCCATTCCTGTCCACTATAATTCTTTGATTCTTAAGATGTTGATGTTTATTCTTAACCATCTCCTGCTTTACCTTGCCTTCTCCTTTCTAAAAAAAAAAGTTGTTTTTTTTTTTTTTGCTATTTAGGATTTTTTATATTTCCATACAAATATTAGAACTATTTACTTTAGGTCTGTTAAAATGCTATTGGCCTCTTTCTAAGGATTTCATTTATTCCACAGATTGGGTTGGGTAATGCATTCACTTTAACAATACTAATTCTTCCAATCCATGAGCATGGTATATCTTTCCATCTATTTGTGCCATCTTCTCTTTCTCTAATCAGCCTCTTATACTTGTCTGAATATAGGTTTTTTTACCTCCTTAGTTTTGTTCATTTATCCATTTATTTTATTATTTTTAATAGATTTTAAATGCAATTGCTTTGTAATTTCTCTTTTTGATTATTTATTGCTAGTGTATAGAAAAGGAACAGATTTGTGTATATCAGTTTTGTTTCCTGCAAGTTTTCTGACTCCATTGATAGTTCTAGTCATTTTCTGTAATGTCTTTAGGATTTTCTGGTATGGTATCATGTCATCTTTAAACAGTGAGTTTCATTTTTGCCTTCCAACTTGAATTATTTGTATTAGTTTTTCTTGTCTTATTTCTGTGTTTATGAGTGTCTGTACTATGCTGAATAAAAGAGGTGAGTATAGACATCCTTGTCATCTTCCTTATCTTAAAGAAAATTGTTTCCACTTTTCACTTTTGAATATGATGTTAGCTTTGCAATTGCCATATATGGCCTTTATTATGTTCAGTCATGTTCTGTCTGTGCCCAATTTTTGGATATTTTTTCAATTTTTTGATATTTATTATCATACAAGCTTGTTGAATTTTGCCAAACTTTTTCCTGCATATGTTCAGGTGATCAGTAATTCCTATTTTTCATTGAATAATTTGTAGATATCTAACAAGCCTTGTATCTCTGGGCTAAATTCCAACTGATCATGCTAGATGATTATTTTAATGTATTGTTGAATTCACTTTGAGAATATTTGCTGAGGATTTTAGCATCTATGTTCATTAGTGACACTGATTTGTAATTTTCTTTTTTTTTTTTTTGTTATATACTTGTCTGAGTTTTGGCACATGAGCATGGCCAAGAGGAGCTACCCCACATCCGAGGTAAGGAACAGTGGCTGCACTTTGCTGGAGCGGCTGTGAAGAGATACCTCACGTCCAAGGTAAGAGAAACCCAAGTAAGATGTTAGGTGTTGAGAGAGGGCACCAGAGGGCAGACAGACTGAGACCAAAATCACAGACACCTAGCAAATCTGATCACATGGACAACAGCCTTGTCTAACTCAATGAAAGTAAGTTATGCCATGTGGGGCCACCCAAGATATATGGGTGATGGTGGGGAGGTCTGACACAATGTGGTCCACTGGAGAAGGGAATGGCAAACCACTTCAGTATTCTTGCCTTGAGAACCCCATGAACAGTATGAAAAGGCAAAAAGATAGGACATTGGGAGATGAACTACCCACGTCAGTAGGTGTCGAATATGCTACTGGAGATCAGTGGAGAAATAACTCCAGAAAGAATGAAGGGATGGAGCCAAAGCAAAAATAAAATCCAGTTCTGGATGGGACTGGTGATAGAAGCAACGTTTGATGCTATAAAGAGCAATATTGCATAAGAAGCTGGAATGTTAGGTCCATGGATCAAGCAAATTGGAAGTGTTCAAACAGGAGATGGGAAGAGTAAACATCAACATTCTAAGAATCAGCGAACTAAGATGGACTGGAGGTTCATGATATTGGACAGGAGACAGGGAGCAAGACCAGCCCCCAAAAAAAGAAATGCAAAAAAGAAAAAAAATGTCTGCCTGAGTAGGCCTTACAAATAGCTGTGAAAAGAAGAGAAGCAAAAATCAAAGGAGAAAAGGAAAGATATACCCATCTGAATGCAGAGTTCCAAAGAATAGCAAGGAGAGATAAGAAAGTTTTCCTCAGCAATCAATGCAAAGAAATAGAGGAAAACAATAGAATGGGAAAGACTAGATATCTCGTCAAGAACATTAGAGACACCAAGGGAACATTTCATACAAAGATGGGCTCAATAAAGGACAGAAATGGTATGAAATTAACAGAAGCAGAAGATATTAAGATGAGGTGGCAAGAATACACAGAAGAACTGTACAAAAATGATCTTCACGACCCAGTTGATCATGAAATTGTGATCACTCCCACTCACGTAGAGCCAGAAATCCTGGAGTGTGAAGTCAAGTGAGCCTTAGGAAGCATCACAATGAACAAACCTAGTGGTGGCAATGGAATTCCAGTTGAGCTATTTCAAATTCTAAAAGATGATGCTGTTAAAGTACTACACTCAATATGAAAGCAAATTTGGAATACTCAGCAATGGCCACAGGACTGGAAAAGTCAGTTTTCATTCCAATCCCAAAGAATGGTAATGCCAAAGAATGCTAAAGCTACCACACAATTTCACTCATCTCAAATACTAGTAAAGCAATCCTCAAAAATTTCCAAGTCAAGCTTCAGCAGTATGCGAACCATGAACCTCCAGATGTTCAATCTGGTTTTAGAAAAGGCAGAGGAACCAGAGATCAAATTGACAACATCCGCTACAGGACTGGAAAAGTCAGTTTTCATTCCAATCCCAAAGAATGGTAATGCCAAAGAATGCTAAAGCTACCACACAATTTCACTCATCTCAAATACTAGTAAAGCAATCCTCAAAAATTTCCAAGTCAAGCTTCAGCAGTATGCGAACCATGAACCTCCAGATGTTCAATCTGGTTTTAGAAAAGGCAGAGGAACCAGAGATCAAATTGACAACATCCGCTA